>CM038672.1:67392923-68613165 GCA_021605145.1 Aegilops bicornis
CATTCAAGTTTGCGCTTTAGCTGCTTGTTCCCACTAACCCATTTCATTTTCTTAGCTGGATCCTTCAGAAAGTATCTCTTATCGCTTGTCCAGAGCCTGGATGTCAACCTTAGCTGTAGCCTGTATCTCATCAGTCTCCATCTGAGCCTCAATCGTGAACTGAAGATGACGCGCGGTCAGCGAGGAATGAATTCGAAAACCCGTACTTGGAGCATTATTGCACTTGGGATAAAGTAGATGTGTTTGAACAGGAAGCCCCCAAGTGACTATATAAATTCTGGCATCGCGCCGATCAAGAGGGTACCTGACATCTATGCTCGATGAGCAGGAAGCCCCCAAGTGACTATAATAAGATAAGTTGTAAGGCAGGATACCCATGTTTGAACCGTGCATCATGGCAGCGAGCTTTTTTTGGCACCCTTTAATCTTTCTGAGAACTCGAACTTGCGAGAGATTAATTCTTTTTGAACCGGAAGTGTAAAACCGGATTTGAAAGCTTCAAAACTTTGTGAGAGATAAATTTACCTTGAGCCGGATTTGAACCGGATTTGAGAGCTTCAAAGCTCTGTGGTAAATAAATTTCCCTTGAACCGGTTTTTAAACCGGATATTAAGAGCTTCAGTGCTTTGTGGGAGAGAGATGTCTCTTGAACCGGATTTTAAACCAGAATCCTTCTTTTTAAGCCAGAAATTTTCTGACGGCCTTTAAATTTTTCACCAATATAGCGGTAGCCTCCGGAACCGGGTTACCTTCCCTCCAATAACCCGGAGTTCTTGAATTCACTAACGCCGGCCAATTTCGCTGAGTCATGTCATTGTAGCCCCCGAGTCTTAAGACGACTCGAGGAGTTGTCTTGAGATTCTTCGTATTTGACCATAGCAGAAAGTGTATATCATTGGTGTTGATAGCGCGATGTGAATCTACAGAAGGTTGACGTGATTGCGGCGGGTTATAGATGATCTGTATGAGCCGTGTCAGCAACTCGGCCAATGGTTCATTCCAACTGGCTGTATGAAGTTAACCAAACTGTAGTGGCGGCGACTTGTGCGTATGCCCATTGAGCCATCCAGTGCAAACTGCGGCTGATGATACATGATAATTTTTCCTTCAATTTGTTGGAAGATAACCGGGCTACCGCACTTGCGTTATCCTCAATAAACAGCTCATGCAGACAGGTGCGGCCCGCTGTGCTGATGTAGATCAGGCCGCGAGAGACGGACAACAAAGACGACCGCAACATCAGAGGCGGCTCGGACAGATGAGCCGGCCGTAGCATTGTAAGCCGGTGCGGACGGGCGAGTCGATCGCAGGCGCGGTAAAAACCACGCGGACGGCGAGTCAATCGCGGGCGCGGTAAGCCGCGTGGACGGCCAGTCAATCGCGGGCGCGATCCTAACGAGTTGATGTAGATCGAACTGCACGGCGGCGGCTTGCGCACACCTGTCCAACAGCAAACGATGAATCATTGTCCTGCATACATAAAAATATACAGACAAAGTATTTGACAAAAACAATATGTATTAAAAATAAACTTAGAAACAATAGCACCTGATATACTTTGTCAGATGAACACGGACGCTGGCATTTAGACAATGTTGGACAGCGTCAGACGTGATAAAGCAGTAGCACCCACAGTGGTCGTCTTCCTCTTTTTTTTATCCTCACACTATGGATTTGCAGGGCACATAACACTCCATGCTCGTGAGGTATCCTCAGAGGTTGAAACGAATCCACTGGGCGGATTAAGGCCGGTTCTACGCGAGAGCTACAACGAGGGCGCTCCGGCGGGTCGTTGAAGTGCATCCGCTATAGCGGAGAGTTTTGTCGAGGGGACCCGGTGAAGTCGTGGGGTGGCTTGCAAGTGGCCCCGAGTCAGGACCACGGTTGCAGTAGCAGAGGCGAGTGGTAGCTCAGCAGTGGACAGGGGCGGCTGGAATATGCTGCGGCAATGGCGTCTCACAGCGGACGCGCCGGAACGCGGCAGAGGCGAGAGATCGCGGCCGAGGCTCTCCAGCGAGGCACGCCAGAGGAGGCGCTCAGAGGCGGAGGACCCGGCCGGGCGGGTCAATCCGTGGCAGCAGGGCTTGCTTGCTTCAAAGCAAGCGGCGAGTGCTGTAGGAGTGCAACCGGAGGTGGCCGAGCACAGTGGCGATTTTAACAGAGGCAGAACGCGATTGCTACTGATTGCTCATTTTCTTTCTCTTGTCCATGATTTATAAAGGATAGAATGCACGCACGCGTAAGCTTCATGTATAAGTCATCTGACCTCAGCTGAAGTTAACATGCTGTCTTGATTAGTAGTAGTAGTATCAAGGAAAACAGTCAGTGTTGCATGCTGATAGGATTTGACCGCCTCGTCAAGACAGACGCAAAGTTGAGCCTGCAATGGAGACGAGGTCGCGCGCCGGCCGGCTCGGCTCGCAGGCGGGGGCGACCCACGACGGTTTAACGGGGGTGGCGATGCGGGCGGACGGCGGACTCGGAACAAACGATGGCGGCTCGAGGCAGGAGAGGCCGTTGTCGTGGCTGCGAAGCAGCAACTCGCAGTGAGATAGCGGGCGGTTCACAGGGCCAGTGCGGTTTGACGCGCCGGCGAGGCCGCGGAGACAAACCTCAACCGGAGGCAGTCGGCAACTTGAAGCTAGACCGTCAGTAGCCAGAGGTGGGCGGCTTAAGCACGGCGCGCCGAAACGGCGGCGGCTGCGGAGGCGACAACGGCGGCCGGCGGCGGGGCCGCGGAGAAGGCGGCTCGACGCGGCGAGTGAGGCCGCGGCCGTCGGGACGGAGGAGACCGGGTTGTGGTCGTCCCCGTTTTTGGGTCGTGACCCAATCCTCTTCCGGGTCAAGTTTCCCCTTCTCTCTTTTTTTCACTATTTCTCAGATCCGACTCATGCTAGTAGCACTTGATAGCTTCTTGCATGCACATACGAAGCGGGGATTAAACACGGTAGCTTGACATGATGAGTACGCTGAAGTACTAGTACTTGATAATTTGATATGAGCTAGCTGACTAGCTCGGTTTCCACGCGGGCAGTTTGATGATTCTGATGTATTTGATGTATGCGCTGCGGAAGCATTGCTTCTGATTGTATAGCAGTTATCGCCATCCAACTTGTGAACAATAATCATATGTGATTTCCTCGGAAGCCGCAAACGACAACTTCGCCGGACGGCTGGTGCCTGGACGTATCCGAACTCCTGTTGAACTCGACGTCTTTGCGTCGGCGTACAGACGCGCAACCCTCCATCTTTCCTTAAACTTCAAACTTGTACTGTCAGCTCAAAAATTAATCTTGATTTCTGATCACCAAACAATGAACTTGCCGGCTCTGGCCTAAGGCTGTCACGCCGGGTTATTCTGTACAATTTGCTCCACGCTGGCTCTTCTTCATCTGATCACATCGCGAGCTTCTCTATTCCTTGAGAGATCCCTTCGAGAACTCAACATCATCATACGCGAGCCCCACGATGGGCGCCAACTGTCGTGGATTTGTCATGACAGATGTCCTTAGTGTCAGGACTTAGTCGCGAGGCCAACGCATCTATACGGTAGCTTGAGAGGGGTTGATCGGGACGAGAGACGCAACACACAAGACAATGATTTAGACAGCTTCGGGCCCCGGGAAACAACATCCGGTAATAGCCCTACATGCTGTTTGTGGCTAGATTTCATTATGCTCATCACGGAGACGCCGCATAAGCCGGCTCCACTTTAGTTGTGTCTAGCCCTATAGATTATTGTTTCTTCTTGCCTCTCTTCTTTGGGGAGCCCTGCCCCTCCTTATATAAGTTAAAGGGGCGGGTTACATGTGGAGTCCTAGTATGACTAGGACTAGTCTATCTTCTTTTACAAGTTGATTACAAGTCCGGTCTTGCTTCCTCGTAAAGGAAATATTCGTCATCCTTTTCCTCTTAATCCGGCCCATCATAACGTGGGCCGCCCTTCTGGGCTTTGGGCCTTGTTGTCCATCTGACCCGCCCACCGGGTTACTAATGAGTTGCCAAGATCGGGCAGGTTATCTATGAATCGCCAAGCTCCGGGCGGGTCACCAGTGAGTCGCCAATTTCGGCCGGGTCATACTGCGGGGTATATCCCTGACATATATATGACAAGAAAGAATAGAAGATCAATAGTACAAGAGTATTATTTGTGATCTGATGGCTCATGACACATATTGACAACGCATTATAGGTATGCACCCAACGACTACACGAAGTTATATGCATCCACCTCTGAAACCGCCTCCAGGACTTAAGTAATAGAGGCAGTTTCCCTCACCTCCTATATTATTTCAATAGCTAAATTACATTCAGTTTGCAGCCATACACATGCAATTCAATTTTCATTTAACTACATATATAACGTGTATCAAAGATCACAATAGAAAAAAAAAACACCCCAAATTCATCACATCAATTGCATAAATTATTCTCACAAAGTGAATTCCAGCCACTCTTCCATAGAAAAATGCATTGCATTATGAGACACTCAACACTCGTCCACCTAAATCACTAAATAACTTGAGATTGCAACTATATTTCAGTTAGATTACTGATAAGACTAGAACTAGTAGGACACAACATTGTACTAGTATGTCCAAGGCTTTCGCTTCTCGAAGATCCTCCGTGAGCAGCCACATACCCACAAGACCCATTAAAATTAGCTTTCCACATCGCTTTTGGTGCAGTTGTGGCGGTATGCGGCATGGGCCTCCTCGGGGTCGGGCCGCAAGGATAGCCGATAAGCCCCCCCCCCCCCCTACCCCCAGTATGGACATGAGGGTGGCGACGGAGCCCTGGGCAAGATCGTCCAGAGAGTGGCCGCATACCCGGTGGAATGGGTGGCTCCACCTCATTTTCTTGTTGCGATAGTGGCGGACGCACAGGGTTCTCGGGGTTGGTGCCAAGGATCGCCGGCAGAGGCGGTGGTGGTATAGCTACGAGGAGGAATCATCCCTCCTCGAGTGGCGCTTGCCCATGCGCTACCAGTCATGCCCTCACCCTTGCCGATTGGGGAACCGCACCACGACCACTTGCTGATGGTGGAGAAAAACAATAGTGGTGGCCGTGCGGGAGACATGGATGAAGCGGAGGTGCTACAACGGGTTATTATCTGAGGATTGCCTTGAAATTGCCTTCAATACATCCAAGTTGGAAGCAGTGTTAGAGGCGACTAGATGTTTAGACTAGCCATAGTGCATAGTAACATACACTAGTAACATACACATATCCCTAGACTATGTTACTACCTTCATAGTGGGTAGTAACATAAGTGTGGTAACATGCAAAGCTTCATTTATTATGTTATAGACTCATATTGCATTGGGACATGTGATGTTACAGTAACTAGCTAAGTTACTATAACTACCTCTCTCCTCATTAACTCATTGCCACATAAGCAAATTTGCTGAGTTGGACTCGATGTTACTGCTGAAGTTACTCCCACTATGGCTAGTCTTAAACGATCGGAACCGCCTCTGTGGGTTGCCTCTAATACACAAATTTATCCAAATACAACATATATTTATTAATTTGTATGGCATGATCATTAGTTCATTAATTACATCGATGATTGCTGAACTTGTCAGCAATATTAGAGAACGGTTTCTCCTAGCTGGGGCTACGCGGTACCCTCTATCTCAGCCTTCCATTCATTGCCCATGTTTTATTGAGATATGTGCACACAGCAGTTGGCGTCACACGCTTAATCCTTAATCTTTTGCCGCCAAGTCTACGAATTTCTAAATTTGGGCGGGCCTTATTAGGCCACTATTCACAACATGACCTGACATGCGCAGCCACCGCTGCCTTGGCCCGCTCACCACTTTATTCCCCCGATCGACGCCTCACCGCTTTAGTCCCCCGGTTGAAACAGAGTAGCGGCTGGAAATGATGTGATTAGAATAGTTGGGCCAGCTGTGCGGGTGGACCCCGAGACCGAGACATGAAGGGACAGCGCTGGCCGGTCCTCTCTGACAAACACTCTTTCCCTCATGCCGTTTCTCTCACATGCAACATAGTCTCTCTCACATGCGACAGGTAGGGCCGACCAGAGAGTATGGCGCACTCAATACCTACTAGGGAATCAATCTACTGGTGATGTAGCCTTGCCTTTTCAGACTAATCACTCCGTGGCTATTGAGATAGTACTACACTAGCACACATCTCAATACGGCGACCAACATCACGGATAAGGGCAACCGCGTAGGACGAACTACAAAGAAACTTTGCATATTACATGGAACTTAACTAAAGTAAGTTCATGTTACAAATTAATCTCAATCTCAACCGTACAAGCAATAATGAATACGAATATGTATACACATATATATCGGTACTACTGGTATCTGTGTATACACGTACATGTACATGCATATGCATGGGTGATCATACATAAAGCTAAACCAACACACAATACAAATACCATATATAAATGCGATATGAGCTAGCATGCATGCATACTATTCTTTTTGTTTCTAAATATAAATTTTTGAAGAGATTTCATTATAGACCACATACGAAGCAAAATGAGTGAATCTACATTCTAAAATGCGTCTATATACATCCGTATGTGGTATTGTGGAATGTCAATAAAAATTTATATTTAGGAATGGAAGGAGTACGATTGTATATATTGAATCATCATAAGCAAGTAAGTGTTGAGCCAGAGTACGCCACGACCATCATGGCTGCTTCTTTGTCGGGCTGTTGGGGTCATGAGTGACAGGAAGGTGCAGCTACTTTCGACGCCCTGAACTTGTCAGCAACCCTCCTCGTCGTCGACCATGCCGACACCACCAGCCGCCGGCCGGCCCGTTCACCGAGCAACGCCTCCGTGCCTGCACCGTGGATTCGTACCGGCCTCGCCGCCACAGCAGCAAGGGAATCTCCGGTCGACAAGATCACAAGAATCGCCACTACCAAGGTGCACAGAAACTTGAGCAAAGCCATGATGACCTTTGGTTGCTGCTAAATAGTTTTGGTCGTCGAAGTTTCTTTTGTGACCTACGCGTAGTGCTTGCGTTTGTGTGTAGCTAGCGATCAGATCGTGATGGTGCGATGGGATAGATAAGCATATGCCCGTGCATGCATGCAGATGATATATACTCCATCCGTTTCTAAGAGCATCTCCAACAGCCGCCAAACACGCGGCGCGTGAAAAATCAGTTTGCAGCGCGTTCATCGTCTGGTTTGGCGCGACGGGTAGCGCTAACTCCAGCAGTCACGACAAAATGCAGCGTGTGCGCGTAGCTCCAGCAGTGTGTAAAAATGCAGCGCGCGCTCTCGCACAAACACTTTGGACTACGATGCGTAGATATTTTCTTCATACAAAAACCATACATAGTTCTCACATAGCATAGAAAAAAACGATACAAAAATATTTTACATAGTTCTAGCATAGATAGATAAAAAGAACTAACTACATAAATTAAACTAAGGTGCAACTAGAACTACTCCGAGTCGTCCTCGTCATCATCACCCTCGCTGGTGTTGTCCGAGGTAGAGAGCCAGATGTCATCCCAACGATCATCGTCTGACGAGAAGAACGACTTCCCACCGGCTTCAACGAGATCGCACTGCGATATGGCCAGTGCCTTCCGCCTACGCCCGTCCACCCGCTCCACGCGGCGCCTTGCCGTCCTCTCCGCCCAGAAGGCACGCTCGTTGGCGACGTCCTCCGGGTGGCCGGCGCCACTCCGCCTGTTAGAGTTGTGTCGAATATAGTGTACAAGGTAGGTTACAGTTGGACTATGAGTTGTATTGTGTTTACATAGGATGTGGAGTCGTGTCCTAGTAGGACACTTGTATCCTAGGCCTCTCATATATAGCTGGGGTAGACACACGATGTAACCTATGCCAACAAAATATGAACGCAGGGAAGCCGTGGCATGTGCCGTGTCCGGACCGGCGGTATTGTAGCGGTGTCATGGGAAGGAGCGCCCATAGTGATGCCCCGGGGATGTAGCCATATCGGTGAACCTCGTTAACAAATCTCGGTGTCGTGCTCGGTTGATTGCTTGATCCTCGGATGATCGACGGAGTGCCTCGGATTTATTCTAACAAGTGGTATCAGAGCTAGGTTATTCGGAGGCTGTGGATTGTTGATCTAGAAAAAGTATCAAGTTTGAGATGCAGCTGGCTTCGGCGTGGTTCTCAACGAGATTGAAAGAAGCAATTAGAAGCAGGCAGAAGTTATCGGCGGCGGCACGATGTATCGCTCAAGCGGTAGTCAGATCGGATAGATTCGATCCGATCGGAACCAGCAGCAATAGGGTGCGAGACGTGAAGGCCCAGCCCATAGTGTCGTGCGGGTTGCAGGTCCAATAGCGGCCCGAGGCACGGGCTGACGTGAGGCGTACGGTCGCATGCGCGTGGAGCAGCTGCCTGGTCGCTAGGGCACTAGTGGTTCCTGACTTGTGTGCAGGCGTGTGCGTGCGTTGTGCAAGGGTGCAGCGCTGGTTGCTGCGTTGTGCTAGAGCCGATGGAATCAAGACCGAGGATTTGTTTGAGACAAAAAAGAAAAGGGCAACCAAGACTAAGTGTGTGCACAGGAGCAGTTTTGGTTGGATCAAGTTTGATCTATTTTCTGCCATAGGATGCACGGAGAAGCAACAACAAACAGTGACATGAAAAAAGGAAGTTTTTTCTGGGTCGGTTTGCTGAGATGGCTTGGAACACGTGGATAGGCTGCGGAGGCGCGCGGACAAGCGCGTTATGAGGATCATGCAAACACAGGGCGTCCAAGACATGCACGGATATGCAATCGGTCGTGATGCAGGGTGGAGCATGATTACAGCCGGATGTTCGGTTGGGTCAGACTTGGACAGTCTGACGGATCGACGTGAGTCGGTTGACAGAAGATGGTGGTGAGATCGGCGATGGCGACATAAGAGCGTGATGCTGATGGTGACCGACTTCTGGGCGTGGAAACACGTGGCGCAGGCCCCGAGGGCTTGTGTGGCTTCGACAAGACTATGGCGCGGGATTGAGTCAAGATGGTGTATACACGGAGCTTGAAGTCGATGAGCCGCAGGGGTGGACTGATCATCTACCATGGAGTCATGTTGAAGGTGGAGCTGGATTGAGGGGCTACGGTTTAAGGATCCAGAGAATCGAAGCCTATTCAGCAAGGGGGAAAAGCGAGTGACATGCAGTTCGGACTGGAGCCCAGTGGTCTGACGGAAGTGTGAAACTCGTCATCGGTCGGTGATGATCGGTGGTACTCTGCAGTAGGGGTTGAGTGGTGTGGTTTTGCGACCCTTGAGACTCGACTGGGACAGCGGAGGCTCGACGCAGTAATAGCGGCGAGGCGTTCGATACGCACGGGACATGGAGATGGGCCAGGGCTCTGGTGGTCATACATGTGGTGAGGCAACTGCGAATTTGACTCGGGATGACGACAAGCAACAGTGAAATTCTTTCAAGTTTCAGACATGCGGTCAAGAAAGGAGCGGTGATGTTGAGTTCAGGTAACTCTTATGTGTGACATCCAATATGTGAGTTGTTCACTTTCACGTAGGTCAGTGATCAGTGTGTGATGGTGTTGGACGGGTACTCTGGAAGTTGGGAGCACAAGCTAGAGTAACAAGGAACTTAATTTTGCTCAAGTGTTGACCCTGATCAAGAAAAGAAGGGACTACAAGTTGCAGGTGGAGTCATATGGAGTCTTTGGAGTAGCAGCGGTGCTCATGGGACAAGTTCAAGCCCAAAGTACATGGAAGTTTGACGCATTGACGAATTCAAGGTGGTGGAGAATATTCGCCAAGGTGGAGTTTGTTAGAGTTGTGTCGAATATAGTGTACAAGGTAGGTTATGATTGGACTATGAGTTGTATTGTGTTTACATAGGATATGGAGTCGTGTTCTAGTAGGACACTTGTATCCTAGGCCTCTCATATATAGCGGGGTAGACACACGATGTAACCTATGCCAACATAATAGCACCGGAACGCAGGGGAAGCCGGCGGCATGTGTCGGTGTCCAGGGCGACCGGGTGCGGTATTGTAGCGGTGTCATGGGGAGGAGCGCCCATAGTGATGCCCCGGGGATGTAGCCATATCGGTGAACCTCGTTAACAAATCTCGGTGTCGTGCTCGGTTGATTGCTTGATCCTCGGATGATCGACGGAGTGCCTCGGATTTATTCTAACACCGCCATGGCTCGCTCATCCTCCTCGGCGATGAGGAGGCGGCGCTACCGCCGACGGTGCTCTGCACGGTCCTGGTCCGTGATAAGACGAGGAGGAGGGGCGACGGCCTGCGCCTACTCGCGCGCGGAGACGTCGCGGAAGTTCATCTGCGAGGGAGGCCTCTCTAGGCGCCACGCCGCCGCGTCGTATGTGCGAGCGGCCTCGTGCGCTGTCTCGAACGTGCCGAGGCCGAGCCGGACGTCGCCGAATCAGATCTCGGCGTAGTAGGCGCCGGAGGGGCGTTCGCGGACGTCGCGGTAGCCCGAAGTTCCTCAGAGGCGCGGCGGCATAGTGGCGCATTGGCGGTGGGGCGGGGAAGCAGCAGAGCAAGCGGCGAGGAAGCGACGAGAGTGCGTGTGGCAGTGCGGATAGGGATGGGGGGCCGCGTGGCCAGCGCCGCAATTTATAGCGTGCCGGAAGCGGTGCGCCAAATCTAGCGCCGCGATCAAGACGCTTTCTTCCACAGTGACTTTTCCGCCTCACCGGAGCGCTGCTGAAAACATCCCGCACGCGCTTATAGTGCCGCTTTACGGCTGAAGCGATTTTTAGCAATATCGTTGGAGATGCTCTAAATACTTTGTCTTTCTAGAGCATCTCCAACAGCCGCGTACTGCACGGCACGCTAAAAAATCATTTGCAACATGTTGATCGTGAGGTTTTGCGCGACGAGGTGCACTTGCTCCAGCGGCCGCTGCAAATTATAGCGCGGCCGAGCCGCTCCGACAGACGCGCTAAACTGCAGCGCGCGAGCAGCCGGTGCTTGCCATATGTTGCATTTTGGAGACGATGATGATATTTCAAACATCAAAACAAAGACATGGCATAGTTGAAAATCACTAAACAAGTTCATGACATAAAAGTTTAAATTCATGCCCACAACATCATCCAACCAAGTTTAAAACCCACCCCAAGTTCATGACATAAAAGTTCACACAAACGAATGGCCCATCAACAAGTGAGCTCGCTGGTGCTTCGATCGCCGCCCCGTCCATCGCACACCCTGCAAGCTTCTTCCTCGACGGCCTAGCGGAGCCATCCGCCGCCTTGTTCTTCTTCGCGGATACCTTGCCCTTCTTCGCCCATGCCGCATTTGGGAGCTTCGAGAGGGGGGCACGTGGCATCACGGTGGGCACCGGCGCGACGCCACCCGCCGCCGAGGTCGTCTGTGGCGGTATGAAAAGGCCGCGCGCGATGCCGGTGCTTGGAGGAGCAGCGGCTGAGGCGAAGCCAAAGCTTCCCGCGCTAGGGTTTGCGGTGGCGGCGGCAGAGGAGGGGTCGCGGGTGTAGGAAGGGGTGAGGGGGGTGCAGGCGCGTCTGTCCATCGGGCCGATTCGGCGGCGGCGGCACGGGTGGGGCGAAAGCGGCGCGGCGGAGAGAGTGCGGCGCAAGCGCTCGAGTGTGCGGCGCGTGAAAGCGGGCACACCAAATAAACAGCGCGCGATGGCGTTTCGGACCGCACGCTGAACTCTTTATGCCATGCGCGCGGTTATTGCGCCTCCGCTGGAGCTTGCTGAGCGGTTGCGCGAGTGCTAAAAACCAAAAATTTCCGGCGCGGCGCTTATAAAGCGCGGCTGTTGGAGATGTTCTTAGATACTTTAAATGGACTACCACGTACGGACATATATATATATATATATATATATATATATATATATATATATATATATATATATATATATATATAGGGTAACGCTATTCTAAGTGTGAGTAGAATAGCTTATTCTACACCCCAAGATGGTATGTACAAAATCTAGTAAAACGCTATGTAAAATGTAGTAGTTATGAAATATTTTTTACTATCCAAGTTTTTGATTTCTTACATGGTCAAAAAATTTACTATATTTTACATGTTACGTTACTATATTTTGTATAGTGCGTTACTAGGGGTATAGAATAAGCTATTCTACACTCAAGCTTAGTTTAGCGTTATTATATATATATATATATATATATATATATATATATATATATATATATTATAGTGTAGATTTACTCATTTTGCTCCGTATGTAGTCACTTGTTAAAATTTCTACAAAGATAAATATTTAGGAACGGAGGGAGAGTATACACGATGGAGCAACCACACATGGACCGACACTCGTGGGAAATGGCGAGGAGATGGTCTTCGCTGCTACAGCGATCGGTGGGAGGACTCAGAGCAACTCTAGCAGACCCCACATCCCGCCCCGACCCGAAAAATAACCGCCAAAATGCGGGTCCAGGCGGAAAAACCTGCCAGATCAGACCACGCATCCTGCCCCGGCCCGTAAAAAATTTTGAGGGGCGCGGCAAAATCCCGACCCCAACCCGAGAAAACGCGGGTTTCCCCCTCGCGGCTGCGTGACCTGCATATAAGCGGAAGCGGTTGGTGGGGGACATTTCAGCCCGCGCTTTTCCCCACCAACCACCTTCCATCCCCCTCGCGCCGCCGCCACCCCGCCGCTCAAGATTCCAGCGAAAGCAGCCAGCAGCAGCCCGCCGAAAGGCCGCCACACGCATGAGGCATCCACTCTCCCCCTCCCCCCCCCCCCCTCCTTGTGCCGGCGGGCCGCCGGATTTGAGGATCTGCGGACCTTCACCGCGAGGCCGCCGGATTTGGCTTTTCCGGCCGCCGGTGGCTGCGCCAAGTGATGGAGTGGTCGGGGAGCATCTCCCGCAGCCCCGGCAAGGGCGCATTGCCGCATGCAGGTACGGGTTCGTCCTCCCGACGTCGCCGGCGATTTGCGGGCATGGATTCGTCCGGCCGTCCACCGGGCTCGGCGCTTGCGCAGCGGCTCTGTGGCTCGCCGTTGCCGCTCATACAGTGCAATGATTGCCCGCGGACAGTGCTGCGCCTAACTTTGGGCACGCCGAAGCACCCCGGATGGGTGTTCTTCAAATGCGAAAATGACGGGGTACGTGCACTTGCGGTGGCTCGTTTTGATAGCTCATTCTTTGGTTCAACTAGAGGATCCTCATTTCGAACATGCTCATTCATGTGTGTAGGAAGATGGATGCTCATTTTGGTTTTGGGAAGTAGAATACATCGATTTATTGATAGAAAGAAACTCAATAGACATCAGTGTAGTCCTTAGTAGAATCGAAGGCAATTTGAACCAAAGATGAAGAATGAAGAATGCAAGATCAAGAATCCGCGGATCAACAATGAGTGCATGGAGAAGACATTGCATCAACTAGTGGGAGCAGTTGTGGAAGTTGGAAATCTTCTAAAATGCATACTTGTGGTTCTTGTTTTTTTTGGTCTTGCTATTCTAGCAAAGAATTCGTGATGTCTTATGTATCTGATGTTGTTGAAAAAGCAAAAAAATGCATTATGCTAGATCAAATTAAGGTGCAAATTATTTATATAAGTTTAGGCTGTCTACAAACTCTCATATTGACACCAAATTTGCTAAGTCCGGCTGTAGAGGCTGTAAATAAACTGACGCCCTTGTTATATAAAAATATAGGTCTGTACTTCGTTTGCCCAGATTTACCGGGTCCTTTTACTGGGCTCTATCATATTTAGTGTCTATTTTTTTACCATAAAATCAACTAATAAAACTACATGCAGTAAAATCAAAAAATCAAAAATATAATTAAAAAAATCAGAAAATCCGAATTCTTTTGTGGTAAACTTTGAAAAATGTTTTGCGTGCTTGCAAAAATTTATGATGAAATGACATTTGTGAAATCGTAACAAAGATAAACAAAATCTATGCTTAAAAGATGTTGTTTTTTACAAGCATTTGGAGTGCTACATTTTTCTGCCATGAATTTCACGAATGTCATTTCATACTGAAATTTATCAAGCGCATAAAATATTTGTTAAATTTTGGCACACAAAAATCAGATGTTTTTTCGATATTACTGTTCATCCTAAGCTCGTAGCTCAGGAGTAGAAGAGGACTTTTGCTAATAAAACATAACTTGTATGTCACAAATTATATAGTAAACATTCTCTTTTGAATACTATTTCAATGATATATACCTTTTGTAGCATACAAATCATATGTTGTTTGTTATATATGTGGCCAAAGTTTAACCCAAACTAGAGGGGGCTAATTAACGCAAACGAAGGATGAAGTACTTCTATGACAATGACCAATTGTTCAGTACATGCATGACCGACGTAGCAGTTGCGCCGATACACTGCTAAGGGCAACTCCAAAGTGCATCACCTATTAACCCGCAAATACTTGGATAAAATGATTCAAACACTTTTAGTTATCCAATGTGGGTTACTAAATTTGTGTGGACACGTCAAGACCAAAAGGTGGAGCTATGTGGTGGGGTGGGGATTTTGCCCCCCACCCCCAGCTCTTCATCTTTTCGTTTCACCACTCAAGTGGTTTTGTCTAGCTTCGTCACTGGTCAAGACGCCCAAAATCCGACACCGAATCGATGGGAGGTTTGGGGAAGTCCAAGCGTTCTGCTTGGTCCATTGGGGAGGTCCTAGTCAGCGCCTTAAGCGCCGCCGAAGCAAACTGGCGCCCGCAGGAGAACTAGTGGGACGGCCCATTGCGCACAGAAATTCGCAAAAACCACCAGAAAAAACGGCGTGCGACGCTAGGAGTCGAACTCAGGCCACTCCTTTCCTGCAAGATAATGGATTGAAGGAAATATGCCCTAGAGGCAATAATAAAGTTATTATTTATTTCCTTATATCATGATAAATGTTTATTATTCATGCTAGAATTGTATTAACCGGAAACATAATAGTTGTGTGAATACATAGACAAACAGAGTGTCACTAGTATGCCTCTACTTGACTAGCTCGTTAATCAAAGATGGTTATGTTTCCTAACCATTGACATGTGTTGTCATTTGATTAACGGGATCACATCGTTAGAAGAATTATGTGATTGACTTGACCCATTCCGTTCGCTTAGCACACGATCGTTTAGTATGTTGCTATTGCTTTCTTCATGACTTATACATGTTCCTATGACTATGAGATTATGCAACACCCGTTTATCGGAGGAACACTTTGTATTCTACCAAACGTCACAACGAATCGAGTGATTATAAAGGTGTTTCTCTGGTGTCTTCGAAGGTACTTGTTGGGTTGGCGTATTTCGAGATTAGAATTTGTCACTCCGATTGTCGAAGAGGTATCTCTGGGCCCACTCGGTAATGCACATCACTTAAGCCTTGCAAGCATTGCAACTAATGAGTTAGTCACGGGATGATGTATTACAGAACGAGTAAATAGACTTGCCGGTAACGAGATTGAACTAGGTATTGAGATACTGACGATTGAATCTCGGGCAAGTAACATACCGATGACAAAGCACTACTAGGAAAAGGCATGCTAGTGGCGCACCAGTTTTGCCTACTAATGGCGCACCACTGGTGCGCCACTAGCATCACGCCATTAGAATTATATTCTAATGGCGCACCACTGGTGCGCCATTAGTATTCTGGTGTTCTAATGGCGCACTGTAGTGCGCCATTAGTATAGCCCACGATGCGCCATTAGAATGCCTCCTGTGGGGCCATATGTACCCATGTGCTTTGGCATACTAATGGCGCACTCAAAGGTGATGCGCCATTAGTGTGATTATCATAGTGCGCCATTAGTGTCTTGTGTGGTGCGCCACTAGTATGAATATTAGGGATTATTTTTTTCTTTTCTGATATTTTCACAGGTTACAAAATATATTATTGGACAGAATTTAGACAACATCACACAGCAACAACAGATTCATCGAATACAATAGAAGATTAGTCTCCGAATATAATTCATCATATTAGTCTCCGAATTCAAAAGACCGAACAAAGATAGAACATTGCAAGTCTCGAGACCGCGAGTAGCGAGTTTGTCTTCACATTACAAGTCGATATCGATCATCTAAACTACCATCACATAGAAGAGAGTTGCGGTCATCACGATGAGCATCATCGCGATGAAACTGGTCTTCATCCGGTTCCTCCAACGCTCCCTCCTCTCTCCCGCTAGATAGCGGGCGTATCTAGGTTCTGCCTCCGCCCTAGTGGTGTACCCTTTGTAATTGTTACCGCTGAAACGGTGAACCTGTCTCCGACACTCCTCCTAGTCGTCGTAGACTCCGGGAACCTTACCCTTGTACACGACATACAACGGCATCTCTATGCACAAGCCAAACAACAGACAATATATAAGCAATATATAAGTATGCAACAAAAGGATCGGAAGAGAAAAGCAAGACATTAATAGCATCGATTACATCTAAGTTGAACGGCTGTCCAACCCAAAGAGACATACAAGTTCATTAAAGTTTAATTACAACATGAGCCAATCAATGTTTCAGAACTAAACAGAGCATCACTACTGCCGACTCGACTCATGGGACGGAGCGTGGATGAAGCCGCCGTCTGTCGTGATGGTCATGAAATCGTATGCGTTATCAGCCTGCATTTGTAGCGTTGTGTCTATCTCATCGTTGGACGGTTGATGTCCGAGGTAGAACTGCCCCGAGGCTGAAGGCGACATCTTGATGGATAATTTCCGCAAACTCGATCGGATGCGAAAGAATTCTTGTGCGATGTCCGCGTCCTGGATTGCCGACAAGCTCGCGCCCAATCTTTAAGATTATCTGGTAGCATAAGGTGATGATGGTCCTGCATTTATCGCCTCGCATGTGATGGAGGGCGTAGTAGGCATCCTTCCGACCGCCATGGCTGCTTGATGCAGGAGAACTTTGTATTGTGGGCAAACACGCGGCGCTGCATCGCCCTACGAGCTGGCTTGGCGAAGGTGCCTCCAGATTTAGCGTAGCCGGGGAGAACATCATCAAGAACTTTCTTGATATTTGTGTAGTTTATCTTGGAGTCACGGTCCGGGTCGAAATACGTGGCCATGGAATATTTCGGGCTTAAGAGGATGAGTGTGCAATGTGTGTCACTGCACAAAACACGAAATGTTAGAAAAAAAGAACGATCGAAATCCAAGAAATCATATGTTACGGTGCGGTGAGGGGATGACTTACTCGGGAAAGTAAGGCACCAGAAAGTTATCCTTATCTGGGTTTGCCAGAATGACGCCTTCGAGGTAAGAACTCGCGACTTGCCGGTCCCCAGCGCTGCCCAGGATCTTGGCACGCATGTAGAAGGGGTCAACTATCACGATGTCCGGGGTCTTGTCTCTAATGATCCGTATCTCCATACTCAGCGAAAACAGCCGAACGAAGGTGTAGTGCAGCGGATGAAGGTTAAACATAGCAAAGATGTCATCAAACTGCAGGACGATCGCATTCTCGACGGGCGCCATCCACAAAGCCCTTGCCCTCCGCACCTTGGCCACGAAAACCGGTATGCCACATCATTCTCTCACGAGACGCCGCTTCTCCAAAGAAAGAACGCTGTCATGCAGACTCCGCATAGCACCGGTTGCAGCATTGAGCATATTTGTTTGCAGCATCGCCCTACCCGCCACATGCACCCTCCTCGAGATATCCTTAGGTGAAGGTGGCCCGTCCTGAGCATGGATCGTACTCGGTGCCGGCTGGCTCTCACCCTTGTTACTCTTTCTTTTACGTCCCTTCTTGATCTTCTGTTGTAATGGGACCGAGTTCTGCTCATAGACTGCCTTCTTGAGTGTGTTGCGGCGGTCTTGCCATGGCTTGGCGCCGGTACGACTGGCGGTGTTGTCTTTGGGGTGGTGTCCCCCGCCCCCAAACGAATCTGGCTCTTCGGCCAAAGCAGGGGCTAGCTTAGGCAGGCACTGAGGGTCATCAGATCATCTTCGTCGGCCCCGGCGGGTCGAATCAGAGGTAACAACTCGTCGCAGCCTGGTAGCACCCGAACCAGTTGAACCCTATACACGGTGGGTGGCATCGGTTTACCGTGGAACACGGGGTTGCCCCGTTGAATGATTTTTCCCTTGGCGACATCGACCAACTCGTCGTTCACGGCGCGTGAGATTGCACGAACGCCGGCAATACCGCGAAAATATGTAGGGCGTCGGGGATGCCCAAGAAAAGGAGATGAAGTCTCGGCCGAGAGGCTTAATTAGTTACCGTGATGATGGCGCCGAGCTCGGCTAAAGTCGAGGCACCGCCAACGGCGGGCGGTAACCGACGGAGGGGCCGCTTGTCGGCGAGGTGCCGCCGGCGACACCCGGGTGCATTAAGCTCCAATCTTGGCCGTCTTGCGCCGGAGACACCAATACCGCCGCCGGAGACACCAATGGCGCTGCTCGCCAGCGAAGTTCTTTGTCCGTGAAGCTGGGAATCGGGGCGGCCCTGCTGGCCACCCGCAATCCACGCCGTCAGCCCCATGAATCAAGGTAGGCATAATGCCGGTGAGCGCCGATCCCGCTTGTTCGTGCACTTGCTCTTGGACAATCTCCGAATCCGCGCCACTTGTGCCTTTGAGTTCTTGAACCTCGCTGACCGCTTTCCAAGCTGGTCTTTTTCTCCTTTCGCCCACCAAATGTATAGTATGACGACCATTTTGTGGACAAGCCTTTGCCGCCACACGACCACCGACGACGGCCATCGAGCTTATCCTTGTTTTTCATTACGCTCAACGCCTCTATTTAGAGTGCTGTCCCAAGCAGGGTGCTATGAGACGACCCGCACTCATCGCTTTCAGCCTCCTTCGCCAGAACAAGCTCAAGCGCCTGGTCTTCGGGATCCGTGGTAAGCTCCTTTGTTATCGGGTCCTCCTTGTACCGGGCCCTGACATAGTTCCTAGTCTGCTTGTCACTGTTGTATTTCTCGAAGCGGGGCGGTAGGCCTTGCTCGGCACGCTCTGCTTCCTCCTTGTCCCATATAGGCTCCGCCACTCTGTAAAATCCGGGACCGAGTTTGTGTTCTCCTAAGTTCAACTCCCGCATTTCTTTCCCCCACTGACTTGATTAGGAGGTTGCACTGCTCACGCACTTGATCTTGAACTCCTTGTAGTCCCCTTCGTTGATCGAAGGATTTTTCGCCTTGATCTTCTCATAACTATCACCTTTCTCAATCATTCTCTTCACCTCGCTTCTCCAAGTAGACAGGGTCGTGCTCATCCTCGTGAGGGCGGCACTGGTCACTTTATTCCCTGAGAGGCGTGTGTTTTCAAAATCAGCGGGGAACTTGTATCGTTCGTGCAGCTTCGTGAAGAGGAGGTTGCGCAAATTGCCTCGGTCCTTATGCCTAAGGTTCTCGGTGTTGATCGAGACGGTGCTTCGGAGAATGCACCCGAGCTGAACCGAGTACCCCTTGACTATATGTTTGGGCTCCGTTGGATTGCCGTCGGAGTCAACTTGAGTAAATTCCTCCTTGACGGTGCAGAGCGCGTTCGGGCGCCGGTCCTTCCGTTGCTTCTTCGGTTGGCTGCCATCTGTGCGTGTGCCGCCATCATCAGTGGTGGCATCCTCGGCGGCACCATCAGTGGTGTCATACCCGACGCCACTAGGGGTTGTGTAGTCAGGATCGGTGTCTTCCGCGGCGTCCTCATAGCGGTGAGGTTGTTCCTCCATCTCCCGGGATAGCTCCTGTAATTGCTTGCCACCAACCGCCACCTCATCATTGTGGGCCATGTTTCGCTTCTAAATAGGAAAAAGTTTGGTCAAAAAGTTGGTTGTTGTCAAGGAACAAGATCATGGTCTCATCAGTTAGGGTTTGTCGACACCGAGGCATCCTAAAAGCTAAGCTTTTGTCATTTAGGGTTTGTCGACGCCGAGGCATCCTAAAAGCTAAATGCTAAGTTAAGTTTTCATCATTTAGGGTTTATCGATGCTGAGGCACCCTAGGTTGGGCCTAATCACTTGTCACTAATCACTTGGCTCTATTGCCACCTATGGTTTAATGCAGCAAGAATAAAGGGGATACCCCGACCCATGCATTAGTAGCAAGTACCCCATATGTCCGATTTTTAGCAAAGTCATGCTAAAATTCACGGGAAATTTCAGCATGACCTTTGCTAAAAATAGGACATATGGAGTACCTGAATTTGCCGGAACGGAAGTTAATCGACATTCCGGCAAACTCAAGGGCCTCTCGGGGTACCTGCAAATTCATCACGACACAATGGTCGGAGGCAAAACCCAGCAAACTAGCAAAGTTACTGACGTGTTTACAGAAATTGTTTTCTGTAGAAGATGATCATCATCTTTGCAAGTCTTTCTCAATGTGATCACAAGTAATTCAGAGGCATCTAAAAACAAGTGAAGTTTCACCCATATAAGAACAACTTTATAAAATCAGAGAAGTTGCTACATTTTTTGTATCCTTCATACACACTGGACTACAATGCTTTATAATGTTTCATCATCATTACAGAAATCCAAGACCATGTGTTCCATCATCATCATTACAGAAATCCAAGAAACATCATGCTTTTTAACAGTTTTCAGTTTGGACAGAATACTGAAAACTACAGTTTGGACAGAATTCCTAACACTTTGGTCTTCTAGTTACAAAACAAAACTGACATAATTATAGATGCCATAACTGAATTTTTTGACAGTAGCTCAAGTTATTGACAGTAGCTCCTAACAGTAGCTCCTAACTGAATTTTCTGCTTAAAGGGAAGGCTGACTTAAGTGGCAAGATGATACAATTTGCGTAACATAACAATATATGCATCTTAATATAACACCATCTCCTAACAGAAATAGTATCCTAGGTTTCCATCTTAATACCACAAAGAATACCATAAAAAAATCCAGGATCATTTTTTCTAGAGAAAAGCATCATTATAAGGGGAGTTTCTTACTCTACCAGATCTACTAGGGGGCAAAGTAGAACTGATATTCTTTTGCTGACTTCTAGTACAAGGTATAGAAGAGGAGGTAAATACAGTAGACATGTAATTGCAGTGTATTAACAAAAGATAATTTCAATAGATTTATAGTGCAAATTTATAGTAGAATTACAAATACAGTGTGAGCCGTAACCATACTCCAAATGTAGTAGAAGATACCTTCTCATCCAGCTGTCAATCTAAAGGGCTGAAACTTGGGCTTTGAAATGAAGATAAGTGGCCAGTTAACACACTGTCAAAAAATTCAGTTAACACACTGTCAAAAAAATTCAGTTAACACACTGTCAAAAAAATTCAGTTACAAACATACATTCAGTTTGAATTAATCTCTCATATTCCCTTCACATTGCTAACCATATGGCCAAAATATTGTCCCTAGACATCTCATGGTCCTACCCAAGATAAACCCTAGTTACAAAAATGCAGTGCGAAAATTCAGTTAACACACTGCCAATACATTCAGTTTGAATTATTTCTCATGGTGATCCTCAACAAATTCTTATGACAAAACTACCAACTTTATAAACCCAAGATAAACCCTAGGGATTGGCAGTTATACTCTATTTTCAGAATACATCTACAAATATTTTCAGAATATACACTATTTTCAGAATACATCTACAAATATTTTTACTTAGTTTCAGTATAAAAACTTGAGCAATGCAAGCAAAATAAACCCTAGGGATGACCTACACTGCCACGGTCGAGGGGAGGGAGGGAGGGAATGGGGAATGGTGGAGAGAGGGAGGAAGGAGGAAGGAGGAGAGGTACCTGGTCGCCGGAGGGGTCAGAGTCGGGGTCGGCGAAGGGGTCGGGTCGGGTCCGAGCTCGCCCAGTCCTCGCCGCCATGGTCGAAGGAGAGCAGGGGCCGTGGCGGAGGACGGCAGGGGCAGGCGGGTGGGCGCTGGGCCACGCCACGGGCCGCAGGGCCGGAGGAGGCCCTCGCTGCCGGAGGGAGGAGGAGAGGAGAGGAGGCGGGCGCAAGGCCGGCCGATCCTGCTCGGGGCGCGGGCGGCGGGGGGTGGAGTCCCGGGGGTCGGGCGCCAAGGCCGGGCAGCGCAAGACCACAGCGGCGGCGGCGTCGCCGACGGCGTGCAGGCACGGCGGACGGAGGGGGCGGAGCAAGGGGGCGGAGGCGTACGGCTGGGGTCGAGTGGATCTGGCGAGGGAGGGAGGGAGGCCACAGTGCGAGGGGAACAGGTGAAGTGCGGGGAGGGTTCTAATGGCGCACCTTCCCCTAGTGCGCCATAAGTACGACGATTCTAATGGCGCACCTCGCCTCGGTGCGCCATTACAATTTTGTTTTATTTACTAGCCCGACTGGTCGGGTTATATTCCATCTAACCCCCACTCCATTAGAACACGCCCACTAGCCCGACTGGTCAGCACGCGGCACACACCAGGAGGTCCTGGGTTCGATTCCCAGGCTCCCCATTTTTTGTATTTATGCATTTAAAATATTGTTTGATATTTATTTGTGTTTAAATATGTTCAAACTTGTTTAAATCATAACAGTAATATTTTTTTATAAAAATAGTAATAATTTTTTAAAAATATCATCAAATTTGTTATTTGAAAATTTTTATGAATATGAAAAAATATCATCAAATTTATTATTTGAAAATATCATCAAATTTGTTATTTAAAAATATAATCAAATTTGTTTTTTTTGCAATTTTAGTTGCATTCATTTGTGACGGTGGAGCGGGCCGGGGAGCTGGGTGCGGGGGAGAGGGTGCGGGTGGTCGTCGGCGGCGGTGGAGTGGGGGAGGGTGCGGGCCGGGGGTCGGCGGCGGCGGCCGGTGGAGCGGGGGAGGGTGCGGTGGGTCGTCGGCGGCGGTGGAGTGGGGAAGGGTGCTGGGGTCGGCTTATGCATTTAAAATGTTTTTTGATATTTATTTGTGTTTAAATATGTTCAAACTTGTTTAAACCATAACAGTAATATTTTTTATAAAAACAGTAATACTTTTTTTAAAATATCATCAAATTTTTTATTTGAAAATATTTATGAATATGAAAAAATATCATCAAATTTATTATTTGAAAATATCATCAAATTTGTTATTTGAAAATATAATCAAATTTGTTTTTCTATTTTGCAATTTTAGTTGCATTCATTTGTGACGGTGGAGCGGGCCGGAGAGAGGGTGCGGGTGGTCGGCGGCGGCGGTGGAGTGGGGGAGGGTGCAGGCCGGGGGTCGGCGGCGACGGCCGATGGAGCGGGGAGGAGTGCGGTGGGTCGTCGTCGGCGGTGGAGTGGGGAGGCTGCGGGGTTCGTGGCGGCCACGGTGGAGCGGGGTCGACCACAGTTCTTGATGCGCCATTAGAAGTTTTGCAAAAAAATAAAAAAAGTATATACTCTAATGGCGCACGCGCACCGAGATATGATGCGCCATTAGTATGTTTGGAAAAATTAAAATAAAAATTTGTTACTAGTGGCGCACCATGTTCCTGGTGCGCCATTAGTGTCTTCCACACTAATGGCGTACCAAAACATGGTGCGCCATTAGTATATACTAATGGCGCACCACATGACAGGTGCGCCATTAGTGTCCATCCCATCTATAGCCCTTTTCTTAGTAGTGAAGGGAACAACGTATGTTGTTATGCGATCTGACCGATAAAGATCTTCGTTGAATATGTGGGAGCCAATATGAGCATACAGGTTCCGCTATTGGTTATTGACCGGAGACGTGTCTCGGTCATGTCTACATAGTTCTCGAACCCGTAGGGTCCGCACGCTTAAAGTTTTGATGACGGTTATATTATGAGTTTATATGTTTTGATGTACCAAAGGTAGTTCGGAGTCTCGGATGTGATCACGGACATGACGAGGAGTCTTGAAATGGTCGAGACATGAAGATTGATATATTGGACGACTATATTCGGACACCGGAATGGTTCCGGGGGTTATCGGATATATACCGGAGTACCGGGGGGTTACCGGAACGCCCCCCCCCCCCTCCCCGAGGCTATTGGGCCTCATGGGCCCAATTGGTGGAAGAGGAGAGGCGGCCAAGGGGCAGCCGCGCACCCCTCCCCCCCCCCGCAAGTCCGAATTAGACAAGGAGGGGGGCGACGCCCTCCCCCCTTTCCTTTCCCCCTCTCTCCTCCTTCCCCCTTCTCCTAATCCAACAAGGAAAGGGAGGGAGTCCCCCTCCTGGCCGGCCGCCTCTCTCCCCTTGCTCCTTTATATACGGGGGCAGGGGCACCCCATAGACACAACAATTAATCATTGATCTTTTAACCGTGTGCGGTGCCCCCCTCCATCATAGTCCACCTCGATAATATCATAGCGGTGCTTAGGCGAAGCCCTGCGTCGGTAGAACATCATCATCGTCACCACGCCGTCAGGCCGAAAAACTCTCCTCAACACTCGGCTGGATCGGAGTTCGAGGGACGCCATCGGGCTGAACGTGTGCTGAACTCGGAGGTGTCGTATGCTCGGTACTTGATCGGTCGGATCATGAAGACGTACGACTACATCAACCGCGTTGTGCTAACGCTTTCGCTTTCGGTCTACGAGGGTACGTGGACACACTCTCCATTCTCGTTGCTATGCATCACCATGATCTTGCGTGTGCGTAGGAATTTTTTTGAAATTACTACGTTCCCCAACATGGATACCACTGGACCATTCGCCACCTACTTATTGATGGCAGCGCGCATTACTTAAGAACTATTCTAGCGGCGGTATTTGAAAGAAAACAAGTTCACTAGTACGGGAAAAGGTGTTATCGATTGACCGGTCTGGCCAGTTGACCGTTGACTGTTCAAAAAATATGTGCGTTTTTTGAAAAATTAGGAATTAAAAAGATCATTCACAAAAAAAGTTCAGCGGTTAAAAATAAAGGTTGACGAATTTAGGTTGTCCACAAACTTATAAAAACTCATATTATTTCTGTAAGTTTAGGCTGTCCACAAACTCTCATATTGACACCAAATTTGCTAAGTCCGAATGTAGAGGCTCTTAATAAAGTGACGCCCTTGTTATATAAAAATATAGGTCTGTACTTCGTTTGCCCAGATTTACTGGGTCCTTTTACTGGGCTCTATCATATTTAGTGTCTATTTTTTTACCATAAAATCAACTAATAAAACTACATGGAGTAAAATCGAAAATCAAAAATATAATAAAAAATCAGAAAATCCAAATTCTTTTGTGGTAAACTTTGAAAAATATTTTGTGTGCTTGCAAAAATTTATGATGAAATGACATTTGTGAAATCGTAACAAAGATAAACAAAATCTATGCTTAAAAGATGTTGTTTTTTACAAGCATTTTGGAGTGCTACATTTTTCTGCCATGAATTTCACGAATGTCATTTCATACTAAAATTTATCAAGCGCATAAAATATTTTTTAAATTTTGGCACACAAAAATCAGATGTTTTTTTCGATCTTACTGTTCATCCCAAGCTCGTAGCTCAGGAGTAGAAGAGGACTTTCGCTAATAAAACATAACTTGTATGTCACAAATTATATAGTAAACATTCTCTTTTGAATACTATTTCAACGATATATACCTTTTGTAGCATACAAGTTTGTTATATATGTGGCCAAAGTTTAACCCAAACTAGAGGGGCCTAATTAACGCGAACGAAGGATGAAGTACTTCTATGACAATGACCACTTGTTTGGTACATGCATGACACGTGAGGCGCGAGCAGAATTGTTTATCATTTTAGCATCTTTGACTTGGAATCTCTAATATTCGAGGAATATTTTGGTGCACGTACCACGGCCGACGTAGCAGTTGCGCCGATACACTGCTAAGGGCAACTCCAAAGTGCATCACCTATTAACCCGCAAATACTTGGATAAAATGATTCAAACACTTTTAGTTATCCAATGTGGGTTACTAAATTTGTGTGGACAGGTCAAGACCAAAAGGTGGAGCTATGTGGTGGGGTGGGGCTTTTGCCCCCACCCCCAGCTCTTCATCTTTTCGTTTCACCCCTCAAGTGGTTTTGTCTAGCTCCGTCACTGGTCAAGACGTCCAAAATCCGACACCGAATCGATGGGAGGTTTGGGAAGTCCAAGCGTTCTGCTTGGTCCATTGGGAAGGTCCTAGTCGGCGCCTTAAGCGCCCCTGAAGCGAACTTGCGCCCGCAAGAGAACTAGTGGGCCGGCCCATAGCGCACAGAAATTTGCAAAAACCATCAAAAAACAGCGTGCGACGCTAGGAGTCAAACTCAGGCCGCTCCTTTCCCGCAAGATAATGGATACCACTGGACCATTCGCCACCTACTTATTGATGGCAGCGCGCATTACTTTAGAACTATTCTAGCGGCGGTATTTGAAAGAAAACAAGTTCACTAGTACGGGAAAAGGTGTCATCAATTGACCGGTCTGGCCAGTTGACCGTTGACTGTTCAGAAAATATGTGCGTTTTCTGAGAAATTAGGAATTAAAAAGATCGTTCACAAAAAAAGTTCAGCGATTAAAAAAAAGGTTGACGAATTTAAAAGAGACAACTCACAAAAATGGAAAAAGTTCATCGATCTTCAATAAAAGTTCATCAATTTATGAAAAAGTTCATTCGGTTTGAAAAAAGTTCATCAATTTTGCAAAAAAGTTCATAGAATTTGAAAAAACTTCATCATAATTGAAAAACATTCATCGAATCTAAAAAAAGTTTATCAAGTTTGAAAAAAGTTCATCGAATCAGAAAGAAAGTTCACCAAATCTGAAAATAAGTTCATCGATTTTGAAAATAAATTCATCGACTTTAAAAAAAGTTCATCGATTTTGAAAAAAAGTTCACCAGATTTGGTAAAAAAAAAGTCATTGAATTAGAACTACGTTCATCAAATTCGTAAAAAGTTCATTGAATTTGAAATAAGTACATCAAAATTTAAAAAGAAAAGGAAATAGAAAAAGAAAAAAAGCAGAGAATAAAAGACTGGAAACGTTGCTTTTGCCACATCTTACTTGGTGGCGGGTTGGTAAACATAGCCTTGTAACAAGAGGGAGGTCTTTGGTTCGATTCACCAGGGGCGCATTCTTTTTGCGATTTAAGAAATGAGAAGGAAAATTAAACGGGCCGGCCCAGCTGGCGGGAGGTGGCCTGCGCTGCAGGCGCCGTTAACGAAAATGCACGTTAACCGAGAGCAACTAGTTAACGAGCGCTCCTTCGAAGGAGCCTCGCAACAATCAGCGCCATTTGGCGTGCTCTCAGCCATTCGCCACGTGTCACGCTCTCTCTAAATTTTGTTTTTTTATTTCTCCGCACGCGTTTTCGGCTTTTTAAACGGTTTTTTTGGTTTTTTTTCTAGGTTTTGGTTTCCCCCGGTCAACCTTAGCTTTTCGATCAAAAAATTCCCAAAAAAAATTTACGTGAAAAAATGCGTTTTCTTTTTTTCCCTTTCGCGAAAGTCACGGTTTTTCTTCCGCGAGAGGCACGGTTGTGCTTTAGCGAGAGTCACGGCCGTGCTTTTCGGAAACGGACAAAAAAAAACACGATTTCTGTTTTTCTTTTCTTTCACGAGAGTCACGGTTTTGCTTCCGCGAGAGGCACGGTTATGCTTTCGCGAGAGTTACAGTTGTGCCTCTCGGAAAGGGAAAAACAAAACGCATTTTCTGGTTTTTTTTCTTCCGCGAGAGTCACGCTTTTGCTTCCGCGAGAGGCACAGTTGTGCTTTCGCGAGAGTCACGGCCGTGCCTCTCGGAAAGGGAAAAAATACGCGTTTCCTGTTTTTTTTTCTTTCGCGAGAGGCACGGTTGTGCTTTCGCGAGAGTCACGGCCGTGCCTCTTGGAAACGAAAAAAACTCGTTTTCTGTTTTTTGTCCTTCCACGAGAGTCATGGTTTTGCTTCCACGAGAGACACGGTTGTGATTTCGCGAGAGGCGGAAAGGGAAAAACCCGTGCTCCCGGTTCGGTTTTTTCGTCCGGTTTTTTCATCTGGTTTTTTCGTGAAAAAAATTTTGTCAAAACCTATCAACATGGGATCTAGTTTTGAAGATCTCGACGCGAGGAGTCCAATGGTGGAAACGGTTCGAGATTTGGACGCACGGTTTAAGAGATAAAACGTTTTGAATAAACGGATCTACGAAAAAAGGGAAAACTCCCAGGTTGCGTCAAGTGGCGCGTTGCATGTGCGCCACTTGCCGCGGCCTGGGAAGGTGGAGAGTTCTTTGCAACGAGTACTCCTCAATTAGTGATTTCAACGTTAACCGGCGCCTGCAGCGCGGAATAGGATTTGCCGGTCCATTGTCGGTTGAACCACATGTTTCCCACAGCAGCCCATGTGTCATACTCAATTTTTTACTCTACAAGGTCCATCAGGCCCAGTCATAGCCCACGGTCCGAATTTGAGGGACATGCATGATTGGATGGTCTCCGCTCGGCCCACTTTTTGTGGATACAATCAAATATGTACATTTGATGATTCAAAATAGGTGATCCATGTTGGAGTTGCCCTAAGGGCTGCTTAGGCGAAAATGCACAAGGCCCAACGGCGGACGATTGGACTTGCTGTCTGTATCCCGACTTCCCCTCTCGTTAGAGTTCTCGTCCTCTCGGCGGCGTTTCTGCTGCTGTTGAGATCTTTCTTCCCTGATCCTGTCCTGTGTCGCCCCTTCCTGCTCGGATCGATTACGGGGCGATGTGTGCATCGCTACCCGATCTTGGCGGGGGAAGGCAATCCAGCGGGGGGTCTAGGGTTAGGTCAAGGCCCGGCGAGAAAGTTTCTTCGGGCGCGGGAATAAAGATGGCGGCAAAAGCTTCTGGATCGGGAGACCAAGAGGATCTGGAGGCAATGATGAGGGAGTTGGGTCTCTCGGAGGAGGACCTAGATGATGTGGTGGTAGATCAAAAAACTCTACAGCCAGAAGCTACTTGGTGGATGGCAATTGCTAGGGTTCACACGGAAAAAACCTATAGTCAGTTTTGGTTTTACAAGAACATGAGATCAGCGTGGGATCTGGCGCAGAGGGTCAATATACGTCCCCTTGAGGACAATCTCTACACTCTGCAATTCTCGTGCCTTGGAGACTGGGAAAGAGTGATGCTGGAAGGTCCATGGAACTTTCGGGGTGATGCGGTGATCCTGGCAGAGTATGATGGCTTCACTAAGCCATCATCTATCAAACTGGACCTGCTGGAGATGTGGGCACAGATACATGATTTTCCAGATGGCTATGTATCGCAGATACCTTCCTTGGCGGCGAAGTTGGGTGAGCTAGTCTATGCCGAGACAGCGTCCCATGATTTTGAAGGAAATTTCTTTAGGGTCCGTGTAAAGGTGGATGTCACCAAGCCACTGAAAAACACCGTATCGCTTAAGATCGGTGAGAAGCGACTGATTTTTAGAGTCAAATATGGAAGGTTGCCCAACTGGTGTGCAGTTTGTGGAAGGCTGGGTCATCAGTTTATGGATCATGGGGATGGCGTTCACCCTCCTGCAGCGCTGGTATTCAAGAACCTGAAGGCTACGTGGTTCAAAGGTGCAGGACCGGGTCCGGGCGAGGCGAAGAGCAAACCCAAGCAAACTGCACGCAAGGCTCCAACAAAGACTGACATTATTCTGGGGGCAGCGGTGGTCATGATGCTGACATGGAGGAGGCGAAAGGAAACAGGAAGTGAACCCAGGCAGATCCATCCACAATGGCCAGTTCTCTTGTGACCAACACGGGTGGTGGAGGGAGGGCGGTGTGCTGGCTCTGCCTCCGCCGCAGGTACCGCTTAGTCCGCCGCCAAAACAAGACCCGAAGCGGACCAAATTTGATAAAATAGTGGAGAAGTTCAACCGGGGAAAGGGCAACAGCGAGAGGAACGACAACACATCAGACTCAACATCGGCGGACTCCCAGGCGGAGTACCACCGGGCACAATGAGTATCCTTAGCTGGAACTGTCGCGGCGCGGACAAAGCCGCGACAGTTCGGGAAACCCGCGAGCTAGTGCAGAAATTTGCCCCCACCCTTCTTTGTATTGTTGAAACTCAAATTGATAGAGTTAGGGTGGAAAATCTAGCAAGTTCGTTTGGTTGCGATAACGCTTTTGCTGTAAGCAGTCAGGGCTGTAGTGGGGGCCTTGGATTTTTTTGGAATAATCCAATAAAAGTCGAGATTTTGGGGTACTCTGTGTATCACATAGATTGTAAAATTGATGAGCCAGGGACTGATTCTTGGAGAGCTACCTGTTTTCATGGAGAATCACAAACACACCTACGCCATCAGACTTGGGACACAATGAAAGGAATTGCAAGTTTGAGCGAGCTCCCTTGGGTATGCTTTGGGGATTTTAATGAGGTGCTACGTCCGGAAGAACAAGAAGGTATTGGCGAACGTAGTAATGCCCAAATACAGAGGTTCCGCGAGGCGGTTGATGTCTGCATGTTGGAGGATTTGGGCTATCAAGGAAATTTTTGGACGTTCGAGAAAAAGGTCATGGGAGGGAGCTTCACTCGGGTCTGTCTCGACCGGGCGTTGGCATCGGTTGATTGGATCACGAGGTTTCCCTCTGCGTCAGTTAAGCACCTCACAGCCGCTTCATTAGACCATGCCCCGATTCTCATCAGTATGACTGAGGAGCAGGTGCATCCGACCCCAAAACCACCATTCCGATATGAGGTGATGTGGGAGACTCATGACTTGTGGAAGGATACAATGCAACAACGTTGGGGAGGAGTTGCACCGGCGCTGAGTCTTGTAGATTTACAGGACAAACTTAAGAAGGTGGCATCCAACCTCGGCAACTGGAATAGAGACACATTTGGCAGCGTTAGGAAGGAGATTAAGATGTTGATGGCCGAACTTGAACGGCTCCGAAGCGAACCAGGTAGAACAGGACCGTCACACCTGGAGATCAAGCTTAATAATAAGCTGCTAGAGCTCTACCACCGAGAAGAGTTAATGTGGCGCCAAAGATCGAGGATTGAGTGGCTAGCATCAGGAGACAAAAACACCAGGTTCTATCACTTGCGTGCAAGCATGAGAAGAAAAAAGAACATGATTAAAGCCTTGGCAAACTCGTTGGGAGTTCATGTGCAGGACCCGGCGGAATTAAGGGAGATGGTCACCGCTTTTTACAGAGAATTGTACACAACGGAGGGGGTGACAGACATGGATTGTGTGCTCCAACATATTCCCAGGAAAGTAACGCCTCAGATGAATGAGATGCTAACGGCTCCATATACAAAAGATGAGGTGAAGAAGGCACTCTTCCAGATGGGCCCTACAAAATCACCGGGACCGGATGGTTTCCCATTTCGATTTTATCAGAGGCCTTTGGGATATATGTGGTGACAAAGTGATGGAAGCAGTCTTTCGTATAATCAGAGGGGAGGAAAGTGCGGCATGTGTTAATGATACAGTACTTGTGCTTATTCCCAAGGTGATGAACCCCACTCTCCTTACCCAATTCCGGCCTATCAGTTTATGCAATGTCACACACAAAATTGCCTCCAAGGTTGTTGCAAACAGGTTGAAACTTATCTTGCCTGACATCATATCAGTGGAGCAGTCCGCATTTGTTCTAGGCCGGCTTATAACTAACAATATTATTTGTGCTTACGAGTGCTTACATTTTATGAAGAGGAGCAGGTCTAGGTCAAACAACCATTGTGCTCTGAGATTGGACATGATGAAAGCATATGACAGAGTGGAATGGGCGTATCTCAAAGCAATTTTGATTAAGCTTGGCATCATCATGAGTATGATCAGTTCAGTTTCATTCTCAGTTTTATTTAATGGAGAGAAACTTGAGTCTTTTACACCATCACGAGGTATTCGACAGGGAGACCCGATATCCCCCTATCTCTTCTTGATCGCAGCAGAGCGCCTTTCGTGCCTACTTAAAACCAGTTCTCAGTCATCTGTGTTGGGGGGATCAAGGTGGCAACTTCAGCTCCGGCTGTAAACCACCTCCTATTTGCGGATGATAGTCTGTTGTTGTTCAAGTCGAGTAATGAGGGGGTTGTAGCGGTTTCAAACCTATTGGATGTTTATTGTAAGGCTTCAGGACAGAAAATCAACCATGATAAATCGTCGATATTTTTTAGTAAGGGATGTCCACAACAGCTGAGAGAGAGCATTAAGGCAACTCTGAATGTTCAGAATGATTCGCTAAATGAGCGCTACTTGGGTATGCCAACTGATGTCGGCCAGTCAAAGATGGATACTTTCAGGTACCTGAGAGACCGGGTGTGGGAGAAGGTTAAGGGATGGATGGAGAAGCTTCTGTCGGCAGGAGGAAAGGAGGTGCTAATCAAGGCAGTGGCACAAGCACTGCCAGTTTACTCTATGGACTATTTCAGAATTCCGAGGGGACTCTGTGAGAACATATCCTCCATTATCCGCCAATTTTGGTGGGGAAGTAAGGCCGGAAAACGAAAACCAGCGTGGGTGGCATGGGATACTATGACACGGCCGAAGCACCTTGGGGGACTTGGCTTCAGGCACTAGTAGAAAAAGGGTCATCTGTCCCGGTTGGTAAGGGCCTTTTGTCCCGGTTGTTGAACCGGGACTAAAGGGTCGTTACTAATGCCCTAGCCCTTTAGTCCCGGTTCTTACACGAACCGGGACAGATGGGCCTCCATGTGGCTGGTGCGGCGAGCCCAGGCAGGAGGGCCTTTGGTCCCGGTTGGTGGCACCAACCGGGACCAATCAAACATCCACGTCGACATTTCAGGGCTGGGGTTTTGTTTTTTAAGGGGGTGGGGGTTTTGGGGGTTAATTTAGGTGTTTCATATATTGTGTTAGCTAGCTAATTAATAGAGAAGTGTCCTCTCTTATCTCCGTGCTTGGTCGACGCCTTCGTACTATATATGTATAGAGAGGACTAGACACGCTAGCTAGTAAGCAAATGAAGGAAACAGAAGATCGTCATGAACATATGCATACAGAGAAGTGATATCGACCACCTCTCCTTCTCCAAGAGATTGGTCGAACAACAAGTTCTCGTATATCTATCCGACACTACCGGCTACATATATACAATAATTATCTCTTACAATATAATCTCCTAATTATATATGAACACAGGGTCCACATAGTATTCTCCGTCTTCAGCGATCACGTGGTCAAGGAAGAATGCCGCCAATTCCTCTTGAATTGCTCGCATACGATCTGGTGGTAGGAGTTCACCCCGCATCCGAAAGATCTAATTTGAAGAAGGGGGTCAATACATATATATATATGAATAAATGAAAGTCAACAAAAATGATGGTAATAAAATAAAATTGTGAATATTATTGCTTACGCACTTCATATTGTTCGTCAGAGTAGCCCCGCTCACAGGTCGTGTGGCGGATGGACTCGCAAACATAGTATCCACAGAAACCATTCCCTTGTTCCTGCCACAACCACTTTACAAGAAATAGAGGTCAATCAAACTGATAAGCAAGCATGCTAAATGGTATTGATGAAACTAGCACTTGAATCACTAGGAGATGCGCGGAACATGCTACTATAGTACTTACTTTCGGGTGTCTAAATTGCAGCTTCTTCGGCAGTCCCAAAGATTTTTTGGTGAATTTTCTCCAAAGCCTGCCAGACAAAGAAAATAATTACTTGATATCAGGAAATGAACAAAGTTGCTGATATGGTGGATAATGATCGATTTAACTTACTTCTCGAGCATTTGAGTCATGTCCGCATAGTCCTGGGGATCTTTTCGTCTCGAGTCTAAGACGGTTAATAGTCCCTGCTCAAGCTTAATCTCTAGGAGAATATAGTGCAAGCTGCACACACATGCATAACTCATCAATTACATTACTATAACCTGGACTAATAAGGGAAACCGAATATGCACAAGACAGTAACACTCACTTGAAGTTGTAAGGAAAGAGTATTATATCTTTGTTTTCATTTATTACCAACGATCGTAGCAAATTGGCCTCGGTATTTTCGGCATGATATTTAACCTCAGTTGCATCTATGAGATTTGTGTTAATGAACCCAATATCACCTATTTGTCTTTTCTTCAATTCGGCAATCTTCAATCTGCATAATATAGTGAGGATAATTATAAATACATGCAATGAAAGAGCTGACCTATATAGAGAGACTTAATGACAGAAGTAGTAGTACTTACAGACAGTAGCAAGTGACCGTTGATTTATCGAGGGCCTTTTGATTGAAAAACTGGAAGAACTCCTCAAATGGAACATTCAACAGTTCAATTCCAACGAGGTCATGCTCCTCTTTAACTCTCAGCATCAAAGTATTCCTCCCCCCAGACTCTCTACAGGTTTTCATGTACCAATCATGGAATCTTCGCATCATCATTGTTAGAGATCTTTCATCTTTGACAAGAGGCTTCCCGTACTCGTATATGTGTTCCTCCACCTCCAAGAAATCATAATGTACATCGTCGAGCAGGTAATCTCTAAGATTGCTATAACCGGGCACCATCCTCGGATCATTAGCGACGATATCGCTAGACGCCTTGAGTGGGGGGCACGATTGGTTCGCTTGTTCGCCGAGCTGGGCAACTTTTTTCCCAGCTCGTCGTTCTTTTAACCTTTGATCACTGACAGTACTTCCCGACCGCTCCGCTTTGACAAATGTCTTTGCAATAATGCACTCATAGTTGCCTTTCCGCGGAGACTTTGATGGTTTTGTCAGGGCAGCCAGAGTGCGCTTCGCTTTCACCGGATCTACCTTCTCCTCCGGAGGTGGATGTTTCTTTGCTTTCACCCCTTGAAAGAAGTTTGTCACTTCGGCTCGCACGATCTTCATGTTCTCCTCCGGGGTCCTCTCGTATGGTAACTTCCCTGGAGTCTTCAGAGAAGGACCGAATCTGTATTGCCTCCCACCTCTGGCTATATTGCTAGACGCCGGCCGAGCAGACGGAGCGGCTGCGGATGTCTTCTTTCCTTGCTTACGAGGCGGAGGAGAAGGACTACGACGCGCCGGAGCAGCCGGAGCAGCGGCGGGTCTCTTCCGCCCTTGCTGACGAGGCGGAGAAGGAGGAGGCTGGCTGCTCGGGCGCCAGCCTGAGGCGGAGAAGGAGGCGGAGTGCCGCCACGCGTCGGAGAAGGAGGCTGAGTGCCCTGATCACTCGCCGAAGGAGGAGGGGAGGAGGAGGCGGAGTGCCCTTACTCGCCGGAGGAGGAGGAGGAGGCGGAGGCCTCCAGTTCGGAAGGTTGATGAGCTCCTTCTGCCATAGCCATGGAGTCTTCAGACAAGAACCCAGCCGAGTCTCCCCTTCACCGGTAGGATGGTCAAGCTGGAGGTCCTCAAATCCCTCCGTTATTTCGTCCACCGTCACCCTAGCATATCCTTCTGGAATCGAACGACAGTGAAAAGTTGCGCCGGGTTCAGGAGGTCGAACAGAGCGTACCGCCTTGACTTTGAAGTTACGCCATTGCGTCATAAGGTGGAAATGTTGAGACTCCGTGATAGCATCCACGGGGTAGCTAGCAGGAGCCGTCAAGACATGCTCCGGCTGAAGCAGCTCGGTGGAAGCCACGCTGCTTCTCCGCTGAGATGGCGGGGTAGCTTCTGGGATAGTTTCAGCAGGTCGCTTGCTGCGAGCTATGTCTCGTTCCTCTAGCGCTTGAACCCTTTTGTGCAGCTTCTGAATTTGGGTCTGCTCCACTTTTTTCCTCCTCTCCTGGCATTTGTAACCGCCTACGTCTGGAAAACTAGCCTTCCACGGAACGGAGCCTGGCGTGCCTCGTGTCCGTCCAGGGTGCTCAGGATTCCCGAGGGCCATTGTGAGCTCGTCGTTCTCTCTGTCTGGAACGAACGTCCCTTGCTACGCTGCATCGATATAGTGCTGAAGCCTCTTGACTAGTATTCTCATTTGCTCGTCCGTCCAAACGCACTTCCCTGATACAGGGTCCAAGGTTCCGCCAGCCCCGAAGAACCAAGTCCGCAGCGGTGCGGCGATTCATTGTCTCTGGTTCGATCCCTTTATCAAGCCGATCATTCTCAGCCTTGGCCCACTTAGGCGGGCTTTGAGGTAGCCACCGACCCCGTGCGATGGTGAAGCTTCTTCTTCGCAGCATTTTTCTTGTTTGTCACGACATCTTCTTACTCTTTTCCGATGTCTTGTGGGCCACAAATGCGGGCCGATGATCTCGATCTTCTCATATTTGTCGATGAATTCTGGTGTCTCTTCTTTGTCGACAAACGTTTCGATCATTCTTCCACCTCCTGAATAGGTCTGCCATCTTCTTAAGAGCATGAGACTTGATTAATTGCTCTTTAAGCGGCTTCTCCGGATCCTCCTCTGGCGGTAGGGTGAAATTTGCCTTCAGCTCGGTCAAAGATCATCTTTCTGCATATCATTGCATAAGACACCTCAGGGTCTTCCTTCTTAGGCTTATACCATTGGTGGATGCTGATCGGGATCTTGTCCCTAACAAGAACCCCACACTGAGCAGCAAATGCTTCCTTTGTCCGGATGGGTTCAATCGGTTGGCCGTCGCGCGCGATTGCTGTGATCTCAAACCTTTCATCCGAGCACAACTTTTTCTTCGGGCCTCATCTCTTTACCGAAGTTGCGCTCGATCCGGAGGGATAGAAAAAAGAAGAAAGACGAGAGTTAATTAATATGTGTACATACCAAAACAATGAATGCATCAATTAGCTAGTCAGCACAGGCTTAACTAATATATTTACCTGGCCGGACTATGTTCGGTCACCGGAGTCGTCACCACGGGCTCCTTCTTGCACCAGCATTGGGTCACCGGAGCCATCATAATCATGTCTTTCCTCCTCCATTCTTTGATGATCGTAGCCTGCTTCTTCACCCCGTTCTTCCAGACCATCATTGTCGTTAAGATACAACAAGACATCACCTCCGGCTAAGATTATGTCCCCCAACACCTCTTCTGCTTCCTCGTCTCGTCCGTGCTCCATTGTTTCTGCAAATATTACAACATGGCAATTATTACACAAACATGACAGCAGGTGGATATATTAGTGGCAAACGTAGACCTAGCTTATTCCGGGTTTGGGGTGGCCTCGGCAACGCTTCAAGGGTAGGAGCGCGGCGGGAGGGGGTAGGAGACCGACATCGGTTTTTTCTAGGGTTTAGGTGTCCTCGAGAGTTTTGGTCGAGCGAGAGGGCCGGGGGGTGCTCCCGTGGTATAAGTTATCACGGTCGAAGTTATCCGGGAGGGGGTTATATCGACAACGATGACATACATACATGGGAAAATAATGTTATCGAGGAGGGGGTAGGTCGAACCCCCCCCCCCTCGTGTTGAAGTTATCGGGACACGGGGTATATCGACAACGACATATCCAATAAAAAATAAGAAGACAAAGAAGAAATAAAAAGAGGAGAAGAAGAAAGGAATAGAGGAGAAGATTGAAGAAACAAAGAAGAAAAAAAGAGGAGAAGAAGAAAGGAATAGAGGAGAAGCTCCTCTATTCCTTTCCTCTTCTCCTCTTCTTTTTCTTCTTCTTATTTATTTCTCCTCTTCTTCCTCTCCTCTTCTTCTCCTTTCTTCCTCTTCTTATTTTCCATTTTCCTCTCATTCTTTTTCTTCTTCTTCCTTCTTAATATCACTTAGCGCTTGTTTTTTTTTAAATGTTCAAATAGAGAATTTAGAAAAAAGTAAAGGTTTTGCCTAATGCATTGTTCATATGAAAATACAAACATTTGCATATTCTACAATAATTAATATCACCAAAAAAAATCTATGAACAGAAAAAATCCTAACTTTTCTAAAAATCTATCTTTTGCATACATGAACATATATATATATATACTGAGAACATACATACATATATATATATTTTTATAAAAATGCAAAAAACAAAAAAATCTAAAAAAAGGACTTATAAACAGATATACACACATACATATATATACTCACACATATACATATAATCATATATATGTGAAAAAAACGAGGAGGAAGGGGGAGGCGCCGGCCGGCCTGACCAAAGGAGAGGTGCGGCGTGGTCGGGGTAGGGGCAGAGGCACGCGCTGGCCGGGTAGAGGCGACGGGCGTGGTCGGGCAGGGGCAGGGCGACGACGGCGTGGTCGAGGCGAGGCGAGGCGAGGCGAGCCTGGGGCTGGCGTGGTCGGGCAGTCTGGGCGACAAGTGGTCGGGCAGGCGTGCGGCGGTCTGGGCGGGCCACCGCGGCGTGCTTTCGGGGCAGGGCGGCTACGACGAGGTCGGCAGAAGCGGCGACGGCGTCGACGGGGCGAGCTCGGGCAGCCTGGCGGCATCGTCGAGGCGGGCAACTGATGCAGAGATGAATCTTAAAAATGCCAAGTGTTTTCTTATATACTGAGAGCATTGGTACCGGTTGGTGGCACCAACCGGGACCAAAGGCCTTGTGTTGCCCCGCGTCAAAAGTTTAGTACCACCTCGCTAGCTGAGAGAGCTCGAGAGTGGTTTATAAGCGCTATGCGCTTTCCTCTCGAGCTCCTCTCAATTGCAGGCTTTCGGGCCTAACAAATGCGTTGTGTGCAATGTGGGCCTCTTGGGCCTCCTGAACTGAATCACGGCCCATGGTAGGGTTTCTAGTCGTATTCAAAGCCGTGGGGCCCAGTAGGTGGCACTTTTTTTGTTTTCTTTGTTGCTTTATTTATTTTATTTTGTTTCTACTTACAACAAAATACTTATTGTTGCTATTTTTATTTATTTTATTAAAGTTTATTTTTAATTATTTTTCTTTTAGGTCACAAAAATTATAAACTTTCTGTTAGTGCCATTAGTTTTCAAATTTGATTAGTTAAAATTTGAATTCTTTAAAATTTGTGTGAATCACAAGTTTGTGATTAACTTTACTATAAAAATAGATTTTGGAGTGATTCTTTTTCCTGCTATTTAATATTACTATGTTTTATGATTCTATTCAAAAATAGATTTTGTTATTTTGTTACAAAGGGATTTCATTTTTTTGAACTTATTTGAACTCCATAGTTTTATGTGTTCAAAATGCACCATTCAAAGCCACATAATCAATTTTTAACCCTTTCTGACTTCATTTGTTATTTTTCATGTATTACTGATTTTTTTGAGCTATAAGACCCTGAAATTGAAAAGCATTTCAAATGAACTCTGAGAAAGTTGAAAGTTGGCATGGTATCATAATTTCACCCACATAGCATGTGCAAGAAAGTAGAGAGGCTTACGGCAAAATCGGATGCACTTCGTACAAAACGACAATCTCTTTCAAGTATCGAGGTTACATACTAAACTCGTCTGCATACAAACGGATTTCATTTTTTGAACTTATTTGAACTCCATAGTTTTTCTGTGTTCAAAATGCACCATTCAAAGCCACATCATCAATTTTCTGCCCTTTCTGACTTCATTTGTTATTTTTCATGCATTTATTGATTGTTTTGAGCTATAAGACCCTGAAATTGAAAAGCATTTCAAATGAACTCTGAAAAGGTTGAAAGTTGGCATGGTATCATCATTTCATCCACAAAGCATGTGCAAGAAATTTGAGAGGGTTACGGCAAAAACTGGATGCACTTCGTGTAAAAAATGGACAATGGTATCATACTCGTCTGTTACAAAGTTGGCATGGTATCATCATAATAGTTGCGGGAGAAAGTCTTCACTTTTTCTTCGCTTGTGTCATTTGCTTATTGCACCGTAACCATGGATAATCTTCATCGTTTATTAGGATGCTTGGGTCAGCCTTGACTTTGAAGGGAGGAATTTCATGAAACTTTTCATAATCTTCAGACATGTCTATCTTGCCCTCCACTCCCACGATGTCCCTTTTTCTTGAAAGAACTATGTGGCGCTTTGGCTCATCGTATGATGTATTCGCTTCCTTATCTTTTCTTTTTCTCGGTTTGGTAGACATGTCCTTCACATAGATAACCTGTGCCACATCGTTAGCTAGGACGAACAGTTCGTCAGTGTACCCAAGATTTTTCAGATCCACAGTTGTCATTCCATACTGTGGGTCTCATCAGACTTCGCCTCTGATCAGATTGACCCATTTGCACTTAAACAAAGGGACCTTAAAATCATGTCCATAGTCAAGTTCCCATATGTCCACTATGTAACCATAATATGTGTCCTTTCCCCTCTCGGTTGCTGCATCAAAGTGAACACCGCTGTTTTGGTTGGTGCTCTTTTGATCTTGGTCAATCATGTAAAATGTATTCCCATTTATCTCGTATCCTTTGTAAGTCAATACTGATCCAAAGATGGTCCTCGGACAACGAGTACAGCTCATCACAAACAGTGTTGTCACCTCCGAGACGTGTTTCCAACCAATCGCTGAAAGTCTGATGTGTTCACATGTAATCCGATCATCGCCTTTGCTCCGGGTGTTTGGAGCGCAGACTGTTCTTGTGTTCATCGACATACGGGGTCACCGAGGTAGAGTTCTGTAGAACTGTGTAGTGTGCTTGAGACAAAGAATATCCGTCCCTACATATTATTGAGTCCCCTCCAAGCGTGCCTTTTCCAGTCAGTCTCCCCTCATACCGCGATTTAGGGAGACCTATTTTCTTAAGGCCAGGAATGAAGTCAACACAAAACCCAATGACATCCTCTGTTTGATGGCCCATGGAGATGCTTCCTTACGGCCTAGCGATTCTGAGACATATTTCTTTACGACTCCCATGAACCTCTCAAAGGGGAACATATTGTGTAGAAATATAGTGCCCAGAATGGCAATCTCGTCGACTAGATGAACTAGGACGTGCGTCATGATATTGAAGAAGGATGGTGGGAACACCAGCTCGAAACTGACAAGACATTGCGCCACATCACTCCTTAACCTTGGTATGATTTCTGGATCGATCACCTTCTGAGAGATTGCATTGAGGAATGCACATAGCTTCACAATGGCTAATCGGACGTTTTACGGTAGAAGCCCCCTCAATGCAACCGGAAGTAGTTGCGTCATAATCACGTGGTAGTCCACGAGACTTTAGGTTACGGAACTTTTATCCGCATATTTATTATTCCCTTTATATTCGACGAGAAGCCGGGCCGACCTTCATCGAAAGGTGCATTCAAAGAAGATTTCTTTCTCTTCTTCGTAGAAGAGCGTGGCGGGACCTCTGCTTGAGAGGCATGCCGTCTTTTTAATGCAAACGTTGTAGGTCCTCCGTGCCTCGTGTGTATCTTTTGTCTTCCCATACACGCCCAAGAAGCCTAGCAGGTTCACGCAAAGGTTCTTCGTCACGTGCATCACGTCGATTGAAGAGCGGACCTCTAGGTCTTTCCAGTAGGGTAGGTCCCGAAATATAGATTTCTTCTTCCACATAGGTGCGTGTCCCTCAGCGTTATTCAGAACAGCTAGTCCACCGGGACCCTTTCCAAAGATTACGTGTAAATCATTGACCATAGCAAGTACGTGATCACCGGTACGCATGGCGGGCTTCTTCCGGTCATCTGCCTCGCCTTTGAAATGCTTGCCCTTTCTTTTGACATTGATGGTTGGTCGGAAGAAATCGATGATGGCCCAGGTACACATTCTTCCTGCATTTGTCCAGGTATATACTTTCAGTGTCATCTAACAGTGCGTGCATGTGTGGTATCCCTTGTTTGTCTGTCCTGAAAGGTTACTGATATCGGGCCAATCGTTGATGGTTACAAACAGCAACGTGTGCAGGTTAAATTCCTCCTGTTTGTGCTCATCCCACGTACGTACACCGTTTCCATTCCACAGCTGTAAAAGTTCTTCAACTAATGGCCTTAGGTACACATCAATGTCGTTGCCATGTTGCTTAGGGCCTTGGATGAGAACTGACATCATAATGAACTTCCGCTTCATGCACATCCAAGGAGGAAGGTTATACATACATAGAGTCACGGGCCAGGTGTTGTGATTGCTGCTCTGCTCCCCGAAAGGATTAATGCCATCCGCGCTTAAACCAAACCATATGTTCCTTGGGTCACCTGCAAACTCATCCCAGTACTTTCTCTCGATTTTTCTCCACTGCGACCCGTCAACGGGTGCTCTCAACTTCCTGTCTTTCTTACGGTCCTCACTGCGCCATCGCATCAACTTGGCATGCTCTTTGTTTCTGAACATACGTTTCAACCGTGGTATTATAGGAGCATACCACATCACCTTCGCAGGAACCCTCTTCCTGGGGGGCTCGCCGTCAACATCACTAGGGTCATCTCGTCTGATCTTATACCGCAATGCACCGCATACCGGGCATGCGTTCAGATCCTTGTACGCACCGCTGTAGAGGATGCAGTCATTAGGGCATGCATGTATGTTCTACACCTCCAATCCTAGAGGGCATATGACCTTCTTTGCTGCGTATGTCCGTCGGGCAATTCGTTATCCTTTGGAAGCTTCTTCTTCAATATTTTCGTAGCTTCTCAAATCCTTCATCGAGCACGGCATTCTCTCGCCTTCCATCGCAGCAATTCCAAAGACGGTACCGAGCTTTGTGTTGCCATCTTCACAATTGGGGTACAACCCTTTTTGTGAACCTCTAACATGCGATCGAACTTCAGCTTCTCCTTTTGACTTTTCGCATTGCGTCCTTGCATCGACAATGACCCGGCGGAGATCCTCATCATCGGGCACATCGTACGGTTCCTCTTGATCTTCATGACTTCCCTGCAGCATCATTGGGCACATCGTCTGGTTCCTCTTGATCTTCAGCTTCCCCGTTGCAGCATCACCGTATTCAGGGGGCACATAGTTGTCATCGTCCTCTTCTTCTTCGCTGTCTTCCATCATAACCACTATTTCTTCGTGCCTCGTCCAAACATTATAGTGTGGCATGAAACCCTTGTAAAGCAGGTGGGTGTGAAGGATTTTCCGGTCAGAGTAAGACTTTGCATTCCCACATTTAGGGCGTGGACAACACATAAAACATTCTTCTTGTTTGCCTCAGCCACTTCGAGAAAATCATGCACGCCCTTAATGTACTCGGAGGTGTATACATCACCGTACATCCATTGCCGGTTCATCTGCGTGCATTATATATAATTAAGTGTGTCAAAAACCATTACAGAACATCATGAATAGATAATTAAGTGACCAAATTAATAGAGGTTCATCATCACATTAAAACCAAAGTACATACATAGTTCTCATCTAACAACATATAACTCTCCAGAGCATCTAATTAATTAAACCATACATTGAAACTATGTAAAACATTTCAATGCGAAAACAAATGCGATCATAATCGCAACCAAGGTAACAATTGATCCAATGGCATAATGATACCAAGCCTCGATATGAATGGCATATTTTCTAATCTTTCTAATCTTCAAGCGCATTGCATCCATCTTGATCTTGTGATCATCGACGACATCCGCAACATGCAACTCCAATATCATCTTCTCCTCCACAATTTTTTTATTTTTTCCTTCAAGAAATTGTTTTCTTCTTCAACTAAATTTAACCTCTCGACAATAGGGTCGGTTGGAATTTCCGGTTCACATACCTCCTAGATAAATAAAATCTATGTCACTTTGGTCGACATAATTTTCATAAACAATAAATGAACCAATAGTTATAAAGATAATATATACCACATCCGAATCATAGACAGGACGAGGGCCGACGGGGGCGGATACCAAAACCATCGCACTATATAATAACAAGCAATAAAATAGTAAGAAAATTAGACAAGTATCTATCTAAAGTAAGAATTTTTTTTCTTTCAGAAAGAAGATAAGAACAAGAGGCTCACCACGGTGGTGCCGGCGACGAGATCGGCGCGGGCGATCGACGGTGGTGAAGATGGGAATGGGACGTGACGGGCCGCTAAACCTAGACAAATCTTGAGGAAAATGGAGCTTTGAGGTCGAGCTTTGAGAGGAGAAAGCTTAACTAGTGTGGCTCGGGTTTCATCGAACACCTCATGTGCATAGGAGGTGAGGTAGAGCACCACAAAGCCCTCCCCTCGCCGGCCAGAGAAAAACATAGCACTGGAGTGCTCTGCTCGCGGGCGAGGGGTATATATAGGCACCTCATCGGTCCCGGTTCGTGGAATGATCCGGGACTAAAGGGCAGCCTGTGGTCCCGGTTCAAGCCACCAACCGGGACCAATGGCGGTGGGCTAGGAGCGAGGCCCATTGGTCCCGGTTCGTCCCACCAACCGGGACCAAAGGGGCCAGACGAACCGGGACCAATGCCCCCACGAGGCCCGACAGGCTCATGGCCTCACGAACCGGGACCAGTGATACGTCTCCAACATATCTATAATTTTTGATTGCTCCATGCTATATTATCTAATGTTTTGGGCAATATTGGGCTTTATTTTCCACTTTTATATTACTTTTGGGACTAACCTATTAACCGGAGGCCCAGCCCAGATTTGTTGTTTTTGCCTATTTGAGTATTTCAAGAAAAGGAATATCAAACGGAGTCAAAACGGAACGAAATCAATTGGAGAAATTATTTTTGGAAGGAAAGCTACCGGATGGACTTGGACCCCACGTCAAGGATGGAACGAGGAAGCCATGAGGGTGGGGGGTGCGCCCATCCCCTAGGGCGTGCCCCTGCCTTGTGGGGCCCTCGTGGCTCCCCTAACGTGCTTCTTTCGCCTATATAACTCCACGTACCCTAAAACTTCCAGAACAGAGATTAGATCGGGAGTTCCGCTACCGCAAAACCTCCAGAGCCACCAAAAACCAATCGGGACCCTGTTCAGGCACCCTGCCGGAGGGGGGAAACCATCACATGTGGCCATCTTCATCATCCCGGCGCTCTCCATGACGAGGAGGGAGTAGTTCACCCTCGGGGCTGAGGGTATGTACCAGTAGCTATGTGTTTGATCTCTCTCTCTCGTGTTCTTGATTTGGCACGATCTTGATGTATCACGAGCCTTGCTATCATAGTTGGATCTTATGTTTCTTCTCCCCCTCTACTCTCTTGTAATGAATTGAGTTTTCCCCTTGAAGTAATCTTATCGAATTGAGTCTTTAAAGATTTGAGAACACTTGATGTATGTCTTGCCGTGCGTATCTGTGGTGACAATGGGATATCACGTGATTCACTTGATGTATGTTTTGGTGATCAACTCGCAGGTTCCGCCCATGAACCTATGCATAGGGGTTGGCACACGTTTTCGTCGTGATTCTCCGGTAGAAACTTTGGGGCACTCTTTGAGGTTCTATGTGTTGGTTTGAATAGATGAATCTGAGATTGTGTGATGCATATCGTATAATCATACCCACGGATACTTGAGGTGACATTGGAGTATCTAGGTGACATTAGGGTTTTGTTGATTTGTATCTGAAGGTGTTATGCTAGTACGCACTCTAGGGTTGTTTGTGACACTTATAGGAATAGCCCAACGGATTGATTGGAAAGAATAACTTTGAGGTGGTTTCGTACCCTACCATAATCTCTTCGTTTGTTCTTCGCTATTAGTGACTTTGGAGTGACTCTTTGTTGCATGTTGAGGGATAGTTATGTGATCCAATTATGTTATTATTGTTGAGAGAACTTGCACTAGTGAAAGTATGAACCCTAGGCCTTGTTTCATATCATTGCAATACCGTTTACGCTCACTTTTATCATTAGTTACCTTGCTGTTTTCATATTTTCATAATACAAAAACCTATATCTACCATCCATATTGCACTTGTATCACCAACTCTTCGCCGAACTAGTGCACCTATACAATTTACCATTGTATTGGGTGTGTTGGGGACACAAGAGACTCTTTGTTATTTGATTGCAGGGTTGCTTGAGAGAGACCATCTTCATCCTACGCCTCCCACGGATTGATAAACCTTAGGTCATCCACTTGAGAGAAATTTGCTACTGTCCTACAAACCTCTGCACTTGGAGGCCCAACAAAGTCTACAAGAAGAAGGTTGCGTAGTAGACATCAAGCTCTTTTATGGCGCCGTTGCCGGGGAGGTGAGTGCTTGAAGGTATATATTTAGATCTTGCAATCGAATCTTTTTGTTTCTTGTTTCAGCACTAGTTCAGATTAGAAAAGAAAACTACAAAAAATGGAATTGAGTTTGTCTCGTACGCTTCATCTTTTTAATATCTTTCGTGAGTATGATGGGAAGGAAAATTGTGCCAAAGTGTTAGAAGAAGAATGCATTAAATTGTTTGGCACTAAATCTTTGAATGATGAGCATGATTGCAATGTTGTTAGTATGAACTCCTTGAATATCCATAGTACTAATGATGATTGCACTAGTTATGATGAAAATGCCTCCTATAAACATGTCAATTTTTGTGGAGTGCATTGGGTTTGTAAGTACACAACAAATAGGGAAGATAATGATACTCCTTATGATCTTGAAAATCTTTTTGGCACTTGCTTGGAAGAATATGATAATAATGTTTGCTATACTATTGGTGCTATCTATACTATTAATTATGAGAGTGATTATGCTTATGATATCAAAAGGCCCAAGCTTGGGGAAGCTATGTTTAATAAGGATGACATATTTGAGAATATATTTGCTGAAATTAATGTTTGTCCCAAGCTTGGGGATGCTATGCTTAATATTGAAGATATTTTTAGCCCCTCAAGTTTTGATATGCAAAGTTGTTATGATGATAGCATGCCTTCTACCTATGATGATTATATTTATGAAAGTGGGTTTGGAAGAGTGTAAACTTTAGGAAGTAATGATCCCACAATATTGGAGGATGTTGAATCTTATAATATTTATGAAAGTGGATTTGGAGAGGTCATGACTTTATTTAGTGATGTATCCACTATCTTGGAAAAGGTTTCAATCGATTATGATGAGAACAAAGTTGCTACTTATGATGATTATTGTGATGAAACTTATGCTATAAAAAGTAGTGATTATTATATTTATAAAACTTGTCATGATTATGATTACCCTTTTTCTGAACATTACTCTTTTAATGTGGAAACAATTTATAGTATTCAAGTCTCTTATGATACTCCCACTATTCCGAATGAGAAGAATTTTGCTTGTGTGGAGAGTAATAACATTTCTATGCTAGTAGATCATGAAAAGAATGATTTAGGTGCTGGTTATATTGTTGAATTCATTCATGATGCTACTGAAAATTATTATGAGTGAGTAACATATGCTTGTAGGAATTGCAATAATATAAAGTTTCCTCTCTATGTGCTTAAAATCTTGAAGTTATGCTTGTTTTACCTTCCTAGGCTAGATGATTCTTGCTCCAATAAGTTGTTTGTTCACAAAATCCCTATGCATAGGAAGTGGGTTAGACTTAAATGTGCTAGTCATATTCTTCATGATGCTCCCTTTATGTTTCAATTCTTATCTTTTATGTGAGCATCATTGAAATCATCATGCCTAGGGGCGTTAAACGATAGTGCTTGTTGGGAGGCAACCCAACTTTATTTTAGTTTATTACTTTTTGGTTCTGTTTAGTAATAAATAATCCATCTACCTTTTGTTTAGATGTGGTTTTGTGTTTTAATTAGTGTTTGTGCCAAGTAGAACCTTTGGGAAGACTTGGGTGAAGTTTTTATGATCATGCTGTAAAAAAACAGAAACTTTAGCGCTCACGAGATTAGCTAAAACTTTTTACTGGAGAGTGCTATTTAGTTTATTCTTTCTTCATATGATTACTAGACAAATTCCTCAGGTCCACCAATTTATTTTAGAATTTTTGGAGTTCCAGAAGTTTGCGTTAGTTACAGATTACTACAGACTGTTCTGTTTTTGACCGATTCTGTTTTTCGTGTGTTGTTTGCTTATTTTGATGAATCTATGGCTAGTAAAATAGTTTATAAACCATAGAGGAGTTGGAATACATTAGATTTAACACCAATATAAATAAAGAATTAGTTCATTACAGTACCTTGAAGTGGTGTTTTGTTTTCTTTCGCTAACGGAGCTTACGAGTTTTCTGTTAAGTTTTGTGTTGTGAAGTTTTCAAGTTTTGGGTAAAGATTCGATGGACTATGGAATAAGGAGTGGCAAGAGCCTAAGCTTGGGGATGCCCAAGGCACCCCAAGGTAATATTCAAGGATAACCAAGCGTCTAAGCTTGGTGATGCCCCGGAAGGCATCCCCTCTTTCGTCTTCGTTCATCGGTAACTTTATTTGGAGCTATACTTTTATTCACCATATGATATGTGTTTTGCTTGGAGCGTCGTTTTATTTTCTTTAGCTTTGCTTGCTGTTGAATAAAATACCAAGATCTGAAATTCTTAAATGAGAGAGAGTCTTCACATAGTTGCATAATTATTATTCGACTACTCATTGATCTTCACTTATATCTTTTGGAGTAGTTTGTTGTTTTCTCTAGTGCTTCAATTAGATTATTTTGAGAGTCTTAAATAGCATGGTAATTTGCTTAAATAATCCTAATATGCTAAGCATACAAGATTTGTAAGAATTCTTATGAGTGTGTTGAATACTATCAGAAGTTTGATACTTGATAATTGTTTGGAGATATGTAATTAGTGATATTAGAGTCATGCTAGTTGAGTAGTTGTGAATTTGAGAGATACTTGTGTTAAAGTTTGTGATTCCCCGTAGCATGAACATATGGTGAACCGTTATGTGATGAAGTCGGAGCATAATTTATTTATTGATTGTCTTCCTTATGAGTGGCGGTCGGGGACGAGCGATGGTCTTTTCCTACCAATCTATCCCCTAGGAGCATGCGCGTAATACTTTGCTTTGATAACTTGTAGATTTTTGCAATAAGTATATGAGTTCTTTATGACTAATGTTGAGTCCATGGATTATACGTACTCTTCTTCCTTCCACCATTGCTAGCCTCTCTAATACCGCGCACTTTTCTCCGGTATCATACACCCACCATAAACCTTCCTCAAAGCAGCCACCATACCTACCTATCATGGCATTTCCGTAGCCATTCTGAGATATATTGCCATGCAACTTTCCACTGTTCTGTTTATTATGACACGCTCCATCATTGCCATATTGCTTTGCATGATCATGTAGTTGACATCGTATTTGTGGCAAAGCCACCATTCATAATTCTTTCATACATGTCACTCATGAGTCATTGCACATCCGATACACCGCGGAGGCATTCATATAGAGTCATACTTTGTTCTAGTATCGAGTTGTAATCATTGAGTTGTAAATAAATAGAAGTGTGATGATCATCATTTAATAGAGCATTGTCCCATAAAAAAGTAGAAAGGCCAAAAGAAAGAAAAAAGAAGGCCCAAAAAAAGGGGCAATTCTACTATCCTTTTTTCCACACTTGTGCTTCAAAGTAGCACCATGTTCTTCATATAGCGAGTCTCATATATTGTGCTTCAAAGTAGCACCATGTTTTTCATATAGAGAGTTTCATATGTTCTCACTTTCATATACTAGTGGGAATTTTTCATTATAGAACTTGGCTTGTATATTCCAACGATGGGCTTCCTAAATGCCCTAGGTCTTCGTGAGCAAGCAAGTTGGATGCACACCCACTTATTTTCTTTTGTTGAGCTTTCATTCATTTATAGCTCTAGTGCATCCGTTGCATGGCAATCCCTACTCCTCGCATTAACATCAATCGATGGGCATCTCCATAGCTCATTGATTAGCCTCGTTGATGTGAGACCTTCTTCTTTTTTGTCTTCTCCACATAACCCCCATCATCATATTCTATTCCATCCATAGTGCTATATCCATGGCTCACGCTCATGTATTGCGTGAAGGTTTATAAGTTTGAGATTACTAAAGTATGAAACAATTGCTTGGCTTGTCATCGGGGTTCTGCATGATGAGAGCATTCTTGTGTGTGAAAATGGAGCATGACTAAACTATATGATTTTGTAGGGATGAACTTTCTTTGGCCATGTTATTTTGAGAAGACATAATTGCTTAGTAAGTATGCTTGAAGTATTATTATTTTTATGTCAATATGAACTTTTGTCTTGAATCTTTCGAATCTGAATATTCATACCACAATTAAGAAGAATTACATTGAAATTATGCCAAGTAGCATTCCACATCAAAAATTATCTTTTTTATCATTTACCTACTCGAGGACGAAAGGAATTAAGCTTGGGGATGCTTGATACGTCTCCAATGTATCTATAATTTTTGATTGCTCCATGCTATATTATCTACTGTTTTGGGAAATATTGGGCTTTATTTTTCCACTTTTATATTACATTTGGGACTAACCTATTAACCGGAGGCCCAGCCCAGATTTGCTGTTTTTTGCCTATTTCAGTATTTCGATGAAAAAGAATATCAAACGGAGTCAAAACGGAACGAAATCAACTTGAGAAGTTATTTTTGGAAGGAAATATACCGGATGGACTTGGACCCCACGTCAAGGAAGGAACGAGGAAGCCACGAGGGTGCGGGGCGCGCCCACCCCCTAGGGCGTCCCGCCTCGTGGGGCCCTCGTGGCTCCTGACGTGCTTCTTCCGCCTATATAACTCCAATGCACCCTAAAACTTCCGTAACAGAGATTAGATCGGGAGTTCCGCGCCGCAAAACCTCCAGAGCCACCAAAACCAATCGGGACCTGTTCGGCACCCTACCGAGGGGGGGAAACCCTCACTGTGGCCATCTTCATCCCGGCGCTCTCCATGACGAGGAGGGAGCAGTTCACCCTCGGGGCTGAGGGTATGTACCAGTAGCTATGTGTTTGATCTCTCTCTTTCTCTCGTGTTCTTGATTTGGCACGATCTTGATGTATCGCGAGCTTTGCTATTATAGTTGGATCTTATGTTTCTTCTCCCCCTCTTCTCTTTTGTAATGAATTGAGTTTTCCCCTTGAAGTAATCTTATCGGATTGAGTCTTTAAAGATTTGAGAACACTTGATGTATGTCTTACCGTGCGTATCTGTGGTGACAATGGGATATCACGTGATTCACTTGATGTATGTTTTGGTGATAAACTCGCGGGTTCCGCCCATGAACCTATGCATAGGGGTTGGCACACGTTTTCGTCGTGATTCTCCGGTAGAAACTTTGGGGCACTCTTTGAGGTTCTATGTGTTGGTTTGAATAGATGAATCTGAGATTGTGTGATGCATATCGTATAATCATACCCACGGATACTTGAGGTGACATTGGAGTATCTAGGTGACATTAGGGTTTTTGTTGATTTGTATCTTAAGGTGTTATTCTAGTACGAACTCTAGGGTTGTTTGTGACACTTATAGGAATAGCCCAACGGATTGATTGGAAAGAATAACTTTGAGGTGGTTTCGTACCCTACCATAATCTCTTCGTTTGTTTTCTGCTATTAGTGACTTTGGAGTGACTCTTTGTTGCATGTTGAGGGATAGTTATGTGATCCAATTATGTTATTATTGTTGAGAGAACTTGCACTAGTGAAAGTATGAACCCTAGGCCTTGTTTCCTATCATTGCAATACCATTTACGCTCACTTTTATCATTAGTTACCTTGCTGTTTTATATTTTCAGATTACAAAAACCTATATCTACCATCCATATTGCACTTGTATCACCAACTCTTCGCCGAACTAGTGCACCTATACAATTTACCATTGTATTGGGTGTGTTGGGGACACAAGAGACTCTTTGTTATTTGATTGCAGGGTTGCTTGAGAGAGACCATCTTCATACTATGCTTCCCACGGATTGATAAACCTTAGGTCATCCACTTGAGGGAAATTTGCTACTGTCCTACAAACCTCTGCACTTGAAGGCCCAACAACGTCTACAAGAAGAAGGTTGCGTAGTAGACATCAACCAGTGCCCCATGGGTCCCGGTTCTGGACTGAACCGGGACTAATGGGCTGACCCGGCCTGAACCAAAGCCCATCTTTTCTACTAGTGAGGGATATGGAGATTTTTAACCTAGCTTTGCTCGCAAGGCAGGCATGGAGAGTATTGACAGAACCAACATCGCTGAGTGCATGAATTTTGAAGGCATCATACTTCCCCGAGACATCCATTCTGGAGGCAGAGCTTGGGAGCCGGCCCTCGCAAATCTGGCGAGCTATCTTGGACGGGTGGGATATGCTAAATTTGGGTATAGTCCGGCGAATTGGCAACGGGCAAACTACTGAAGTCTAGACACAAAACTGGATTCCAAGACCAGGAATGATGAGACTGGTGTCGCCGTTAATACAAAATCCGCCGCGCCTAGTGGCGGATTATATCAATGCCCACGAGGCCACTTGGAATGAGCAATTGGTACGGACTGTCTTTTTACCTGTTTATGCAGAAGGAATATTATCTATACCCCTATGCACACGCAACATGGAAGATTTCTGGACATGGAGTGATGAGAAGAAGGGTAATTTTTCTGTACAATCAATCTATAAAATCTGCCTATAGACTGATTGTACAAGCAAGGCTAGAGGGAGAGCATGGAAGTGGTGATACCGCATCAGCATCCGGCAACACGAGTAATGAATGGGCTAAGTTATGGAAGACGGAGGTGCCATCGAAGGTGAAGCTGTTTTTATGGCATTTTGCACGCAGCTCTATCCCAACAGCGGAACTACTCCACCATAGAAACATGTCGACTACTTCTACATGTGTGTTTTGCGGTGTCAGGGATTCATAGAGACATGCTTTGCTTGAGTGCCCGATGGCAAGCAGCGTGTGGGCGCTGTCTGACGATTCTCTGGTTGAACAAATGAGTCAGCATGATGGTGAGAATGCAAGGGAATGAATTTTCGCTCTGAGGGATGCTGTCTCGCATGAACGTTTTGTACGCATGACGGTTACCTTGTGGGCAGTGTGGGCAGCTAGAAGGAAAGCTATATATAAGGATATATTCCAGAGTCCGTATGCAACACACACATTCACTAATTCTTTCTTGAGCAATCTTCAAGTGATCAAGAATATGACCAATATTGTTGTGCAGGCCAGAACGGCGCGACCAACTCATTGGCTGCAGCCGCCGTTGGGCACATCCAAAATAAATGTTGATGCGGCCTGCATTGGAAGTTCAAGTGTTGGTGCGGTAGCAGCGGTGTGCAGGAGCAGGGAGGGTATCTTTCTCGGTGCGTCCACTGTCGCGTTCAAGGGCATCTCTGACCCTACGACACTGGAAGCCATGGAAGTCAGGGAATCGATGGCACTAACAGAGGATCTCCAGTTACAAGCGATTCATGTGGCGACGGATTGCATGGACGTGGTGAACGATATCAAGCAGAAGAGTAACCCGATCTATGGGGCAATTATACATGAGATCATAGAGTACTCTAGCAGTTTTAATTCTTGCACTTTCGTTCATGAGTTTAGGAGCTGGAATGTCGAGGCTCACAATCTAGCGAAGCATGCTTTGGGACTGGGGTTTGGTCGCCTTGTCTGGTTAGGTCACCCCGATGATCTTACTTTCATCCCTGTAAACATTGTGACGGTCTAATAAAAGCTTCACTTGATTGTCTAAAAAAAAGGTGAAAATGCATGAAAAAAGATTGGAGGGTGTTGGCTGTTTCTTTTGCTAATTTCCCATCTTTGCGCACACTCCGTCACCGCCTCTTTTATTAATGCTACCAAATTCTTTCTTCAATGAGAAAGGGTGAATGCTCAGGAAACACGGACTTTGATTCTCCCTGAGAATTGCAGCAAATTTGTGCAATATTTTTCAGTTCCTATAACGAATCCGAACAATCTCTTAAACTCAAGGTCAACCTTTCTCGACACCCCCTCGCGTGATGCTAACAATGTTTTTTCTCAAGCGGTCCTATTAACTCATATAAATTAAGGAACTTAAGGAACCAGAGAAGATGTTGTGAAAGAAGCCTCGTATTAACTCCTACTCCCTCCGTCCTAAAAAGCTTGAGACACTTATTTTGAGACGGATGGAGTATAAATTAAAAGTTGATGCTGCTTATTTTGATAATGGCTCGGGCTCGGCGGCTACAATACTCAGAAATAGCAGAGCCGAAGCTCTTGCTAGGGCGTCGTGGCTACCATCCGATCTCCATGAGAGCATCTCCAACAGCAACGCTAAACAAGCGCCGTGCCGTACATTTTCCCATTTTAGCGCGCGCAATCGGTAGAGGGGCTCCAGCAGGCGCGCAATAACTGCACACGCGGCATATAGAGTTGGGTGCGCGCTGCGTATTTGGGGCGCCCGCTTTCACGCGCGGCACACACGAGCGCTCGCGGCGCACTCTCTCCACCGCGCCACCTTCCCCGCACGCGCCGTCACCGGTGAATTGACCCGATGGACGCACGTGCCGGCACCCCCCCCCCCCTCACCCCTTCCTACAGCCGCGACCCCTCCACCGCCGCTGCTGCCGCCGCAAACCTAGCGCGGGGAACGTTGGCCTCGCCTCCGCCGGAGCTCCTCTGAGCATCGGCCTCACGCGCGGCCTCTTCATGCCGCCCCGGATGACCTCGGCGGCTGGTGTCACCTTGGCGCGCCGTGAAGCCACGTGCCACCCCACCTCGAAGCTCCCAATGCGGTAGCGGCCGAAGAAGGGCAAGACATCCGCGAAGAAGAACAAGACGGCGGACGGCTCCGGCACCTCAAAGGCGCCGAGGAAGAAGCTTGCAGGGCGTGTGACGGGCGCGACGGCTACCGAAGCGCCGGCGAGCTCACTTGTTGAGCCAGCCGCCGATGCGCACAATGTGTTCGAGGAAATGCCCCAAAGGTAGAAAATTTCCCCAACTTTATTTTTTGTTGTTATTTTTTGAATGCATACATATAGATAGCTTATTTGCATTGTTCTATATACTTTGTAGTCTCAACGATGATGCATGCATGTCAACTATGGGTGTTGGCTCCAACAATTCGCATTGGTCTCAAACCAATGACATGCATTTCGATGACCATGAGTTCGAGGTGGACGAGGATGGTGAGGGCATTGTCGATGCACCGAAAGGAAGAGCAGAAAATTACACCAACGCTGAAGACATCTTACTATGCAATATTTGGTTGCAAGTGTCGAGAGATCCATCCGTTGGAGGTGATCAAAGTAGAGATGCTTATTGGCTTCGGATGAAGGAACACTTCGATGTTCGCAACGTGAGTGGAATTGACTGCTCCGATCGATCTCTTCGGTCCCGGTGGTCGACAATCAACAAGGATTATCAAAAGTGGGCGGCCGCACAAAAGGCGGTTGACAAGTTGAACCCAAGTGGCACTAATGAGGACGATAGAGTAAGTGTCATTTCATCCATGTTCATCATGCTTTTTGTTGGTGTTTGAGTGCTAACTTGTTTTATTTTCATCATGTAGTACAATATTGCACAAAACTTGTTCAAAAGGAGAGGAGAAGAGGACCAAGAAGGGGAAGATCAAGAAAGGAAGGCCATTTACCTTGCCTCATTGTTATGACGTGTTGAAGGATGATGAGAAATGGAAGAAGCGTGATGATATAGATGATTTGGATTTGAGCAACAAACGCAAGCGAACAATTGAGTTGGATGATGATGAAGTAGTCTTGCCCATGAAGAAGTCTTGATCCAAAAAAGAGCCATGATTCGCGCCATGGGTGGCGGTGGCCTTGGTGGCATAGGAGGCATGGGTGGCTTCGGAGCTACCATGGACGGCATGGGTGCCATGGGTGGCTTTGGAGCTACCATGGAGACCATGGGAGGCATGGGTGGCTTTGGAGCACCTCGCGGCGCCATGGTCGGCATGGGAGGCATGCGTTTTGCGTCTCTCATGGGAGGCATGGGTGCACCTCCGGCCGCCATGGGCGGAATGTCTTCCGGTGTGCCTCACACACTTTTCCATGAAGATGCCGTTGAAGATCTTGCCAACACTGTCCGAGCTTCACGTGATGCCGCGCGCGACAATGATGAAGAGGAGGAGGAAGAATCGTCTTCAGAGGAGTCGGATGAATCGGAGGAAGATGAGGGCGAAGACGAGGACGAGGCTTGATGATCATGATGTGTCTTTCGTTTGTGTCATGAACTTGGTTGGATAAACTTGTGGGCATTAATTTGAACTTGTGGGCATGAACTTTTCATTCATCAACTTGTTTGTGTGAAATTATATTATGCCTTTTGAATGTTTGAAATTCATTTTGTGTCCAAAATGCAACATATGGCATGTGCCGGCGAGTTGGGCGCGCTGCATTTTTACGATCTTTGGAGCTACTGTGCTGCATTTAAGCAGCATTCTTTGAGCCAGCGTTACGCCAGCGTCAAACCAGCCGATGGGCGTAGCGGCAAAGTAGTTTTTAGCCTTGACGGCGTTGCTGTTGGAGATGCTTCGACGCGACAACTGCAGCTGCAATTGCAATTCTGCTTGGTTTGGAACTAGTGGAAGGCCTTGGCTGCCAACAGGTGATCGTTGAATCAGATTCACTGGAAGTTATCCAAGCTTGCAATGGTGTGACTAAAATTTGGAGCCCGTACACGCTATATTGGCAGATTGCTTTCAAAAGGTCTTCCACATAGGTGTTGCATCTTTCGCTCATTGTCCAAATTCTAGCTAGACATAGTTTTGATTTAAATTCAATTTTTTGTTTGGGATGGTGATCTTCCCAGTATTTTACTTCGGGACATTATAGATGATGTAACATTGATTTGAGTACTCTTTTCCAAATAAACAATGATTTTTCTCAAGGGAAAATTGCAACTAAATTTCAATAATGTCAATTTTTGGAGTATGTGTTCCATCTAACTCTGAGTTATTCTATCGAATGTTAGACCTGAAACTGGAGTACCCTTTTGTTTATGTTAAGCGTCCCTGAACATCAAGCAGAACAATAAGAAAAACAAGAATCCTCTTGAAGAAAACAATAAATTGCGACAAACTTTAAGAACAAAGGCATTTCTTCAGTTCAGTCCATAATATACAGTAGGAAAGTTCCCCACACAGAATACATACACAGTTAACTAAAGGGTCAAACCAGCTTTTTGTACAAAAACGAAAGAAACTTTGAACATTCTGATCTACTACCAGCCCACCCTAAGCTAAAGAGAAAAACATTATAAACACGAAGAAACCAGCGGAATAATCGAATACAGTATGTTGTATGCTTTGGAACACTACAACGACTTCCGCCAAACCATCGGCCGGCCATTGGAAAAGCTTAACAAAGCAGTGAAACTGTCTTCTGATATTCCATCGAAGTGAAAACACTCTCAGGACTTTATGTATCATCGACTTGAGAATGGAACACAAAGCTTGGAAATGTGGTGGTGATGTCCCTGCGACGTTGACCTGATTAGTGAATATAGAGTAGGGCAATAACAACATATGCGATGGTAATGTTATGATACAGACTGAACTGAAGCAATAAAATAATATTCACATGCCTCCGGTATATCCCCTTTGAAGCCAGACAGAACTATCACAAACTCCTTTGGTTGAACTTCAAACGGTAATACTCCCTCCGTAAAGAAATATAAGAGCGCTTAGATCACTAAAGTAGTGATCTAAACGCTCTTATATTTGTTTACAGAGGGGGTACTACTTAACACTTGGTAGTCACATGTGCCTTGAGAAACAATATGACATACAGTAATGGTTCACTGATGCAATGAACTTCTTCTAATACATAAGAAAACAATGAGTTGGTTCAGCATACTCTGCAGCCTCCAATATACAAAACTATCATTTAACTAATCAGTGTTTCATATTCTGTTTGATGGTTCACTTTATAGCTGAACAATATCATGCTTCTTTATTTCCTGACAGTGTTGCTGAAGACTCAGCTCCATGACATGATGTATAAGTATTTTGCTAATATAATTCAACAATAGTTGATATTATTATTCATTCTGAACCCCACAGATTTCAACAACTTGACCATAAGAAGCTGATGAAAAGTGAATAGTTAATTATCAACAAATACGTTAGCGTATCTTACTTGAGATATTGGAGTGTCATGTTCTTCAGTAATGAAGGATGCCTGAGAACTAGATTGCGCCATTCTTCTTTGTCAATTTTCCCATCATGTTTTGTGTCTGCCTCCTCGAAAGTCTTATAACAAGAGGGAAATAATTTTGAGAAAATAATGCGACCAATGCATAACAGGTCAATCAGTTAGTGCAATGTGCCAGGGCAGCATTTGTTCAACAATGCACTGATATAAAGCCGCATTCTGCAAAACCACTGCAATAACAAGCTTTGGCACAATGACATAACTCTAAAGTTCATTACCTAGTCAGCACTAATGAAATATGTATTACTAATTACTAATAGCTAGAGCTATAGGCACGTCATTTGCAAACCTCCATTCGAGAATTTGATCAAATGTTGTTTTAGCTGAATTTAATCAAATACTGTAGTCTAATATATGGATATCAACCTTTCTAATACTCTAAAGTTCATTAGCTACTCAACAGCATTTGATCTATCAAGTGTAAGACATGATAACAAATGATGGTATCACTTTAGCACAACATAAACAAAATCTTGAGTTCAGAACAGGAAAAGGGAATTGGTGCTCAACATGATTGAACAGAAAGATTCTACATGGTACAATGCATAGCCATACTAGTATGGGAAATGCAAGGAATTCAACCAGACCTTATCAATGATGCTCTCTATGACTTCATCTGAAAGATTCATTCCTGATTCAGCAAGTGTAGCAACAACCATTTGCTTAACCTAATAGCCAAACAAGAAAAATCATTGGAATATAATAAGGGAAAAGATAAAAGATTAACAATTTTTTGCACAAAGAAGCCTATATGCCACAATTCTTTGACTTCAGAAATATATTCTTGCTCATATACACAGCTAAAAGGAAGTAACATCAGTTCCGCAATTATGCAAAAGATTGCCTCTGCTCTCTTTTTATGGGGAGTTCTAATATATAAATATACCCATAAGAAAACAATATACAGGTCAGGGCTACAAGGCTACACTTGGTATAATACCAAGTTGAATAGAGATAAGGGAACACAGACTTTCAATTGTCCTAACTAGGGCTCCAGAAAGTGGTGTAAGGTGATAAATGGCCACATATCACCACCTGTAAGACTTATAATAGTCAACAAGTACTCGCAATGCCGGCTGGAGTTGGGTTCACTAAAGATACTAGATCATGTGATTAAGGGAGATAAATGAACATAAAAGATATGGAGGAATAGAAATTAATACTGAGCTCATGGGAAAACAATTAGAAGAAACTAGAGATAAATGGTATCCTTGATCCTAATCAACATATTAACTTCACATATTACATCCTGATTAGCAAAATACCTCTTGTCTTTCAATGAAACCTTGTTGCTTCAGATCATAAAGCTGGAAAGAGACTGCAAGGATTATACTGTGTAAGATTTTTTTCCGCTTACAACAATCAGATAAGAGTAAAAGAGCTTAAGGGAATAACCTATGTCAAAAAAGAAAAGTTAATAAAGTTGGATCATTATATATATATATATATCACAGTGCACTATCAAACAAGCAGAAATAGTTGTTAGAGTTATAATATAAGTCATGTACCCCTTGGTATTTATCCCGTTGTATAAGGGGTTTCCTGCATATGTTCCACACCTGTACATGTATATATATCGGCCTATGGCCTCATGGATATACAAGTTGCATATTCCTAACATGGTATTAGAGCTAGGTCAATTTTTTGCACGCTGCAACTCGTGCTATTGATCTGTCTCTCCTCTCCGATCGAAGGCGCCGGCCTCGATCTCCCGGAGTCTCCCGATCTGATCGATCGAGTCCGGCTCGTCTTACTCCCGCTCGAAAGCCCTGATCTCCCGATCAGGATCGAAGCGATCTCCTGGAGTCTCCCGCTAGAAGCCCTGATCCCCCGATTGGATCGACGCTGCTCCCGTCTGTCTCCCGCAGATTCGTCCGGCCGCCAGCAGTTCAGTCGCCCGAGTCCTCCCGTCCCCTCCGCTCTACTGCACTTGCCAGGCTCGCCTGCCGCTCATCCGCCAGGCTCACCTGCGGCTCAATCCATCTGCAGCTTTACCCGCCCGCCGCACGTGGACTACTTCTGCTAGTCCGCTTTGTGTGCTAGATGCCGCTCGATCCATCTGTGTGGAGCCGTGGGTGTGTTCCATCCGCCTCGTGGTCTGGACTACTACGCTAAATGCGCTTGTGCGCTAGCTGTTTGGTCTTTAAATGCGCTTTACATTGATCGGTAAAAAAAAAATGTCTTTGCTGCGCCGGGCTATGTTGCTGTCCTCGCTGTCCGGTGATCTTCGATGGTACTAACTACACCGAGTTCATCGGTTTCATGCGCATTCACATGCGTGGCATCCGTCTACGGGTGTTCTTTACGGCGAGGTCTCGCTGTCCGCCACGTCCGGTTCCTCCGGTGGCTCCTATTCCGCCGACTCCACCGGTTCTTCCTCCGGATGCTAATCAGGCCGCCAAGGATGCGGCTAAGCTTGCTGATGAGGCTGCTGATCGTGCTTATGATGAGAGGGTTTTGGCTTATGAGGATGCTCTTCAGACGTATCATGGTGCTCGTCTGCATCTACACTCGGTGGCTTGATGATGATGCTCGTCTGCATTTGTTCTCGCTAGTGTTACGCCTCGGTTTGCTTCGAGTTTCGGGTCTTCCCTCTTGTCTTTGAGATGTGGACCCATCTTCGTCGGCCTTATCAGCCCTCCGGTGATGCCTTATACCTTCGTGGTCCGTCAGAGCATGCTCTTCAGCCAGGTGACTCTACCGTTGATGACTTCTATGCCTGTAGTTACGCTATCCGGCGCCCGACTTGATTCTCTCCGCAGTCTTTGGTTGTCGTATTCGCCTTGTTGCCAGCTGTCTGTGCCAATTTGGAGTTTCATCGCGTCTATGAGTTCTGTCTCGGCTCGTAAGGAGTTTGAGCCCAGCGTGCTCGCTTGTTTGCTCGTGGTCGGATTTCTCTCATGGAGGCACTTTACGAGATTCGTCTTTGAGGAGACTCGCTTACGTGGTCTTTGGTGTCTTTGGAGGTTCCTACATGCTTGCTACTCGTGCTCTACGCCACCTTTGCCAGACCGACCCCTTCTCGCCGAGTGCTCCGCCGCTTTGCCGCTCCTTCGGCGGCTCAGTCGCCCCGTCCACATTGCGACTATTGCAACAATGATGGTCATCTTGAGTCTCACCGCTACACGAAGAAGAAACACTGCGCAAGGCGCGATCATCATCTTCGTGAACTTCGTCATCTACCTCGACTTTCACCATTGCTTTGACCGAGCAGGATATTCCGAGACTTAAGCGTGCCTCGTCGCGGCTTCGTGTTCTTCCTCGACGGCATGCTTGGTTCGCGGATCGATGCTTCCTGACCGAGCAATCACCTCTACACGATCGGTACATCCCCATGGGTTACGGACTGGAGCTTCTTTTCATATGTCTTCTCATTCTTCCACTTTGTCCTCTCTTCGATCATCGGATTCTCCGGTTCATGTCTTCACCTTGATGGTACTCCACTTTACATTTGCTAGTAGAGGCAATCTTACCACTCCTTCTTATTCCGTTCCTCGATGTTGCTCATGTTCCTCGACTTACCATGAATCTGTTTTCACGGGTCAACTTATCGATTCTCGTTGTCGATCATCCTTGATGTTGACTCTTGTTTTGTCGGGACCGTCGCACGCACACTACGGTTGGGGCTGGCCCTCGCCGCCGTGATTCTCGTGGTCTTTGGGAGTTGGACTGGCTTCATGTTCCTTCCACGCCACCACCATCGCCAGGTTCTTCCGCCTCTGTCGCCTCACATCGGGTTCCTTCCAAAGGTGGCATCATCGACTTGGTCATCCGTGGTGGTTCTCGGTTGTCTTCTTTAGTTCGTCGAGGTCTTCCGGGTCCGTCTCGGGAGATGTCTCTTTAGAGTGTCGGGGTTGTCATCTTGGCAAGCGTATTGATTACCATATTCACATAGTGAGTCGGTGTCCAAGCGTCCTTTCGATTTAGTCCATTACGATGTATGGGGTCCGCCCCTTTCGCTTCGAAAGGTGGTCATAAATACTATATTATTTTCATAGATGATTTCTCTCGTTACACATGGCTTTATTTCATGACTTCTCGTTCTGAGGTGTTGTCTATTTATAAGCGTTTTGCTGCCATGGTTCATACTCAGTTCTCTTCACCCATTCGTGTTTTTCGTCGACTACCGGCGAGTATATCTCTAAGATGTTGCGTGGTGTTCTTGGCCGAGCAAGGGACTCTCTCTCAATTCTCTTGTCTCGGTGCTCATGCTCGTAATGGTGTGGCCGAGCGAAAGCATCGACATCTTCTTGAGACGGCTCGTGCATTGATGATTGGCCGCCTCTCCCGCCTCATTTTTGGGCCGAGGCCGTCTCCACATCCACCTATCTTATCAATATACCTTCCGCCGCTCTCTGTGGTGGTGTTCCTTTCGAGCGACTTTTTGATCGTTCTCCGATTATTCGATGCTTCGCTTCGTTTGGTTGTGTTTGCTATGTTCTTCTTGCCCTTCTCATGAGCGCACCAAACCGACCGCTCGATCTGTTGAGTGTGTCTTCTTAGGATACTGATGATGAGCATAAGGGCTATCGTTGTTGGGATCCTATTTGGCCGTCGGATGCGTATCTCTCGAGACGTGACTTTTGATGAGTCTCGTCCCTTCTACCCACGCCCATCTTCCTCGACTTTTTCAAAGGCAGGATATCTCTTTCCTCACTTTTCACGACTCACCTATCACCCCTGGCCGAGCCTGCACTCTCCGCTCCACTTCCTCCCCTTCTCCACCTCTAGTTGATTTGCAACCACCATCCTCCCCGGCCTCCTCGCCTAGCATGTCACCGGGTTCTTCACCTTCATCTCCGGTAATTTCCTCCCCGGTCTCCTCTCCCAGCATGTCACCGGATTCTACACCTTCCTCTCCGGTGCCTTCTTCGTCGCCACCCCCCGATTCTACCTTGACGATTCCTCCTTCTATTATCCCATCTTTTCCTCAGCATTACACTCGTCGTCCACGACCAGTCGATGCCTCTGTGGATGAGTCGTCATCTTCCACTCGACCTACTTATGGCTTGCGTTCTAAATCCTCGTCCGCTTTGTTGATCGCTTTGGATTTCCCAGCTTCTTTGGTCTTTCTTGTTCTTGAGCCGACTTCTTATCGTCATGTTGTTCATCTGAATGGCGGTTTGCGATGGCAGAGGAGATTGCTGCTCTTGAACGACCGGTACACAGGATCTTGTTTCTCTTCCTCCCGAGTCCGTCCGATCACTTGTAAGTGGGTCTACAAGGTTAAGACTCGCCCGATGGTTCTCTTGAGCGTCCACAAAGCTCGTCTTGTGGCTCGTGGTTTTCAGCAGGAGCACGGTCGTGATTATGACGAGACTTTTGCTCCTGTGGCCCATATGACTACTGCTCGTACACTTCTTCTTTGTTGCCTCTTGCACGCTCTTTGGTCTATATCTCGACTTGATGTTAAGAATGCTTTTCTTAATGGTGAGCTGCGTGAGGAGGTCTACATGCAGCCACCACCGGGTATTACATTCTCGATGGCATGGTATGTCGTCTCACGCCGCTCTCTCTATGGCCTTAAGCAAGCCCCCGTGCACGGTTTGAGCGCTTTGCCTTCGTGGATCACTGCTGGTTTTTCAAAGTGCTCATGATCCAAAGATTGTTTATTCACCTTTCTCCTCGTGGTCGGACTCTTCTTCTTCTCTATGTTGATGACATGATCATCACGGGGATGACCTCGAGTATATTGCCTTTGTAAAGGCCCGTCTTAGTGAGCAGTTTCTTATGTCCGATCTTGGACCTCTTCGCTACTTTCTTGGGATTGAAGTCTCTTCTACCTCGATGGCTTTTTATATCCCGTGAAAAGTATATCCAGGATCTTCTTGCTCGTCTTTGCTCTTCATCGACGAGCGCATTGTTGAGACTCCTATGGAGCTCAATGTTCACCTCCGTGCATCGATGGTGATCCTCTCCCTAACCCGACGCGATATCGTCATCTTGTTGGCGATCTTGTCTATCTAGTCGCCACTCGTCCGGACATCTCTTATCCGGTTCATATTCTCGAGTCTTTGTCTCTACTCCCACCTCGGTTCACTATAGTCATCTCCTTCGTGTTCTTCGATATCTTGAGGCACGATCTCTCACCGTCTATTCTTTCCTCGCCCAGCTTCTTTCTGACTTGAGCCTATTCGGATGCTACGTGGGCTAGTGATCCTTCAGATCGCCGCTCACTTTCTCGCCATCGTGTTTTTCTTGGTGGTTCTCTCATTGCTCGAAGACGAAGAAAGCGACTTTGCGCTTTCCCGCTCGAAAGGCCGAGGTCGAGTTACAGCAATGGCTCTTTTCGACAGCAGAGGTGACTTGGTTACGGTGGTTACTTGAGATTTTGGTGTTTCGCCACTACACCGACTCGCTCTTATCTCGACAAAGACAGTGCTATCAAGATTGCTGCGTGATCCTGTGAAGCATGAGCTCACCAAGCATATTGGTGTCGATGCTTTCTATGTGCTACCGGTGTGCAGGATCGAGTTATTGCTCTTCAAGATGTGCCTTCCGAGTTACGGTTGGCGGATTTCCGGCGAAGGCCCAGACTAGAGCACAACATGGCTTTTATCTCTCCAAACTCAGTGTTGTTCATCCACCATGAGTTTGAGGGGGGGTGTTAGAGTTATAATATAAGTCATGTACCCCTTGGTATTTATCCCGTTGTATAAGGGGTTTCCTGCATATGTTCCACACCTGTACATGTATATATATCGGCCTATGGCCTCATGGATATACAAGTTGCATATTCCTAACAATAGTTACAGCTTATTTGTTTGTTTGTGTAAGACAGAGTAACAGACCATTTTCAGACAACACCAAATGAAATAACAAAATCTGATTTGTGCAAGTACGAACCTACTAACTCAAGGATATCATGAATCTTTTATATTCTTGCAGTTCAGGCCTAAAACCATTCAGATCAACACAAGATCAAATGCAAAAACACATGCCAAAGGATCATGCAAACAAGAGGGCTGACTTGATGTGTGCAAATTATACATGCTTCGGCGTTACAAGAATTCTAAAAAGTTATTATCATGGTAAATATGATAGATTAGTTGGCACATCGTCTATTATGATTTACTTAATATTAATGATGCTAAATTTCTCGAGCCCTCTACAGAGAAATGTGAATTACGCACAATACATGTGCATGTTACTAGACTCCACCTTGTAACTTTGCAGGTAGAGGGTGCATTGTGACATTTAGTAAAATAATAAATATATAAAATTCTGCAGACAGGATGTGGCTAGATAATGCAGTGATTAACACATATCATTCCTTTTATATTTAGTCTCATCCTAACTGTAAAATAAAACATATTTTTATGCAATTAGCTTGTTGATTGTACCATGTAATGTAATTTTGAAAGGTAAGAACTTTGAAATAGCCTCTGCAACATATCAACACGTTCAGTTCTGTTAAATAATTATCCATTTTTATTACATATTACCATACATGTAGTTGTGTCATTTTCATAGTAGAAATTTTTCACTAATCTACTGCCATATTTAAAGTTAAGCTAACTATGCAAATGTCATGATTCTCTGAACTTACAGTCAATTTTCTCCTCAGGAGGGGCACTTGGATGAAATACTGATAGCGCACGGGCAAATTCTTCAAATCCTAGAATTCCGTTGTGTTTTGTGTCAAATAAATCGAAGACCTAAAAGAACAGGGAAAATGTTGAGGGAAATACACTATCATATTAAAAGAAATCATTATGTATCAAGTATCAACATCATTCGCACTTCACTGTTTCTCCTAGGCACTAAAAGGTTAAATAAGAGAGGTTTAAGTTATCATTGCAATGCCTAACTGGAGGGTGTATATAAGTGATAACTGGATGCCAATAGCTTGGATGTGAGTCACTGTGATCAGCTTTTATGAAGATTTTTTTTTCATAAGAAACTGTTATCATGTGGAGTGCTATGCTCTTAATATATATATATATATATATATATATATATATATATATATATATATATATATGATCATAACTTTCAGTGGAAGAGATAATTTTTACTTCCAGACCAAGCTAGCAAAGCCGGAGCAATTCTATGACAATTAAGTGTCCCCAGAAAGTGGTGAGTACATTTCCTTCCAGGCTTTTTAAGTCATCTGTTTCTTATTACATATTACCATACATGTACTTGTGTACCCAAAAGATCCTGCACGATTCTACAATTAGGCAGATGCCCTTTGCCATATATAGCTCATGATTCCTACAAAATGTTAAACAGTGCTTCTGTCTGTCCAAGGTCCAAATAATATGACCAAAAAGGAGAGTGAGAGTGACTCCACAGTAATGACATTAGAATTATACCAAAAAGAAGAAGAGAAAACAACTTTCCATTGTACAAACAGCAAATTCCTGTTCACATGTGTAATGTGGACTTACACGATCCGCAAACAAACTCTCCTTCTTACTGGTCTTGAAAAGCGCCAACTGAAACTCCTCCTGCACCATGTCAACGCACACGCATCACAATTCAGGTTATTCATCACTCGTCATATATACTACATTAATTTTACTTTCAACCAAATGTGTGTTGATCCACTAACCTTGTTGATCAGCCCGTCGTCTATCACGGCACTGCTGATCTTCTTGAACAGCTCGTACAGCGCTTCGACCTCACTGACGCTGACTGCACGCAAATCAGATTACACGTCACAGGATAAACAGAACACAGTGAATCACGGATTGAGCTAGCAAGAGAACTATTCTTAGACGCTATTAATAGGAAGAGAGCTGGTGGCGTGGACATACACACGGTCTCCCGGGCGAGGACTTCGGGATCCTCCAGGCCCTTGGGCTGCTTGAGGTCGATGTCGCAGCACTTGAGGAGCACGCCGCCCAGGTGCCTCACCCCCTCCAGGCACTGCAACATGGTGGTGGCACCACTGCGCGCCGCAACCGTCCGTCAACGCCCGTCTCTCTCTCCAGGGTGGGCGCCGCGCAATCCGCGGGGGCTGGCCGCAAATCGGGACCCCGCGGGCGGTGGACTGGATTTGGCCGAACGAGCCGAGTGGCCACGCGGGGGGCGGCGTGGCTGGGTTTTCCGATGCGGCGCGGAGGGCGGAGGGGATCGCCGCTGGGTCGCCGTCGATGCCGTCGCCGTCGCCGTCGCCGTGGTCGTCGGCTGGTGGTGCGATTGGTATGGCCTGGAACGGATTGGATCGAGGATTTCTCTTACTATTTATTTATTTTCTTTTTTGCGTGTGCGTGTTTCCGTTGTTGCGTTTGCGATTTTGAATTTCCCTTTTGGTGAGTCGTGATTAGCTAGGTCGGCGCAATCCCCTCTCTTGTCATTCGATCCAACGGAGGACGTGCGGCCACGTTGTGTTTACAGGTTCATACACGCTAGCAAGTTTTTCATTTTATTTTGCGATATACACTAGCAAGTTGTCGGTGCTACGCCACGGAACCATGGGAAACAAGGTAGAATTTGGTTTACTCAAGAGCCTTTGACAGTTGGCACATACAAGATTAGCAATGTGAGAAGACACGAGATGATTGGGGGGCACGAGACGATAAAGGAAAAGCGATTCGAAAAGGGTTTGTTGGTAAGGGCGTACAAGCTTTTATGTTATTTTGCGATATACACTAGCAAGTTGACAGCGCTACGCCATGGAACAATGGGAAACAAGGTAGACTTTGATTTACTCAAGAGCCTCGTACGCCAACTTAGATTGGGTTTGACAGTTGCACGGATGAGATTAGCGATGAGAAAGACACAAAATGATTGAGGGGCAAGACATGATAAAAGAAGGGTGATTCTGGAAGGGTATATTGGACGGGCGTGCAAGTTTTTTTCGATGAAATTAGTTTACTCAAGAGCCTCGTGGGTCAACTTGGATGGGGTTTGATAGTTGGCGCGGATGAGATTAGTGATGGGAGAAGGCACGGGATGATTGAGTGGCACGAGACGATAGAATGAGAAGGATTTGAAAAGGGTCTGGTTTGCCACGACGAAACAATCAATTCTTCACATCTCATCTTATATATTACAGACAAATCAATCATGGTAGCCAAACCGTTATCTTTTGGAAGAAAAAAACAATTCACTCTATTTCAAAAAGTGTTTGGTAGTTGGCGCGGATGAGATTAGTGATAGGAGAAGGCACGGGATGAAAAATAGAGTGAAGTGTTTATATGGGTTTTTATTGTCCCACCTTTATGGGCTAATAAAAGGAAGACTAAGAAAGAATATATTAAGATCAACTATCATAACTAAAATATAATATGCAATCTACTCGTAACGAAACAATAACTACATGTTCACATTTATGAAAAAGAGATATATCAAGTAGTGTATTCAAATATTTTGAACTGGATAATTCATAATGATGCATGAATACAAGTACACCATGTGTTGCAAGTAGATAGACTAACTCTTCTCATACTTTTTTTGCGAAAAGACTCTTCTCACACTTAACTCTCTTTGCCGGCAAAAAAACACTCAACACTTTTGTTGGAAAATGCTTTGTTGAGACAATCTAGTTTGCCACGACGAAACAATCAATTCTTGCGTCTCATCTTGTATATTAAAGACAAGTAAGCCATGGTAGCCAAGCCGCTATTTTTTGGAAGAAAAAACACTTCACTCTATTTTTCGTGATCTTTTACCCCATGCCCCACCCCCACCCCACCGCATGAGGTCTGGTAATATATTGATTACACAATGTTGATCCATTCAACATCAACTGCAATATGCGAACCAACCTGTGGTTGCATGGTTAGAGGGACAAACACTACAAGAAATATGTCAACTAGTGACATTCTGTCAGTGACCCTGGGAGAATTGGTCATAGATCTATGGCCATTTCAGACCGATTGGTCAAAAGCTGTTCGGGGGGCTCCAAACCCTAAACTATAATGACCATTTTGGTCAGAAATGTCGTAATTTCCTTACACGAAATGGTCATAAAACAGATAGCACAGGTCCGCTGCCTTATTTCTAGCTGACCATGACCAATATAGATGGTCATAACCTTGTAAATTGTGGTGGGTTGCTATGACTAGGCGCCACCTCATCAGTTTTGCCTATGTGTCATGTCCATGTGGCGTTTTGCCTTAGGTTGTGAAGCAACCTGTATTTCTGTCATTCCCAAAATTCCCAAAAAAATCTCATAAATTCTTTGGGTCATATCTTCGTCAAATATGTAAAAAACCTTCCTTGCGTAGTTCAAAAATAATTGAAAAATATTCATTTTCCTATTCAGTTCAGAAAAACACTTTGTGAAGGAAGTACCACTTTGGCATGTCCAAATGGTATCCATTTTCTACAGTGCTTTCCTCTACCCAAATAACCATCATCCACCAGATGCCAGCTCAATCCATTCATTATTTTGAGCCCGGCTTCAACATTCGTATTTATGTCCAGTGTGGTACTTTGCAAAGCAAGTACCACCTAGGCTCCTCCTTTTGAGCTGAAAATTTGTGAAGATGGTCTTCTTAGTAATTGATCATCCTCAGCCAGAACTCACACCCATTAGCCATGTGCATTTCCCGTACCGCTAATCAAACACTTGGCTGGTTATTCATGTTTGAGCATCGATCAGTCTCCTCGTGAGAATCTTATGTTGTGATTTTCTTCCTAGCACCTACCTGGGGAGTGCCCAACCCACTAGACATGCCTAGACAGCCCAGAACACATGGCAACGCCACGGTCATGCGGTGACCATGCGGCGGGCATGCGAGTTTACGCGCTCTAGAGTTGGGGCCCTCGGCCACCGTCCAAACCTCGACGTATCGCCACCAAACCATGTATTTATGATTAAATAGGTACTTATTTAATTAGAAATGATTTTTGAAAAAAATAAAAAGGAAACTATGAGGCAGCTGCAGTTCAAATTTGACTCGCTTCCAAATAAATCGGCGGGAATTTGTCTTTTTCACCAGAGGTGGATCAAAACTCTTGACACCCAAACATTTTGTCAATTGTGCATTAAATATGGCGTAGTATTTTATAAAATTGATTTGGTCCAATTTTGCAACAAATATATGGTAGATCCTTCATAAAAAAAACTCATTTCAGGCACTCGGAAAATGGAAAATGAATTTTCCGTGCAAAGAAAATGAAAACTTCCTTAGGCAACATTGTTTGCCATTCCAAGATGCACCCTTGTGCACAATATGAGATCATTTGAACAAACTATGCCATGAATGTGGCCATAAGATTGATCATTTGGCTTGAAAGCCATGAATCTTCACGCATGATTGCTCATTTCTGAGAACACTTTTTTTAAATAATTTCCGTATTACAAGTTTATTATTTTTCCTGGAAACTTGGTCACATATAATGACACAATGCGAAGGTTTTCCAATTTTTTTATTTTTTTTTGATTTTTTTATGCCGGTTTCAAAATGCGGTCAAAACGGCGGGCTTTGACCGTTCCTATCTAGTGGTTGAATCTTGGAAAACTTTTGATGTTTCTATGATTAAATAGATACTTATGTACCTAGAAATTATTTTTGGAAAAAATAAAGAGCAAACTATGAGGCAATTGCAGTTCAAATTTGACCCTTCCAACTAAATTCCATGGAATTTGTCTTTTTCACCAGAGGTGGATCAAAAATTTTGACACCCAATCATTTTGCCAATTGTGCATTAAATATGTCCTAGTATTTTATAAAATTGATTTGGTCCAATTTTGCAACAAATATATGGTAAGTCCTTCATAAAAAAACTCATTTCAGGCACTCGGAAAATGAAAAATGAATTTTCTGTGCAAAGAAAATGAAAACTTCCTCAGAAACATTGTTTGCCATTCCAAGATGCATCCTTGTGCACAATATGAGATCATTTGAACAAACTATGCCATGAATGTGGCCATAAGATTGATCATTTGGCTTGAAAGCCATGAATCTTCACGCATGATAGCTCATTTCTGAGAACACTTTTTAAAAATAATTTCCGTATTACAAGTTTATTATTTTTTCTGGAAACTTGGTCACATATAATTACACAATGCGAAGGTTTTCCAATTTTTTGATTTTTTTTAAATTTTTTATGCCCGTTTCAAAATGCGGTCAAAACAGCGGGCTTGACCGTTCCTAGCTAGTGGTTGAATCTTGGAAAACTTTTGATGTTTCTATGATTAAATAGATACTTATGTACCTAGAAATTATTTTTGGAAAAAATAAAGAGCAAACTATGAGGCATACTGCAGTTCAAATTTGACCCGCTTCCAAATTTGAATCCATGGAAATTTGTCTTTTTCACCAGAGGTGGATCAAAAAATTTGACACCCTTTGGTCAATTGTGCATTAAATATGGCCTAGTATTTTAGAAAAATGATTTGGTCCAATTTTGCAATTATTATTTGGTAGGTCCTTCGCAAAAAAAAACTCATTTGGGGCACTCGAAAAATGGAAAATGGCTCTTTTGTGCAATGAAAGTGAAAACTCCCTTTGGCAACATTGTTAGGAATTACAAGATGCACCCTTGTGCACAATATGAGATCATTTGAAAAACTATGCCATGAATGTGGCCATAAGGTGGATCATTTGGCTTGAAAGCCATGAATCTTCACGCATGATAGCTCATTTCTGAGAACACTTTTTTAAAAATAATTCCGTATTACAAACTTATTATTTTTCTTGAAAACTTTGTCACATATAATGACACAATGCGAAGGTTTTCCAATTTTTTGATTTTTTTTTGAATTTTTTATGCCCGTTTCAAAATGCGGTCAAAACGGCGGGCTTGACCGTTCCTAGCTAGTGGTTGAATCTTGGAAAACTTTTGATGTTTCTCTGATTAAATAGATACTTATGTACCTACAAATGATTTTTGGAAAAAATAAAGAGCAAATTATGAGGCAGCTGCAGTTCAAATTTGACCCGCTTCCTCTTGAATCGGCGGGAATTTGTCTTTTTCATCACAGGTGGATAAAAGCTTTTCACACCCAACCATTTGATCAATTGTGCATTAAATATTGCCTAGTATTTTAGAAAATTGATTTGGTACAATTTTGCAACAAATATTTGGTAGGTCCTTCACAAAAAAACTCATTTTGTCACTCGAAAAATGGAAAATGTTTTTTTTCCTAAAAACTCATTCTCATAACACTTTTTAAAGATATTTGTCTTGTTCCAATTCGAAGTTTGTTAGTTTTCCTAAAAGTTAGGTCACCTTTGCTGACACAATGAGAATGTTTTTATTTTTTTGAATTTCTCATATCATAAAACTGTTTATATGATTCAACACCTTATTTTTAGTCGGTTACGACCAATTTAAATGGTCATAACGTGTATTGGGTTCTGATTGGTCCATGGGCATGTCACGCGGATCATGCCTTCAACGCCGTCGGATGCTCCCGGATCCGACGGCAGCCCTTTCTCCCTCTCCCCCCTCTCACCTGGCCCATAGCCCCGCACCCTCACCCTCTCACCCGACCCACAGCCCCGCACGCGAACCCTAGCACTCTCCCTGACCCTCTCCCTTGCAGCCATCTCCCCACCCCGCTCTAGATCCAGATTCGCCACCCACCTCCCTCTCCCCTCACCACCTCGCCTCCCCTCGCTGCCGCACCGCCCATCATTGGCTTGTGAGATCCCCTTTGTCCACGACGATGGGGATGGGCCAGCGCGGCGACCACTTGACGACTGCTCTCCGCCTGGTGCCCTCACAGGCCTTGGCGGTGGTGCTGGCCTCCTACCTCGCGTACCTCGTTGCCGCCGGCGCCCTCCTTCCCGGCAAGCTCGTCGCCGTCCTCCCCGTCGTCGATCTCTCATCAGACCCCATCATCGATCGCCTCCGCCCCACGCCACGCACCTCCCATCCCCTCAGCGGAACCCGCGCCCAGAAGCAAAACCCACCCGCGCCCCACCCTGCCTCCATCCCAGCGAGCCAAGCCGCCAGAGCCCCTCCGCCACGGCGGCGGGGACAGGAGAGGCAGAGGGGGCGCCGCCGCGGGGATAGGGAACAAGATCGCGCGGACGACGCAGGCGTCGGCGACGGAGTACTACCTGCAGGACCTGCCCTCCACCTACAACCTCGTCTTTGCTCGACCTCATCGGTAGCGGCCGCTTCCTCAAGTCCGTCCTCTACAAGCACGACGAGGGCCTCCTCCTCGTCAAGGTCTACTTCAAGCGCGCCGGCGAGCCCCTCGACCTCAAGGTAACGAGTAACCACCACATCCACATCCGTTCCCCTTCGGTTTGGGCGGTCCTGAGAAGATCTGCCTATTGCATCGCAGGACCATGAGCGGAGGCTGGAGTGGATCCGGAGGGCGTTCCAGGGCCTCGAGGGCTCCCACGTCTGGCCCTTCCAGTCGTGGCCTCATTGCTTTATTTCTTCCCCATGAAAATTACTAGCAATAACCCCGAGCTGTTTATCAATGCGTTATTTCGTGACATTTAGTGAGGTTTAGCAATTTTTCTATGTCATGTTGTATTATCTCTGTTTTGTATTGGTGGGAATTTCACCGTCATGTGTATCACCGAGGCAGTAGGCTGGATTTATAGCCAATTGCTTTTAGGCGTTGCTTGCTTGTTATACTATCGTCTTTAGGGGTTTCGCTCGGATTATTTAGGGATGATGTCGGGTTAAATTTCGATAATCGTAATCTGGACTAGCAATCTGTAGTTACTTGGTCACTGCTCATGAAATCCTGGCTTATCTGTTTGTATGATTGGCAATATTGACTTATGATATCTAATTGCACTATTTTTTGCTTGGAGTAAATACATCATGAGTAGACAATGATATTGTTGAGTTATATTTTACAGTAAAATGAGTAACTGTTCGTTGATAGTTTATGATTTCCTAATCGGATTGTTATTTCATGTTAGCAGAGAAATCAAGGTTCACAGAAAAAAAGTTAAAAGGCTATGGCTAAGAAAAAAAGGGATCTGGCGGACAGATTGTTGAATCGACCACCGACTTACAAACTTGATAGACTTATCATTGAAAGGTAATGAGTGAGTTCAAGTTGATTCTTTTGGTCTTTATTCTTTATCCATACTGGTCTCTCACATGTGTGTTTCTGTTTTTGTTGTTGTACAGATATCCATCTTTTGTTGATGCTCTCAGAGACTTGGATGATTGCCTAACAATGGTGCATTTATTTGCGGCTTTGCCTGCTATTGAAGGTGAACGTGTGCAAGTACAGCGAATAAAACTCCGGTGACTTCCCATGTAAAATCTACTGTGCCATACTCATACAGAGTGAAGTTTACTTCTCACGGAGTGCATCTTACTTCTCTCAAAAGTAGTGTGATGTGTGCTGTAGAAAAGAGTGAACATTTTTTTTTGCATGTGAAGAAAAGATTTTATACATGGCAATACTGCTGGTCGCTGAGAGAAATACTCAAAAAAACCAGTAGAATTTTTGTATTTAGATTTTACTTTATTTTTCTTAACATGATGTCAAGTTATTTAACATGTCTTGTGAGGTCAATGATACACAAATGAAATAGATTTTACAAGAAACCTCTAACTAAAAGAAGTGAAAATTATCGCATCAAACTAATTTAATCCCAGTGATTGCATGAACTGGTGGGTCATTTTGTTATTACATCAATCACTATTTTACTTTTAACCTTTATAATCAAGTTTTGCCTCCCTTCGTGTCTAGTGAAGGGACACAATGTTCCTGTCATAATTATTGTCTGAAGCTAATCTTGTCTGAATCATCTCTCTTTTGTCGGTGTCTATGAAGCTTTGGAGCTGAGGGACGGTGGATCTGACTACTTGGGCTAGGGTATTTTTTTGTGAGTAGTTTGTCCTGCCCATAGTACTCCTGTATGAGTAGCTTGCCCATAGTATGGCTGAGAAACTACTCCTGTATTTGTCTTGCCCATAGTACTCCTGTATGAGTAGCTGTATACTCCTGTAATTTTTCCTGCCTGTAGTGCAGTGATGGAGTAGTTTGTCCTGCCTGTGTGATGTTCTTTCCAGCATCTTAGCTATGTACTCTAATTACTGGAGTATTCTATAGATTTTTTCAATTAAAACTACTCCAGAGATGTTATTTCCAGCATCGACATATTTTATTTTCTTTTGTTAATGGTTACTGCTGATGGTGCTGACTTTCCATGTATGCTCTCACAATCTAAACTAATTTATAGTTTTACTAAATCTGTAGTTTTTGTAGTTTTATTTTGTGTTCTTATAGTTTTACTTAAACTGTAGTTTGGTCCATCTTTACACCAGCTGTAGTTTTCTGAATTTTTGTGCTTGCTATGATGCAGTATGCTTCGACGGGAGCATCTGCGGAGAGGGTCAGGGAGTGGGTCTCAGAGCTGGCTCATCCACTTGGAGGTACGCATCTTGCTAAATCTTGGTGCAACTTATCATCAGATTTTCTTTGAAACTTGGCGTTGATTGGTCTGAAGATGAAACTATAGTACTATACACACAACATGCAGCAACCACTTATATAAAACAGTGGAGCAGTGCTGCTGTCCTGAATGGAACGACACGATATTCAGCATCGTTGAGAAATCGTTGTGTGTATAGCAGGGTTTCAATTAGATACTTGGAATTAATGTCTGCGTACATATATAACCGATTGGATTCTGTATGTATGCTTAGATGATTGTTTGGCTCTATATAATTGTTGACATGAATATCTTGACTTTCCAAACAAGTATAGGACTGTGCCTATGCATACAGATTATCCTAACAAAACTGGAAGTAAAAATTGAAGCATGAAATAAGCAATAAGTGGCTGATTTTTATTTGCATGTTAAGCGGAAAGTTGCAGCCAAGGCATATATTACGAAATAATGTCTCACATTTGAGCTTATACCGTTATGAGGGACATTGTAATCAATATCCTCACTGCTAATTTACCTCAAGTTATCGTTTACCGGAAGTTTCAAATTAGAAGAAGTTTCAAATTCTTATGCTAGTTTATGTTCTCTTTGTAGGTTATGAGATATGCTGCTGGAGAGATGCCGTTAGCAAACTGGAAGGGCTGCAACCAAATCCAATCGGCAAAGATGGCAAAGTGGTCTCTGAATATTCAAATGATTCCTTTTTGTTTGGCCTTCTTGTAGGTTTGCACATAAGTGGAAGTTGTAGTGTATATTAGTAGTCCTTTGGAGCTGTGATGGTGATCTTTCTTTTGACTGGCTGTCGTTTGTTATAGATGACAATATTTTAGTTGCTGCTTCTTATGTATAGATAATGTGATGAAGATGTAACTGCAACAAATGATGTATGATTGTACAGTGAAACAAATGTTGCTTTGATAGCAAAATTGAAAAAAACTGAATTGTTTCTCTGTTGTCCAGTCCTTTGAATTAGCGGGCTGAAAATATTGATGGGCTGGAAGAGGCCTTAGCCCAAACAATATTGGACAAAAGAAATGAAAGGAAAAATGTCTTAAAAAATTAAAAAGTTAAATGGACTGCAAAAAGCCTGAGGCCCAGAAAAATGGAAGAAGCTCAGAAAACAAAAAAGGCTGGCCCAAAAGAATAAATGGCTATTGGGCTTGGTCCATGAAGCTAACAAAAAATTCATAGGAAAAAAATATAAATGGGATGAATTAATGGGCTTGGCCCATGTAAAACACTGAATTGGACCGGGCTGATTCTTGTGCCACATCAGATTGCCACGTTGGATGCCTACGTGGCCTGGGGAGGCTGCTAGTGACCAAAACAAAATAGTAGGCATATTTTGGTCGTAAATGTCTACGACCTTCTCACAGAGATGGTCGTTAATTTCAGTTTACGACTGCCAGCTTTTGACCTTCTGTTTTTGGTCACAAAAAGGTCACAAATGAAAAACAATGACCTTTCAGTGACCAATAGTCAAGGTCACAAGTTGACATATTTCTTGTAGTGAGTGGTATCCCCAGCCCACCAGGGTTCAAGTCCTGGTGCTCACATTTATTCATGGATTTATTTTAGGATTTCCGGCGATGCGCTTTCAGTGGGAGGAGACGTTTTCGTCGACGACGAGGCGCCTACGGTGACTTCATAAATCTCAAGATGATATGCTGGCTCAGTCTCTCGGAGGTGGTCATAGGGGTAGGGTATGCATGTGTGCGTTCATAGGGGTGAGTGTATGCGCGTGGATATGAGCGCTTGTGTCTGTACTGATGTTCAAAAAAACATCAACTACAATATTCATCTCTGTTGCAAGAGAGTCTTGAATTTTAGCAACAAAAGCGAGTGATCCCCGAAAATCCATTTCTGCACCCGAGCTCATCTGCACCCGCGCCGACGAAAAAATTCAAAACAAATACTAGAAAATTTCAAAAAAATCCAAATAAAATTTGTGTGGTAGACAATTTTACAAATTGGGGGTCTGTAAAAATGTTTACTGTTCATGTACTGCTTTTGCCCGATTTGTCTTTTTTGCTGAGAGCTGCTCATATGTCCAAATGACTTGAAATTTGGAGCTGGCCTCATGCATAAAATTGTCTACCACACAAATTTTATTTGGAATTTTTTGAATTTGTTTTAATTTTTTTACGAATTTTTTCTAACCGGGTGCAGATGAGTCTGGGCACCAAAACGCCCTACTCAGTGAGCCCCTTCTATTGTAATCTCTATCAGTCTTACTAAGTCTAACTTCCCTAGTTTTGTTTGGGTGTGCTCTAATCTCGACAACTCACGAAGCATAACTAGACATTACTTTCTTCGAGTGGGAATCATGGACATGACCTTCGTACTATCCATCAAGTGAATATTTGGCTTTAGTGACCATTGGAGGGCCAATTCAATGCCTTTCCCGTGAGCTACTAACTACATTCCGAGAGCATCAGGACAACTACGCAGCCATCTAATAGGTTGTTATAGTATCATTTTCACTATGATCCTGCAATACCATACCTGCTCTTATAGTATTGTCAACATGTTATATGAGCTACTATAGGTATTTAGTTTCAACCGGTCTTCAAAGTGGTGGTTCCCAAGTGCGAGCCAGCTCCATCACTAACTGTTTGCCGCTATGTTCCATAGGCTTCTTGCGCCGCACTAATAGTAGTTGATTAACTACTTCTCTTTTTTTAGGTTCAATTGTGACAAATTGCAATATGAGAAGTAAGGAATCAACCTACCTTGTCAACAATCACTATCTCTCTATTGATAGGGGCAAGTTTCACATGTGTAATTTTATTATGCACATACCAGATTTTCCCTTGAAATCTAGTAAAATGTTGGACATAATTATGTTGCGCCAACCGGAGGAATGGTCATTCACACCTTCAAGTTGTACAATGTGCATTGTAAATTTCATCCTATTGCCTAAACTTTTGGTTAGCTTGCCATGTATACTCTAGAACTTCATTTTATGTATTCTCTCCTCCAGTGTTGGCAGACCCGAATACTTTCCTTCAAATTCTAGCTTGTCAACTTGCAAAATTTCTCAGATTCTCGTCTAACCATATTTGTTAATAACTCACAACAGTAGTAGAGAAATGGCTAGCCACAATTTTAGTTGGTGACACGTCATTTTGAACAACGCCAACACTATTTTTAAAAAAAGTAGTGTTGGCGTTGGCATATTTGGTTCGTCAGCTTTATATGGTTAGTGTTGACGTTGACTTTTCTTAACACATCACAAATCTGTTGACCCAGCTGTACTCGGTCACCTGTTGGAAGATAGTGGTGGCATCAGATTGATATGCACACAGTAGTTAATTAGCTATTGTTGGCGTGCTAACTTATGTTATGCCAAAAAATCATTTTATCAAGTGTTTAAGTATTTAATGATTATATTAGTCAAAAAATAATTAATTATTTTTATTATATTTTAGGCTTTGATATTATTAGTAGTATTTTTATCATTTTGGGTCTTTTATTTCTTTACTACCGGTTATCATTTTAAGGTATTTTATTATTTTGAGCCTTTTATTATATTGAGTTTTTATTACTTGTAGTCTTTTATTAATCTTAGTCTTTTCTTATTTGAGCTGCAGTTAGCTATGGCGTCGCGTTTTAGGCCAACATCAGCACTGGCCCACCTCAGTTAACTCCCACTCCTCAGTAAAAGATCTAGTCGTTGCCTCATTTCACCCACACACACATTCCCCCTCAACCAGCCATCACCGCCACTTTCGGACCTCGCCGCCCGTCGCCACACCACCGGCAGCAAGGTTCAGTCCTCTCCTTCCCCTCCCATCGCACATCTCCTTCCTCTCCACTCGAATCTCTTCCGTTCGCGGACGCCATGAAATCCATGGGATTCATGTATAAGTTGATTTGTGTAGAATTTAAGTAGTGTTTAATCAATATTTTTAGTGATGTAGAATCCAAAGTTAGTTCCATGGATTGGTTTGCATAGAATCCGATTTTAGTGGTGTAGAATCCTATTCTATTGTGTAGAATCCGATTTTAATAGTGTATTTAGCATATAAAAATTTTAGTGTCTGAAATATTAATGATTGAAGCTCAACTTTGGTAATGTAGTCTAGAATGTTTGGAATAAATAAGATGAACTCCTATAAATTAGATTGGCGGTGTAGAATTTGTTTATTTGTGTCTCCCTCCGTAGATTTAGTTTATTTGTGTATACAATTAATAGTGTAGAATTAGATTTAGCAGTGTAGTATACTTGACATGTGGTTAATGGTTACTGAGGGTTTGTTTAGTTGGACTTTTTTAGAAATAATTTGGTTGATTCGTAGCAATGCCACATCATGAGTTATTCGGAATAACTTATCGTGCACATGTGTGCTTCCTTCCTTGTTGTCGTATATAGTTCAATTGTCAAATGTCATATTATAGGCATCTGTTGTCATGCGATTCAATTGGTCCTAGAGCCAAACACCTCAAAGTACTATAGTATTCTTGACATACTTTGGAAATACTTTGCAACCTAACACGTCATTATTTATTTTTCTAAAAATTAAAGTGGATTAGGTCATGGCCAATTCGGAGGACCGGAGGAGGTATACGATGTGGAGATGCTCAACTGCGATCTCTTAGAGGTTCATCAATATACCATCAATAGCCTGCAAGAGGTGAATGCCTCACTGAAGGCGGAGATGGGTCAGCTGCTGAACGAGAAGGCTGATCTCTTTTCCAAGACTAATACGATGAGGGACGAGAAAGATCAGTTGATCGAGGAGAGGGATAAGCCGAAGAATGGGAGAAAACTTCTCACAGGGCCGAGAGGAATGCCTTTAAGATGGAGATAAATCATTTCAGAAAAGATGGAGAGAACAACAGACACAAGATTCACCAGTTGAAGTTAATCCTTGATCAAGAGTAGACTATTTAGTTTGTGAAGTTGAATTATGTAGATCTTTAACTAGCTAGTAACTTTTGTGAAGTTGAACTTGTTAAGTTGATGAGTATCTATTGAATTATGTAGTGGCTAGTAACTTTTATGATGTTGAATTAATTAGTTTGTGAAGTAGAATATAATATTTTTATTAGTGAAAAAGCAATTTGCTGGCGTTGGCCAACAAGGCACGACGGTGGTAAGGTACACTTATTGCTGGCGTTGGCCACGTGGCACGCGATCAGCATGTGAAATACTGCTGACGTGGGCACCAACGCCACCACTAATTTTTAATAATGGTGTCATATTGGTGGTGTCAGGTGTCCACGCTAGGAAGAACGTTTTTGCCACAACATAGCTAGGATTTTCTGCACTGGTGCAAAAGCTAATCGAACATTTGCTTGGATTTATAAGCTGATGATTTGTTGATTCATATGTATCCAAATTTTATTCACAACAAGAGCTTCTTGCTTTGGTTTGGAAGAATAAAATGTTATATGTAAAGTCCATATGTCAATATATGGAATCCCCGACACTCGCTCGCACACCTAAATCGACATAATATGTTGTGAATTTATTGCCTCATGCAACATGGAGGATGAACCATCAACAACAAAGAGAAAACAGAATAGTGACAGAAGATCACCTAGGAACAGTCCATGAGATGGGGAAATGAATCAAGAGGACTTCATTAAATCTGACCGATTAATGCACCATGGTTACACGAAAACATTAAAATTGGATATACATAGGCCAAGGGTTTCAGCCTCCTTTTCGGAGAGAAAAAACTCAACAATTGTGGAAAACCCATCATTTTCATTGCATTCCGAAGAAAACTTAGTCTATCTTGCCATATGTGTATTATGATGCATTTGGAAGTTTGTATTCGACCCTGGAATCGTGAGTTGGTATTGTTTAGCCTCAAATACGGGTGTTTGGATGGTCACCGTATTTACCCTTGGAAACTTGGCTCAATTCCGAGCTCGACTCTCTCACGAATGCGTGCTCCCTCGCTTGAAAGTGTACCTCCCTTATATGCATATCACCTATAGCCCCCAAGACTTAAGAAGGGAGCGTAGTAACAGCTTAAGACTTGCTTTAATGTTAACGCTGCAACTTTGGAGAAATCCAGGTTGTTCATCTAAGCTCCCAGTCATAAACTGAATATCTTAGACTTCACATGTGTAGCCCCCAAGTGCCGGGTCATTATGCAATAATGAGCAGGGACTTTGTAGATATGATCATGTAGACTTGAGCAGCAACGTGTAGCCCCCAAGGGCCGACTCAGTAAGATAATACTGAGCTGGGACTTTATATATACTTCATTGAAAATAACATCATATGATGTAACCCCACCATGGGGCTCGAACCCACGACCATAAGGTTAAGAGCCTTGTGCTCTACCAACTGAGCAATGGACCTTTCAATATAATGAATTAAGGTTTGTGTACTTTGAATTTTTGACAGGAGCAATTGGTAGCCCCCAAGGGCCGGCTCATTAGGATGTGATGAGTCGGGTCTTCCATAAGGCAAATTAAAATGACTTTACATTAGCCCCAAGTGTCATGGTGCATGCTTGCAGCGACATGGGACTTCCATATTTGATTTAATCATGATTTAAATAATGCAACACCCAAGTGCCGGGTCGTAAGCCTACAGCGACTCGGGACTATTCCTTCCATTGCAGAATAAATCATATCTATTGATAAAGAAATAATAGCCATTGCGCTGAATCGACTTTGAAAACCTCAATCATAATACTGGTTATTGATAACCATAACAAAAATCCAGCCATGTTGGCTATTAAAGGTTTGAATAATATAATTCAGTATGAAAACATCAATCATTCCATACCATAATGAAAATCCAGCCCAGTCTGGCTATTAAAGATATGAATACCTTATCTTTTGATAAGTAAATCCAGATTTAAATACCCGGCGGCTCTTGGCCAATGGCAACTTAATGCGCATTCATCGTAACCCGGAATTTTTATAACCCGACGGCTTATAGCCTTTGTAAAATTCAAGAACTGATAACCCCATCCATGGAGGCTCATAGTCATGTCCAATTTTTGAAAAGATCACTTCAGCGGCTTATAGCCTCAATAAAGTCAATACTGAGCAATATAACTCAGAGTTGGATAACCCGACAATATCTTCAGATAGCCAGATGATGGGTTTAAACGCAATGATTCATATGAGCAACAACAGTATTCTTACTTATGTGTACAGCTGTGCATGTCCTATACAAAGTTTAAACAACATATGTCCTGGCGACTTAGAGCCAGGGCGGGTAACAACCCAAACATAATAGTCTTATGCAATTATAGAAAAGACTAAAATTAAGGCCATTCAAGCCAAAATATACAGGCAACTTAAAGTCCAAAGCCCAGGCGGGTTATCAAACCTCGCATACTCATATAACCAGAAAAACATACCTGTAGAATTGGCTCATATTGCCGGCTTATATCACCATATCCAGTGAGGGTGACAATCCAATGATTTATAAGAACATGATTCCAATGACGCAATCCAAAATATACCGGTGTAACGTCCAAAGCAAGGGCGGGTTATCAAACCTCGCATATTCATTCAACAATTTAAAAACATATCTGGAGAATTGGCTCAAATTGCCGGCTTTCAGCGCCACATCGAGTGAGGGTAACCATGCAATGATTTATAAGCGCATGATTCTAATGGCGCAATCCAAAAATACATCGGCGACTTAACGTCCAAAGCCAGGGTGCAATCCAAAATATACTGGCGACTTAACGTCCAAAGCCAGGGTGGTTTACCAAACCCAAAATATTCATTCCATTATTGAAAGACATACCTGTAGATTAATACCATGATGATGCCTTGATAATTATAATCCGGAGCCACTATCAACCCGGAGTCATGAAATATCATCATTTTGATTGCTCAAGGCAAAATATCCTGGCGACTTAAATTCTGCTATCAGGGCGGTTTATCAAACCCAAAGATACTCAATGAAGAGTCATATAATCAAGGCTACATGGCCTATGAAATTGGTTCATACTGCCAGCTTACAGCGCCATATGCAGTAAGGGTAACAGCCCAAAGATTTAGAGCACAGTGCTCTATTCAGTTTATTCATACTGCCGGCTTACAATGCCAGACGCAACAAAGGGTAATATCCCAAAACCTAGAGTGCAGAACTCCAAGTGCATAATCATCATACACTGGTGACTTTAATGTCCAAAGCCAGGCCGGGTTAGCAAAACTCCAGATAGACTCAAATATGAATCATAAGGATCAAGGCTATATGGCCTGAATCAATTTTTAAACCATATATAAAAGAAGATATGAGCTCAAACAACGTTCAAAAACAAATAACAAAAAATCAAGGCTTTCATAGGCAGCCAGGCCTCAACATCAAGTGCTTTTCATGGGCTGCACAACCACTAAGTTAATCCTTCATTCAAACCTGTAAGCCGGGCCTCACATGACCAACCGCCGTTTTAACCTTGAGAAGTTCAGGGTCTTAATAAGATTGACTGTCAAGAGTTCGGCGGGTCATTCCAGGATTACATGGCGGAGTAGCAAGAATACAAAGGCAGGATAACCCGGATTTTTGGTGAATACACCTGGCGTCTAAGCCTATTACAAGGGACAAACAAAGCTCTGTTCCTTTAAACAAGAAGCCCCCAAGTAATTTTTTTAATCCAGGCGTATAAGTGAAGGAAACATGCCATAGAGGCAATAATAAAGTTGTTATTTATATTTCCTTATATCATGATAAATGTTTATTATTCATGCTAGAATTGTATTAACCGGAAACTTAGTACATGTGTGAATACATAGACAAACAGAGTGTCACTAGTATGCCTTTACTTAACTAGCTCGTTAATCAAAGATGGTTAAGTTTCCTAGCCATAGACATGAGTTGTCATTTGATGAATGGGATCACATCATTAGAGAATGATGTGATTGGCTTGACCCATTCCGTTAGCTTAGCACTTGATCGTTTAGTATGCTTTCTTCATGACTTATACATGTTCCTATGACTGAGATTATGCAACTCCCGAATATCGGAGGAACACTTTGTGTGCTATCAAACATCACACGTAACTGGATGATTATAAAGATGCTCTACAGGTGTCTCCGATGTTGTTTGTTGAGTTGGCATAGATCGAGATTAAGATTTGTCACTCCGATTGTCGGAGAGGTATCTCTGGGCCCTCTCGGTAATGCACATCACTATAAGCCTTGCAAGCAATGTGACTAATGAGTTATTTACGGGATGATGCATTACATAACGAGTAAAGAGACTTGCCGGTAACGAGATTGAACTAGGTATTGAGATACCGACGATCGAATCTCGAGCAAGTAACATGCCGATGACAAAGGGAACAACGTATGTTGTTATGCGGTTTGACCGATAAAGATCTTCGTAGAATATATGGGAGCCAATATGAGCATCCAGGTTTCGCTATTGGTTATTGGTCGGAGATGTGTCTCAGTCATGTATACATAGTTCTCGAACCCGTAGGGTCCGCACGCTTAAACGTTCGATGACGATCGGTATTATGATTTTATGTGTTTTTATGTACCGAAGGTAGTTCGGAGTCCCGGATATGATCACGGATATGACAAGGAGTCTCGGAATGGTCGATACATAAAGATCGATATATTGGAAGGCTATGTTTAGACATCGGAATGGTTCCGGATGAGTTCATGCATTTACGGGAGTACCGGGGATTACCGAAACCCCCCCGGGGAGCATATGGGCCTTAATGGGCCTTATGAAGGAAATATGCCCTAGAGGCAATAATAAAGTTATTATTTATTTACTCATATCATGATAAATGTTTATTATTCATGCTAGAATTGTATTAACCGGAAACATGATACATGTGTGAATACATAGACAAACATATAGTCACTAGTATGCCTCTACTTGACTAGCTCATTATTCAAAGATGGTTATGTTTCCTAACCATAGACATGTGTTGTTATTTGATTAATGGGATCACATCATTAGGAGAATGATGTGATTGACATGACCCATTCCGTTAGCCTAGCACTTGATCGTTTAGTATATTGCTATTGCTTTCTTCATGACTTATACATGTTCGGTAACTATGAGATTATGCAACTCCGTTCTGGGAGGAACACTTTGGGTACTACCAAACGTCACAACGAATCGGGTGATTATAAAGGAGTACTACAGGTGTCTCCAAAGGTACATGTTGGGTTGGCGTATTTCGAGATTAGGTTTTGTCACTCCGATTGTCGGAGAGGTATCTCTGAGCCTTCTCGGTAATACACATCATATAAGCCTTGCAAGCATTGCAACTAATAAGTTAGTTGCGAGATGATGTATTACGGAACGAGTAAAGAGACTTGCCGATAACGAGGTTGAACTAGGTATTGGATACCGACGATCGAATCTCGGGCAAGTAACATACCGATGACAAAGGGAACAAGGTATGTCGTTATGCGGTTTGACCGATAAAGATCTTCGTAGAATATGTAGGAACCAATATGGGCATCCGTGTTCCGCTATTGGTTATTGACCAAGAATAGTTCTCGGTCATGTCTACATAGTTCTCGAACCCGTAGGGTCCGCACGCAACAAGGTTTCGATGATAGTTATATTATGAGTTTACATGTTTTGATGTACCAAGGAGTTCGAGTCCGGATAAGATCGGGGACATGACGAGGAGTCTCGAAATGGTCGAGACGTAAAGATTCATATATTGGATGATATGTTTAGGCCAAGGGGTCAAGCCCATGAGGCTTTAGGTCGGTGCAAAAGGAGTTTTATGGAGGCTGGGGCCAAACACCGGAGACCTGGCGTTCGGCCTGGGCCGACGCCGAGGCCCATGGCGTCTGGGCCAGACGCCAAGGATTGTGGCGTTTGGTCCTGGAGTCCGAGTGGGACTCTTGCCTTCGGGCAAAACCGACTTTGAGGAGGCTTTTGCTCCAAGTTTCGACCGGGGCTCAACATATAAATAGAGGGCAGGGCTAGCACAAAAGATACAACAATTGATCCCTTGGATCTCTTAGCCGTGTCACGGTGCCCCCTCCACCATATTCCACCTCGTTCATATCGTCATGAGTTCGGCGAAGCCTGCGCCGCTAGAGCATCATCATCGTCACCACGCCGTCGTGCTGACGGAACTCATCCCCGATACTTTGCTAGATCGGAGTCCGGGGATCGTCATCGAGCTGAATGTGTGCTGAACTCGGAGGTGCCGTACGTTCGGTGCTTGGATCGGTCGGATCGTGAAGACGTACGACTACATCAACCACGTTGTCATAACGCTTCCGCTTACGGTCTACAATGGTACGTGGACAATACTCTCCCCTCTCATTGCTATGCCATCACCATGATCTTGCGTGTGCGTAGGAAATTTTTTGAAATTACTACGTTCCCCAACAGTGGCATCCGAGCCTGGTTTTATGCGTTGATGTTATATGCACGAGTAGAACACAAGTGAGTTGTGGGCGATACAAGTCATACCGCTTACCGCATGTCATACTTTGGTTCGGCGGTATTGTGAGATGAAGCGCCCGGACCGACATTACACGTGACGCTTACGCCGAGACTGGTTTCACCGCCGAGCACTCGTTGCTTAAAGGTGATTTGGCGGGTGTCATCTCTCTCACTTTAGTTGAGCAAGGTGTGGCTACGCCCGGTCCTTGCGAAGGTTAAAACAGCACCAACTTGACAAACTATTGTTGTGGTTTTTGATGCGTAGGTAAGAACGGTTCTTGCTCAGCCCGTAGCAGCCACGTAAAACTTGCAACAACAAAGTAGAGGACGCCTAACTTGTTTTTGCAGGGCATGTTGTGATGTGATATGGTCAAGACGTGATGCTATGTTTTATTGTATGAGATGATCATGTTTTGTAACCGAGTTATCGGCAATCGGGCAGGAGCCATATGGTTGTCGCTTTATTGTATGAAATGCAAAAGCCATGTAATTGCTTTACTTTATCACTAAGCGGTAGCGATAGTCGTAGAAGCAATAGTTGGCGAGACGACAATGATGCTACGATGGAGATCAAGGTGTCGCGCCGGTGACGATGGTGATCACGACGGTGCTTCGGAGATGGAGATCACAAGCACAAGATGATGATGGCCATATCATATCACTTATATTGATTGCATGTGATGTTTATCCTTTATGCATCTTATCTTGCTTTGATTGACGGTAGCATTTTAAGATGATCTCTCACTAAAATTGTCAAGACGTGTTCTCCACGAGTATGCACCGTTGCCAAAGTTCGTCGTGCCCGGACACCACGTGATGATCGGGTGTGATAAGCTCTCACGTCCATCTACAACGGGTGCAAGCCGCTTTTGCACACGCAGAATACTCAGGTTAAACTTGACGAGCCTAGCATATGCAGATATGGCCTCTAACACGGGGACCGAAAGGTCGGCGTGAATCATATAGTAGATATGATCAACATAGTGATGTTCACCATTGAAAACTACTCCATCTCACGTGATGATCGGTTATGGTTTAGTTGATTTGGATCACGTAATCACTTAGATGACTAGAGAGATGTCTATCTAAGTGGGAGTTCTTAAATAATATGATTAATTGAACTTAAATTTATCATGAACTTAGTACCAGATAGTATTTTTCTTGTCTATGTTTATCGTAGATAGATGGCTCGTCTTTGTTGTTCCGTTGAATTTTAATGCGTTCCTTGAGAAAGCAAAGTTGAAAGATGATGGTAGCAATTACACGGACCGGGTCCGTAACTTGAGGATTATCCTCATTGCTGCACAGAAGAATTACGTCTTGGAAGCACCGCTAGGTGCGAACTTCTTTGCAAAGAGCAACGCCGAAGTTGTGAACGTCTGGCGAGCAAAGCCGATGACTACTCTATAGTTCGGTGTGCCATGCTTTACGGCTTAGAACCGGGTCTTCAACGACGTTTTGAACGTCATGGAGCATATGAGATGTTCCAAGAGTTGAAGTTAATATTTCAAGCAAATGCCCAGATTGAGAGATATGAAGTCTCCAATAAGTTCTATAGCTGCAAGATGGAGGAGAATAGTTCTGTCAGTGAGCATATACTAAAAATGTCTGGGTATAACAATCACTTGATTCAACTGGAAGTTAATCTTCCGGATGATAGTGTTATTGACAGAATTCTCCAATCATCGCCACCAAGCTACAAGAGCTTCGTGATGAACTATAATATGCAAGGGATGAACAAAACAATTCCGAGCTCTTCGCAATGCTATAAGCTGCGGAGGTAGAAATCAAGAAGGAGCATCAAGTGTTGATGGTCAACAAGACCACTAGTTTCAAGAAAAGGGCAAAGGGAAGAAGAAGGGGAACTTCAAAAGAACAAGCAAGAATTTGCTGCTCAAGAGAAGAAACCCAAGTCTGGACCTAAGCCTGGCCCGAGTGTTTCTCTTGCAAAGCAAACCGTCACTGGAAGCGGAACTGCCCCAAGTATTTGGCGGATAAGAAGGATGGCAAGGTGAACAAAGGTATATGTGATATACATGTTATTGATGTGTACCTTACTAGAGCTCATAGTAGCACCTGGGTATTTGATACTGGTTCTGTTGCTAATATTTGCAACTCAAAACAGGGACTACAAAATAAGCGAGCACTAGCAAAGGACGAGGTGATGATGCGCGTGGGAAACGGTTCCAAAGTCGATGTGATCGCGGTCGGCACGCTACCTCTACATCTACCTTCGGGATTAGTTTTAGACCTAAACAATTGTTATTTGGTGCCAGCGTTGAGCATGAACATTATATCTGGATCTTGTTTGATGCGAGACGGTTATTCATTTAAATCGAGAGAATAATGGTTGTTCTATTTATATGAGTAATATCTTTTATGGTCATGCACCCTTGAAGAGTGGTCTATTTTTATTAAATCTCGATAGTAGTAATACACATATTCATAATGTCGAAGCCAAAAGATGCAGAGTTAATAATGGTAGTGCAACTTATTTGTGGCACCGCCGTTTAGGTCATATTGGTGTAAAGCGCATGAAGAAACTCCATCTTGATGGACTTTTGGAATCACTTGATTATGAATCACTTGGTACTTGCGAACCGTGTCTCATAGGCAAGATGACTAAAACACCGTTCTCGGTTCTATGGAGAGAGCAACAGATTTGTTGGAAATCATACATACTGAGATGTATGTGGTCCGATGAATGTTGAAGCTCGTGGCGGATATCGTTATTTTCTCACCTTCACAGATGATTTAAGCGAGATATGGGTATATCTTCTTGATGAAGCATAAATCTGAAACATTTGAAAAGTTCAAAGAATTTCAGAGTGAAGTTGAAAATCATCGTAACAAGAAAATAAAAATTCTACGATCTGATCGTGGAGGAGAATATTTGAGTTACCAGTTTGGTCTACATTTGAAAAATTGCGGAATAGTTTCGCAACTAACGCCACCTGGAACACCACAGCGTAATGGTGTGTCCGAACGTCGTAATCGTACTTTACTAGACATGGTGCGATCTATGATGTCTCTTATCGATTTACCGCTATCGTTTTGGGGTTATGTTTTAGAGACGGCCGCATTCACGTTAAATAGGGCACCATCAAAATCCATTAAGACGACTCCTTATGAACTATGGTTTGGCAAGAAACCAAAGTTGTCGCTTCGAAAGTTTGGGGCTGCGATGCTTATGTGAAAAAACTTCAACACGATAAGCTTGAACCCAAATCGGAAAATGTGTCTTCATAGGATACCCAAAGGAAACAGTTGGGTACACCTTCTATCACAGATCCGAAGGCAAGACATTCGTTGTTAAGAATGGATCCTTTCTAGAGAAGGAGTTTCTCCGAAAGAAGTGAGTGGGAGAAAAGTAGAACTTGATGAGGTAATTGATACCAGCTCCCTTATTGGAAAATGGTTCATCACGTAAATCGGTTCTGTGACACCTACACCAATTAGTGAGGAAGTTAATGATGATGATCATGAAACTTCAGATCAAGTTTCTCTTGAACTACGAGGGTCAACTAGAGTAAGATCCGCACTGCAGTGGTACGGTAATCCTACTACGGAAGTCATGTTACTTGACCATGGTGAACCTACAAACTATCAAGAAGTGATGGTGAGCCCAGATTCGCATAAAATGGCTGGAAGCCATGAAATCTGAGATGGGATCCATGTATGAGAACAAAGTATGGACTTTGGTTGACTTGCCCGATGATCGGCAAGCCATTGATAATAAATGGATCTTTAAGAAGAAGCCGACATCGATGGTAATGTAACTGTCTATAAAGCTCGACTTGTTGCGAAAGGTTTTCGACAAGTTCAAGGGGTTGACTACGATGAGACTTTCTCACCCGTAGCGATGCTTAAGTCTGTTCGAATCATGTTAGCAATTGCTGCATTTTATGATTATGAAATTTGGTAAATGGATGTAAAAACTGCATTCTTGAATGGATTTCTAGAAGAAGAGTTGTATATTATGCAACCAGAAGGTTTTGTTGATCCAAAAGGTGCTAACAAAGTGTGCAAGCTCCAAATGATCAATTTATGGTGCAGTGCAAGCCTCTCGGAGTTGGAATAAACGCTTTGATAGTGTGATCAAAGCATATGGTTTTATCTGAGACTTTTGGAGAAGCTTTGTATTTACAAGAAAGTGAGTGGGAGCTCTGTAGCATTTACGATATTATATGTGGATGACATATTATTAATTGGAAATGATATAGAATTTCTGGATAGCATAAAAGGATACTTGAATAAAAGTTTTTCAATGAAAGACCTTGGTGAAGCTGCTTACATATTGGGCATCAAGATCTATAGAGATAGATCAAGACGCTTAATTGGACTTTCACAAAGCACATACCTTGATAAAGTTTTGAAAAAGTTCAAAATGGATCGAGCAAAGAAAGGTATTTTACGTATTACAAGGTGTGAAATTGAGTCGGACTCAATGCCCGACCACAACAGAAGATAGAGAGAAAATGAAAGATGTTCCCTATGCTTCAGCCATAGGCTTTATCATGTATGCAATGTTGTGTACCAGACACGACGTATGCTTAGCAATAAGCTTGGCAGGAAGGTACCAAAGTAATCCAGAGTGGATCATCGGACAGCGGTCAAGAACATCTGAAATACGAAAAGGACTAAGGATATGTTTCTCGTATATGGAGGTGACAAAGAGCTAGTCGTAAATGGTTACGTCGATGCAAGCATTGACACTGATACGGACGATTCTAAATCGCAAAACCGAAACGTGTAAATGGTGGAGCTGTAAGGTGGTGCAGGTCTAAAAAAAGAGTCGTGGCGGGATCTACATGTGAAGCGGAGTACATAGCTGCTTGAAGCAAAGAAATGAAGGAGTCTGGATGAAAGAGTTCATTTTCGATCTAGGTGTCATACCTAGTGCATCGGGACCAATGAAGATCTTCTGTGACAATCTTGGTGCAATTGCCTTGGCAAAGGAATCCAGATTTCACAAGAGGACCAAGCATATCAAGAGACGCTTCAATTCCATCCGGACCAAGTCCGTGGGAGACATAGAGATTTGCAAGATACATACGGATCTGAATATTGCAGACCCGTTGACTAAGCCTCTTCCTCGAGCAAAACATGATCAGCACCAAGACTCCATGGGTGTTAGAATCATTATTGTGTAATCTAGATTATTGACTCTAGTGCAAGTGGGAGATCAAGGAAATATGCCCTAGAGGCAATAATAAAGTTATTATTTATTTACTCATCATGATAAATGTTTATTGTTCATGCTAGAATTGTATTAACCTAAACATGATACATGTGTGAATACATAGACAAACATATAGTCACTAGTATGCCTCTACTTGACTAGCTCATTAATCAAAGATGGTTATGTTTCCTAACCATAGACATGTGTTGTTATTTGATTAATGGGATCACATCATTAGGAGAATGATGTGATTGACATGACCCATTCCGTTAGCCTAGCACTTGATCGTTTAGTATATTGCTATTGCTTTCTTCATGACTTATACATGTTCCGTAACTATGAGATTATGCAACTCCCGTTCTGGGAGGAACACTTTGGTACTACCAAACGTCACAACGTAATCGGGTGATTATAAAGGAGTACTACAGGTGTCTCCAAAGGTACATGTTGGGTTGGCGATTTCGAGATTAGGTTTTGTCACTCCGATTGTCGGAGAGGTATCTCTGGGCCTTCTCGGTAATACACATCATATAAGCCTTGCAAGCATTGCAACTAATAAGTTAGTTGCGAGATGATGTATTACGGAACGAGTAAAGAGACTTGCCGATAACGAGGTTGAACTAGGTATTGGATACCGACGATCGAATCTCGGGCAAGTAACATACCGATGACAAAGGGAACAAGGTATGTCGTTATGCGGTTTGACCGATAAAGATCTTCGTAGAATATGTAGGAACCAATATGGGCATCCAGGTTCCGCTATTGGTTATTGACCAAGAATAGTTCTCGGTCATGTCTACAGAGTTCTCGAACCCATAGGGTCTGCACGCTTAAGGTTTCGATGACAGTTATATTATGAGTTTACATGTTTTGATGTACCGAAGGAGTTCGGAGTCCCGGATAAGATCGGGGACATGAAGAGGAGTCTCGAAATGGTCGAGACGTAAAGATTCATATATTGGATGATATGTTTAGGCCAAGGGTCAAGCCCATGAGGCTTTAGGTCGGTGCAAAAGGAGTTTTATGCGGAGGCGGTGCCAAACGCCGGAGACCTCGGGCGTCGGCCTGGGCAGACGCCGAGGCCCATGAGCGTCTGGGCCAAACGCCAAGGATTGTGGCGTTTGGTCCCGGAGTCCGAGTGGGACTCTTGCCTTTCGGGAAAAACCGACTTTGAGGAGGCTTTTTCTCCAAGTTTCGACCAGGGGCTCAACATATAAATAGAGGGCAGGGCTAGCACAAAAGATACAACAATTGATCCCTTGGATCTCTTAGCCGTGTCGGTGCCCCCTCCACCATATTCCACCTCAGTCATATCGTCGCGGAGTTTAGGCGAAGCCCTGCGCCGTAGAGCATCATCATCGCCACCACGCCGTCGTCTTGTGGAACTCATCCCGACACTTTCTTTGGATCGGAGTCCGGGATCGCCATCGAGCTGAACGTGTCTTTGAACTCGGAGGTGCCGTGACGTTCGGTGCTTGGATCGGTCGGATCGTGAAGACGCATAACTACATCAACCGCGTTGTCATAACGCTTCCGGCCACGGTCTCACGAGTGCGTGGACAATACTCTCCCCTCTCGTTGCTATGCCATCACCATGATCTGGCGTGTGCGTAGGAAAATTTTTGAAATTACTACGTTCCCCAACACCTTAGTGGGAGAGGAGAGAAGGCAGCCTAGGAGGGCGCCCCCCCAAGCCTAATCCGAATTGGGTGAGGGGGCCGGCCCCCCTTTCCTTTCTCCTTCTCCCTCTTCCTTATATTCCTAGTTGGACTAGGAAAGGGGGAGTCCTGCTCCTACTAGGAGGAGGACTCCTCCCCCCTTGGCGTGCCTAGAGAGGCCGGCCGGCCTCCCCTCTCCCTCCTTTATATACGTGGGGAGGGGGGCACCCTAGAATACACAAGTTGACATTGTTTAGCCGTGTGCGGTGCCCCCCTCCACAAATTTCCACCTCGATCATATCATTGTAGTGCTTAGGCGAAGCCCTGCGTCGGTAACTTCATCAACACCGTCACCACGCCGTCGTGCTGACGGAACTCTCCCTCGACCTCAGCTGGATAAAGAGTTCGAGGGACATCACCGAGCTGAACGTGTGCAGATCGCGGAGGTGCCGTACTTTCGGTACTAGGATCGGTTGGATCATGAAGATGTTCGGCTACATCCACTGCGTCACTTGACGCTTCCGCTTACGGTCTACAAGGGTACATGGACAACACTCTCCCGCTCGTTGCTATACATCACATAGATCTTGCGTGTGCGTAGGATTTTTTTTTAAATTACTGCGGTTCCCAACAGTGGCATCCAAGCCAGGTTTATGCGTAGATGTTATATGCACGAGTAGAACACAAATGAGTTGTGGGCGATAATAGTCATACTGCTTACCAGCATGTCATACTTTGATTCGGCGGTATTGTTGGATGAAGCGGCCCGGACCGACATTACGCCTGCGCTTACGCGAGACTGGTTCTACCGACGTGCTTCACACACAGGTGGCTGGCGGGTGTCAGTTTCTCCAACTTTAGTTGAATCGAGTGTGGCTACGCCCGGTCCTTGTTGAAGGTTAAAACAACACACTTGACAAAAAATCGATGTGGTTTTAATGCATAGGTAAGAACAGTTCTTGCTCGGCCCGTAGCAGCCACGTAAAACTTGCAACAACAAAGTAGAGGATGTCTAACTTGTTTTTGCACGGCATGATGTGATGTGATATGGTTAAGACATGATACTAAATTTTATTGTATGAGATGATCATGTTTTGTAATAGAGTTATCGGCAACTGGCAGGAGCCATATGGTTGTCGCTTTATTGTATGCAATGCAATCGCCTTGTAATTGGTTTTACTTTATCACTAAGCGGTAGTGATAGTCGTAGAAACAATAGTTGGCGACACGACAATGATGCTACGATGGAGATCAAGGTGTCGCCCCGGTGACGATGGTGATCATGACGGTGCTTTGGAGATGGTGATCAAAAGGCACAAGATGATGATGGCCATATCATATCACTTATATTGATTGCATGTGATGTTTATCCTTTATGCATATTATTTTGCTTTGATTGATGGTAGCATTATAAGATGAACTCTCACTAATTTCAAGGTACAAGTGTTCTCCCAGAGTATGCACCGTTGCGAAAGTTCGTCGTGCCGAGACACCACGTGATGATCGGGTGTGATAAGCTCTACATTCACATACAACGGGTGCAAGCCAGTTTTGCACATGCAGAATACTCGGGTTAAACTTGACGAGCCTAGCATATGTAGATATGGCCTCGGAACACTTGGACCAAAAGGTCGAGTGTGAATCATATAGTAGATTTGATCAACATAGTTATGTTCACCATTGAAAACTACTCCATCTCACGTGATGATCGGACATGGTTTAGTTGATTTGGATCACGTGATCACTTAGTTGATTAGAGGTATGTCTATCTAAGTCGGTTTTCTTAAGTAATATGATTAATTGAACGTTAATTTATCATGGACTTAGTTCCTGGTAGTATTTTGCATGTCTATGTTGTTGTAGATCAATGGTCCGTGCTACTGTTCCTTTGAATTTTAATGCGTTCCTTGAGAAAGCTAAGTTGAAAGATGATGGTAGCAATTACACGGACTGGGTCCGTAACTTGAGGATTATCCTCATTGCTGCCTGTAAGAATTACATCCTGGAAGCACCGCTAGGTGCAAGACCATTCAAGAGCAACACCGGACGTTGTGAACGTCTGGCAGAGCAAAGCTGATGACTACTCGATAGTTCAGTGTGCCATGCTTTACGGCTTAGAACCGGGACTTCAACGATGTTTTGGATGTCATGGAGCATATGAGATGTTCCAGGAGTTGAAGTTAATATTTCAAGCAAATGCCCGGATTGAGAGATATGAAGTCTTCAATAAGTTCTATAGCTGCAAGATGGAGGAGAATAGTTCTGTCAATGAACATATACTCAAAATGTCTGGGTATAACAACCACTTGATTCAGCTGGGAGTTAATATTCCTGATGATAGTGTCATTGACAGAATTCTTCAATCACTGCCACCAAGCTACAAGAGCTTTGTGATGAACTACAATATGCAAGGGATGACCAAGACAATTCCCGAGCTCTTTGCAATGCTAAAGGCTGCGGAGGTAGAAATCAAGAAGGAGCATCAAGTGTTGATGGTCAACAAGACCACCAGTTTCAAGAAAAAGGGTAAAGGGAAGAAGGGGAACTTCAAGAAGAACGGCAAGCAAGTTGTTGCTCAAGTGAAGCCGCCCAAGTCGGGACCTAAGCACGTGGATCGAGTGCTTCTCTTGCAAAGGGACCGGTCATCGAAGCGGAACTGCCCCAAGTATTTGGCGGACAAGAAGGATGCCAAGGTGAACAAAGGTATATGTGATATACATGTTATTGATGTGTACCTTACTAATGCTCGTAGTAGTGCTCGGTATTTGATCTTTGGTTACATTGCTAATATTTGCAACTCGAAACAGGGACTATGGATTAAGCGAAGATTGGCTAAGGACGAGGTGACGATGCGCGTGGGAAATGGTTCCAAAGTTGATGTGATCGCCGTCGGCACGCTACCTCTACATTTACCTTCGGGATTAGTTTTAGACCTGAATAATTGTTATTTGGTGCTAACGTTAAGCATGAACGGTATATCTGGATCTTGTTTGATGCGAGACGGTTATTCATTTAAATATGACAATAATGGTTGTTCTATTTATATGAATAATATCTTTTATGGTCATGCACCCTTGAAGAGTGGTCTATTTTTGTTGAATCTCGATAGTAGTGGCACACATATTCATAATATTGAAGCCAAAAGATGCAGAGTTGATAATGATAGTGCAACTTATTTGTGGCAATCGCCATTTGGGTCATATTGGTGTAAAGCGCATGAAGAAACTCCATTCTGATGCACTTTTGGAATCACTTGATTATGAATCACTTGGTACTTGCGAACCATGCTTCATGGGCAAGATGACTAAAACTCCGTTCTCCGGAACAATGGAGCGAGCAACGGATTTGTTGGAAATCATAAATACTGATGTATGTGGTCCGATGAATATTGAGGCTCGCGGTGGGTATCGTTATTTTCTCACCTTCACAGATGATTTGAGCAGATATGGGTATATCTACTTAATGAAATATAAGTCTGAAACATTTGAAAAGTTCAAAGAATTTTAGAGTGAAGTGGAAAATCATCGTAACAAGAAAATAAAGTTTTTACGATCTGATCGTGGAGGAGAATATTTGAGTTACTAGTTTGGTCTTCATTTGAAACAATGCGGAATAGTTTCGCAACTCACGCCAGCCGGAACACCATAACGTAATGGTGTGTCCGAACGTCGTAACCGCACTTTATTAGATATGGTGCGATCTATGATGTCTCTTACTGATTTACCGCTATCGTTTTGGGGTTATGCTTTAGAGACGGCTGCATTCACGTTAAATAGGGCATCATCTAAATCCGTTGAGATGACACCTTATGAACTGTGATTTGGCAAGAAACCCAAGTTGTCGTTTCTTAAAGTTTGGGGATGTGATGCTTATGTGAAAAACCTTCAACCTGATAAGCTCGAACCCAAATCGGAGAAATGTGTCTTCATAGGATACCCAAAGGAGACTGTTGGGTACACCTTCTATCACAGATCCGAAGGCAAGACATTCGTTGCTAAGAATGGATCCTTTCTAGAGAAGGAGTTTCTCTTGAAAGAAGTGAGTAGGAGGAAAGTAGAACTTGATGAGGTAATTGTACCCGCTCCCTCATTGGAAAGTAGTTCATCACAGAAATCAGTTCCTGTGATCCCTACACAAATTAGTGAGGAAGCTAATGATAATGATCATGAAACTTCAGATCAAGTTACTACCGAACCTGGTAGGTCAACCAGAGTAAGATCCGCACCAGAGTGGTACGGTAATCCTGTTCTGGAGGTCATGTTACTTGACCATGACGAACCTATGAACTATGAGGAAGCGATGATGAGCCCAGATTCTGCGAAATGGCTTGAGGCCATGAAATCTGAGATGGGATCCATGTATGAGAACAAAGTGTGAACTTTGGTTGACTTGCCCAGTGATCGGCAAGCCATCGAGAATAAACGGATCTTTAAGAAGAAGACTGACGCTGACGGTAATGTTACTGTCTACAAAGCTTGACTTGTTGCAAAAGGTTTTCGACAAGTTCAAGGAGTTGACTGATACGTCTCCAACGTATCTATAATTTTTTATTGCTCCATGCTACTTTATCTATTGTTTTGGACTATAATGGGCTTTATTTTCCACTTTTATATTACTTTTGGGACTAACCAATTAACCGGAGGCCCAGCCAGTGCTGTTTTTTGCCTTTTTAGTGTTTCAAGAAACAGAATATCAATTGGAGTCCAAACGGAATGAAACCTTCGGAAACGTGATTTTCTCACCGAACGTGATCCAGGAGACTTGGACCCTACGCCAAGGAACATCGGAGGCGGTCACGAGGGTGGGGGCGCGCCCCCTGCCTCGTGGGCCCCCTGATGCTCCACCGACGTACTCCTTCCTCCTATATATACCTACGTACCCCCAAACGATCAGAACAGGAGCCAAAAACCTAATTCCACCGCCGCAACTTCCTCAGATCCACGAGATCCCATCTTGGGGCTGTTAGGAGCTCACGGAGGGGGCATCCACCACGGAGGGCTTCTACATCAACACCATAGCCTCTCCAATGAAGTGTGAGTAGTTTACTTCAGACCTTGGTCCATAGCTAGTAGCTAGATGGCTTCTTCTCTCTTTTTGGATCTCAAAACAATGTTCTCCCCCTCTCTCGTGGAGATCTATTCGATGTAATCTTCTTTTTGCGGTGTGTTTGTTGAGACCGATGAATTGTGGGTTTATGATCCAGCTTATCTATGAATAATATTTGAATATTCTCTGAATTCTTTTATGTATGATTGAGTTATCTTTACAAGTCTCTTCCAATTATCCGTTTGGTTTGGCCAACTAGATTGGTAGTTCTTGCAATGGGAGAAGTGCATGGCTTTGGGTTCAATCTTGCGGTGTCCTTACCCAGTGACAAAAAGGGGTGCAAGGCACGTATTGTATTGTTGCCATTGAGGATAAGAAGATGGGGTATTTATCATATTGCATGAATTTATTCCTCTACATCATGTCATCTTGCTTAAGGCGTTACTGCTTTTTAACTTAATACTCTAGATGCATCTTTGGATAGCGGTCGATGAGTGGAGTAATAGTAGTAGATGTAGAATCGTTTGGTCTACTTGTCTCGGACGTGATGCCTATATACATGATCATACCTAGATATACGCATAACTATGCTCAATTCTCATCAATTGCTCAACAGTAATTTGTTCACCCACCGTAGAATACTTATGCTCTTGAGAGAAGCCACTAGTGAAACCTATGGCCCCGGGTCTATTCTCATCATATCAATCTCCATCACTTTTATACTTTCTTTGTTTTTACTTTGCTTTTTTACTTTTCACTTTGCATCTCTATACCAAAAATACCAAAAATATTATCTCTATCGATCTCACTCTCAGAAGTGACCGTGAAGGGATTGACAACCCCTAATCGCGTTGGTTGCGAGTAGCTATCGCTTTGTGCAGTACGAGGGACTTGTGCGTGGCCTCCTCTTTGGATTGATACCTTGGTTCTCAAAAGCGAGGGAAATACTTAAGCTACGGTGATGCATCATCCTCTCCTCTTCGGGAAAACCAACGCATAAGCTCAAGACGTAGCAAGAAGGATTTACGGCGCCGTTCTTAGAGTCTATGCAAAAGTCAACATACCAAGTACCCATCACAATCCCTATCTCTCGCATTACATTATTTGCCATTTTCCTCTCGTTTTCCTCTCCCCCACTTCACCCTTGTCGTTTTATTCGCCCTCTCTTTCCCAACCTCCTCCTCTCTTTTCTGTTTGCCTTCCCGTTACCATGGCCGAATCAAAAAGAACTACGGGTTTTTGTAGCGACCCGACCCGAATGGATCAAGTCTCTGTGCTTAAGTGTCATCCTTGGATCGGTATGCTGACACACACAGTACTCGAGGATTTATAACAGAGGTAAATCACATGTATAAATAACGTAAATACTATTACCTCAATCCAAATAGCGGAAGTAACAAGGTTGTGGATTCCCATCAACACCAACGGCAAAGTTGAGTGTAGAAATCGTAACCCTAACGTATCACTTACTCGTCAGAAGATCCTGCAACATGAGACATTGCAGCCACAAAGGGTCAGTACATTGAATGTACTTGCAAATTCACACCATAGAGCAATGATGAATAATGGCTATCTCTACATGCATATTTGGCTGGTGGAGAAGCTCTATGGTTACAGTTTTGCGTAAAGCCAATTTTTCCCTACTGCAAAGGAATAAATTTATTTAACTATCATGGTGGTTGTTAAACATTGAGAATGGTTGACAGCATTCTCAATCCCAATTAATCATCATCATTAAAACCCAACAAAATTAACTAAAGTAACATGATGAGATTCGCACGAAAATCCAAGTACTAGATACTCAAGATGTCCATAACCGGGGACACGGCTAATCATGATTAGTTTATACACTCTGCAGAGGTTGCGCACTTTTCCCCACATGACTCGATCTCCTTCATTGGTTTTCTCGCACTACATGGTGTTTGAGAAACGAATGACCGAGACATAGTTTTTCAGAAGCGCTAGCACCTTACGATGGGTAGACCATACCAACCTACATCCCCTACATCTGCTAGTCTACCACTGTAAGAGTTCGCACGACTTAGTCAACTATGCTAGAGCCCATAGTAGCTTGTGGTTGCACACGGAAGTTTCTAGCATGAATAATCTCATGATCCCTTTGAGCTGGGTGGCGGTCCAAAAAGCAGGCAATCTGGAATACCCGGTACCTCAATCCACCTAGATGTGTATTTAAGTTGCCACCTTAAATAAACCATTAAATAACAATCTCACATACATCATGGATACACTCACCCAATCCACGTCTACTAGCATAGCATGGCATAATAAGCAAATGTAGAAGTAACTCCCAAGGGTTTGATAATAAAACAGATAATAGGTACTACCTCATTTACTTTCCAAAACCCACAATTTAATTAGATCCTAATCATGCAATGTTTGAGGATTGATCTAATGCATAAAAACTGGGTATGAAAAGGGATATGATCAAAGTGTGAACTTGCCTGCAATGTTGATGGAGATTATTCGCACTCATAACTCTTGTTAGTTCTACTCGTCCTACTCCGGTCAATCTATCGTAAGCAAGCAATAGTAACCACACATAAGCAATCACTCAAAAGATCGGAAAGAACGAAGAAAACAATTCGGAAAACATCAAAACCAAGAAAATAACTCTTGCAACATAATTTTTTTTCTAACAGTACCAAAATTATGTGAATTTGGCCTTATCAGAAAGTTTAGGTCAAGAGCTTCAATTTGCAAAAAGAATCAACTAAATCGGAGTTACGAAACTCAAGTTATAATCAAACGAAGTTCAAATTCAATTATGATCTAATTCAAATTTTAAACTTTCAAAAACATGTTTGAGTTGGATTACTGGATAGAGGAGATCATAACGAAGAAGTGGGCGTTGGTTTCATTGGATTTGGACTAACGAGTAAAAAGTAGTGGTCGTTTGAAAAACAGGGACTAATCTGTAAAAGAAATTCTACTAATAGGTCCCTGGATAGAAAATAACAGAAAAAGAAAAAAACTAAAAAGTGGACGTTCGTTATGAAAACCTAACGAACGAAAACGTTCGCTGAAATAACCTAAACAGAAAATGTTCGCTAAAAAACGAAAACGTTTTATTTAAAAAAACCGATCTGGATCGAACCGGTCGGAGGCGGGTTTTTTGTTAAAAACCGGCGGTGGATCGGGTTAGGGTTTACCACGGCGGTGGCAGTTCTCCGGCGACTCGGGGCGGCGGCTCCGGCGGTCGTCGAGGCCGGTGAAGAGGTCGGGGAGGGGCGGCGCTGGGCTGCGGTGGTGGCGTGGCGCGGCGATTTAGGGAGGCGATCATGAGTTCAGAGTCGCTTGGCGGCTAGCGAGGCGGCGGTGGTGGCAACCAACGGCGACGGCAGCAGATCTGGCGAGGGGCGGCGGCGAGAAGAGAGGGGGTCCGGGGTGCGGTACTTAAGGAGGAGGGGAACCGCGGTGGCGTGGAGGAGGGGCAAGGGGAGACCAGAGGCGGCACGGCGCGGTGGCGGTGCTCGGGAGGCGTGCGGGCGGCGAACTCCTCCCAGAGTCGGAGGCGACAGTGCGGCGCGTGGACCGGCTGGGGCGTGGCCTGGCTGGCTGGCTGGGCCGGCCCGGTCGGCTAAGAGAATTTTTTTTAAACAATCTCTCTCTCTCTTTTTTTTAATACAGACAAACAAAAGTAAAAACAAACTAAAAAGAAATATTATATAGGCATATTATAAATCAAAATCTTCAGAAAAAGATTTCCTATGACTTGAACATTTTTCTAGCATCAAATAAAATACACACAGATTCAAATAAAGCAAAGAGTGCTTCTGCTCTAATAAAATCCAATAAAAATCATTTTAAAAATACCAAAATTAATTCAAATTTATTTCTCTCCAATTTTCTGATGTAGGGAATCATTTTACCCTAATTTCAATATATTTTATTTTTGGAGAAAAATAATTTGAATAAAACCCAAATAAGTCTAAACTGAAAATAATTTCAAAGGGACTTCAAATTGGATTTCTTTTAAACTCCCAACTCATATTTCATATATTTTGAAGAAGTCATTTTATCTTCTCTCATGAAAATCATTGAGTTGCATGAAGTTTATGAATTGGAAATAACTTCAAATGAATTTCAAATATTTTCAACACCCCTTGTCATTTAAATAAATGGAAGAAGTCATGCCATCTTCTCTCCAGGGTTTTGTGGTGAAAAGAATTTGAATTCACGGAGATCACGAATGCAAAATGAAAGTTTGGGAAAGTCCTTTTATTCCCTCTCATTTAACTTTCAAAAAGTTTCGAATTTCACTCAATTTCACACAATCAATCAAACAATCAATCAAATCTATCTATTTATTGTAACATTCCAAAATTTAGATTTTTGGGATGTTACAAATCTACCACCCTTAAAATGAATCTCGTCCTCGAGATTCGGAGAGGCTAGAAAGAAATAGGTTAGGTTTGGGGGTCTTCTCAAAAATCCAGCGATCGTCTCCGGGGTCTCGGGTGCTACCACCCTTAGAAGCATGGTTACGGTTCCTTCAAAACTCATATACTCCATCCTTATCGTTGACAGTGTCGGTCTTTCCAGATCGTGAGGATAATTCCTTCTCTGGGCTCTTCCGGTAGTGGCATAACCTTTTCCTCAATTCTTTTGTCCTTTTTCCTCTTGGTAAGGTTATTCCGAGATTGGGTCTTCTTAGCTGACGGGTCTGGCGCCAATACTAAACAACTATCGATATCTCATGGTGGTCAACAATTTATGGTTTCTCCTGCAGAAAATGGGTCAAGGTTGATCCTCACCGTATAACCTACGGTTGGCAAAAACTGCCTTGTACAAGGGAAGAATACCTATACCATTCTAAGGTTTATACATGTTTTTGATAAATGCGTCTCTCTACTATAGGTAAGTCACTCAGATTTACCATCCCATATAGCAAGGCGAACAATAAGAGTAAGTCGGTATGGTGATCAATCCATCCCGCACTCCAAATCATTACCTTGTACATGGTTTAGCGAATCTCGCATTCTAACACTCGGTCATCCTCACAAGCATTGCAGAATTTCTCTTGTCGACGAACCAAGTTCAGATAAATCCATTGATTCTGCAAGCCAAACAAACATCTATCGTTCCTTAACAACTCTTAGGTTTTGCGTAAACTCCTATAGAATCGTCCGTTGATAAAATCGTAACTTCTTACAGTTTTTTTTCCTTCAGCAAGAATGTGCTTGTTTCTTGGCAGGTCCTGGGCCTGTGGGTTATGGCCCATCTCATCACTTGTAGTCCTTGAACTTATCCTCGGGCTTCGATCATTATTCCAACTTCCAACTTCCTAGTATTCTTAAATCCATCCAATTGTCTTGTCTTCCTTCCTTCTATTGGCACCAAACTAGGACATGATTACTCAGACTCATCATGGAATTTCCATTGATCAATATTTCCATCATCTTACCTCCTTTATATCCAATAGTAATTCATCTCTTCATCCTCGTGGGATATCCCACATACCAAGATAAAAACTTATACTTATGAAGTCCATACTCCACTTCGTGGAACATCATTATCCTTTCCAGGGTCAAGCGTCCTTACAGGGGAATATTGGTCATCTCTGCATGGCACTTCTTCAACTAGGAAACGTGAAACACATCACGAACTCCTGACAGTCCTTTGGGTGATTCCAATTTGTTGGTCACTTCTCCCATACGCTCCAAAACTCGGTATGGTCCTACAAATCTCGGGGCTAACTTTCCCTTAACTCCAAATAGTTTAACTCCTCGCAGAGGGGACACACGAAGACATGCTCTGTCTCCAATTTCATAGACTACCTCCTTGCGTTTTTTTGAGTCTGCATGACTCTTACACTGGTGAGCTACCTTGATCTATCTCGAATCAACTTAACATTCTCTTTTGACTCCTTGATCACATTTGGTCCAAACAATGACGGTCTCCAACTTCATCCCACATCAATGGTGTCCGGCTCCTTCTCCCATACAAAGCTTCAAAAGGGCCATCTTCAAACTGGCTTGGTAGCTTGTTGTTGTATGAGAACTCCGGGTAAGTAGATTATCATCCCTACTAGATCCATAATCTAGCGCACACGCTCTCAACATGTCCTCCAGAATCTGATTGACTCTCTCAGTCTATCCATATGTCTGCGGATGAATGGCTGTACTGAACTCTAGCCTAGTACCCCAAGTCTGGTGGAGCTGATTCCAAAACTTTGAGGTAAACTGTGTTCCTCTATCTGATACGATGGTCCTCGAAACTCCATGCAGACATACGATCCTGGTCAAATTTATCTTGTCCAACTTCTCACTTGTATAGGTGGTTTTCACTGGGATAAAGTGAGCCACTTTGGTCAAGCAAATCAACTACTATCCAGATAGAATCATGTCCCGTTCGGGTTCTGGGAAATCCGGTAATGAAATCCATGCCAAGCTTATCTCACTTCCATTCAGCTATCGGTATAGGCTGTAGTAATCCTGCTGGCTTATGATGCTCTGCTTTTACTCTCTCTGGCATACATCACCTACGACTACATACTCCGCAATATCCTTCTTCATATCAGTCCACCAGAAACGCTCCTTCAAATCCAAATACATCTTGGTGTTTCCAGGGCGAATCGAGTATGGTGAGTCATGAGCCTCCTGAAGTATTAACTTCATGATCTACGCATTATTGGGTACATGTACACTATCCTCAAACCATAAGGTGTCGTGCTCATCCTTACGAAAACCTTTGGCCTTTCCTTTGCTCATCCTCTCTTTTACCTCAGAAATCTCTTTGTCATCCTTCTGAGATTCACGGATATTTCCCAACAATGTAGACTGAACTTCCATTGCTGCAACAAAACCTTTGGGAACAATCTCCAACCAAAGTTCCCTGAGATCCTCGGCTAACTCCTTTGGTAATCCCCCACTTATGAGGGTATTCGTCCTTATTTTCTTTATGGTTTTGTCCTATTTATCCACAAATCTTGCATGCACATGGTTTCTTCATATCACTTCCATCAGGCTTCAATTTCTGGGATACAAGACGAGACTTTGGCAAAGTCAACTTAAATCCTTTCCAAGTGGTTACTCCTTGCCATCCGTTGATGGTTTGGTACATCCTCCACCAAGAAGCAGCACCTCTTTCAAAGCACTGCAGAGCATGCTGGGTCATATCCTTTCTGACTATAGTGTTATTCTCCATGTGATCCTCCATGTTCTGAATCCATTGGTTTGTCTCCAATTGACCCATTGGTCCAGACAATACAAGCTCATCTCCATTCATCCTCTATGGGGTCCATGGGTTTGGGGCGGGATAAGATAGATAGAGAGGGACACAGACAATACAAACAAAAGTTTTGAGAAGACAGATTTTTATTGTGGCTGTCGAAAAAAAACATCAAACAAAATGACAGCTCACAGTCGTCGCATCTAACGTAGGTATATAAGCGGGTTTGGTCTTCTAAAGGTCAATGTCACAAACTCTTCAAGTCTTATTCATGTCTCCGATGGCTTCTTCCAATCATGCTTGTCCTTCTAAAATTCTTTTGCTAGATCATCTCTGTTGACGCGAAATCTTTCGTGGCGTCCTTTAATATTTCTGGAGTTGCATTCCAAACTTCTGGGTTTCGTCAACCTCGACATGGACCATGATCCTACTGTCCTTAAATTCATGGCGAATCTCTGGTACCTCGGGGTTTTGCTTCTCCAGCTTGGCTACTTCAGCTTCTGGGTCCTGAGTTTCTTCACGAAATAATTATTTGTCGAATATAGCTTCCTGCAAGTCCATCTTAAAATCTTGATGTAACACTCCAGATACTGGTGGTACACCAGCTAAGGTTAAAATTTCCTTCTTTGCCGATAGATGCTCCATCAGCCTTCTTCCATCCAATCCTTTCATGCATCTGCATTCTTAACTCAGCACGGTGACAATAGCATAAGCGGGCGATAACATCATGGATAGCGTGTTTCTGCTCTTGTCATTTCCATGAGCTATCATTCCATAGTTGATATCTCCTGCCTTAGGGTTTTCCTGACAAAACTTTGAGTTTCTAACTCTCCATGTTCAGGTCTTTCTCCGATACACCTTGATCTCGGGTATTGATAGCTTCCATAGTCTGTCAAGTTCCATAAGTGTAGCCTTCCTTGGTCATACCAAATCTAGAAATTCTTCATATTCTCCTAGTCTTCGAAGTCTTTATCCGCCGTAGTTTCCATCATTATAATGCTCGGTAAAATCCTCTTCATTATGAAGTGGTCTTAGTTGTCCGATATCTTGTACTTCTTGGAGTGGTCTCATCAGTCGAATCTTCGAGTGGTCAAAAGGGGAATGGGATATAGTCTCACTAAAAGGAAATATTTGAATAATCTCAGAAGAGAAGAGAGGTAAAAGATTCTTTTGAAAAGAAAGTTGGAGAGAAAAATCTTTCCTATGGGCTTGCCAGTTTCTAGGGTCACGTCCTACAGTCAACATGTGCTCTAATACCATCTTGTAGCGACCCGACCCGAATGGATCAAGTCTACGTGCTTAAGTGTCATCCTCGGATCGGTATGTCGACACACACGTACTCGAGGATTTATAATGAGGTAAATCACATGTATAAATAACGTAAATACTATTACCTCAATCCAAATAGCGGAAGTAACAAGGTTGTGGATTCCCATCAACACCAACGGCAAAGTTGAGTGTAGAAATCGTAACCCTAACGTATCACTTACTCGTCGTAAGATCCTACAACATGAGACATTGCAGCCACAAAGGGTCAGTACATTGAATGTACTTGCAAATTCACACCATAGAGCAATGATGAATAATGGCTATCTCTACATGCATATTTGGCTGGTGGAGAAGCTCTCTGATTCTGCTTTATGTAAAGCCAATTTTTCCCTAATGCAAAGGAATAAATTTATTTAACTATCATGGTGGTTGTTAAACATTGAGAATGGTTGACAGCATTCTCAATCCCAATTAATCATCATCATTAAAACCCAACAAAATTAATCAAAGTAACATGATGAGATTCGCATTTAAAATCCAAGTACTATATACTCAAGATGTACATAACCGGTGACACGGCTAATCATGATTAGTTTATACACTCTGCAGAGGTTGCGCACTTTTCCCCACATGACTCGATCTCCTTCATTGGTTTTCTCGCACTACATGGTGTTTGAGAAACGAATGACCGAGACATAGTTTTTCAGAAGCGCTAGCACCTTACGATGGGTAGACCATACCAACCTACATCCCCTACATCTGCTAGTCTACCACTGTAAGAGTTCGCGACTTAGTCAACTATGCTAGAGCCCATAGTAGCTTGTGGTTGCACACGGAAGTTTCTAGCATGAATAATCTCATGATCCCTTTGAGCACGGGTGGCGGTCCAAAAGAAATAGGCAATCCTGGAATACACAGTACCTCAATCCACCCGGATGTGTGTTTAAGTTGCCATCTTAAATAAACCATTAAATAACAATCTCACATACATCATGGATACACTCACCCAATCCACGTCTACTAGCATAGCATGGCATAATAAGCAAACGTAGAAGTAACTCCCAAGGGTTTGATAATAAAACAAGTAATAGGTACTACCTCATTTACTTTCCAAAACCCACAATTTAATTAGATCCTAATCATGCAATGTTTGAGGATTGATCTAATGCTTAAAAACTGGGTATAAAAAGGGATATGATCAAAGTGTGGACTTGCCTGCAATGTTGATGAAGATGATTCGCACTCATAACTCTTGTTAGTTCTACTCGTCACACTCCGGTCAATCTATCGTAAGCAAGCAATAGTAACCACACATAAGCAATCACTCAAAAGATCGGAAAGAACGAAGCAGACAATTCGAAAAGCATCAAAACCAAGCAAATTACTCTTGCAACATAAAACAATTTCTAACAGTACCAAAATTATGTGAATTTGGCCTTATCAGAAAGTTTAGGTTAAGAGCTTCGATTTGCAAAAATAATCAACTAAATCGGAGTTACGAAACTCAAGTTATGGTCAAACGAAGTTCAAATTCAATTCTGATCTAATTCAAATTTAAAACTTTCAAAAACATGTTTGAGTTGGATTAGTGGATAGAGGAGATCGTAACGAAGAAGTGGGCATTGGTTTCGTTGGATTTGGACTAACGAGTAAAAAGTAGTGGTCGTTTGAAAAACAGGGACTAATTTGTAAAAGAAATTCTACTAATAGGTCCCTGGACAGAAAATAACAGAAAAGAAAAAAACTAAAAAGTGAACGTTCTTTATGAAAACCTAACGAACGAAAACATTCGCTGAAATAACCTAAACAGAAAACGTTAGCTAAAAAAACGAAAAGGTTTTATTTAAAAAAACCGATCTGGATCGAACTGGTCAGAGGCGGTTTTTTTGTTAAAAACCGGCGTTGGATCGGGTTAGGGTTTACCACGGCGGAGGCAGTTCTCTGGCGACTCGGGGCGGCGGCTCCGGCGGTCGTCGAGGCCGGTGAAGAGGTCGGGGAGGGGCGGCGCTGGGCTGCGGGTGCGGTGGTGGCGTCGGTGGCGGTCGACGGCGACGAGGGCGGCGGCTGCGGAGTTCGTCGTCGTCGTCGGCGGCTAGCGAGGCGGCGGTGGTGGCAACCAACGGCGCGGCAGCAGATCTGGCGAGGGGCGGCGGCGAGAAGAGAGAGGGGGTTCGAGGCGCGGTACTGAAGGAGGCGGGGAGCCGCGGTGGCGTGGAGGAGGGCAAGGAGACCGAGGCGGCACGGCAGTGGCGGCGCTCGGGAGGCGTGCGGGCGGCGAACTCCTCCCGGAGTCGGAGGCGGCAGTGCGGCGCGTGGGCCGGCTAGGCCGTGGCCTGGCTGGCTGGCTGGGCCGGCCCGGTCGGCTAAGAGATTATTTTAAAACAATCTCTCTCTTTTTTTAATACAGACAAACAAAAGTAAAAACAAACTAAAAAGAAATATTATATAGGCATATTATATATCAAAATCTTCAGAAAAAGATTTCCTACGACTTGAACATTTTTCTAGCATCAAATAAAATACACACAGATTCAAATAAAGCAAAGAGTGCTTCTGCTCTAATAAAATCCAATAAAAATCATTTTAAAATACCAAAATTAATTCAAATTTATTTCTCTCCAATTTTCTGATGTAGGGAATCATTTTACCCTAATTTCAATATATTTTATTTTTGGAGAAAAATAATTTGAATAAAACCCAAATAAGTCCAAACTGAAAATAATTTTCAAAGGGACTTCAAATTGGATTTCTTTTAAACTCCCAACTCATATTTCATATATTTTGAAGAAGTCATTTTATCTTCTCTCATGAAAATCATTGAGTTGCATGAAGTTTATGAATTGGAAATAACTTCAAATGAATTTCAAATATTTTCAACACCCCTTTTCATTTAAATAAATGGAAGAAGTCATGTCATCTTCTCTCCAAGGTTTTGTGGTGAAAAGAATTTGAATTCACGGAGATCACGAATGCAAAATGAAAGTTTGGGAAAGTCCTTTTATTCCCTCTCATTTAACTTTCAAAAAGTTTCAAATTTCACTCAATTTCACACAATCAATCAAATCTATCTATTTATTATAACATTCCAAAATTTAGAATTTTGGGATGTTACAGTTTTCTCCCGAACTCTAGTGCCTTGGATAACTCCTCTATCCTCTCTAAGCTCATAAATAACGATGCTGTAGAAAGACCCACTGGGGTCACTAATGAGAGCTTGAATAATTTTGATGAGGATGACTCTGGAATTTTTCGCTATTTACTTGATGAGTCTTTAAAAGATGCTTGGGATAGGTTACTTAGGATTCGGGCTAGCTATGTGCCACAATATCAAATTGAAATTTACTTAAAAAGTTTTTATGTTGGCTTGCCCACTTCCTTCAAACAAGTTTTAGATTCCATCTTTGAAGAAGGTTTTCTTGAAGGGGATGCTATAGATACCTATGAAAGAATGAAAACTATATTTGGGCACCCCATGAATGATAAGGTTGAATCAACTACTCTCTTGTGCTTTTATCAAAATGAAATTATTAAAGAGATGAAGTCTAGTTTAGAGGCAAATTTCCGTAACGTGCTTAATCATACTTCTTCCATTAATGGTCATGTGCTTAACTTAAATAGAAGAATGAATTCCATAGAAAGGAGATCCTCCTCTCCGAATACCAAAGACGGCACCACCTAGATCTATCCTTGCTTTTATGCCTAGCTAGGGGCGTTAAACGATAGCGCTTGTTGGGAGGCAACCCAATTTTATTTTTAGTTTTTTGTTTTTGCTTCTGTTTAGGAATACCATCTAGCCTCTGTTTATATGTGGTTTTATCTTTTAATTAGTGTTTGTGCCAAGTTAAACCTATTGGATCTTCTTGGATGATAGTTATTTGATCTTGCTGTAATTTCCAGAAACTTTGCGCTCAGTGCCCGAATTGTTAAAAATCACCAGAACGTGATAAAATATTGATTCCAATTTCTGCTGATCAATAAACAAATTTTCCAGGTCGTCTAAATTTGGTAAATTTTTTTGAGTTCCATAAGTTTGCGTTAGTTATAGATTACTACAGACTGTTCTGTTTTTGACAGATTCTGTTTTGCATGTGTTGTTTGCTTATTTTGATGAATCTATGGCTAGTAAAATAGTTTATGATCCATAGAGAAGTTGGAATACAGTAGGTTTAACACCAATATAATTAAAGAATGAGTTCATTACAGTACCTTAAAGTAGTGTTTTGTTTTCTTTCTCTAGCAGACTCACGAGATTTCTATTGAGTTTTGTGTTGTGAAGTTTTCAAGTTTTGGGTGAATTCTTTTGATGGATTATGGAACAAGGAGTGGCAAGAGCCTAAGCTTGGGGATGCCCATGGCACCCCAAGATAATCCAAGGAAACCAAAAGTCAAAGCTTGGGGATGCCGGAAGGCATCCCTCTTTAAATCCACTTCCATCGGTAATTTACTTGGAGCTATATTTTTATTCACCACATGATAAGTGTTTTGCTTGGAGCGTCTTGTATTATTTGCGTATTTGCTTGTTAGTTTACCACAATCATCCTTGCTGTACACACCTTTTGAGAGAGCCATACATGAATTGAAATTTGATAGAACACTCTATGTGCTTCACTTATATCTTTTGAGCTTGATAGTTTTGCTCATAGTGCTTCACTTATATCTTTTGAGCGTGATAATTTTTGCTCTAGTACTTCACTTAGATATTTTAGAGCACGGTGGTGCATTTGTTTTAAAGAAACTATTGATCTCTCATGCTTCACTTAGATTATTTTGAGAGTCGTTAATAGCATGGTAATTTGCTTAATATTAATATACTTGGTATTCAAGATATGTGAAACTTTCTTTTGAGTGCGTTGAATACTAAGATAAGTTTGATGCTTGATAATTGTTTTCAGATATGAAGATGGTGATATTAGAGTCATGCTAGTTGAGTAGTTGTGAATTTAAAGAATACTTGTGTTGAAGTTTGTGATTCCCGTAGCATGCACGTATGGTGAACCGTTATGTGATGAACTTCGGAGCATGATTTATTTATTGATTGTCTTCCTTATGAGTGGCGGTCGGGGATGAGCGATGGTCTTTTCCTACCAATCTAAACCCCTAGGAGCATGCGCGTAATACTTTGCTTTGATAACTTCTAGATTTTTGTAATAAGTATATGAGTTCTTTATGACTAATGTTGAGTCCATGGATTATACGCACTTTTTCCCATCCTTCCACCATTGCTAGCCTCTCTAATACCGCCAAGACCTTTCACCGGTATCATACACCCACCATATACCTTCCTCAAACAGCCACCATACCTACCTATCATGGCATTTCCATAGCCATTCTGAGATATATTGCCATGCAACTTTCCACCATTCCGTTTATTATGACACGCTCCATCTTTGTCATATTGCTAGAATGATCATGTAGTTGACATTGTATTTGTGGCAAAGCCACCGTTCATAATTCTTTCATACATGTCACTCATGTTTCATTGCATATCCCGGTACACTGCCGAAGGCATTCATATAGAGTCATATTTTGTTCTTAGTATCGAGTTGTAATTGTTGAGTTGTAAGAAATATAAAAGTGTGATGATCATCATTATTAGAGCATTGTCCCAAGTGAGGAAAGGATGATGGAGACTATGATTCCCCCACAAGTCAGGATGAGACTCCGGACGAAAAAAAGAGGCCAAAAAATGAGAGAGGGCCCAAATAAAAAAATGAGAGAAAAGAGAGAAGGGACAATGTTACTATCCTTTTGCACACTTGTGCTTCAAAGTAGCACCATGATCTTCATGATAGAGAGTCTCTCATTTTGTCACTTTCATATACTAGTGGGAATTTTTCATTATAGAACTTGGCTTGTATATTCCAATGATGGGCTTCCTCAAATGCCCTAGGTCTTCGTGTGAGCAAGCGAGTTGGATGCACACCCACTTAGTTTCTTTTGTTGAGCTTTCATATACTTATAGCTCTAGTGCATCCGTTGCATGACAATCCCTACTCACTCACATTGATATCTATTGATGGGCATCTCCATAGCCTGTTGATACGCCTAGTTGATGTGAGACTATCTTCCCTCTTTTTGTCTTCTTCACAACCACCGTTCTATTCCACATAAAGTGCTATATCCATGGCTCACACTCATGTATTGCGTGGTGATTGAAAAAGTTTTGAAAATGTTAAAGTATGAAACAATTGCTTGGCTTGTCCGGGGTTGTGCATGATTTAAATACTTTGTGTGGGGAAGATGGAGCATAGAGACTATATGATTTTGTAGGGATAACTTTCTTTGGCCATGTTATTTTGAGAAGACATAATTGCTTAGTTAGTATGCTTGAAGTATTATTATTTTTATGTCATTATGAACTTTTGTCTTGAATCTTTCAGATCTGAATATTCATACCATGATTAAGAAGATTTACATTGAAATTATGCCAAAGTATCACTCTGCATCAAAAATTCTCTTTTTATCATTTACCTACTCGAGGTCGAGCAGGAATTAAGCTTGGGGATGCCTGATACGTCTCCAACGTATCTATAAATTTTGATTGCTCCATGCTACTTTATCTATTGTTTTGGACTATAATGGGCTTTATTTTCTACTTTTATATTACTTTTGGGACTAACCTACTAACCGGAGGCCCAGCCCAGAATTGTTGTTTTTTTGCCTTTTTTAGTGTTTCGAAGAAACATAATATCACACGGAGTCCAAACGGAATGAAACCTTCGGAAACGTTATTTTCTCACCGAATGTGATCCAGGAGACTTGGACCCTACGCCAAGGAACATCGGATGCGGTCACGAGGGTGGGGGGCGCCCGCCTGCCTCGTGGGCCCCCTGATGCTCCATCGACGTACTCCTTCCTCCTATATATACCTACGTACCCCCAAACGATCAGAACAGGAGCCAAAAACCTAATTCCACCGTCGCAACTTTCTGTATCCACGAGATCCCATCTTGGGGCTGTTAGGAGCTCCACCGGAGGGGCATCCACCATGGAGGGCTTCTACATCAACACCATAGCCTCTCCGATGAAGTGTGAGTAGTTTACTTCAGACCTTCGGGTCCATAGCTAGTAGCTAGATGGCTTCTTCTCTCTTTTTGGATCTCAATACATTGTTCTCCCCTCTCTCGTGGAGATCTATTCGATGTAATCTTCTTTTTGCGGTGTGTTTGTTGAGACCGATGAATTGTGGGTTTATGATCCAGCTTATCTATGAATAATATTTGAATCTTCTCTGAATTCTTTTATGTATGATTGAGTTATCTTTGCAAGTCTCTTGAATTATCCGTTTGGTTTGGCCAACTAGATTGGTAGTTCTTGCAATGGGAGAAGTGCATGGCTTTGGGTTCAATCTTGCGGTGTCCTTACCAAAGGATGTAAAAGGGTTGCAAGGCACGTATTGTATTGTTTCCATCGAGGATAACAAGATGGGGTATTTATCATATTGCATGAATTTATTCCTCTACATCATGTCATCTTGCTTAAGGTGTTACTCTGTTTTAACTTAATACTCTAGATGCATCTTTGGATAGCGGTCGATGAGTGGAGTAATAGTAGTAGATGCGTAATCGTTCCGGTCTACTTGTCCCGGACGTGATGCCTATATACATGATCATACCTAGATATACTCATAACTATGCTCAATTTTGTCAATTGCTCAACAGTAATTTGTTCACCCACCGTAGAATACTTATGCTCTTGAGAGAAGCCACTAGTGAAACCTATGGCCCCGGTCTATTCTCATCATATCAATCTCCATCACTTTTATACTTGCTTTGTTTTTACTTTGCTTTTTACTTTTCACTTTGCATCTCTATACCAAAAATACCAAAAATATTATCTCTATCAGATCTCACTCGTAAGTGACCGTGAAGGGATTGACAACCCCTAATCGTGTTGGTTGCGAGTAGCTATCGTTTTGTGCAGGTACGAGGGACTTGTGCGTGGCCTCCTACTGGATTGATACCTTGGTTCTGAAAAACTGAGGGAAATACTTACGCTACTGTGCTGCATCATCCTCTCCTCTTCGGGGAAAACCAACGCAAGCTCAAGATGTAGCATTGACTACGATGAGACCTTCTTTCCCATAGCGATGCTTAAGTCTGTCCGAATCATGTTAGCAATTGCTGCATTTTATGATTATGAAATTTGGCGAATGGATGTAAAGACTGCATTCCTGAATGGATTTCTGGAAGAAGAGTTGTATATGATGCAACCCGAAGGTTTTATCGATCCAAAGGATGCTAACAAAGTGTGCAAGCTCCAGTGATCCATTTATGGACTGGTGCAAGCATCTCAGAGTTGGAATAAACGCTTTGATAGTGTGACCAAAGCATATGGTTTTATACAGACTTTGGAGAAGCCTGTATTTACAAGAAAGTGAGTGGGAGCTCTGTAGCATTTCTAACATTATCTGTGGATGACATATTGTTGATTGGAAATGATATAGAATTTCTAGATAGCATAAAAGGATACTTGAACAAGAGTTTTTCAATGAAAGACCTTGGTGAAGCTGCTTATATATTGGGCATCAAGATCTATAGAGATAGATCGAGACGCTTAATTGGACTTTCACAAAGCACACATACCTTGATAAAGCTTTGAAGAAGTTAAAAATGGATCAAGCAAAGAAAGGGCTCTTGCCTGTGTTACAAGGTGTGAAGTTGAGTCAGACTCAATGCACTGCAGAAGATAAAGAGAAAATGAAAGTTGTTCCCTATGCTTCATCCATAGGCTCTATCATGTATGCAATGTGATACGTCTCCAACGTATCTATAATTTTTTATTGTTCCATCCTATATTATATTCTGTTTTGGATGTTTAATGGGCTTTATTATACACTTCTATATTATTTTTGGCACTAACCTATTAGCCGGAGGCCCAACCCAAATTGTTGTTTTGTTGCCTATTTCAGTGTTCCGAAGGAAAGGAATATTTAACGGAGTCCAAACGGAATGAAACCTTCGGGAATATGATTTTCGGAACAAACGTGATCCAGAGGACTTGGAGTGGACGTCAAGAAATCAACGAGGAGGCCATGAGGCAGGGGGGCGCGCCTACCCCCCTAGGCGTGCCCTCCACCCTCGTGGGCCCCTTGTAGCTCCACCGACCTACTTCTTCCTCCTATATATACCTACGTACCGCCGAACCATCAGGAGAGGACCAAAACCCTATTTCCACCGCCGCAACCTTCTGTACCCGAGATATCCCATCTTGAGGCCTTTTCCGGCGCTCCGCCGCAGGGGGCATCGATCATGGAGGGCTTCTACATCAACACCATAGCCTCTCCGATGATGTGTGAGTAGTTTACTTCAGACCTCCGGGTCCATCGTTATTAGCTAGATGGCTTCTTCTCTCTCTTTGGATCTCAATACAAAGTTCTCCTCGATTCTCTTGGAGATCTATTTGATGTAATTCTTCTTTTTGCGGTGTGTTTGTCGAGATCCGATGAATTGTGGGTTTATGATCAAGATTACCTATGAACAATATTTGAATCTCCTCTGAATTCCTTTATGTATGATTGGTTATCTTTGCAAGTCTCTTCGAATTATCAGTTTGGTTTGGCCTACTAGATTGATCTTTCTTGCAATGGGAAAAGTGCTTAGCTTTGGGTTCAATCTTGCGATGCTCGATCCCAATGACAGTAGGGGAAACGACACGTATTGTATTGTTGCCATCAAGGATAAAAAGATGGGGTTTATATCATATTGCATGAGTTTATCCCTCTACATCATGTCATCTTGCTTAAAGCGTTACTTTGTTCTTATGAACTTGATACTCTAGATGCATGCTGGATAGCGGTCGATGTGTGGATTAATAGTAGTAGATGCAGGCAGAAGTCGGTCTACTTGTCATGGACGTGATGCCTATATACATGATCATACCTAGATATTCTCATAACTATGCTCAATTCTATCAATTGCTCGACTGTAATTTGTTTACCCACCATAATACTTATGCTATCTTGAGAGGAGCCACTAGTGAAACCTATGGCCCCCGGGTCTATTTTCCATCATATTAATCTCCCGACAACTAGCTATTTCTGGCACCGTTTATTTTGCTTTTTGTACTTTTACTCTTTACCATAAAAATACCAAAAATATTATCTTATCATCTCTATCAGATCTCACTCTCGTAAGTGACCGTGAAGGGATTGACAACCCCTTTATCGCGTTGGTTGCGAGGTTCTTATTTGTTTGTGTAGGTGCGTGGGACTCGAGTGTGGTCTCCTACTGGATTGATACCTTGGTTGTAAAAAACCTGAGGGAAATACTTACGCTACTTTACTGCATCACCCTTTCCTCTTCAAGGGAAAACCGACGCAGTGCTCAAGAGGTAGCTAGAAGGATTTTTGGCGCCGTTGCCGGGGAGTCTACGCACAAGTCAAGACACACCAAGTACCCATCACAAACTCTTATCCCTTGCATTACATTATTTGCCATTTGCCTCTCGTTTTCCCCGTCCCCCACTTCACCCTCGCCGTTTTATTCGCTTTCTTTTTTGTTTGCCTTTTTCTCGCCAGATCTATCGTTTGCTTGTGTTACCATGTGCCTTCTATTTGCTTGCATCTTTTCTTGCTAAAAAATCTATTGATATGGATCCACTTAAAGGGGTCTACTTGGATCATCTTCGATCCTTATGCATTCGTCTTTGAAACCCCAACTAGCTTTGGTTGATGGGAAATCTTTAGATGAGCATGCTCATTTTGTGCGTCCTTTGTTTGTGCGAAGGGGAGACTCTTATGGGATCAAATAAACAGACTGATGTGTTATGCTTGGAATCTTTGTGAAATTTATGATTTTACTTGTTGCTCTGAAAACATTAAGAAACACCTTCCCTACCAATGTGATTTTAGTGATAATGGAATCGTATCTTCGTATGCTAAGGGTGTTTATAATTACTATGATGTTCAACAAATTGAATAATTTGTTGCTTTTAAGGGTGCTTATGAAATTGCTTCTTTGATTGAAACGTATGATGCTACTCTTTGCAAATCTGAAAATTTTTCCATACTTAAATATTGTTATGATAATTATGCTTCCAATGCCTATGTTAAACCATATATTGAGGACTCCTCCGCTGTCCAAGAAGAGGCTAATATTTTGCAGGAGTCTATGAGGAAGAAAATAATGATATACATGAATCTATAGATAATTATGATTCCGATGATTTCATTGAGATATCCCTTGGTGAACATGATGCTTTCTATTCTTGTGGCCATGATGCCAATATTTATGAAGATGATTTTGCTATAGTTCCTTATGTTAAACATGAGATCGTTGCTATTGCACCCATACTTGATAGTTCCTTCGATGAAAAGCATGATTGCAGTGATTTTACTACAAATTTTCTTGATGTCAATTGTGCTAATAATATTCTAAACCCTAAGCTTGGGGATGCTAGTTTTGCTATGTCTACTACTTGTTGCAATGATCATGATTGGGGTGATTCTTTTTATGATCTTGAAACTTTATTTAAGCCCCATGATGAATATGAGATTGATAATAGTGTTTGCAATAATATTGAAAGTGATTTTGGAAGAGTGTCAACTTTAGATCCCACATATTTGGATTTTGATCAATCTTATGAAATTTTTGATAAAAGTGGGCTTGGAGAGGTCATGACTTTAGTTAATGTTAATCCCACTATTTTGGAAGAGTGTAAACTTTGCATACATGTGGATCGTGTTGAGAATATGTTATGTCATTGCTATATTGTTGAATTTTCTTATGATCCTACATATAATTATTATGAGAGAGGAAAATATGGTTGTAGAAATTTTCATCTTACTAAATTACCCCTCGTCATGTTGAGATTGCTATCGTCTCTTTCTTCTTCCTTGCATATGCAAATTTTTGCTTGCTATGATAATTTGTTTGCTTATAAAATGCCTATGCATAGTAAGTATGTTAGACTTAGATGTGTTTATCACGTGGTCTATGATGCTTTCTTTGTGCTTTAATTCCTATCTTTTATGTGAGCATCATCGAAATCTTAATGCCTAGCTAGGGGCGTTAAACGATAGCGCTTGTTGGGAGGCAACCCAATTTTATTTTGCTTTTTTGCTTTTTGCTTATGTTTAATAATAAATATTTTATCTAGCCTCTGGTTAGATGTGTTTTTATGTTTTAGTTAGTGTTTGTGCCAAGTGAAACCTATAGGATCTTCTTGGATGATAGTTATTTGATCTTGCTGAAAATTCCAGAAACTTTCTGTTCACGAAAACAATTGTTAAAAATCACCAGAACGTGATAAAATACTTATTCCAATTTCAGAAGATCAATAAACAAATTATTTAGGTCGTCCTATTTTGGCAGATTTTTCTGAGTTCTAGAAGTTTGCGTTAGTTACAGATTACTACAGACTGTTCTGTTTTTGACAGATTCTGTTTTTCGTGTGTTGTTTGCTTATTTTGATGAGTCTATGGTTAGTAAAATAGTTTATAAACCATAGAGAAATTGGAATATAGTAATTTTAACACCAATATAAATAAATAATGAGTTAAATACAGTACCTTGAAGTGATGTTTTGTTTTCTTTCGCTAACGGAGCTCACGAGATTTTCTGTTAAGTTTTGTGTTGTGAAGGTTTCAAGTTTTGGGTAAGGATTTGATGGATTATGGAACAAGGAGTGGCAAGATACTAAGCTTGGGGATTCCCAAGTCACCCCACGGTAAATCTAAGGACACCAAAAAGCCAAAGCTTGGGGATGCCCCGGAAGGCATCCCCTCTTTCGTCTTCGTCCATCGGTAACTTTATTTGGAGCTATATTTTTATTCAACACATAATATGTGTTTTGCTTGGAGCGTCTTGTATGATTTGAGTCTTTGCTTTTAGTTTACCACAATCATCCTTACTGTACACACCTTTTGAGAGAGACACACATGATTCAGAATTTATTAGAATACTCTATGTGCTTCACTTATATCTTTTGAGCTATATAGTTTTTGCTCTAGTGCTTCACTTATATCTTTTAGAAACCTGGCGGTGGTTTTGTTCTATAGAAACTATTGTTCTCTCATGCTTCACTTATATCATTTTGAGAGTCCTACAAAACAGCATGGTAATTTGCTTAAATTGAGAAATTAGTCCTAATATGATAGGCATCCAAGATTAGTAAAAACTTTCTTATAAGTGCGTTGAATACTAAGAGAAGTTTGATGCTTGATGATTGTTTTGAGATATGGAGGTAGTGATATTAAAGTTGTGCTAGTTGAGTAGTTGTCAATTTGATAAATACTTGTGTTGAAGTTTGCAAGTCCCGTAGCATGCACGTATGGTAAACGTTGTGTAACAAATTTGAAACATGAGGTGTTCTTTGATTGTCCTCCTTATGAGTGGCGGTCGGGGACGAGCGATGGTCTTTTCCTATCAATCTATCCCCCTAGGAGCATGCGCGTAGTGCTTGGTTTTGATGACTTGTAGATTTTTGCAATAAGTATGTGAGTTCTTTATGACTAATGTTGAGTCCATGGATTATCGCACTCTCACCCTTCCATCATTGCTAGCCTCTTGATGCATGCGTTGCCCTTTCTCACCTTGAGAGTTGGTGCAAACTTCGCCAGTGCATCCAAACCATGTGATACGATACGCTCTATCACACATAAACCTCCTTATATCTTCCTCAAAACAGCCACCATACCTACCTATTATGGCATTTCCACAGCCACTCCGAGATATTATTGCCATGCAACTTTCCACTGTTCCGTTTATTATGACACGTTTCATCATTGTCATATTGCCTTGCATGATCATGTAGTTGACATCGTATTTGTGGCAAAGCCACCATGCATATTATTCATACATGTCACTCTTGATTCATTTCCCATCCCGGTACACCGCCGGAGGCATTCATATAGAGTCATACTTTGTTCTAGAAAAAAAGAGAAGGGACAATGCTACTATCCTTTTTCCACACTTGTGCTTCAAAGTAGCACCATGATTTTTATGATAGAGAGTCTCTTGTTTTGTCACTTTCATATACTAGTGGGAATTTTTCATTATAGAACTTGGCTTGTATATTCCAACAATGGGCTTCCTCAAATGCCATAGGTCTTCGTGAGCAAGCAAGTTGGATGCACACCCACTTAGTTTCTTTTGTTGAGCTTTCATACATTCATAGCTCTAGTGCATCCGTCGCATGGCAATCCCTACTCCTTGCATTGACATTGATCGATGGGCATATCCCTAGCTCGTTGATTAGCCGCGTCAATGTGAGACTTTCTCCTTTTTTGTCTTCTCCACATAACCCCCATCATCATATTCTATTCCACCCATAGTGCTATATCCATGGCTCACGCTCATATATTGCATGAAAGTTGAAAAAAGTTTGAGATTACTAAAGTATGAAACAATTGCTTGGCTTGTCATCGGGGTTGTGCATGATGAGAGCATTCTTGTGTGACGAAAATGGAGCATGACCAAACTATATGATTTTGTAGGGATAAACTTTATTTGGTCATGTTATTTCGAGAAGACATAAGTGCTTAGTTAGTATGCTTGAAGTATTATTACTTTTATGTCTATTAAACTTTTATCTTGAATCTTTAGGATCTGAATATTCATACCACAAATAAGAGAATTACATTGAAAATTATGCTAAGTAGCATTCCACATCAAAAATTCTATTTTAATCATTTACCTACTCGAGGACGAGCAGGAATTAAGCTTTGGGATGCTCGATACGTCTCCAACGTATCTATAATTTTTTATTGTTCCATGCTATATTATATTCTGTTTTGGATGTTTAATGGGCTTTATTATACACTTTGATATTATTTTTGGGACTAACCTATTAACCGGAGGCCCAACCCAAATTGCTGTTTTTTTTGCCTATTTCAGTGTTCCGAAGGAAAGGAATATCAAACAGAGTCCAAACAGAATGAAACATTCGGGAACGTGATTTTCGAAACAAACGTGATCCAGAGGACTTGGAGTGGACGTCAAGCAATCAACGAGGAGGCCACGAGGCAGGGGGCGCGCACTCCACCCTCATGGGCCCCTCGTAGCTCCACCGAGCTACTTCTTCCTCCTATATATACCTACGTACCCCCAAACCATCAGGAGAGGAGCCAAAACCCTATTTCCACCGCCGCAACCTTCTGTACCCGTGAGATCCATCTTGGGGCTTTTTCTGGCGCTCCACCGGAGGGGGCATCGATCACGGAGGGCTTCTACATCAAGACCATAGCCTCTCCGATGATGTGTGAGTAGTTTACTTCAGACCTTCGGATCCATAGTTGTTAGCTAGATGACTTCTTCTCTCTCTTTGGATCTCAATACAAAGTTCTCCTCGATTCTCTTGGAGATCTATTTGATGTAACTCTTCTTTTTGCGGTGTGTTTGTCGAGATCCGATGAATTGTGGGTTTATGATCAAGATTATCTATGAACAATATTTGAATCTCCTCTGAATTCTTTTATGTATGATTGGTTATCTTTGCAAGTCTCTTTGAATTATCAGTTTGGTTTGGCCTACTAGATTGATCTTTCTTGCAATGGGAGAAGTGCTTAGCTTTGGGTTCAATCTTGCGATTGCTTTCGATCCTAGTGAATGATGAGGGGAAATGACACGTATTGTATTGTTGCCATTGAGGATAAAAATATGGGGTTTATATCACATTGCATGAGTTTACCCTCTACATCATGTCATCTTGCTTAAAGCGTTACTCTGTTCTTATTTACTTAATACTCTAGATGCATGCTGGATAGCGGTCGATGTGTGGAGTAATAGTAGTAGATGTAGGCAGAAGTCGGTCTACTTGTCATGGATGTGATGCCTATATACATGATCATACCTAGATATTCTCATAACTATGCTCAATTCTATCAATTGCTCGACAGTAATCCGTTTACCCACCGTAATACTTATGCTATCTTGAGAGAAGCCACTAGTGAAACCTATGGCCCCCGGGTCTATTTTCCATCATATTAATCTCCCGACAACTAGCTATTTCTGGCACAATTTATTTTGCTTTCTTTACTTTTACTCTTTACCATAAAAATACCAAAAATATTATCTTATCATCTCTATCAGATCTCACTTTCGTAAGTGACCGTGAAGGGATTGACAACCCCTTTATCGCGTTGGTTGCGAGGTTCTTATTTATTTGTGTAGGTGTGTTGGACTCGAGCGTGGTCTCCTACTGGATTGATAGCTTGGTTCTCAAAAACTGAGGGAAATACTTACGCTACTTTACTGCATCACCCTTTTCTCTTCAAGGGAAAACCAACGCAGTGCTCAAGAGGTAGCACAATGCTATGTACCAGGCCTGATGTGTGCCTTGTTATTAGTTTAGCAGGGAGGTACCAAAGTAATCCAGGAGTGGATCACTGGACAACGGTCAAGAACATCCTGAAATACCTGAAAAGGACTAAGGATATGTTTCTCGTTTATGGAGGTGACAAAGAGCTCGTCGTAAATGGTTACGTCGATGCAAGCTTTGACACTGATCCGGATGACTCTAAGTCACAAACCGGATGCGTATTTATATTGAACGGTGGAGCTGTCAGTTGGTGCAGTTCTAAGCAAAGCATCTTGGCGGAATCTACGTGTGAAGCGGAGTACATAGCTGCTTCGGAAGCAGCAAACGAAGGAGTCTGGATGAAGGAGTTCATATCCGATCTAGGTGTCATACCTAGTGCATCGGGTCCAATGAAAATATTTTGTGATAATACTGGTGCAATTGCCTTGGCAAAGGAATCCAGATTTCACAAGAGAACCAAGCACATTAAGAGACGCTTCAATTCCATCCGCCATCAAGTCAAGGAGGGAGACATAGAGATTTGCAAGATACATACAAATCTGAATGTTGCAGACCCATTGACTAAGCCTCTCTCACGAGCAAAACATGATCAGCACCAAGAATCCATGGGTGTTAGAATCATTACTGTGTAATCTAGATTATTGACTCTAGTGCAAGTGGGAGACTGAAGGAAATATGCCCTAGACGCAATAATAAAGTTGTAATTTATATTTCCTTATATCATGATAAATGTTTATTATTCATGCTAGAATTGTATTAACCGAAAACTTAGTACATGTGTGAATACATAGACAAACAGAGTGTCACTGGTGTGCCTCTACTTAACTAGCTCGTTAATCAAAGATGGTTAAGTTTCCTAGCCATAGACATGAGTTGCCATTTGATGAACGGGATCACATCATTAGAGAATGATGTGATTGACTTGACCCATTCTGTTAGCTTAGCACTTGATCGTTTAGTATGTTGCTATTGCTTTCTTCATGACTTATACATATTCCTATGACTATGAGATTATGCAACTCCCGAATGCCGGAGGAACACTTTGTGTGCTATCAAACGCCACAACGTAACTGGGTGATTATAAAGATGCTCTACAGGTGTCTCTGATGGTGTTTGTTGAGTTGGCATAGATCGAGATTAGGATTTGTCACTCCAATTGTCGGAGAGGTATCTCCGGGCCCTCTCGATAATGCACATCACTGTAAGCCTTGCAAGCAATGTGACTAATGAGTTAGTTACGGGATGATGCATTACGGAACGAGTAAAGAGACTTGCCGGTAACGAGATTGAACTAGGTATTGAGATACCGACGATCGAATCCTCGCAAGTAACATACCGATGACAAAGGGAACAACATATGTTGTTATGCGGTTTGGCCGATAAAGATCTTCGTAGAATATGTGGGAGCCAATATGAGCATCCAGGTTCCGCTATTGGTTATTGACCGGAGACGTGTGTCGGTCATGTCTACATAGTTCTAGAACCCGTAGGGTCCGCACGCTTAAATGTTCGATGACGATCGGTATTATGAGTTTATGTGTTTTGATGTACCGAAGGTAGTTCGGAGTCCCGAATATGATCACGAACATGACGAGGAGTCTTGGAATGGTCGAGACATAAAGATCGATATATTGGAAGGCTATGTTTGGACATCGGAATGGTTCCAGATGAGTTCTGGCATTTAACTGAGTACCGAGGGTTACCGGAACCCCCCCCCCCCCCCGCCCCCCCCGCAGGGAGCATATGGGCCTTAATGGGCCTTAGTGGGAGAGGAGAGAAGGCAGCCTAGGAGGGGCCATGCCCCCCAAGCCGAATCTGAATTGGGTGAGGGGGACGACCCCCCTTTCCTTTCTCCTCCCCCCTCTCCCTTCTATTCCTAGTGGGACTAGGAAAGGGGGAGTCCTACTCCTACTAGGAGGAGGACTCCTCCCCCCTTGGCGCGCCTAGAGAGGCCGGCCGGCCTCCCCCTCCCTCCTTTATATACGTGGGGAGGGGGGCACCCTAGAACACACAAGTTGACATTGTTTAGCCGTGTGCGGTGCCCCCCTCCACATATTTCCACCTTGGCCATATCGTTGTAGTGCTTAGGCGAAGCCCTACGTCGGTAACTTCATCAACACCGTCACCACGCCGTCGTGCTGACGGAACTCTCCCTTGACCTCAGCTGGATCAAGAGTTCAAGGGACGTCACCGAGCTGAACGTGTGCAGATCACGGAGGTGTCGTACTTTCGGTACTAGGATCGGTTGGATCGTGAAGACGTTTGACTACATCAACCGCGTCACTTGACGCTTCCTGTAGCGATCCAACCTCAAACGGTCGAATCTCTGTGCTTAAGTGTCATCCCTGGATCGGTAATGCTGACACACACAGTACTTGAAGGATTTATAACAGAGTGCAATCACACACTTATTACATCGAATGTCTCAAAAGAGAACTTATTACAATAATATGGCTTAAGGCCATCTAAATAAGATAACAGCGGAAGTCTTGGAAGATAAAGTGAGTCCATCAACTCCAATGGCATAGCTGAGTGCACGACAAACGACCTAGTGCAGCTTACTCTTCGTCTGAAAAGTCTGCAACATGATATGTTGCAGCCCGAAAACGGGTCAACACATGGAATATGCTGGCAAAATAACACAGTAGAGCAATTGAACAGGTAAATGCTATCACTACATGCATATAAGGCTGGTGGAGGCTCTATGGTTATAATGTTTTGCGAAAAGCCAATTTTCCCTACAACAAAGGAATATATTTTATTTAACTATCATGGTGGTTGAAACATTGAGAAGGCAAATCCCCATCTCAATCCCAATTGGAAAGTAATTACGACCCGACAAGTTCTTTTAGAGTGATGAGATCAAATCAATAATTCAAGTACCAGATACTCAAGTTGTCCATAACAGGGGACACGGCTAACCATGATTAGTTTATACACTCTGCAGAGGTTTGCGCACTTTTCCCCACAAGACTCGATCTCCTCTGTTGGTTTTCTCGCACTACATGGTGTTTGAGAGATGGATGACCGAGACACAGTCTTTCAGAAACATTAACTCTTTACTCTGGGTAGACAGTACCAACCTACATCCCGTACATCTGCTAGCCCACCACTGAAAGAGGTCATGCAACCTACTCAACTATGTTAGAGCCCATAATAGCTTGTGGCTGCACACGGAAGTTTCTAGCATGAATAATCTTGTGATCCCTTTGAGCCTGGGTGGTGAACCAAAAAGGACAAAGATCGGTATATCCTCAGTGCTCGCAACCAATCCACCCAGATGTGTATTTAAGTAGCCACCTTAAGTTAACCATTAATTAATAATCTCACATCTGTCATGGATACACTCAAACCCAATCCACGTCTACGAGCATAGCATAGCAACATGAGCATAACGTAGAAGTAACTCCCAAGGGTTTGATAATAAAAAGGAAATAGGTTCTACCTCATCATCTACTTCCCAGATCCCACAAGTTAACCACATCCTAATCATGCAGTGTTTTGAGGATTGCAACTAATGCATAAAAACTGGGTATGAAAAGAGTATGATCAATGTGTTACTTGCCTTGCTGACGATCCGCAAACCCTAGAGACTCGTAGTAGCACCCTTCACACTCCGGTAATTCTATCGTAAACAAACAATAGCATACATAAGCACTCAAGCATAGATGCAAGGGTAAAACTCAAATAAGAAGATCCAATCTGAAAATTCAACTGAAGAGCTTCAATTTGCAAAAAGAATCAACCAAATCGGAGCTACGGAACTACGATCAAAAGAACTTAGAATTCAAATCTGCTTGAAACCAAATTTTAAATTGTCAAAACCATGTTCAAGTTGTTTAAACAGAAATAGGGGCTCGAGACGAATATTTTGGCGTTGGTTTCACCGGATTTGGACGAACGGTTAAAAAGTTGCGAGGATTAGAAGATCAGGGGCTAATCTGCAATAAAAGTAATCGCGGATAGGTTCCTGGCGAAAATAAAATAAAAAGAAAAAGACTACGGCGCGAACGTTCGTTAACAGAGACGAACAGACTAACGCGTTCGCAAAAAACGAACTAACGAGCGGACGCTCGCTAAATAACGAAACCGAAAAAAATGAACCGAACCGAACCGATCTAAACAGAAAAAAAAACAAATCTAGGGTTTCCAAAAGACACCGGAACGGAACGAAAAACCGGCGGCGACGGGCGGGATCCGAACGGGCGCAAGACGGCGGGATCCGGCGGCAAGGGCGTATGACGGTGGCGCATGGGCGAGGCAGCAAGGGGCGAGTCTTGAGGCGGGTGCGAAGCGGCCACAAGGGATGAGGAGAGGCGGTGGGGCGGTATTTAAGAGGGGAGGGTGTGGCGCGGTGACTTGAGGAAGGCGTCGGGTCAGATCGGAGTCGTGCCTCACGGACTTCGGCGGGCGGCGGGCTTGGCCTCCATGAGGAGACGGGCGATGCATGGGCGCGCTGGTCGGCTAGGCTTCACCGACCGGTCCAAAAACTTTTTAAATAAATTCACTAAACGAAAAAATCCTAAATAAATAAAAATAAAATTCTAAAAATGCCAAAAACAATTTTCACCGTGTAAATAAAATATTTAGAACAAAGTGAACATTTTCTTGGCCTCAAAATGCAATTTTGTAAAATGCATATTTTTTCTAATTCGAATAAAATAGCAATAAAATCCAAATAAAATTATTTATTTTATTTTAATATTTTACCTCCAATATTTTTTTATTTTGGAGAAGTCATATTATCTCCTCTCTTTTATTTTTGTACTGGAAATATTATTTGGAGAGGAAAATAATTAAAATCAAAATGACCCTCTTTTCAATATTTGAGAAAATTCAAATATGAAAATGAATGAAATCCCCAACTCTCTCCGTGGGTCCTTCGGTTGCTTAGAATTTCTAGGATCGTAAACGAAATGCAAATAACATATGATATGCATATGATGACCTATGTATAACATTCCAAATTGAAAATTTAGGATGTTACACTTCCGCTTACGGTCTATGAGGGTACGTGGACAACACTCGCCCGCTCGTTGCTATGCATCACATAGATCTTGCGTGTGTGTAGGATTTTTTTTGAAATTACTGCGAACCCCAACAATAAGCCGGGTCAATAGGGTAGTCATAGCTATGCTCAATGAGGAGGAAGCCCCCAAGTATTTTTTAACAAGTCATCAAGGCAGGTTACCTATGTTTGAACTGCACATTATAGCAAGTTCTCTTTGGTAACAATTCAACTTAGGCAGAAAGCCCCCAAGTCATTTGCAACGAGTATAAGCCGGATCAAAGGGTAGTCACTACTGTGCTCAGTGAGCAGGAAGCCCCCATGTAATTTGTAACAAGGCGCGCAAGCCGGATCAAGAGGGTATTCACAGCTACGCTCAGTGAGCAAGAAGCCTCAAGTGACCATAATAAGATAATCCCATAAGGCAGGATACCCATGTTTGAACCGCGCATTATAGCAGCAAGTTCTCTTTGGCAACCTTTAGTTTTTCTGAGAACTCGAACTTGCGAGAGATGAATTCTTTTTGAACCGGAATTTAAACCGGATATTTGAGAGCTTCAAAGCTTTGTGAGAGACAGATTTCCCTTAAGCCGGATTTTAAACCGGAATTCTTCATTTGAGCTGGAAATTTTCTGACGGCCTTTACATTTTCACCAATAGAGCAGTAACCTCCGGGGCCGGGTTATTTTTCCCTCCAATGACCCGGAATTTTTGAATTCACTGAAAACGGCCAATTCTGTCGAGTCATGTCATTGTAGCCCCTGAGTCTCAAGCCGACTCAAGGAGTTGGCTTGAGATTCTTCATATTTAACCGTGGCATAAACCGACATATAGTTGAACAGCGGAACACTCAAATTTATGTAAACCGGAAGCTTGAAGCGAGTTGATGATCCTCGCAATATTTGTTATATATTCCCGGTATGAGTCAGTCAGCAACTCAGTGCCATAAAGGTCTTTTTTGCAGTAGACAATTTTGTCCTGCATTTAAAGAAATTTGCAAGCCAGAGTAATTATGTAATATAAAAACACTGGATGGATTTCACCTGATATATTAGGCCAGAAAATATCCACCGTGGAGTTGATGATCACCACGGTGAAGATGAGCCGGCCGCGGGAGTAGACAGATGAGCCGGCCGTGACATTGTAAGCTAGCGCGGACGGGCGAGTCAATCACAGGCGCGGTAAGCCGCGCGGACAGGCGAGTCAACCGCGTCATGTTGATATAAATTGGGCCGTAAAAACGGCGGTTTGCACATATATTCGTCGAGCATCATGGCACGATCAGATGCTAGCGCATGATAATGGTGGAGCGAGCTATACACGACTATCGCTCTTGCAATTTACCCGCATAAACAATATTGCAGACCAAGGCAAAGATAAACTGTTCTTTGACAAAAACAATATGTGCTAATAAAACAAACTTGGATTGATATCACTTGATTTGTCTAGATGATAGATGGATTCATACATTCCATCCGTAGATCACCTCCAGTAATTTCAACAGTGAGTTAATCACTTTCTCCGGAAGAAACAAGGCGTAGGAGGCGATGACTCGCAGGCGGCTCAAGGCCGTGTAGTGGCACGGCGGCTCGAGAGATACTGCTGGCGGCGAGCGTAAACGCCGAGCGACTCAAGCGAGCTGCGATCGTGAAATGCATAACGGGCGGCGGCGTGCCAGTGCAGTAAAAGCGAGCCACGGCGGCGGCAGTTGTGGCCGGTTTGGCTATCCACATCCATGTCTTCTAGATCGTGGCCTTCCCATTTTTTTCTTTTAGTCTGTGCATGAAGCTTGGCACGTAGTAGTTGTTGGGGAACGCAATAATTTCAAAAAAATTCCTACGCACACGCAAGATCTATCTAGGTGATGCATAGCAATGAGAGGGGAGATTGTTGTCCACGTACCCTCGTAGACCGTATCTGAGCGTTATGACAACGCTGGTTGATGTAGTCGTCGTCTTCACGGTCCGACTGATCCTAGCACCGAAGATACGGCACCTCTGCGATCTGCACACGTTCAGCTCGGTGGCGTCCCACGAACTCTAGATCCAGCTGAGGTCGAGGGAGAGTTTCGTCAGCACGATGGCGTGATGATGGTGATGATGAAGTTACCAGCGCAGGGCTTCACCTAAGCACTACGACGATATGACCGAGGTGGAATATGGTGGAGGGGGGCACCGCACACGGCTAAACAATCAACTTGTGTGTCTATTGTTGGGTAACACAGTAATTTCAAAAAAATCCCTACAATCACGCAAGATCTATGTGATGCATAGCAACAAGAGGGAGAGTGTTGTCCATGTACCCTTGTAGACTGTAAGCGGAAGCGTCAAGTGACACGGTTGATGTAGTCGAACGTCTTCGCGATCCAACCGATCAAGTACCAAAAGCACGGCACCTCCGCGATCTGCACACATTCAGCTCGGTGACGTCCCTCGTACTCTTGATCTAGTTGAGGCCGAGGGAGAGTTCCGTCAGCACGATGGCGTGGTGACGGTGATGATGAAGTTACCGGCACAGGGCTTCGCCTAAGCACTATGAAGATATAACCGAGGTGTGTAACTGTGGAGGGGGGCACCGCACACGGCTAAGAGAAACTTTGTTGTGCCTTTTGGATGTCCCTTGCCCACGTATATAAAGGAGGGAGGAGCAGGAGGCCGACCCTAGAAGGGGCGCGCCAAGTGTGGGGAGTCCTACTAGGACTCCCAAGTCCTAGTAGGATTCCCCTTTTCCTTTCCGGAGTAGGAGAGAAGAAAGAGGGAAAGAGAGAGGGAGTAGGAAAGGGCAAGGGGGGCGCCGCCCCCTTTCCCCTAGTCCAATTCGGACCCATGGGGGGCGCGCGCCTCCTTCCCTTTGGCCCGCCTCCTCTATTCCTGTATGGCCCAATAAGGCCCAATACTTCTCCCTGCAAATTCCCGTAACTCTCCGGTACTCCGAAAAATACCCGAATCACTCGGAACCTTTCCGATGTCCGAATATAGCCTTCCAATATATTTATCTTTACCTCTCGACCATTTCGAGACTCCTCGGCATGTCCCCGATCTCATCCGGGATTCCAAACAAACTTCAGTCATCAAATCACATAACTCATAATACAAATCGTCATCGAACGTTAAGCGTGCAGACCCTACGGGTTCGAGAACTATGTAGACATGACCGAGACACATCTCCGGTCAATAACCAATAGCGGAACATGGATGCTCATATTGGCTCCTACATATTCTACGAAGATTGAGGGAGTCCTGGATTAGGGGGTGTCCGGATAGCCGGACTACCAGCATCAGCCGAACTATCATTGGCCGGACTATCATCATCGACCGGACTCCAAGACTATGAAGATGCAAGATTGAAGACTTCTCCCCGTGTCCGGATTGGACTTTCCTTGGCGTGGAAGGCAAGCTTGGCGATACGGATATGTAGATCTCCTACCAATGTAACCGACTCTATGTAACCCTAGCCCTCTTGGTGTCTATATAAACCGGATGGCTTTAGTCCGTAGGGACTACATCACAACATCAACAACCCTTACAATCATACCATAGGCTATATTCTAGGGTTTAGCATCCTTGATCTCGTGGTAGATCCGCTCTTGTAAACATCCACAATATCAATATCAATCGAGCAGGACGTAGGGTTTTACCTCCATCAAGAGGGCCCGAACCTGGGTAAAACATCGTGTCCTTTGTCTCCTGTTACCATCCGCCTAGACGCATAGTTCGGGACCCCCTACCCGAGATCCGCCGGTTTTGAACCGACATTGGTGCTTTCATTGAGAGTTCCTCTGTGTCGTCACCAATAGGCTTGATGGCCTCTTCAATCAACAACGACGCAGTCCTGGGTGAGACTTTTCTCCCGGACAGATCTTCAGATTCGGGCGGCTTGCATCAAGGGCCAACTCACTTGGCCATCTGGAGCAGATCGAAATCTACGCTCGGCCGTCGTGTCAGGTTTGGAAACCTAAACTTCACGGCCGATATCGGCGAGGACTTGATCTTCGATGGATCTGAGCCATACCGAGCATGCCGCTACCGCCACGATGGGCATGACCTAACTCGCCACGGACGGCACCTTGGAGGCCGCTGCAGAATCCGCTCCGACCCATAGTCCGGAGACGATCGCTCGGATCGAGGGCGGATGGCTGGACACCGCCTCGGGAGCTGCAACTTCTACGGCGATGGAGCGAACACTTACCTTGTCCCGCATAAAGCTCATGACTCCGAGGTGCGGACTCCTGCCGGACTCTGAACCTCCTGCGCCCCTGCCAGTCGAATCCGATTGGGCGCCGATCATGGAATTCACCGCCGCGGACATCTTTCAGCACTCGCCCTTCGACGATATCATAAATTCACTGAAACATCTCTCGCTATCCCGAGAGCCCTGGCCGAACTACAGCCAGGACGGTTGGGACGCGGACGACGAAGAAATTCAGAGTGTTCGAAGACAGCGGCACACCCCAATACAGGGGCGCCGCACACCCGCTATGTTTTACCGATGAGGTGCTGGATCATGAATTTCCAGCAGGGTTCAAACCCATAAACATAGAGGCATACGACGCACAACAGACCCCTTGAGTCCTGGATAGAAGATTATATACTACACATACATATGGCTAGAGGAGATGATCTCCACGCCATAAAATACCTACCCCTCAAGCTCAAAGGGCCGGCTCGGCATTGGCTCAAAAGCCTCCCGAGAAAATCTTGTTGGAAGTTGGGAAGAGCTTGAGGACGCGTTTAGAGCAAATTTTCAAGGGACTTATGTCCGCCCTCCGGATCTTGAGCGATTTGAGTCATATAACCCAACAGCCGGAGAGTCGGCGTGCAAATGCAGAACAGGTTCCTTACCGAAAAGAACCAAATAGTCGACTGTCCGGACGCAGAAGCCCTAGCAGCTTTTAAACACAACGTCCGAGACGAATGGCTCGCCAGACACCTCGGCCAAGAGAAGCCAAGAACAATGGCTGCGCTAACAAGCCTCATGACGCGTCACGAGGAGAAGACAAATGGCTAGCAAGATGCACGGCACCATGACCGAGTACATCCGAGATCGAGAGATGGAAAGCAGACGATCACGGCGCAGGAAAGACCGGTAGCGGAATAAAGAAAAAAGCCCAAAGGCACGGCGGTCAACGCCGGATTCAAAACTTCGCGGCCAAACAATACAACACGGCCTCTTAAGGAGAACAGAGACGAGCTATCATATTTAAACAAAATTTTAGATCGGATATGTCAAATCCACAGTACCCCCGGAAGGCCTGCAAACCATACCAACCGAAATTGTTGGGTTTTTAAATAGTCCGACAGACTCAACGCCAGACGCAAGGGGCTCGATGCGCCAAGCAAGGACGATAACGAACCCCACCAGCAGAGCACCGGAAGTCAAAAGACTTTCCCACAAGAAGTCAAAACAGTAAACTCGCTTCACGTGATAAAACGGAAAGCCAACACGGCACTCGCTAAGACAAGTGTCGCATGATCCACCCCAGTGGACCGAGATTGGACGTCAAAACCAATCACTTTCGACCATCTGGATTAGTCCAGAAGTGTCCGGAACGCAGGATAGACTGCCCGGATAGTGGATCCCACAATAGACGGACTGCAATTAACGCAGGTTTTGATGGACGGCGGCAGTGACTTGAACCTGCTATTTCCGGACACAATCTGCAAGTGGGGATAGACCCTACCACAATTCGGCATAGCCGCACTCCCTTCAAAGGAGTGGCGCCAGGCCCTTACGCCAGGTGCACAGTTTCATTATTACTAGAAGTTGTGTCAGGTCACCGACAACTACCGAACGAAAAGCTAACCTTTCATGTCGCCCCATTTAAAAGTGGCTATCAAGCATCCTTTGGGGACGGGAAGCTTTAAATGCGCTTCAATGCAATACCACATTACGCGTCTCTTACGCTTAAAATGCCCGGTCCACGTGGCATCATTTCGATAAAAGGTCGCTTGAGACCCGGACACGGCCGGACGAGTCCGGAATAAATAAGCTTAGGGGCTACCTAGCCGCACATCCCTTCACAAGGGTTTGCACATATAAGCCATAATGAGCTAGCATAGGCTCAGCTTTCTTAATCTATATTTCAATTTTTTATGCACTTTCTCGCACGATTTCTTTTCCAACCAAGTTCTTCTCTTTTTACAGATGAACAACGTGCACACCCGTCCAGGATATGGCTGCGCGGAGACACAGGCGCAGAGCGTGCGGTAGGGACCCGTTGCAAGGACTCTTTTCGGACTAAGACCCTACGTAAACCTTTCTTCTGTCTCTTGTTGCTATAATCCCACGGCTTATCATTATAACCAGAGTGGAGCACGGCGTTTTGGCATCGGCGCGCGAAAGAACCTGCCTGCACGGACACAAGGGGCTTAGGGCTTTGTTTTTCCCGCTATTATAAAGACCGAACACCTTCGGGAGTGTTCGGCGCTCGAAAGTTAGGCCTTATATGCATCAGCTCCGAATCATGTCTTTGGTCAAATGTTGGGTTTGCCCGGCTCACGTGTTTTGCTGCCTTACGTTCCGTATCATCGGCTAACGCGGCTCAGGAGAACCATCTGCGATTGTGCCCCTGGCCGGGCGAGCACCTCAAAGAGAGAAAGCCGAAACTGACCGTCATGATACTAGAGACCGGTCAACCACTTGATCGACTATGGGAATGTTTAGGATTCCTCCGCTTTGACGAAGGGCCGTTTCCGCCAGTACATACGGCGCCAATTCGGAGAGCGCGGTGCCCCAGGGGGCTATGTCGTAGCCCCACCTCGAACTCCATGGCTAAGTGAAAGTGATAAAGCATTATAGTCCGGTTGCCTCGTTTGCTACGCTACCACCTCCTTTACAGGACCGAGGCGTCGGATTAAGTGTGAAAACGCAGCGCTATTTTTGCGAACACCCCGCACCTTGTGCGTGGGGGCTAAGCCGACAGCGCCATCTTTCAGGTTATACACACGTATACATGAACGGCCGCATAGGAGATATTCTATTACTTGAACGCACAAGTATAAAAGGCGCTTACATATCGTTTTACATCATAATAAACGTTCATTCGGACGTAACATTTTTCGAGCACTGTGACTCTATTACACGAGCACCACGCAGTACTTCGCCAAAATAGTGCTCGACGGGTAACCGGTTATCATCCGAACCCGGGGTCGCCACAGCGGTGGCATCCATCTCTGTCCAATGTGTCTTTACACGGGCGAGCGCCATCCGCGCACCCTCTATGCAGGCCGACCGCTTCATCTCCTTGATATGCGGCACCGCCCCAAGAAATTGCTGCAATAAGCCAAAATAACTCTTCGGCTGGGGCCTATCCGGCCGGATATGAGTCACTATATCCGTCATAGCAAGCCGGACAACCTATTTAGCTCAGCCCACTCAGCCAAATGGTCGGTCGTGAAGTGAACGCTCCGGACTATGGAATTGAGACCAAAACAGCTCTTCCGTCTTGTGATCCTTCCGACTTCGAAAATGCACTGCGGCATCCGCCGCACTCGTTGCTAAGTCCATATAAGGGTCCTCTGAACCCCAGATTGGCCCGGTGAGCATATTTTGGATCCGTAAACCTTGGTAGCAGCAGAAAGGGCATGCCAGCTACAATATCTCCGGCCTGGCGCAGCTCTTCCTTCATAGCCCGCATTGCTGAGCGGGCATTCTTGGCTTCGGCGGTGGCCTTCCGCAGGTCTTCTTGCCCCGCTAGGCGCTCCTTCCCAAGAGCCTCATTGCGGTCGGTAGCATCCTTTAACTTCACGGCCATTTCGGCTATCTCTTCCCTGCTCCGGCAGTGTGCGACCCTTTTGGCCGCCAACTCCTCGGCCGCCCTCGAGGCCTCCGCATTACTCCTTCTGGCCTGCTCCTTGGCTTGAGCAAGTTCGGCCCGAAGGCTCTCAACAGCAGCGGCACTATCTGCATTTCATGCACATGTTGTAAGGAGATGGCTTCGGCCCCCCTTACCAAGTGACCGCGCAGTAACGCTTACCTTGCGACTCATCAAGTCGCCTGTTGATCAGCGTGATGTCGCATCATGACATCGAGTTGCCGCTTTAGTTCGGCAACTCCATCAGTCCGGCTGGCCTCCGGACGACCCGCCACCTGCATCAACACGACGGGAATTTAAACCTGCGATTTTGATCCTCGGCACGCTGTCGATTTCGACAACCTACGAGTCTCAGGGGCTACTATCTATACAGGGCGCATTCTATATGCAAAACTGTTAAAAGGTGTGTCATTTTTACGTACCTCAAACCTCGCCAGCAAACTCCTGACGGCATCGTGCAACCCGCCTTCGGCAGACGAAATCCTTTCAATCACCACGCTCATTAATGCGTGCTGATCTTCTGAGATAGACGCCTTCTCAAGCAGATCCTTCAGCCGTAGACCAGTTGACGCCGAACTATCCGGCTTTGCCAAACCCGGGGGCTCCCTCCGTGACGACACTTCAGGCTCATCCTCCCTATTCGACGGCGCCCCAGACGGAGGCGTCTCGCTCTCCATCATCTCCGGAAGAAGGTCCCCCGAAGACAAGCTGATTTGCGAAGGACGGAGATCCGAACTACAAGGTAAACACTTTAGTTATCCTCAGAAGCACAAATAGGGATGTCCCTTATTATAAAACTCCTTTCTTTCTACTTACGGCTCATTTGGAGGGCTGACTCATTAAGGAGATTGTGCGGCGGGGCATCCCGGACGCAGGACCCTCTGGCGAAGATTTCTTCCCCTTTTAGGGGCTTTTGCCCCGGGTCCTCGGAGGCAGTCCTCTTCTCCCTTGGGGGAGGGATTCTCGATCCCCTCTTTCAAGAGCCTCCTTAGGCGAGGCAGTAGCTTCCTTGTTTTCCCCTTCGTCTTCCTCTGAAGGCGCAACCTCAAGCATCCGGACCAGCACGGGATCCGGCGCGGTCTCGGGGAGGGGGGCTGGACACCGTATCAATTTTGCTTCCGCTATCCACTCCTGTGTAGAAGGAAATTGGTCATAAGGCGAATCATCGAAAGGCAAACAAATGGTATGTCCGGACTCGGAACTACTTACTTGAGTATCCGGGCGATTGCAGCTTAGTCCAGCATCCTCGGTCAATTCTGGACGCACCTCTTGCGATCCGAAGAATAATTTGTACATCTCCAGGGGTGTCAAACCCATGAAGTGTTGAAGAATCCGTGGACCCTCGGATTGAACTCCCATAGCGGAGAGGGCGGCGTTTGCGAGGCGAGGCGCCTAATCAGCATAACCTGCATCACCACCACCATGTCGATCTCCCTCGTTAGGAGATCCCAAATCTGGCCCTGCAGTAGGGGCACGTCCTTTGACGGCCCCCAGTTGAGCCCTTGGTTGACCCACGACATCAACTGTCATGGAGGTCCCGGGCGGAATAAGGGCGGCGGCTTTTGTCTGCGGCCCCTCGGAATGGTAATATAGAACCACTCTTGCTGCCACAGGCCGAGCTCCTCTTGGAAGGAGCCAGCGGGCCACGGGGCATCGGCACTCCTACTTATGGCCGCCCCGCCACACTCCGCTTGACGCCCCCCGATCATCTTCGGCGCCACACTAAAGGTCTTCAGCCATAGACCGAAGTGAGGGGTGACGCGGAGGAAGGCTTCGCAGATGACAATAAATGCGGAGATATGGAGGATGGACTTCGGAGCCAAGTCGTGGAATTCCAACCCATAATAAAACATGAGCCCTCTCACAAAAGGATCCATCGGGAAGCCTAAACCCCGACGGAGGTGGGATACAAAAACGACATACTCGTCGGGCTCGGGGGTAGGGATGGCCTGCCCTTCGGCAGGCAACCTGTGAGAAATCTCGTAAGACAGGTACTTGGCCTCCCGCAGCTTTAGCACGTCCTCCTCCGTGACGGAGGAGGGCATCCACCGGCCCTGGAGGTCGGAACCGGACATCGTTGGAGGTCATGGCGCTCGAATCTGGAGCTCTAGGTGCCGGAACTTGGAGCGGGAGAGGATTCGATGAAGGATTGAAGAAAAAAGAAACGAGCCTTGGTCCCGTTATAAAGAGGGAGAATACCAAGAGCCGTCTCCGTGACCGTTTGGGACTCGCCTTCTATAGAGGGGGCGTGGCGAACGGGCGGTTGGGTTACCCACGTCCGTATTGATGAGAATCCCGGATTAAGGGGAAACACGATCTACGCCCGACAAAAGGCGTGCCAAGGAAACCGCCTCGCTAAATGCTGTTGAGGTGGTAAAGTAAAAACGATTCAAGTAATGGCTTGGTAGTGGTGTGACGTCATGCCACAAAAAGCGTCGACAGATTGAACTTGTGTATATATTATTATTCTCTCTACGGTGGAATGTGGAATTTATTTTGCGAGCGGACACTATCTGGCGTTCACAATCTTCTATCATTTGTAGGAGGAACCCGCCTTGCAATGCCAAGCAATATACACGCTGGACTTATCGTCATTGAAGCCCTGGTTCGAGGGAGCTCTTGAGGAGTCTGGATTAGGGGGTGTCCGGATAGCGGACTACCATCATCACCGAACTATCATTGGCGGACTATCATCATCGACCGGACTCCAAGACTATGAAGATACAAGATTGAAGACTTCTCCCGTGTCCGGATGGGACTTTCCTTGGCGTGGAAGGCAAGCTTGGCGATACGGATATGTAGATCTCCTACCAATGTAACCGACTCTATGTAACCCTAGCCCTCTCCGGTGTCTATATAAACCGGATGGCTTTAGTCCGTAGGACTACATCACAACATCAACAACCCTTACAATCATACCATAGGCTAGCTTCTAGGGTTTAGCCTCCTTGATCTCGTGGTAGATCCACTCTTGTAAACATCCACAATATCAATATCAATCGAGCGGGGCGTAGGGTTTTACCTCCATCAAGAGGGCCCGAACACAGGTAAAACATCGTGTCCCTTGTCTCCTGTTACCATCCGCCTAGGCGGCGATTCGGGACCCCTACCGAGATCTGCGGTTTTGACACCGACAAAGATCTTTATCGATCAAACCGCATAACAACATACATTGTTCCCTTTGTCATCGGTATGTTACTTGCCCGAGATTCGATCGTCGGTATCACCATACCTAGTTCAATCTCATTACCGGTAAGTCTCTTTACTCGTTCCGTAATGCATCATCCCGCAACTAACTCATTAGTCACATTCCTTGCAAGGATTATAGTGATGTGCATTATCGAGAGGGCCCAGAGATACCTCTCCGACAATCGGAGTGACAAATATTAATCTCGATCTATTCCAACTCAACAAGTACCATTGGAGACACCCGTAGAGCACCTTTATAATCATCCAGTTACGTTGTGTCGTTTGGTAGCACACAAAGTGTTCCTCCGATATTCGGGAGTTGCATAATCTCATAGTCATAGGAACATGTATAAGTCATGAAGAAAGCAATAGCAATAAAACTGTAACGATCATAATGCTAAGCTAACGAATGGTTCTTGTCCATCACATCATTCTCCTAATGATGTGATCCCATTCATCAAATGACAACACATGTCTATGGCTAGGAAACTTAACCATCTTTGATTAACGAGCTATTCAAGTAGAGGCATACTAGGGACATTATGTTTGTCTATGTATTTACACATGTACTAAGTTTCCGGTTAATACAATTCTAGCATGAATAATAAACATTTATCATGATATAAGGAAATATAAATAACAACTTTATTATTGCCTCTAGGGCATATTTCCTTCAGTCTCCCACTTGCACTAGAGTCAATAATCTAGTTCACATCGCCATGTGATTTAACACCAATAGTTCACATCGTCATGTGATTTAACACTCTATAGTTCCCATCGCCATGTGAGCAATACCCAAAGGGTTTACTAGAGTCAATAATCTAGTTCACATCGCCATGTGATTAACACCCAAAGGGTACTAAGTCGTGATCATGTTTTGCTTGTGAGAGAGGTTTAGTCAATGGGTCTGCCACATTCAGATCTGTATGTATTTAGCAAATTTTTATGTCTACAATGCTCTACACGGAGCTACTCTAGCTAAATGCTCCCACTTTCAATATGTATCCAGATCGAGACTCAGAGTCATCCAGATCGGTGTCAAAGCTTGCATCGAGGTAACTCTTTCTGACGAACTCTTTATCACCTCCATAGCAGAAATATTTCCTTAGTCCTCTAAGAATAATTTTGACCAATGTCGATGGATCTACTCCTAGATCACCATTGTATTCCCTTGCCAAACTCAGGGCAGGGTATCCAATAGGTCTGGTACATAGCATGGCATACTGTATAGAACCTATGGCTGAGGCATAGGGAATGACTTTCATTCTCTCTCTATCTTCCGCCCTGGTCGGGCTTTGAGTCTTACTCAACTTCACACCTTGCAACACAGGTAAGAACTCCTTCTTTGACTGTTCTATTTTGAACTACTTCAAAAACTTGTTAAGGTATGTACTAATTGAAAAAGCTTATCAAGCGTCTTGATCTATCTCTATAGATCTTGATGCCCAATATGTAAGCAACATCACCGAGGTCTTTCTTTGAAAAACTCCTTTCAAACACTCCTTTATGCTTTCCAGAAAATTCTACATCATTTTTGATCAACAATATGTCATTCACATATACTTATCAGAAAGGCTGTAGTGCTCCCACTCACTTTCTTGTAAATACGGGCTTGGTAGCAAGTCTGTATAAAACTATATACTTTGATCAACTCATCAAAGTGTATATTCCAACTCCAAGATGCTTGCACCAGTCCATAGATGGACCGCTGGAGCTTTGCACACTTTGTTAGGACGTTTAGGATGGACAAAACCTTCTGGTTGCATCATATACACTTTTCTTTAAGAAATCCATTTAAGGAATGCAGGTTTGACATCCGTTTGCCAAATTTCATAAAATGTGGCAATTGCTAACATGATTCAGACAGACTTTTAAGCATCGATACAAGTGAGAAAATCTCATTGTAGTCAACACCTTGAACTTGTCAGAAACCTTTTTCGACAAGTCTAGCTTTGTAGATAGTAACACTACTATCAGCGTCCGTCTTCCTCTTGAAGATCCATTTCTTTTCTATGGCTTGCCAATCATCGGGCAAGTCAAGCAAAGTCCACAATTTGTTCTCATACATGGATCCCATCTCAGATTTCATGGCCTCAAGACATTTCGCAGAATCTGGGCTCATCATCGCTTCCTCATAGTTCATAGGTTCGTCAGGGTCAAGTAACATGACCTCCATAATAGGATTACCGTACCACTCTGGTGCGGACCGTACTCTGGTTGACCAATGAGGTTCAGTAGTAACTTGATCTGAAGTTTCATGATCATCATCATTAATCTTCCTCACTAATTGGTGTAGGCATCACTCGAACTGATTTCTGTGATGAACTATTTTCCAATTCGGGAGAAGGTACAATTACCTCATCAAGTTCTACTTTCCACCCACTCACGTCTTCGAGAGAAACTCCTTCTCTAGAAAGGATCCATTCTTAGCAACAAAGATCTTTCCTTCGGATCTGTGATAGAAGGTGTACCCAACATTTTCATTTGGGTATCCTATGAAGACGCACTTCTCTGATTTGGGTTTGAGCTTATCAGGTTGAAACTTTTTCACATAAGCAATGCAACCTCAAACTTTAAGAAACGACAACATAGGTTTTTTGCCAAACCATAGTTCATACGGTGTCGTCTCAATTGATTTAGATGGTGCCCTATTTAACGTAAATGTAGTTGTCTCTAATGCATAACCCCAAAACGATAGTGGTAAATAGGTAAGAGACATCATAGATTGCACTATATCCAATAAATTATTGTTATGACATTTGGACACACCATTATGCTGTGGTGTTCCAGGTGGCATGAGTTTGTGAAACTATTCCACATTATTTTAATTGAAGGCCAAACTCGTAACTCAAATATTTGCCTCTGCGATCAGACCGTAGAAACTTTATTTTCTTGTTACGATGATTCTCTACTTCACTCTGCAAATCTTTGAACTTTCAAGTGTTTCAGACTTGTGTTGCATCAAGTAGATATACACATATCTGCTCAAATCATCTGTGAACGTCAGAAAACAATGATACCCGCTGTGAGCCTCAACACTCATTGGACCGCATACATCGGTATGTATTATTTCCAATAAGTCAGTGGCTCGCTCCATTGTTCCAGAGAACGGAGTCTTAGTCATCTTGCCCATGAGGCATGGTTCGCAAGCGTCAAGTGATTCATAATCAAGTGATTCCAAAAGCCCATCAGCATGGAGTTTCTTCATGCGCTTTACACCAATATGACCTAAACGGCAGTTCCACAAATATGTTGCACTATCATTATCAACTTTGCATCTTTTGGCATCAATATTATGAATATGTGTATCAACACGATCGAGATTCAATAAACCATTTATTTTGAGTGTATGACCATAGAAGGTTTTATTCATGTAAACAGAACAACAATTATTCTTTGACTTAAATGAATAACCGTATTGCAGTAAACATGATCTAATCATATTCATGCTCAACGCAAATACCAAATAACATTTATTTTATGTTCAACACTAATCCCAAAGGTAAAGGGAGTGCGCGATGGTGATCTTATCATCCTTGGAATCATTTCCAACACACATCGTCACCTCGCCCTTAACTAGTCTCTGTTTATTTTGCAACTCTTGTTTCGAGTTACTACACTTAGCAACTGAACTAGTATCAAATACCAAGGGGTTGCTATAAACACTAGTAAAGTACACATGAATAACATGTATATCAAATATACCTTTGTTCACTTTGCCATCCTTCTTATCCGCCAAGTATCTAGGGGCAGTTCCACTTCCAGTGACCATTTCCTTTGCAGTAGAAGCACTCAGTTTCAGACTTGAGTCTAGCTTTGGGTTTCTTCACGGGAGTGACAACTTGTTTGTCATTCTTTCTTGAAGTTCCCTTTCTATTCCTTTTCCCTTTTCTTGAAACTAGTGGTCTTGTAAACCATCAACATTTGATGTTCTTTCTTGATTTCTACCTTCACTGATTTCAGCATCGCGAAGAGCTCGGGAATTACTTTCATCATCCCTTGCATATTATAGTTCATCACGAAGTTCTAGTAACTTGGTGATAGTGACTAGAGAACTTTGTCAATAACTATCTTATCTGGAAGATTAACTCCCACTTGATTCAAGCAATTGTAGTACCCAGACAATGCGAGCACATGCTCCTTTGGTTGAGCTATTCTCCTCCATCTTGTAAGCAAAATCTTGTCGGAGGTCTCATACCTCTCGACACGGGCATGAGTATGAAATACCAATTTCAACTCTTGGAACATCTTATATGCTCTGTGGCGTTCAAAACATTTTTTTGAAGTCCCGGTTCTAAGCCATAAAACATGGTGCACTTAAACTATCAAGTAGTCATCATACCGAGCTTTGTTAAACGTTCATAACGTTTGCATCTGCTCCTGCAATAGGTCTGTCACCTAGCAGTGCATCAAGGACATAATTCTTCTGTGCAGCAATGAGGATAATCCTCAGATCACGGACCAAGTCCTCATCATTGCTACTATCATCTTTCAACTTATTTTTCTCTAGGAACATATCAAAAATAAACGGGGAGCTACATCATGAGCTATTGATCTACAACATAGTTATGCAAATATTATCAGGACTAAGTTCATGATAAATTAAAGTTCAATTAATCATATTACTTAAGAACTCCCACTTAGATAGACATCCCTCTAGTCATCTAAATGATCACGTGATCCATATCAACTAAACCATGTCTGATCATCACGTGAGATGGAGTAGTTTTCAATGGTGAACATCACTATGTTGATTATATCTACTATATGATTCACGCTCGACCTTTCAGTCTCAGTGTTCCAAGGCCATATCTGCATACGCTAGGCTCGTCAAGTTTAACCCGAGTATTCTGCGTGTGCAAAACTGGCTTGCACCCGTTGTATGTGAGTGTAGAGCTTATCACACTCGATCATCACGTGGTGCCTCGGCACGAAGAACTGTCGCAACGGTGCATACTCAGGGATAACACTTATACCTTGAAATTTTAGTAAGGGATCATCTTATAAACCTACCGCCGAACTAAGTAAAATAAGATGTATAAAAGATAAACATCACATGCAATCAAAATATGTGACATGATATGGCCATCATCATCTTGTGCTTTTGATCTCCATCTCCAAAGTACTATTATGATCTCCATTGTTACCGGCATGACACCATGATCTCCATCATCTTGATCTTTTATCAGCGATGTCGTCACATGGTCGTCTCACCAGCTATTGCTTTCGCAACTATTGCTATCGCATAGCGATAAAGTAAAGCAATTACATGGAACTTGCATCTTATGCAATAAAGAGACAACCATAAGGCTCCTGCCAGTTGCTGATAACTTTAACAAAACATGATCATCTCATACAACAATTTATATCTCATCACGTCTTGACCATATCACATCACAACATGCCCTGAAAAAACAAGTTAGACGTCCTTGATACGTCTCCGTCGTATCTACTTTTCCAAACACTTTTGCCCTTGTTTTGGACTCTAACTTGCATGATTTGAATGGAACTAACTCGGACTGACGCTGTTTTCAGCAGACTTTCCATGGTGTTATTTATGTGCAGAAACAAAAGTTCTTGGAATGACCTGAAACTCCACGGAACGTCTATTTGGAAATAATAAAAAATCCTTGCAAAAGATGAAGACCAGGGGGCCCACACCCTGTCCACGAGGGTGGAGGGCGCGCCCTGTGAAACTCCAAAATTTTTTAGTTGGTTTTCAACAAAAACTTTGTTGGTTTTGAAGGAGGTCATTTAAACCCTTACAAAAATCTCTCTCTCAAAAATTTTCCCTTTGGCATGTTTTTCAACTCTGGTGTTTGGTTATTAAAAACCTTTCCTCTAATTCTCCCCTTCTCAAAATTTATTTTTGGGATTTATTTTCTTTTAAAAGAAAACCCTAGGAGTTTTGGGTCTTCTCTTATATTGAAACCATCCATATTTTTTTTACCATGTCTCATGTGGTAAACCTCCCCAAAACCCCTCCTTCCACTTTGGGGCAATCCAAATATTCTGTCCCAACAAGTCCAACTCATTTTTGGATTTTATTTCATTTATTTCTTTCCCCAAAACAATTACATCCATTATTTTGAGCCTAGGTGATTTGCAAAGCAAGTACCTAATTGCCTTTGAACTTTGATCTCCAACCAACTCCTCTGGATAGTCCCTAGCACCCACAACCTAGAACCATCAAGATCCACTCTTCTTCTTTTCAAAATTTTCAAGTTTCAGCTCCTGAGAGTTTGGACCAGATTTGTCAAATTTGATGAAATTCATATCTCCTCTTCTCCAAAAATTCCACCAAAATTCAGGCAACCCCCAGTTGCAATGAGAAGCCACTCCACCAAAAATCAGCTCAAGGAGAAATCCCCACATGCCAAAATCATTCTGTCGAACACGGCTGCCTTTGTTACTTTGCACTTTCAGAGAAATTGAGTTTGAAAGTTCAGCGTCGTCGAGAGTCCGTCACCTGTCAACAAGCGATGCATACTGGCGCGACGGCCCTCCTCCCTGGCGGCGCCTGCCGCCCCTGGACGGATGCACGGCGTCGGTGGCGGCGAGCCTCGCGGTGTTGGCGATTCTGCGGTGGCTGCGCCACCGTGGCGGCCAGCGAGGGCTCGAGCCTGCTCGTCACGCCACCCGGCGCCGCCATCGCTCCACAGCCTCCGCGTGGCTCATGCATGCCAGCGCACTCCCGCTGCACCGTTGCCGTGGCCCGGCAAGCACAGGGCACGCCCTTTGCCGCCGACGGGCCCGCACCACCCCGTTTCATCGAACCACCCCAAAGCTTCTGATCCAAGCTCGTTTAGTGCCTAAATGGAGCCAGTGGACCTCCACGATGACGCTCAACCCCTAAACCACCCCGACCAAGCCCTGCGCTGCCGTAACCTTCGCCGGAAAACTTCGTTCACGGCCATCACCTCGGATCGCTAATAAAAAGAGATCTCGAGCTCGCCCTCGAGCACGCACCATCCCTGCACCTCACCAACACTCCGCCAGGCCACTAGGAGGACCTCGAGGAGGTCTCCTCCCCCAACACCGGCCGCCCTGTTCCGCCTCGGCCTCCACCTCGATTCACTCCGGTGAGGCCGTCTCCGGCACCCAAACCTCGTCAGCACTCCCCTCGAGCACCCAGTAGTCTAACCCCCACTTCAATTTGCCCTTCGCAGCACTCTCCGGCGAGATCCAACCCCTCCCGAACCGCCGTCCGCCGAAGCCAGGGCCGCCGTCGACACAGTGCTCGCCGGCGACCACCACCACCACCCGGCGAAATGATGCCTTGAGCACGGAGGTACCACCCGATCCCCTTGCCTCGCTGCCGTGGATCGCCATGGCGACCACCGCAGCCCTCGGCGCCCGGCGAGCTCCGTCTCCCCCTTTTAAATTTTCAAACTCGACGGGTGGGACCCGCTGTCGATCTCTCATCTGTTTTAAACGAACCGTTTTACGAAAGTGTATTCTAGCAAATTGCGCTTTCCAGTTTGAATCGTTTTCTGGACTTTTCTGCTTAACCCCCTGGGAAGTTTCTGTTTCATTACAGAGAGGTCCTTGGACTAAAACACTTATAACTTTTAAACAGAAAAGGATTTTTGAGTGATTCTTTTTCTGCCCTCTTCAAATTTTGTCTAGTTTTTTTATCAGATTTATTTGAAAAATATTTGGTATATTTCTATACACCTCACGGTATTTACGATAGCGTGTGTATTTTTGTATACCGTAGATACCGAAGGAGGTGACGGAACATAAACTTCACCGAGCTAGGCCCCGACTACTCCGAACCAGGCAAGCATGTTTGAACTTTTGATATGATAAGTGTTTTGGCATGTTTGCATTAAGTAGTTGCATGGCATGATCATGAGCACCTCGATGAATGTCATATTACAAGCAAAATGGAGACAAGTGAATTTTGATAATCCATAAGTTGTTGGATATGTGTTTGCATGGCCATGAGATGGCATGAGGATGGGTAAGATGGCAGTGTTGTAGCATGCCAGTCTTACGCCAGACCGTTTGACCCAGTGTCAACATGAATCAGTCCAGTTCCCGTCCGTCTTCCCTTCCGTACTACCACATGTTTTCCGTAAGGGATACGGCTTAGTAAGTTGCAAACCGCTTTCTGGTACACACCAAATCGAGAGGCCGGGATGAGGGTCCCATGGCCCTGGATTAAAGCCTATCATCCGGTCAGGGGGCATGGGTGTTTCCGGTTGGGACCGAGAGGGGGGCACCCCTTAGAGCGCGCGTATATAGATTTGATCCCATGCTATTCGAGATTGTGATCTCCCCATCTCAAAGTTTTTCTTGAACGCTGTCCAGGGTGATTCCTGGCAACGTAAGGTGGGATGGGTGTGTACTGGTTAGCTGTGTTTCCTCTGAAATACCGTAAACGGAACTAGTCCTTCGTGACTACGGAAATCCATTGGATGTGGATAAATTTTAGTACAAACTCTGCAGAGTCAATAATCCTTGAAATCATCTTATCGACGTCCAAGTGCTGTGTTCATCTTATCTTGTCAAATGTCAGTCTCGGTGACAGAAACTCCGGAGAACCATATGAGTGTAAAGTCCGGTTAAATGTTTATTTTCCTATGGATGAACTAACACGTTTATTATCATGTGTTGAATATTTTCCTATGAGCATTATTTCTTGCAAATTAACAGATATGAAGAGTGATTATTAAGCCCTTTCTGCGATGTCGCTTAGACGTCCGACTGTGGCAATGCTATTATTTACTTTTGATATAAGCCCTTTCTGCGATGTCGCTCAGACGTCCGACTGCGGCATTGTTATTATTTACTTTTGATATAAGCCCTTTCTGTGATGTCGCTCAGACGTCCGACTGCGGCATTGTTATTATTTACTTTTGATATAAGCCCTTTCTGCGATGTCGCTCAGACGTCCGACTGCGGCATTGTTATTATTTACTTTTAATATAAGCCCTTTCTGCGATGTCGCTCAGACGTCCGACTGCGACATTGTTATTATTTACTTTTGAATATAAGCCCTTTCTGCGATGTCGCTCAGACGTCCGACTGCGGCATTGTTGTCATTTATTTTCAATATAAGCCCTTTCTGTGATAAGCCCGACGTCCGGTATGTAACGCATGTCTTTTATCTTCAATATAAGCCCTTTATGCGGTGTCGCTCGACGCCTCGATCGTGGCATGTTTTATTTATTTGTTCACCCTTCGAGGCGTCGCTTCAGACACCCGAGCGGTTTTCAGTTATTTTTACTATCACCTGACTTCCTTCTTACTAATTAATGTTGTGTTACTTCCTCATTTGGATGTACATTACTTATTGCTCATGACGCATCCATGCATGCATTTGTTATATCTTATGTCCGAACTGTCTTGGGAGTACTTTCAAAGTACTCACCTGGCTTGTTGATTTGGCCAGATGCTGACGAAGGCGATCTCATGGATGAAGAGTTCGATAGCGAGTCCGACGCCTAGAGGAATCGGTCAGTTCATGCGACCTGGATTGGTCACTATGTTACTATCCGCTTCCGCTACCCAAATAAATTCATCGAGCCTCACCTCGGCCTTTCGATGAGCCGCCCGATGTAGGAGTCATGTTATCCACTCCACTGTGTTATTCCACCACCACTTTACCTCGAGTCAGTAGTATGCCACCACTCCATTGTGTCATATCTGCCATTATGTATAATTATTGGCGTGCTTGTAATAATCGGTTGAGCACCCCAGCTCAACCCTGTAATATATTCTAATGCTACTGGCTTATTGTATCAAGATTTTGTCTACCAGTCAGGAGGATATTTCCTCGTACTGGACTCAAAAGGTTGGTTTCTCAATAAACATTTTTATTGGAAAACCGGTCGGGACAAGCTTGGTATTAGAGCCAGGCTGACTGTAGGAAGCCACTAGGTGCGATCGCTAATCGGTTATTAGCATAATAGAGCTTATTATTTATTTCAGCAATGTAGTCATTTTCGACAACAAGATAAATTTATGACGACCACTCAGAAATTTGGCCTACTTTTGTAGATGGTCGGCAACGATTGAAGTCACAGATGTTCGCCAACATGCCTGATGGGTTCGTCAAGCTTCTCTCCTTCATCGTCCAAGTCGCGATGGGGCCATTTGTGCACCCAGTCTTCACACTCTCTCAGCACAAGGTCAACGACAGTCTGACCATGCACCAAGCCGCGGTGCAATTTAAGGGAGGGCGTGTTGAGTTACGCCGTTTCCAGTTCTTGGGGAGAGCCATGCCTACGGAGAAGCATGCGATGCAGATGGCAGCCCGTGAGGCGATAGCTCGTCTCAGGGATGTCCTTCCTTTGATGAAGATCCGTCGTTACTGCTACCTTCCATGTCACGTGTCATACACCTGTCACTACGCGTTCTCTTGCCCCAGAGGAGAACGAGACGAGGCTTTGAGATGCTTATCGAGTATCTTGGGCTCGGAGGCAGCCTTCGACAACCTCGGTGGGCGACCTTGTGGCTGCTCGCATGGACTCGATCCATGGCTGTGCCGCCAACAGAGAGAGCTCACGCACACCGCACCGCCAGCGACTTTCGTCTCGTCGCCATCGACATCTTTGCACCTACTACTCTCGCCACTACTCGTCACCGCCTACCACCGAGGAGTTCAACCAAGTCATTGCGCCTACTCCGATTCGTTACGCACCACCCTTGCGCCCACTCATGTTCGTGTTGCCCAAGCATAGGGCGGCAGCTCCACCAACTCAGCGCAGCACTTCACGTCTGGAGCCTATTAGCGAGGAGGAGGTTGAGTCCCACCTCACTGCGCCTCACCCTCGGCAGGCCAAGGGAAATCCTTACCATCTCCGGATCGAGTACGATTAGCTGCCATGCGATGTACCGACTTGTACGACATGTTTATATGTACATAGGCTGTGAGAAGTAGCTTGTTTGCGCATCATGTAGGAACTGGGAGAAGTGCACTAGCCTAAATAACATGTCCGGTATATGTACGCATATCCTGAGTGATGTATTGTATAATTACTGCTTGCGTGTAAGATATGTAATGAGCAGTCCTTCTCCGCGCGCAAACGTTTATTCTCTTGAAAAATCTTGGAGCATTTAAGACTTTTTCCGTCTTCATGAATTTATTGACTTTTACGACTCAATTTCCTTTCTTATGAGTTTTGCAAAATATATCCCCAGAGTGAACAATGTCTCGTCCTTGGACGCGTTCCATGCCAACTCCGCCAGAACAAAATTATGGCACACCACCAAGCAACAATTTCACACAGGGGCAGTCAAGTCAACAGGACAGTGAAACAACACTTTCCCAAATGTGCCGCCTTTATGAGCAAAGTCAGCAACAACATCAGGAAATGATGAACCAAGTAATCAATATGGGAAATCACCGTGGACAGTATCAACAGCAATCAAAGTTATCTGAGCTACAGAAGACGCGTCCTCAAACATTTTCTCATACTGACAAACCTCTTGAGGCCGAGGACTGGCTTCGAGACATGGAGAGAAAATTAATTATTGCCCAGTGTTCAGATCTTGAGAAAGTGCTATATGCACCGCACTATCTCACTGGAGCAGCCGCATCGTGGTGGGAAAATTTCCTACACATGCACCCCAACGAAAATAATATAACCTGGGAGGAGTTCAAAGAAGGTTTTCATGGGGCACATATCCCTAAAAGTCTTATGAAGATCAAACAGACAGAATTTGATGACCTCAAACAAAGGACCATGACGGTGTGAGAATACAACAGTCAGTTTACTCTGTTGTCTCGCTACGCCAACGAGGAGCGTATGTCTGAAAGCAAGAAGATGGAAAATTCCTAGGCGATTACGGCGCTGCGCTTAAATGCCAGCTCGTTGTGCACACCTTCCTAGATTTTAAAACGCTGGTGGATAAGGCCATTACCTTGGAAAATGAGAGACGCAGCTTGGAAGATTTCCGCAAGCGAAAAAGGGACCAGACTAATCATGCTCGCAACGACCGTAGCAGGACAGATTTTCAGAAGGGTGGGACACCCAAACCCACGACAAACGTCTCACGCCCAATCAAGAATTTCCATGCAAGGGACAAGGAGTTCACATACCTCCCAGGCGTTACTTGCTACGCTTGTGGAGAAGAAGGGCACTATGCCAAGCAGTGCCCCAAGCCAAGGAACTCGACCCCAAAGCCAAACAACAGAGGCAATAATTCGGCGCCGAAGCGCAACAATTTCAACCCAAATAACAACCACAGGAAGGGTCACCTGAACCACGTGACCAAAGAGGAAGCACAGAATGCCCCAGATATCGTACTCGATGCGTTTCACATCAACACAATACCTGCCATGGTTTTGTTTGATTACGAGCTTCTCACTCATTCATTCGAAAAGTTTTACCTTGCAAAATATTTTTCGATGCTTCCCTTGGAAAAATCTATGATCGTCAAGTCCCACAGGATTAAGCAAGTTACCCGAGTTATTGCCAAGGTGTGGTTATTGAGTTTGAAGGGTGGAAGTTTCACGCCAACCTTATTGTGTTGGAAAATAAAGGACTGGATGTCATCTTAGGGATGGATTGGTTAACCACCAACAAAGGTTTTATTGATTGCTTCAACCGGAACGTAATTCTCACCCACCACCACGGGAAGACAATAAAAGTTTCAGCCAAAGAAAGAAAAATATCCCGGCAACCGAGGTTGAACAAGGTGGATATTTCTGAATTAAGCAAGGTTCGATGGTGTGTGAATTTCAGGGCGTATTTGAAGAACTACCGGGCATGCCACTGCACCGAGAAATAGAATTCAGCATTGAGCTAGCACCGGAACCGCCCCTATATACAAGAAACCATACTGAGAATGGCACCATCCGAATTGGTAGAACTGAAGAAGCAAATAAAAGAATTCTTTGGACAAAGGATATATACGAGCCAGCTCCTCACCTTGGGGTTCACCAATTTTATTTGCCAAAAAGAAGGATGGAACACTGAGATTGTGCATAGACTATCGAGCGCTTAACATGGTCACAATCAAGAACAAATACCCGATGCCACGGATAAATGACTTATTTGATCAGCTCGCTCAGGCCAAGGTATTCTCAAAAATTGACTTGAGGTCGGGATACCATCAGTTAAAGGTACACACAGAAGATATTCCCAGGACAGCATTCACCTCCAGATACGGATTATATGAGTTCACCGTAATGCCATTTGGACTAACGAACGCCCCCGCATATTTTGTTCACCTCATGAACAAAGTATTTATGAAGTTTATGGATAAGTTTGTTGTGGTATTTATCGACGATATTCTGATATACTCCAAGACACCAGAAGAGCACGCTGAACATCTCCGAATTGTACTAGGGGAACTCAGGAAACATCAATTGTACGCTAAATTCAGCAAGTGTGAGTTTTGGCTAAGGCGAGTAGGTTTTCTGGACCACGTGCTAACCCAAGAAGGTATTGCCGTAGACCAGGAAAATGTCAAGGCCGTACTTGGCTGGAAACCACCAGCCAGCGTAACTGACGTACGAAGTTTCTTGGGAATGGCAGGATACTACCGAAGATTTATTGAAGGATTCTCCACCATAGCAAAGCCAATGACGCAGCTACTCAAGAAAGACAAGAAGTTTGAATGGACGGAAGCTTGCGAGAAAAGTTTCCAAGAATTAAAAAGGAAATTAACGACAACACCGGTATTAATTGTGCGGACATACACAAGAATTTTGAGGTGTATTGTGGCGCATCCGGAAGGGCCTCGGATGCGTGTTGATGCAAGAAGGCAAGGTAGTCGCATATGTCTCCAGACAACTTCGCAAACATGAGGAAAATTATCCTACTCATGACCTGGACTTAGCAGCAGTTATTCATGCACTCAAGGAATGGAGACACTTTTTGCTCGGAAATCGTTGTGAAATATACACGGACCATAAGAGCCTCAAGTATATTTTCACACAACCGTAACTGAATTTACGGCAACGACGCTGGTTGGAATTAGTGAAGGATTATGACGTTGGAATCCACTACCATCCAGGAAAAGCAAATGTAGTGGCGGGCGCTCTAAGTCGAACCCTAGCCCAAATGGCGACAACTTGCCAAACACGAGACCTGAATTTGGCGGGAGTTTGCTAAACTCAACTTCTTTGGTAGTCACCGAAGGCAGCGTATCGAATTTAGAAATGCAGCCTACCTTGATAGAAAAGATTAAAGAGGCTCAGCATGGACACCCCAGCATTGAAGGCATTAAACGGAAGGTGAGTTTGGGCAAGGCATCATAATTCGTTATCGATAAGCAAGGAATATTGTGGTACGGCGATAGACTTTGCGTACCAAATATCAAGGACCTTAAACAGCAAATCTTAGTTGAAGGCCACACCGCTCCGTATTCAATCCATCCCGGAGGAACAAAAATGTACAAGGATATTCAGGAAAAATATTGGTGGCACGGTCTAAAAAGGGACATAGCCACGTTCATCGCATGTTGTGACTCTGTCAGCGCATCAAGGCCGAGCACCGAAACCGGCCGGACTTTTACAGCCAAATAAAATACCCGAGTGGAAATGGGACGAGATTGGAATGGATTTTATTGTTGGGCTACCTCGGTCACGCAACGCGGAAATGATGCCATATGGGTCATCACTGATAGACTGACTAAAGTAGCACACTTCATCCCCGTGAAGACAACCCACACCACTCAGAAGCTTGCCAGGCTTTATCTTTCCCGTATCGTCTCCTTACATGGAGTTCCAAAGACAATAATATCAGACGGAGGCACTCAATTTGTCTCCCGATTTTGGGATCACTTACAACAAGCTCTGGGAACTCAACTGGCGTTCAATACCGCATACCACCTCCAGACCGATGGACAAACTGAACGCATAAACCAAATCCTAGAAGACATGCTAAGAGCATGTGTCCTCACCTATGGGACCAGTTGGGAAGAAAGCTTACCATACGCAGAGTTCGCATACAACAACAGTTACCAAGCCACTGCAAATGGCACCATTTGAGGCTACAGACGGCGGAGATGTCGCACCCGCTAAATTGGTCGAAACCGGAGACAGCCATATCTTGGCCCGGACATGCTCAAGGAGGCTGAAGATAAAGTTAACGTGATTAGGGATCGACTCAAGACAGCCCAAAGTCGATGGAAGAGTTATTACGATCAAAACATCGAAGTCAGTTTTGAACCACTGTGAGTTTGTGTACCTCACGAGTATCTCCTATGAGGGGCCTGCAGCGATTCAAGATTAAGGGAAGCTAGCACCAAGATTCATCGGACCATTACGCATAGTGGCACAGAGAGGCACGGTAGCCTACCGACTAGACTTACCCGAGGATTTATCCGGCGTCCACGACGTGTTCCACGTCTCGCAGATTGAGGAAGTGCGTAAGCAACCTGCAGAAGCGGTACCCCATGAAAACATTGACGTGCAGCCAGACCTCACGTATCGGGAGCATCCAATAAAAATCTTGGAGGAATCTGAAAGGAGGACCTGACAGAAAACCATCAAGTTTTTCAGAGTTCAGTGGAGCAATCACATCGAGAGTGAAGCCACTTGGGAAAGGGAGGATTTTCTTCGGTCAGAGCACCCACATTTATTTGAAGATCAACTGAAATCTCGGGGACGAGATTTTTCCTAAGGGAGTAGGTTTTGTGAAACTCCAAAAATTTTTAGTTGGTTTTCAACAAAAAACTTTGTTGGTTTTGAAGGAGGTCATTTAAACCCTTCCAAAAATCTCTCTTTCAAAATTTTTCCCTTTGGCAAAGGATTTTTATTTTGGCATCTTTTTCAACTCTGGTGTTTGGTTATTAAAAACCTTTCCTGTGATTCTCCCCTTCTCAAAATTTATTTTTGGGATTTATTTTCTTTTAAAAGAAAACCCTAGGAGTTTTGGGTCTTCTCTTATATTGAAACCATCCATATTTTTTTTACCATGTCTCATGTGGTAAACCTCCCCAAAAACCCTCCTTCCACTTTGGGGCAATCCAAATATTCTGTCCCAACAAGTCCAACTCATTTTTGGATTTTATTTCATTTATTTCTTTCCCCAAAACAATTTTGTCCATTATTTTGAGCCTAGGTGATTTGCAAAGCAAGTACCTAATTGCCTTTGAACTTTGATCTCCAACCAACTCCTCTGGATAGTCCCTAGCACCCACAACCTAGAACCATCAAGATCCACTCTTCTTCTTTTCAAAATTTTCAAGTTTCAGCTCCTGCAAGTTTGGACCAGATTTGTCAAATTTGATGAAATTCATATCTCCTCTTCTCCAAAAATTCCACCAAAATTCAGGCAACCCCCAGTTGCAATGAGAAGCCACTCCACCAAAAATCAGCTCAAGGAGAAATCCCCACATGCCAAAATCATTCTGTCGAACACCTGACCTGCACTGGTACTTTGCACTTTCAGAGAAATTCAGAGTTTTAGAAAGTTCAGCGTCGTCAGAGTCCGGTCACCTGTCAATAGTACGCCCTGGCGCGTTGCGCACGGCCCCTCCTCCCTGGCCGGAGCACCGCATGCCCCCTTGGACGGATGCAGGCGTCGGTGGCGGCGAGCCTCGCCGGCGTTGGCGGTTTCTGCGGTGGCTGCGCCACCCATGGCGGCCAGCGAGGGCCTGAGCCTGCTCGTCATGCCACCCGGCGCCGGCCATCGCTCCCTGGCCCTCCGCGTGGCTCATGCATGCCAGCGCACTCCTGCTGCACCGTCGCCGTGGCCCAGCAAGCACAGGGCACGCCCTTTGCCGTCGACGGGCCCGCGCCGCCCCGTTCCGTCGAACCACCCCAAAGCTTCTGATCCAAGCTCGTTTAGTGCCTAAATGGAGCCAGTGGACCTCCACGATGACGCTCAACCCCTAAACCACCCCGACCAAGCCCTGCGCCGCCGTAACCTTCGCCGGAAAACTCCATTCACGGCCATCACCTCAGATCGCCTATAAAAAGGGATCCCGAGCTCGCCCTCGAGCACGCACCATCCCTGCACCTCACCAACACTCCGCCGGGCCACTAGGAGGACCTCGAGGAGGTCTCCTCCCCCAACTCCGGCCGCCCCGTTCCGCCTCGGCCTCCACCTCGATTCACTTCGGTGAGGCCGTCTCCGGCACCCAAACCTCGTCGGCCTCCCTCGAGCACCCAGGTAGTCTAACCCCCACTTCAATTTGCCATTCGCGGCACTCTCCCGTGAGATCCGGCCCCTCCCGAACCGTCGTCACTGGAGCAGGGCCGCCCGTCGACCTGATGCTGCTTGGCGACCACCACCACCACCACCCACCGACGGAATGATGCAATCGAGCACGGAGGTACCACCCGATCCCCTTGCCTCGCCGTGGATCGCCGGCGACCACCGCAGCCCTCGGGCGCCGACGAGCTCCGTCTCCCCCTTTTAAATTTTCAAACCTGACGGGTGGGACCCGCCTGTCAGTGTCTCATCTGTTTTAAACGAACCGTTTTCTAAAAGCGTATTCTGGCAAAATGCGCTTTCCAGTTTGAATTGTTTTCTGGACTTTTCTGCTTAACCCCCTGGGAAGTTTCTGTTCCATTACAAAGAGGTCCTTGGACTAAAACACTTATAACTTTTAAACAGAAAAGGATTTTTGAGTGATTCTTTTTCTGCCCTCTTCAAATTTTGTCTAGTTTTTTATCAGATTTATTTGAAAAATATTTGGTATATTTCTATACACCTCACGGTATTCACGATAGCGCGTGTATTTTTGTATACCGTAGATACCGAAGGAGGTGACGAAACCGCAAACTTCACCGAGCTAGGCCCCGACTACTCCGAACCAGGCAAGCATGTTTGAACTTTTGATATGATGAGTGTTTTGGCATGTTTGCATTAAGTAGTTGCATGGCATGATCATGAGCACCTCGATGAATGTCATATTACATGCAAAATGGAGACAAGTGAATTTTGATAATCCATAAGTTGTTGGATATGTGTTTGCATGGCCATGAGATGGCATGAGGATGGGTAAGATGGCAGTGTTGTAGCATGCCAGTCTTACGCTGCACTGCTTTGACCCAAAGTGTCAACATGAATCATCCAGTTCCGTCCGTCTTCCCTTAGTACTACCACATGTTTTCCGTAAGGGATACGGCTTAGTAAGTTGCAAACCTCTTTACGGTACACACCAAATCGAGAGCCGGGATGAGGGTTCCATGGCCCTGGATTAAAGCCTATCATCCGGTCAGGGGGCATGGGTGTTTCCGGTTGGGACCGAGAGGGGGGCACCCCTTAGAGCGCGCGTATATAAATTTGATCCCATGCTATTCGAGATTGTGATCTCCCCGTCTCAAAGTTTTTCTTGAACGCTGTCCAGGGTGATTCCTGGCAACGTAAGGTGGGATGGGTGTGTACTGGTTAGCTGTGTTTCCTCCGAAATACCATAAACGGAACTAGTCCTTCGTGACTATGGAAATCCGTTGGCTGTGGATAAATTTTAGTACAAACTCTGCAGAGTCAATAATCCTTGAAATCATCTTATCCACATCCAAGTGCTGTGTTCATCTTATCTTGTCAAGTGTCAGTCTCGGTGACAGAAACTCCGGAGAACCATATGAGTGTAAAGTCCGGTTAAATGTTTATTTTCCTGTGGATGAACTAACACATTTATTATCATGTGTTGAATATTTTCCTATGAGCATCATTTCTTGCAAATTAACAGATATGAAGAGTGATTATTAAGCCCTTTCTGCGATGTCGCTTAGACGTCCGACTGTGGCAATGTTATTATTTACTTTCGATATAAGCCCTTTCTGCGATGTCGCTCAGACGTCCGACTGCGGCATTGTTATTATTTACTTTTGATATAAGCCCTTTCTGCAATGTCGCTCAGACGTCCGACTGCGACATTGTTATTATTTACTTTTGATATAAGCCCTTTCTGCGATGTCACTCAGACGTCCGACTGCGGCATTGTTATTATTTAATTTTAATATAAGCCCTTTCTGCGATGTCGCTCAGACGTCCGACTGCGGCATTGTTATTATTTACTTTTGAATATAAGCCCTTTCTGCGATGTCGCTCAGACGTCCGACTTTGGCATTTTTGTCATTTATTTACAATATAAGCCCTTTACGTGATGTCGCTCGACGTCCATCGCGGGCACGCATGTCTTTTATCTTCAATATAAGCCCTTTATGCGGTGTCGCTCGAGACGCTCGATCGTGGCATGTTTTATTTATTTGTTCACCCTTCGAGGCGCCGCCCGGACACCGGCGGTTTTCAGTTATTTTTAATATCAACTGACTTCCTTCTTACTAATTAATGTTGTGTTACTTCCTCATTTGGATGTACATTACTTATTGTTCATGACGCATTCATGCATGCATTTGTTATATCTTATGTCCGAACTGTCTTGCGAGTACTTTCAAAGTACTCACCTGGCTTGTTGATTTGGCGGAATCTTGTGAAGGCGATCTCATGGATGAAGAGTTCGATAGCGAGTCCGACGCCTAGAGGAATCCCGGTCGATCTCGTGCAACCCTGGATTGGTCACTATGTTACTATCCGCTTCGCTACCCAAATAAATTCATCGAGCCTCACCTCAACGCTTTCGATGAGCCGCGATGTAGGAGTCATGTTATCCACTCCTTGTGTTATTCCACCACCACTTTACCTCGAGTCAGTAGTATGCCACCACTCCATTGTGACATATCTGCCATTATGTATAATTATTGGCGTGCTTGTAATAATCGGTTGAGCACCCCAGCTCGACCCTGTAATATATTCTAATGCTACTGGCTTATTGTATCAAGATTTTGTCTACCAGTCAGGAGGATTTTTCCTCGTACTGGACTCAAAAGGTCGGTTTCTCAATAAACATTTTTATCGGAAAACCGGTCGTGACACGCCCCTACCTCGTGGCCCCTCTGGAGCTCCTCCGACCTCAACTCCAACTCTATATATTCACTTTTGGGGAGAAAAAAATCAGAGAGAAGGATTCATCACGTTTTACGATACAGAGCCGCCGCGAAGCCCGAAAACCTCCCGGGAGGGCTGATTTGGAGTCTGTTCGGGGCTCCAGAGAGGGGGATTCGTCGTCGTCGTCATCATTAACCATCCTCCATCACCAATTTCATGATTCTCACCGTCGTGCGTGAGTAATTCCATCATAGGCTTGTTGGACGGTGATGGGTTGGATGAGATCTATCATGTAATCGAGTTATTTTTGTTAGGGTTTAATCCCTAGTATCCACTATGTTCTGAGATTGATGTTGCTATGACTTTGCTATGCTTAATGCTTGTCACTAGGGCCCGAGTGCCATGATTTCATATCTGAACCTATTATGTTTTCATGAATATATGTGAGTTCTTGATCCTATCTTGCAAGTCTATAGTCACCTACTATGTGTTATGATCCGGCAACCCCGAAGTGACAATAATCAGGACCACTCTCGGTGATGACCATAGTTTGAGGAGTTCATGTATTCACTATGTGTTAATGCTTTGTTCCGGTACTCTATTAAAAGGAGGCCTTAATATCCCTTTGTTTCCGTTAGGACCCCGCTGGCACGGGAGGGTTGGACAAAAGATGCCATGCAAGTTCTTTTCCATAAGCACGTATGACTATATTCGGAATACATGCCTACATTACATTGATGAATTGGAGCTAGTTCTGTGTCACCCTATGTTATGATTGTTACATGATGAACCGCATCCGGCATAATTCTCCATCACCGATCCAATGCCTACGAGCTTTTCAAATATTGTTCTTCGCTTATTTACTTTACCGTTGCTATTGTTACAATCACTACAAAACACCAAAAATATTACTTTTGCTACTGTTACTTTTGTTACCGTTACCACTACTATCATATTACTTTGCTACTAAATACTTTGCTGCAGATATTAAGTTATCCAGGTGTGGTTGAATTGACAACTCAACTGCTAATTTCGTGGAATTGTCACGACAGATGTCCTCTTGCAAGGACTTAGTCGTGGAGCCATCGCAACTAGGAAGCTTAAAGGGGTTAATCGGGACAAAGGACACGAGAGGTTTTATACTAGTTCGGCCCCTTACGGTGAAGGTAAAGTCTACGTCTAGTTGGGTTGGTATTGCTTGAGGTTTCGATGACCAGGGAGCGAGATATGCTATGCCCGGTTCTCGATTGGTTGTTTCTTGCCCTAAGCCGCCAATAGGTCGTCCCCTTATATACACGGTTTGACCCCCTGTGGCCTACAGAGTCCCGGCCGGCTTATAAACAATGTCCGGCTCGGTGACTAGTCAAGTCTACCTTATGATACAAGTCTTGCCATTATGGCAGTTTACTACAACGGGCCTTAAGTCGCCTGTGGGCCTTAGGCCCTTTGTTGAGACGCCATCTTCATGCTTGGACTTGGGCTTCTGTATGGTAATCTCTTTCCTGGGCGGCTTACACAAATAGTTATATCCCCAACATTAGGCCCCAGATTGATTTGAACCTGTTCATGTCAATCTCAAAATAACTTAAAACATAAATCTTGATCTTCGATCATAAAAAAGACTTTCTTTAACCCGCCGTGACATCATTCTTTGGATCCGTGTTAACCCGTCATGACGTCATCTTTCCTTTTTATTCCGCCGTATCACCCAACGGATCTCTGTCTTTATTGTCCGTTCCGGAAATCAAGGCGTCGGGGCCGTTGGATAATAATTCTTATCTCCTCATTTCCCGCGCCATCTCAGTTATGCTCTCCTTATAAATGGGCGCGACCTAGGTTTCATTTTCACCCTTCCAGTCGTCTTCTTCCTCTTGCCTCCTCTCGAGCTCCGCCACCGCCGCCGTCAAGCTTCTCGTCTTCACCGACCCAGGCCGCCGCATCAACCTAAATAAGACCAGAAAAACGTCGGCGAACCTCCGCAACTCCTCCAGACCCGTAAGTTTCCTTCCCTTCCCTGCTTAGATCTGCATTAGAGCTTCTTCGAGTTCGTCGTAGTTCATCACCATTAGAGCCAACTCCTTGTTAGTTTTTTCTCCTAGATGCCACTTTCGATCCGAGAATGATATAAAACAGCTGCGGTAGTTGTTTTGCCCTTATCTTGGATACGAAACAGATCTCTTTCTCTGTATGAAGGCCTTATTCGAGCTTATGAACGCATCTGCGTCAGTTTTTAGGTCTAGAAAAACTTTCTTATCAGAACAGATCTTTGATCTCAAATCATAGCAGAAGATTATGAAACCTGTTTTCATCACCCGGAAAAATTCTTATGTTTAATGCCTTTAACATAACTGTCCAGGTATCCGGTTTAAATGCATTCCACTTGATCTGTGAACCTTGGCGCCTTCTCGGTCTTTAAAACTTTTGAACTGTTGCTAACACTTGTAGCGGCTTAAATAATGTTGCTCAATTATCCTTATGTCATTAGGCCCCTTTAAGCCGCTATCTTCAGTAATTTGGATATTTTCTTCCGGGTTAAAATTTAAACCGGAACTTCTTATTTTGTAATAGGCCAATCTGTTGTCATGGCGCCTAAGTCGACCAAAGCTCCTGTAACCTGCAACTGGGTCCCATCCACAGTCACTAAGAGCAAACTAGCTGAACTTGTGAAGTCTGGCCATTTGCCAAAAAAGGAGGTCATGTCTTATCACGTCCCTGACCCATCTGAAGAGAAGCCTCAACCCAAAGAATGGGAGGTAATAGTTTTCACGGATCACATGAGCCGGGGATTTGCCCCTCCCGGCTCAAAGTTCTTCAGAGAAGTTCTAAATTTCTTTGACCTTAGACCTCAAGACATTGGACCCAATTCCGTGTCCAATCTTTGCAATTTCCAAGTCTTCTGTGAGGTGTACCTGGGAGAGGAGCCAAGCCTGCTCTTGTTCATAGAACTTTTTTACTTGAACCGGCAGAATGAGCGTGCCAATGGGCGAGTCTTGAACTTGGCGGTATCTCAATCCAATGACGGAGAGATGCATTTCCTTATCTTTGGCTGCCGAGTCACCCCAAATATTGGAACCGGTCATGGTTCTCCGTCGAGATACTTCTCCGGTGATGAGCCGCCTCTGCTTGACTTTCACGCCTGCGCCTTGAGCCCAACCATCCATTTGGCGGATAAAGCGACCCATTGTTGAACGTCTGCCGCTCAACCCCACCATCAAGAAGATTAAAGCTCTTTTGTGAAATGGTTTAAATGGCATCAACTTGGTCCGAGTCTGGGTCACTTGGCGTATACTCCCATTAAGCCGCCGCACCGGCTTAATGTGCACCTATACAGGCGAAGAGAACGACCCAATGCGCCATAGTTGTGACGACTTACCAGATGATGTGGCAGATGCTACAACCTAGTCCTTTGCTAAAGGAGAATCTTGTTATCAACAATACCTTGGGTTACTTCCATACGCAAAAAGAACCCGGTCCCTGCAGTAAGTTACCAATCTTAATAAATACTCTTTAATATGTTTGCCTCTTTGTACTTATAATTCCTTATCTTTTCCACAGGCCGGTGATGATTTCTGGAAATTCAGATATGACCACGAGGCTGCCCAACAAGCCAGAGCATCCAAGAAAAATGAAAGGAAAAACGCCAAGACGGGGACTTCAAAAAAGAAGAAACCTAGCGCCTCCGAATTGCTCAAACTGGATGACTCTTCTTCAGACGAGGAAGAGGTAATCCCTTATTCTCTTAACTCCTTTGTTACTATTTTATTAATATTTCCGCCTTTCAGGAAGACACTGGAAACAACCAAGCTCATGGCGAAGAGGTAACTATAATCTCCTCCGACTCAGAGCCTTTGCCAAAGCACAAAACCCGGCGGGTGAACCGGAAAGTAAGATTTTCACATCCCTTAGCTTATAAATATCATCAATTTCTTTTGAAGCAACAACAGCTTGAGAGCCGGAGCCAAACCTAGACAAGTAAAGATGTAGAGCTCTCTTCCGGCTTACCTGATGTGAGCAGGAAGCGTCGAACTGAGGTCATCTTCGCTTTGCGTTCTGTTTATCCTTTGGCGGGTTTAATTCGTCAGCCTCTCAATTCATCCGACTCCAATTATCAGGATACCTCTCCTTCCTCTGGCGAGTCTATGCAATCCAACATGCCGGCCTTCAAGACTGCCCCTGGGTAATGTACCTTTGTTATCCTCATGCTTTGCCTTACTCATATTTGTACTCATCCCTTTGTTTTATCCAAAGTGTGCAGGTGAAGCCCAGTAAGAGGGCAAAAAAGAATAAGCCGATTGAAGACCCAGTAGCAACGGAGCCGGAACCATTGCCCCAGATGCTTCTACTCATCAACCTCCTCCTGAGCCGGCCCATGAAATCCTGACACCATCTTCCGACCCGCCTCAAGAAGACACTCTTGATAGCTCCGACAAACCGGAAATTCCTAGCCCGGTCCGGACGGCTGAGCCGGAAGTTGAATTCTTGAAAAGCCAGTATGTTGAACCGGGGCAGCCTACTGTTCTTGCCAGATGTACCGCTAAGGAAGAACTTGTCAAAAGCCGGAAGACCAAATAGGACATCGCTGATTATGCCCACTTAAGCATTGGCGATATAGTCTCAGGCTATCTGAATCAAGTGCATAACAGCCGCGACCTGGAAATTAACATGGTGAAACAGATACAACATAAATCTGAGGTATAACTTATATTATTTCTCCTGAATCTTACTTACTGTACCAGCCCCCAAGTCTACTGCTTATAGGTAGATATGCCGTAGACTTAGATATCAGCTTACTGTTAGTTCACCCGGTTTACAAGAAAGGATATTTAACCCGGCTATAATATAGCAACTTAAAATAAGCGATACACATTAGCCCCCAAGTGTCAAGTATCTTTACTTGTCAAGTGCTTGAGACTTTAATATGCATAATCTGACATTATAAAGTAAAATTTTCTTCAGCATACATTAGCCCCCAAGTGTCAAGGGTCTTTACTTGTAAAGTGCTTGAGACTTTAATAATACCTTACCATAACCTTACTTGTAACCCGGCGTTATTGCAGGTCTCCACCAGTCAATTCGAATTGCAAATTGCTGACCTGAAGACCGGTGTGCCCAAGACCTTGAGATTCAAAAGCCGACTCCAAATTCGCATTCAGCGTCTCGAGCAAGAAAAGTTGAAGAAGGATTTTGACGCGGAGAAGAAGGCATGGGCGGATGAAAAATCTTCACTTGTGACCCGGCCGAGACAGCGAAGCAGCTCTTGCCGAAGCAACTGCCGAACTGTCCCGGCTTAAAGCACCAGATATCCCAAATGGTCTCAGCAATTTTCGGTAAGTTACTATGTGTAACTTTTGAACATCACCATGATTTATTTGATAACTATTTCAGATATTATCTCCGGCTTAATCTTATATGTATAAACGCAGGCCCCAGGAGTACCAACACAAGCGTAATATCTTGATCAAGCTTAAGGCGGTGTACACTCTAGTGGAACAATTGTACACCGGTCACAACGATGCTTTGGCCGTTGTGGCTTTATCAAATGATACTCCTTATCTCCTGCAGGATGTGCTCAAACGGCTTGCCATGTTACCTCAACGGATTCAGGAGTTAAGACGGGCATCTGGTAGAGCCGGGGCCATAGCCGCCGTAAGCCGGGCCAAAGCGTTGGTTCCAGAGCTAGACTTAGTCGATGTTGCTCTTGGATATCCTAGCTTGAAGGAGGACGGCTCTGCATTCAATGAATCAGACTTCACCACCTGTGTGAGAGTCGACGCCCCTGTGGCCACCATCATCGGCAACGATATTGATCTTATGAAGTATCAGCCGGGTTATGACAACGAGAACCGGAGGATTCCAACTCCGCATTATGATGATGTCAGCCTGATCCCTCCAACTCGTAAGCATACCTTTGCTCCTAAAGTTGACCCGGCCAGTTTAATAGATGATGAAGCTGAATTTGAAGCCTTAAGCGGCATTGATCGGACCTCGTCAACCTTCCGGGACAAAGCAGCAGCATTTAAGAGGCGGAGAAGGATAACCCGGAGTCGTCAAGTCCACCAAAGGAGTAACCCGCCTGGCACTAAGTCTTTGAAAAAAAATAATGCTTCATTATTAAGACTCGGGGAGTCTTGTAATAGGGTAGAAAAACTTCTTAACTCTGTCATGCCTTCACGCATGTTTGTGGTGCTTAACAATGTCTCAAGCCGCTATCATTGTATACTGTCGGCTTACATGAATTGCTTCTTAACATCCAAAAGCTTTTTGCTTTACCCTGTGTATAAAAACAAAAAATTCCTTTGGCGTCTTACCACATCCGGGGTCGTGTAAAATAATGTTAACCCGGAGTATGAACCAAAACATCATAAGTATCACCGGTTCATGATCATGACCATAATAATATACTGTTATCTTATTGAGGCGTACATTACCGCTTACGTGATCCCAAAAAGCGCAGATTACACTTAACTTCCGAAAATTGGCACATATAATGTTTACCTGGCCCTTAATATTATTTACTCTTATAGAATAAAGTAAACCTAATTTTCAAAGGCCTACGATTCGAATACGATCAAGAGAACTGTTCCAAAGGGGTTAAGCTAAGATTCGGATACGATCATATAGCCCCCAATGGCTTTGGCGATGCTGATCAAGTAGGTATCGACAGCTATGTTCTCTTTGGTTCGAATACGACCTATGTTTGAACAGGAAGCCCCCAAGTGACCATGATAGTTGTTTAATGACGTTGATTCAAATACGATCCACGTCAGACCCAAAGAGGTTATGCTATGATTCAAATATGATCAAGAAGCCCCCAAGCGGGTTTGGCAGTGTGCCAATCAATTGGGTATCGACAGCTATGTTCTCTTTGGTTCGAATACGACCTATGTTTGAACAGGAAGCCCCAAGTGACCATGGATAGATTCAGATATGATCATAAGGCGGACCAAAGGGAAAACCGGATTCATATATGATCCGCTCCCTGTTAGTTGTTTCCACCACCTGGTAAAGAAAACACATAAACCTTGTAGGATGGAAAGGAAAGAGGTCCTGCTTTATTGCTTTATATCATATATACATTGTTAAAAAAGAAAAAAACAAATATAGTCTGAGAGCCGGTGGCTCAAGTATAGTAGGGCCGGAGATGCGCTATGTTCCACGGCCGGCGGGTCTCTTCCTCCGACTTACGTGAGTCTTTGTGCTCTCGAACATCGATGAGGTAATATGACCCGTTGTTGAGATTCTTGCTGACCACAAAAGGTCCATTCCAAGGAGGGACAACTTGTGCATATCAGATTGATCCTAGATGAGCCGGAGCACTAAATCGCCTTCCTAGAAAGTTCTGCTTCTGACCCGGCGGCTATGATAACGGCCCAGGTCTTGCTGATAAATCGCCGAGCGGGCTATTGCCAAGTCTCGCTCTTCATCCAACAAGTCAAGTGCATCCTGACGAGCTTTTTCATTATCAGCCTCAATGTAAGCCGCCACCCGGGGTGAATCATGCCGGATATCACTAGGCGTAACCGCCTCGCTCCGTTACACCATGAAGAAAGGTTTATAACCAAGAGACACATAGGGCGTTGTGTTGATGCTCCATAGCACGTAGGGTAACTCCTCCACCCAACAACCCGGAGTTCGCCGCAAAGGGAACTAAGAGCCTGGGTTTGATACCTTTCAAGATCTCTTGATTAGCTCTTTACGCTTGACCATTATCTTTGGGGGTGAGCAACAGCCGAAACATCAAGCCGGATGTGCTCTTGTTGACATAACTCTTCCATGGCACCCTTGGAGAGATTAGTACCATTATCAGTTATAATGTTGTGCGGAAAACCAAAACGAAAGATCACCTTTTGATGAACCGAACCGTCGTGGCTGCATCACACTCATCGACCGGCTCTGCTTCAACCCACTTGGTGAATTTATCCACCGCCACCAATGTGTGTCTTCTTATCCTTAGACCTTTTGAAAGGTCCAACCATATCAAGCCCCCAGACTGCAAATGGCCAAGTAATCGGAATCATCCTCAATTCTTGAGCCGGCACATGAGCTCGTCGTGAGAATTTTTGACATCCGTCACATTTGCTGACCAGATCCTCCGCATCAGCATGAGCCGTCAGCCAATAAAAACCATGACGAAAAGCCTTGGCTACCAGAGACTTTGAACCGCATGATGACCGCAATCACCTTCATGAATCTCACGAAGTATCTCTGACCGTTCAGTAGGTGATACACAACGTTGAAACGCCCGAAGGACGCTGCGGTGATGCAACTCGCCATGAACAATAGTCATGGATTTGGACCGCTGATGATTTGTCTTGCCAAGGTCTCATCCTCGTGCAACTCTCCCGGTCATATAGGCCAAATATGGGACCGTCCAATCCGGGATGGCATGGAGAGCCGCCACCAAGGCGCCTCCGGTGCAGCATCGCAAGCTCTTCCTCTGTAGGCACTTTCTGACGAGAAGGGTTATGCAAAATGTCAAGGAAAGTATTAGGCGGCACCGGCTTACGCTGAGACCCCACCGCTTAAAGCATCACCGCCTCATTCTTCCTTCGATCAATGTGCTCTACTTGATAACCTTTGAAGTGCCCAGCCACCGCATCAACTTCACGACGATAAGCTGCCATGAGGGGATCCTTAGAATCCCACGTGCCTGACACCTGTTGAGCGACGAGGTCTGAATCGCCCAAGCATCTTACCCGCTCAAATTCATCTCTTTGGCCATCCGGAGGCCATGGAGTAAAGCCTCAGATTCAGCTGCATTGTTAGTACAGGAAACATAAGCCGGAGCACATAACAAAATTTGTCACCTCGGGGAAGTTAAAGCGACTCACCCCGAGCCTTCCAACTACTGGACCCATCGAAGTGAATAGTCCAATATGTGTTATCCGGCTTCTCCTCTGGTGCCTGCAACTCCTTCCAATCATTGATAAAGTCCACTAGGGCTTGAGACTTGATAGCTGTGCGCGACATATACTTCAAACCGTGAGGCCAAAGCTCGATGGCCCACTTGGCAACTCGTCCTGTGGCTTCCCTGTTCTGGATGATGTCTCCCAAGGGGGCTGAACTTACCACAGTTATAGGATGACCCAGGAAGTACTGCTTTAGCTTCCGGATTGCCATGAACACCTAGAGATGGCACCCGACGGGTTTGGGTACGGGTGGAGACACCCCATACCCTTACCCGTCCCTACAAACCTTACCCATCACCCGTACCCATAACCGTCGACGGGCAGAATTTTTCCCCATGCCCACCACCCGGCAGGGTAAACGGGTACCCGCGGGTAAAAATATCCATATTTGCAACACATCTATGTAAAAAATAGTCAAAACTATAATATCTCATATTCATAAAATCATAAACAAAATCAGAACTCACCAAGCCAAAATAGCCTTTGCTCTTGTTCTTGTGCTTGGTGGCAGCTGCAGATCGACCATTGCTAGGCCAGGGCGTCGCCTCAAGCCGGACATCTTGGACATAGTGCTGTGATGGTGCTCTAACTTGGACCCCGAAGCAGGAGGTGGGAGACATTGACGCCGATCAGGGACTTGGCCAGGTGACTGGACCTGGCCCTTTCCTGGCGGGCAGAGGTAGAAGTCAGCATCCAGTGATAGTGTTGGGCTTAGGCTTGGGGTAGGCGTGTCGTGCTCCTAGCCTTGGTAGTCGCCGCCGTCCAACTTCGTCCGTGTGATCTGCAACTCCACCTCAAGGTCTCCATCCATGCGCGAGCTATGGTCGCCATCCCTGGGTTCCATGGCATTCGCGTCCACCTCTAGAGGACAGGAAGGGGGTGATGGTGTGCGGCGGCTAGAGCCTTGGAGGTGCTGGCGATGGTCGAGGCTGATGCCGCCTGATGGGAGGAGATGCAGATTGATCTGCTGCGAGCCTGCTGCCTGCCACGCACGTCAATCACGCAAGAGATTTTTTTAAAGACAAATCACGCAAGAGATAAATACGTACGTGATTCTGGACGGGATGTGAACGTAAGAAACAAATCACGTCAATCACTGCCCCTCTTGTGGGTCGTGGCCTCGTGGGCTTGTGGCCTCATGCACTGCTAGTGTGGTTCGGCGGCCTAGCAAGATTAATTTTTTTGGCTGTGGGATTTAGGTAAATATAATAAGTGCTCAAAAAAGGTAAATATGATAGGTTTAAGATGTGGACAAATAATATATGAGTCCCAATTGTTGGATTATATGCTGGGTACATGCGTAAGCGGGTATGGGTTATACTAAACCATACCCGTACCCATTATACCCAATGGGTTTGGAATTTTCCTATTTATGTACCCATGGATAATTCTTTAACCCATACCCTTGCCCTAATAGGGTTTTTACCCACCGGGTACGCGGGTAATGGGTACCCATTGCCATCCCTATGAACACCCCATAAACAAGTTTCTGCCAATGTGGATACCTTTGCTTGGATTCTATGAGCACCTCACTGATGTAATAAACTGGCCGCTGAACTGGATGCTCCTTGCCAGTCTCCTTACGCTCCACCACAATGGCCACACTAACAGCACGTGAGTTAGCAGCAACATACAACAACAATGGCTCTTTATCAATTGGAGCCGCGAGAACCGGCGGCTCAGACAATTGTCTCTTTAAATCTTCAAAGGCAGCATCAAGAGCCTTTACCTGCATAAAAGTGTCTGCTTTTCTTCATCATTTGATACAGCGGTAGAGCCTTCTCCCTAGCCGGCTTATGAATCGGCTTAGCAGCAATGCGACCACTTGATCGCTGAACATCATTGATGCACACCAGTTTAGCCAGCGAGGTAATCGCCTTGATCTTCTCCGGGTTAGCTTCAATGCCCCTGTTTGAGACCAGGAATCCTAAAAGTTTGCCTGCAGGTACACCAAATACACACTTGTCCGGGTTAAGCATCATCTTGTAGACCCGGAGATTATCAAAGGTTTCCTTTAAGTCGGAGATCAAGGTTTCCTTCTCTCTGGACTTCACCACAATGGCATGCACATAAGCATGAACATTGCACCCAATCTGATTGTGGAGACAATTACGCACACACCGCCGATAAGTCGCCTGGCACTCTTGAGCCCAAACGGCATAGACACATAGCAGAAGGCTCCAAATGGAGTAATGAAAGCCGTCTTCTCCTGGTCCTTAACTACCATCTTGATCTGATGATAACCAGAGTAAGCATCCAATAAACTCAACCGCTCGCAACCCGCTGTAGCATCGATGATTTGATCAATGCGGGGTAGAGCAAAGGGATCAGTCGGACAAGCTTTATTTAAGTTCATGTAGTCCACACACATCCGCCAGGTGCCGTTCTTCTTGAGCACAAGCACCGGGTTAGCCAACCACTCCGGGTGAAAAACTTCCACGATGAACCCGGCCGCTAAGAGCCGAGCGACCTCCTCCCCTATAGCCTTTCGCCTTTCCTCATTGAATCGCCGGAGCAACTGCCTGACCGGCTTATACTTTGGATCAATATTAAGAGTGTGCTCAGCGAGTTCTCTTGGGACACCCGACATGTCAGAAGGTTTCCATGCAAAGATGTCCCGGTTCTCACGGATGAACTCGATGAGCGCGCTTTCCTATTTGGGATCCAAATTGGTACTGATGCCGAACTGCTTGGAAGAGTCGCATGGAGTGAAGTCAACCAGTTTTTTCTCGGCGGCCGACTTAAATTTCAACATCGAGTCTTGCTCTGTGGTTGGCTTCTTCAAAGAGGTCATATCTGCCGGGTCAACATTAGTTTGATAAAACTTCAGCTCCTCTTCAAAGACAAACAGATTCAAAGATAAGCCGCATCGCCTTCCTCGCACTCCAAGGCCACCTTTCGACTCCCATGCATAGTGATGGTGCCCTTGTAACCCGGCATCTTGAGCTGCATATAAACATAACACGGTCGTGCCATAAACTTGGCATAAGCCGGTCGTCCAAACAGAGCGTGATATGGGCTCCTGATTTTGACTACCTCAAACGTAGCTTCTCAGCCCTGGAATCATATTCGTCTCCAAAAGCCACTTCTAGCTCGATCTTTCCAACTGGATATGCCGACTTACCAGGTACCACCCCATGAAAAACAGTGTTAGACGTCCTCAAGTCCTTATCAGTCAAACCCATGCGGCGAAAGGTCTCATAATAGAGAATATTAATGCTGCTTCCTCCATCCATGAGCACCTTAGTGAATTTATATCCACCAACCTGAGGGGCCACCACCAAGGCCAACTGACCAGGGTTATCAACCGGGAGGGGGTGATCTTCTCTACTCCAAATGATAGGCCGCTCTGACCACCTCAGATAACGGGGAACCGCCGGCTCAACCGAATTCACAGCCCTTTTATGAACCTTACGGTCACGTTTACACAAGTTAGTGGTAAACACATGGTATTGCCTTTGTTCAACTGTTTTGGATGGCTCGATAACCTTGCTGCTTCTGCTGTCCTCCTTGACCAGATGCTGCCGATTATAGCCACCTTGACCGCCTTTGAAAACCGGAACTTGAGCCGCCACCGGGCCATGGAAACCACCTGCCTGAACCGCCGCTGATCCGTGATTGCCATCAAACATGTTTGAATTCTTGAAAGCCTTCATGATCGCGCAGTCCTTCCATAAGTGGGTGGCAGGATTTTCCCGAGTACCGTGTCTTGGACAAGGCTCATTCAGAAGCTGCTCAAGAGATGGACCTGAGCTACCAGATCGAGGGGGTGCTCTCCCTTTACGCTTCTTGTTATTACCTTGGGCATTAGCATTGGCCACAAACTCCGGGTTACCCTCCGGCTTACGCTTGTTGCCACCTTGACTTACCGGGTGATGATGCTGACCCTTTCCATTGCCGTTCTTCTTTCCTTTCCCTGTCTTTTCCTCCTTAGACGCGGGATCATTGGTAGTATCAGAATCGGCATATTTAACCAAAGCCGCCATCAGCGTACCCATGTCTTTGCAATCACGCTTATACGCCCGACTTACCGCTTGATGACTCAAACGACAATTCTGATGGAGCATAAGTACCGTAGAGCCGGCTTCCATCTTATCAGAATAGTGTATTATTTCCTTGACCCGGCGCACCCAATGAGTTGTGGACTCACCCTCCTCCTGCTTACAATTGGTCAAGTCCACAATGGACATAGATTGCTCGCGAGTATCCTTAAAGTTCTGGATAAACCGACCTTTAGCTCTGCCCATGAACTGATGGAATTGGGAGGCAAACTTTTCAACCAAGATCGGGCCGTTCCATCCAACATCATGGTGAAATACTTAGCCATTGCCGCGTCGCTGACTTCCAATAACTCCATGGCCATCTCGTAACTTTCAATCCATGCCCCCTGCTGTAAGTCGGCCGTGTAATTCGGCACCTTTCGAGGTCCCTTGAAATCCTTGGGTAGACGCACATCCCGCAGAGCCGGCACCAGACAAGGGACACCACCAGTTCTAGTGGCCACTAATGCTCCAACAGAAGTCGTTGGATACTCTGGGAGACCATCATATGCCGTCTGCTGAGCCGCTAATTGAGCCGTCCGTTCATCCTCCTGACGCAATCGATCCTGCACCGGGTTATAGCCACCGGGTTGGTTACGACGCTGGGCATTGCTTGATAAAGCTTCGACTCCATGTACTGCGTAACTTTCGGACTCCGGTTTGGACGAGGTGCTATCCAAGGCTGAGGAGTGGAATGAATCATGTCCCTGCTGTAAGAATAGGTCTCTTGCTGTGCCAAGGCCGTCTGACAGCTAATACTTGAGAATATTCTTTGGCTCCCCTTGTGTCGAATCAATAAATTTGGGTTGAATACTCTACCCTCGAAAACTGTTGCGGTCCCCTATACTTGTGGGTTATCAAGACTATTTTCTGGCGCCGTTGCCGGGAGCTTAGCTCTATTCTTTGAGTCACTTGGGATTTATATCTGCTGGTCACTATGAAGAACTTGAAAGACGCCAAGACAACAATTTATCCCTCAACTACGAGGGGAGGTAAGGAACTGCCATCTAGCTCTGCACTTGATTCACCTTCTGTTTTGAGTAAGCTTGCGACACCTAAACATGCTTCTGCTATTCGTTCTGATATGTCGCATGTTACTGATGATGCCACTTCTGCTATGCATGATACTTATGATGAGACTACTTCTATACTTGATACTACTGTGCCACTTGGTGAATTTCTTGATGAACAAATTGCTAAGGTTAGAGAGAAAGTGTCGTGGAATTGTCACGGCAGATGTCCTCTTGCAAGGACTTAGTCGTGGAGCCATCGCAACTAGGAAGCTTTAAGGGGTTAATCGAGACAAAGGACACGAGAGGTTTTATACTAATTCGGCCCCTTGCGGTGAAGGAAAGCCTACGTCTAGTTGGGTTGGTATTGCTTGATGTTTCGATGACCAGGGAGCGAGATACGCTATGCCCGGCTCTCGATCAGTTGTTTCTTGTCCCTAAGCCGCCAGCGGGTCGTCCCCTTATCTAGACGGGTTGACTCCCTGCGGCTTATAGAGTCCCGGCCGGCTTATAAACAGTGTCCGGCTCGGTGACTAGTTAAATCTACCTTATGATACAAGTCATGCCATTGTGGCGGTTTGTTACAACAGGCCTTAAGTCGCCTGTCGGCCGTAAGCCCCTTTTCCTGAACCGCCATCTTTATGCTTGATTACAGCCCTCGATCTGGCGAGCCTTCTTTGTGTAACCCAGCCCCTCCTGGGTGGCTTACACAAATAGTTATATCCCCAACATTAGGCCCCAGATTGATTTGAACCTGTTCATGTCAATCTTAAATTACCTTAAGAAGTAAATCTTCAGTCTTCCAGCTGTGCAAAGGTTTTCTTTAACCCGCCATGACATCATCTTTTGGATTCGTGTTAACCCGCCGTGACGGCATCCTTACTTAAATTCATTCTTTATTTCATCGTATCCTCCAACGGATCTTTGCCTTTACTGACTGTCCAAAAACCGAGGCGTCGGGGCCGCTGGATAATAACTTTTATCTCCTCGTTTCTCGCTCCGTCTCAGCTATCCTTTCCTTATAAATAGGCGCAACCTAGGTCTTCCCATTCTCTTCCTTCCAGTCATCCTCTTCCTCTCGCTGCTTCTCTGTCGCTCGAGCTCCGTCGCCGACGTCGTCGCAGATCTCTTCGTCTTCACCGACTCCGGCCGCTGCATCAACTTGGTTTGACAAGAAAAAACGCGACGACCCTCCGCTGCAATCCTGCATCTGTAAGTCTCCTCTTCCCTGCTTCGTAGATCCACACCAGGACCTTCGAGTTCTTCGCTGTTCATCAGGATCCTTCCATAGATTTCATCACCTCTGCTCTTCTGATCTTGAAGATGGTAAAAAACTGATGCCGTAGATATTCCGCACCCATTTTGAATGCAAATAGATCCCTTTATATCATACAGAAGCCCCATTCGAGCCTTTGAGCTTCAACTGCGCCAGTTCTAGGTCTAGAAAATTTTCTTTTTAGAACAGCTGTTTGATCCGAAATGATAACAACAACTTGTGAAACTTGTTTGTTCCACCCGGAAGTGAAAAACTGCCTCTGTCGAATATGCTTAACTGCTCATTGATACCTGTAGCGGCTTAATATTCATTGCATAGTCATCCATATACCATTAGGCCCCTTCTTAAGCCGCCATCTTGACTAGTTTTAAATATTTTCCTCCGAGTTAAATTTGAACCAGAACCTCTTATTTTGTCACAGTCCTTAATTTTTGTCATGGCACCTAAAGCGGCCAAGGCTCCTGTGACCTGTAATTGGGTCCCATCCACAGTCACGAGGAGTAAACTGTCTGAATATGTGAAGTCTGGCCATCTGCCGAAAAAGGAGGTCATGTCTTATCGTGCCCCTTACCCGTCTGAAGGAAGGCCTCAACCCAAAGAAGGGGAGGTGGTAGTTTTTACGGATCACATGAGCCGGGGATTTGCCACTCCCGGCTCAAAATTCTTCAGGGAAGTTTTGAATTTCTTTGACCTTAGACCTCAAGATATTGGACCCAATTCCATGTCAAATATCTGCAATTTCCAAGTCTTCTGCGAGGTGTACCTAGGAGAGGAGCCAAATCTGCTTTTGTTCAGAGAGCTTTTCTACTTGAACCGGCAGAATGAACGTGCCAACGGTCCCAGTCTTGAACTTGGCGGTATCTCAATTCAGCGGCGGAGACACTGCCTTTTCCCTTATGCTGAACTGTCGAGTCATCCGAAAGATTGGAATCAGACGTGGTTCTATTGCCAGGATACTTCCCCAGCTAACGAGAGCCCTCTGCCCGGCTTCCATGCTCTGCGCCTTGAGTCCAACCATCCGCTAGGGGACAAACTAAGTGCTATTGAGCGCCTGCCTCTCAATCCCACCATCAAAAAGATCAAAGCTCTTTTGGGAAATGGCCTAAACGGCATTGATCTGGTCCGAGTTTGGGTCGCTTGGCGAGTACTTCCGTTAAGCCGCCGCCCCGGCTTAATGTGTACTTATTCAGGCGAAAAGGATGATCCACTGCGTCATAGCTCTGATAATTTACCAGATGATGTGGTGGAAGCTACGACCCAGTCGCTGCTGAAGGAGGGCACATTAACTAGTAACGCCTTCGGCTTACTTCCCTTCTGCAAGAAGAACCCGGCCCCTGCAGTGAGTCATCAACTTTAATAAATATTTCTAGCCTTGTCACACCTTACTTGTACTCATAATTTTTTTATCTTTTTTCACAGGCCGATGACAACTTTTGGAAGGTCCAGTATGACCATGAGGCTGCTAAACAAGCCAGGACAGCTAAGAAGACCGAAAGGAAAGCCGCCAAAACGGGAACTTCAAAGAAGAAGAAACCCAGCGCCTCCGATTTACTCAAATTGGACGACACTTCTTCGGATGATGAAGAGGTAATCCCCGATTCTCTTCACTCCTTTGTCATTATTTTACTGACATTTCATCCTTTCAGGAGGATACGGGGCACAACCAAGTGGTTGGTGAAGAGGTAATTATAATTTCCTCCGACTCAGAGCCAGTGCCCAAGCAAAAAATCCGAATGGTAACTCGGAAAGTAAGATTTTCACATCCTCTAGCTTATCAAGATCCTCAATTTCTTTTGAAGCAACAACAGCTTGAAAGTCGGAGGCAGACCCGGACTAACAAGGATGCATAACTCTTCTCCGGCTTACCTGACGTAATTAGGAAGCGTCGGACTGAGGTTATCTCCGATTTACGTTCTGTTTTCCCTTTGGTGGGTTTAATTCGCCAACCTCTCAATTCATCTGACTCCAATTATCAGGATACCTCACCTTCCTCCAGCGAGTCTATGCAATCAAACATGCCGGCTTTCAAAACTGCTCCCGGGTACTGTAACTTTAGCTACTCTAGGCTTTAACCTTACTCATGCTTTAGTATTCATCCTTCTACCTTTGTTAACAGCATGCAAGTGAAACCCAGCAAGAGGGAAAAGAAGAATAAGCCGTCCTAAGACCCGATTGTAACTGAACGGGCGCCTGATATGTCTGCTCTAGACAGCTCCACCCATCAGCCGCCTGAACCGGCTTCTGACATTCCGGTGCCAACCTCTGACCCGCCTGCCGAAGATACTCTCAACAGTTCCGATAACCCGGAAGCTCCTAGCCCGGTCAAGACGACTGACCCGGAAGTTGAAGTTTTGAAAAGTCAGTTTGTTGAACCAGGGCGGCCTACTATCCTTGCCAAATGTACTGCCAAGGAAGAACTTGACGAACGCCGAAAGGCCAAGCAGGACATTACTGATTATACTCACTTAAGCATTGGTGATATAGTCTCGGGTTATCTGAATCAAGTGCATAATAGCCGTGACCTGGAAATTGACATGGTGAAACAAATACAATACAAATCTGAGGTATAACTTATGCTATTTTCCTGAATCTTACTTACTGTACCAGCCCCCAAGTCTACTGCTTTATGAATAAATATGTTGTAGACTTAGAAATCTGCTTACTGTTGGTTTGTCCGGTTTAAAGAGAATATATTTAACCCAGTTATAGCATGATAGTTTCGAACTTGCGATACACATTAGCCCCCAAGTGTCAAGTATCTTTACTTGTAAAGTGCTTGAGACTTAATATGCATAACCCGACATGGTAGATTAAAAATTCTTCAGCATACATTAGCCCCCAAGTGCCAAGTATCTTTACTTGTAAAGTGCTTGGGACTTAATATTATCTTACCATGATTCTTACCGTAAATCGGTATCAATGTAGGTCACCATAAGTCAATTTGAGTCGGAGATTGCTGACCTGAAGAGCCGTCTGACAACTCAAGAGCTTAAAACTCAAAAAGCCAACTCCAAATTTGAATTCAGCGTCTCTGAACAAGAGAAGTTGAAGAAAAAATTTGAGTCAGAGAAGAAAATCTGGGCTGATGAGAAAGCATCACTGGTGACCCGGGCTGAGACGGCAGAGGCTTCACTCGCAGAAGCAACAACCGAGCTGTCCGACTTAAAGCGTCATATATCTCAAATGGTCTCAGCCATCTTCGGTAAGTTATTGTTCATAACCCCAAATATTGCAATCCTTTCTTTGATTATTGCCATTACTGTTATCTCTGGATCACCTTTATGTTTGTGAACACACATGCCCCAGGAGCACCAATCTCAAGCAGAACATGCTGGTCAAACTTAAGGCGGTTTACACTCTAGTGGAGCGGCTGTACACCGGGTCACAACGTGCTGTGGCTGTTGTAGCCTTATCAAATACTACTCCCTACCTTACGCAAGGCGTCTTTGAAGTGTCTCATTGTGCTACCTCGGCGGATCCAGGATTTAAGGCGGGCATCTTCAAGAGTTGGGGCCGTAGCCGCATTGAGCCGGGCAAAAGCATGGATTCCAGAACTAGACCCGGCCGACCTTGCTCTTGGATACCCGAGTCTGAAGGAAGACGGTACCGTATTTGATGATCATGATTTCACCGCCTGCGTCAAAGGCATATGTCCCGTGGCTACCCTTATCAGGAACGATACTAACCTCTCCAAGTACTCTCCGGGCTATGACAGCGAGAACCGGAGAATTCCAAACACTCCATATGATCAAGTCAGCATGATCCCTCCAACGCGTAAGCATACTTTTGCCCCTGAAGTGGACCCAGACGGTTTAATAGATGATGAAGCTGAGTTTGAAGCCTTGAGTGGCATTGACTGGGCCTCGTCAACCTTCCAGGACAAAGCAACCAACGGAGAGGTGGAGAAGGATAACCCGGAACCATCAAGCCCACCAAAAGAGTGAACCGCCAGGCATTATGACCTTGCAAAAATAATGCTTCATTATTCAGACTCGGGGAGTCTTGTAATAGGGTCGAAAAAACCTCTTAACTTTGTCATGCCTTCGCGCATGTTTGTGGCGCTTAACACTTTTGTAAGCCGCCATCGTTATATATTTCCAGCTTATGTTGATCTTTCCTTGATGTAAAAAATTCTTCTTGTTTTAACCTGTATATAAAACAAAATAGAATTCCCTTGGCGACTTATCGCATCCGGGGTCACATAAAGTATTGATAACCCGGAGTATGAACCAAAACATCATATAAAGGCTGATTTATGATTATGATCACAATAGCATACCCACGGTCTTATTTGGTATATACTCGTCGGCTTATGTGACCCAAATCAGAGAGTTAATTTAACTCCTGATAGTTGGCACATATAATGTTTGCCTAGCTTTTAATAACATTTATACTTACAGAGTATAATGAGTAGCAAACTTAATTTCAAAGGCCTCTGATTCGAATACGATCAGTGGACCGTTCCAAAGGGGTTAAGCTAAGATTCGAATACGATCATATAGCCCCAAGTAGCTTTGGTGATGCCGATCAAATGGGTATCGACAGCTATGTTCTCTTTTGTTCGAATACGACCTATGTTTGAACAGGAAGCCCCCAAGTGACCATGAGAGTTGTTTAATGACGCTGATTCGAATACGATCCACGCCGGACCCAAAGGGGTTAAGCTATGATTCAAATATGATCAAGAAGCCCCAAGTGGGTTTGGCAAGATGTCGATCAATTGGGTATCGATACTATGTTCTCTTTGGTTCGAATCGACCTATGTTTGAACAGAAGCCCCCAAGTGACCATGGCTAGATTCAGATATGATCATAAGCGGACCAAAGGGAAAGCTGGATTCAGATATGATCCGCTCCTCGTTGGTTGTTTCCACCACACAGTAAAAAGATATATAAACCTTTGAAGCTGGCAAAAAAGAGGTCCTGCTTTATTGCTTTATATAATATATACATTGCTAAAAAAGAAAAAACATATATATATATCCTGAGAGCCGGTGGCTCAAGTATAGTAAGGCCGAAGATGAGCTATGTTCCACGGCCGGCGGGTCTCTTCCTCCGACTTACGTGAGTCTTTGTGCTCCCGAACATCGATAAGGTAGTATGACCCGTTGTTCAGATTTTTGCTGACCACAAAGGGTCCTTCCCAAGGAGGGGATAGCTTGTGCATAGCAGATCGATCTGGATGAGCCGGAGTACTAAGTCGCCTTCCCGAAGGCTCGCTTCTAACCCGGCGGCTGTGATAGCGGCGCAGGTCTTGCTGGTAAACCGCTGAGCGGGCTATTGCCAAGTCTCTCTCCTCATCCAACAAGTCAAGTGCATCCTGTCGAGCCTTTTCATTATCAGCCTCAACGTAAGCCGCCACTCGGGGTGAGTCGTGCCGGATGTCACTTGGCAAAACTGCCTCTGCTCCGTACACCATGAAGAAAGGTGTATAACCTGTAGATCTGTTAGGCGTTGTGTTGATACTCCACAGCCTGTAGGGTAGCTCCTCCACCCAACAACCCGGAGTTCGCTATAAGGGGACCAAGAGCCGGGGTTTGATACCCTTCAAGATCTCTTGATTAGCTCTCTCTGCTTGACCATTAGATTGAGGATGAGCAACAGCCGAAACATCAAGCCGAATATGTTCTCATTGACAGAACTCTTCCATGGCACCCTTGGAGAGATTAGTACCATTATCGGTTATGATCTTTGTGTGGAAAGCCAAAACGAAAAATCACCTTTTTCATGAACTGAACCGCCGTGGCTGCATCACACTTACTGACCGGCTCTGCCTCAACCCACTTGGTGAATTTATCCACTGCCACCAAAAGGTGTGTTTTCTTATCCTTAGACCTCTTGAAAGGTCCAACCATGTCAAGCCCCTAGACTGCAAACGGCCAAGTAATTGGAATCATCCACAATTATTGAGCCGACACATGAGCTTGTCGTGAGAATTTTTGACATCTGTCACATCTGCTAACCAGATCCTCCGCATCAGCATGAGCTGTCAGCCAATAAAAACCATTACGGAAAGCCTTGGCCACCAGAGATTTTGAGCCAGCATGATGACCATAATCTCCTTCATGGATCTCACGAAGTATCTCATGACCCTCCGCAGGCGACACACAACGTTGAAACTGTCACATCCCAGTTAGACCATGCATTTGGGTGTGCATCATGTTTAAATTTCATTTGAATTTGAAATGGGGAAGGCAGGAAACCCTGAACACCCCCCTTAATTCAACTAGGGTTTACTAAAAATATTTCAATGAACCTGAAATGCCCTTCAAAATGCTCATCATCTTTGCTTTGGTTCAGAACCTATGTCAAAGGTGGTGCAACATTTTCTAGGTCATCCAAAGGTCCTTGGATTAATTCATAAGTTTTGAATTTGAGCATTCAAATTATACAAAATATTTTAAATGTCCAAAAATTGCCAAACCAAAATGTTTCATGTTGGAAATATTCCAACAAGGGACCAGGAGCATTTTGGTGAATTTTGAAACTATTTTGGTATTTTAGAAAACCCCACAAAGTTGCAGGAAATTAGAAAAGATTAAAAAAAAAGAAACTTACTCGACGCCCTCGCCCACTGCTGCCCAGGCCCAGCAGCCGCCAATGAGCTGCTTGGCTCGGCCTCGGCAGCAGTGTGTCTCGGCGGCGGGCACCGCATGGGTGCCACGCACTGGTCGCCGCCGCCTCCCTCCGCCACCGCCGACGAGGACCGACCTCCCTCTCCCGAACCCCTGGACACTCCCTCTCCTCCCGGCTCGCTTCTCTCGCTCTCCCCATCTTGGCCGACGCTGCCAAGACCACCGCCGTAGTCGTGCTCCCCGCCGTCCATGCTCCTCCTCATCATGTCCAGGAGCTCCGCCACACTCCACTACCCCTAGCCAGCCGAGTCCCGCTCGTTCTAGTGCACCGAATCCATCCCACCGACCTCAACCGAGCTCGCCGTCGCCGGAGATCCCTTTCGTCGCCGCCGTCGCTCCGGTTCATCCCCGACCTCGACGAGGGCTTCTACACGTCGCCTGTGAGCCTACCTAACTCCCCTTCCCTCTCTCTCGCCTCGAGCAACGTAGCAACCGAGCCACGTTCACCCGCACCCGCCGCCGTGGAGCTGCCGCCGACGTGCTCCAGTCACTCTCCGCCACCCCATGGTGTCCGTTGCACTCCACCGCACTCCGAGGGTCTACCAAGTACTCCCGCACCTCACCGAGCCCTCTAACCCCAAGCCCGCTGTTGGCGAACCCGGCGGCCGCTTAGCCTCGTCGCCGGGCGCCAACTCCGCCACCCGACCCCAACCGACTCCACCAGGAGTCGCGGGTTGCTCCTAGCTACCCGTAGCTACCTTCCGCGACTCGTTTGGTCGCCGGAATCGCCAAACACACTCCCTCCGCCGTGTCGGGCTCGCCGGCGGCTAGTCGCCGGTGCAGCCGACGTGGACGTTGACCACTGCGGGCCCTCGTTGACCCCGACAGGTCACTGACAGATGGGGCCCAGCCTTGCTAACTAAATAGGTTAGTTTTAATTAAATTTTAATTAAGTTAATTACCACGACATGCGGGACCCACTGTCAGGTTTGACCTGACGCCTGATTGACTCGGCGTCATCTTTGACGCATGGTCGACGATTAATTCAATTTCTGGATTTATTCTAATATAGTAAATTCCAGAATATAATTCAAATTTCAAATGCTTATAACTTTTAATCTATAACTCCAAATGCAAAGATTTATATATGAAAAATTATCAGAAAAATCCACTCTATCCATTGGTACATGTTTCATGCATGTTAAAACAAGTTAACCTTGCTGTTTAATCAGAATAATATAATGCACCTTTAGGGCTATTTCAAATGAGCTATCATTTGAATCTTTGATTCAAATGAGTTCATCCCCTATTGTTTCAGCTTGCATTAGGCCAACACACATCCATATTGCCATGTCATAGCATGCATCATATTGTTGCATACCGTCATGTGTGTTTACTCGATATGCTTTTTCGTGATAGGTCCCGCCTCGAGGATAACCTCGACTATCCATCCAAGGGCGTTACTCTATCCCCTGCTCCATCGTGCAAGCAACTCATTGATCATTCCGATACAAACCCATGTTCTCGCTTCTGTTCTCAAGCATTGCATTAAGACAACGCGATTCAAACTGTTGTGTGTCATGTAGTTGAACCCACTTCCTTTGCATGACTGTCATTGCCACAATAACTAGATGAAACCCACTAGTATGTGTAGGAGTTGATTGAGCCATGTTTGTGATTCCTACCATGCTATGCTTGCTATGCTTAGAGTTGTGTCAGTCCGGCACATCCGGATGATGGACTGGAGTGAAAGGTTGTGTTGGTTCAAGAGTGAAAGTGTTGAACACGTTTTGGTAAAGGTATCGATGAGAGGCCATGTAGGAGTACATGGTGGGTTGTTTCATTGAAGCCGTCCCTAAGAACTGAGATCTGTGTTTGTGATCCATGAAACAGTTACTACCACGCATTGGGATCCTTAATTGACCCTCTCGGCTTCTTAACCACTATTGTCCTCGGTCCGGAGTTGCAAGTAGTTTCGGTGTTTGTAGCATCTTTGGGGCCGCCGCATATTGGCCGTAGGGGTGGGTTGTGTTGCGGTAGGCACCGTGGTCTGTGTACCGATTCGCCTGCTTGGTGTCTCGGAACCTGTACACATCGCTCGGGGCCGTATGGGAAACCTCGGCCGGACTCCCTGTGGACGGACCCCGCCTAGGCGATCAACCGGGACTCGGGACTTGTGTGTTGAGGTAGGCTGTGGTCGACACCCACGGTGGGCTGCCGCTTGAAGGTTGCCGAGTACATGTCGTGTAAACGGCGGTAAGTGGTGAGAGCGTGTGTGAAGAAGTACACCCTGCAGGGTTTAATATGATCTATTCGAATAGCCGTGTCCACGGAGAAGGACTTCGGGTTACCTATATCAGTTCATAGACAAGTAAATGGATACTACTAAAAGCCTCAAGATAAGTGTGAGTATCGTGGATGGCCCTCTCGTGGGATGACGAGAGAGAGGATCCACGGTGGAGTATTGTGATGGTGATTAGTGGACTCGTGTGCGACAAATGCTTTTCAAGTGGTGTCACGAGGGATAGCTTAGCCAAGAGTCAAAGCTGGCTTGCTGCAAATAACTCCACCACCTTCTTGAGAATGTGCATGTATGATAGGATTCTGTGGTAAGACTTGCTGAGTACCCCCGTACTCATGTTTGCTTAATTAATGTTTTTCAGACGACAACACTGCCCCTTCCGATGGGTTCTATGTAGACCTTGACATCGACGAGTGAATTAGCCACCCAGGTGGCGATCTAAGACTTGTGAAGGGCCATTGTAGATAGAAAGGCTCCAACAAGCTTTCTTTCTTTCTAGAGTCTCAGACTGGACTAGTTTGCTTCCGCATGTGCTTGTATGATTGTATGACTTGAGTGTTGGGTCATGTGATCCCTACCTGTATGACTATGTTATGTATGGCTCCTCGAGCCTTTTAAATAAAGTACTTGAGTTGTAGAGTTTTGTTGTGATGCCTTGTTGTATTTACTCATATCGGGCATATTATGCGTGTATGATTGAAATGCTTGGTATGAGTGGGATCCGACAAACTAGTTGTTTATCCTTGGCAGCCTCTCATATGGGGAAATGTAAGTCTCGTGCTTACGAGCGATAGTAGTCCGCTACAGCCCGGTTCACCGGAGTCCTGCTAGCCCAAAGACTACCGCTTGGACACTTGATCGGCCGGCATGTGATTCACTTGCCTTATGTCCGTCCCTTCGGGAAATGTCACGCTGGTGGTATTCGAGTCCCGCCTAGCTCTGCTACAGCCCGGTATACCGGAGTCCTGTTAGCCCAAAGGTTACAGCCCAAATATATCGTTGCTGACCAACATGCTCGATGTGATTCATGTATGCCTGTCCCCATAGGTTAGTGCCGCTTTGGGTTCACGACTAGCCATGTCGGCCCGGGTTCTTTGTCATGTGGATGCTAGCGACACTATCATATACGTGAGCCAAAAGACGCAAAGCGGTCCCGGCCATGGTAAGGCGACACCCGTGGGAATACCGTGCGTGAGGCCACAAAGTGATATGAGGTGTTACCGCCAGGTCGATGTGACTTGGAATCGGGGTCCCGACAGCGTTGGCATCAGAAAGGTGGCTGCCTGTAGGTTCGCTAAGCCAAACCGGTCGATGTTGAGTCTAGAAATGCTTTAGTTATATGTAGGGGAATTGATTGTGGGAGGAACGTAAGGCTCTTTTTAGTCCTTTACCTTGTGCCCTCTGATCTGAGTCATCCTCTTCTCATTCGACGTGGGTATAGGACTAGGCTCTCTTCTCTCTATCAGGTTCACGTGTTACTAATCCGTAGTAACTTATAGGATTGTTGGTTACATCCTCAGTTCAATGCCTATTATTTTTGGTAGGCTACCAGTTGAACCAGAACCTTGATATGATGTTATTGAGTGGTTTTGCAACCTGTTTTTGAATGTCTCAAATCTGATTTTGAGCATTTACAGATGTTATGCTGCCCGATTTTCCTAGAAATTCTAATGTCTTTGCATTGTGACTGTGCTTTCAGATGGCCACCCGTCCCCGTAACCAAGTGGTTCGTGCGACCCGTTGCATTGGTGTGTGTGGTCACACGGCAATGTTGGTTCGGTGATGGTCGAGACAGGTTACCGATGGTATCCTGAATATACCGTCGAGGAGCAGTTTAGGGATTTCAACCAAAGCCAATATCTGTACGGTCAGGATTTATCCATCCTATCCCGGAGCTCTTGAACCGCTCCAATCGTTCTTATGGACTTGGGATCACTATTGGGATGTCTGTGCAAGATGCAGCCTATTCTATGATGACTATTATTCGAGCTGAACTGCCTTTGCCGGGTCAACGGTGATTTCCGCTACATGCCAAGATCCCTCCCGGGGCGCATGGCTACCTTGTGGTTTGTACAGCGATGCATCCCATGAGGACTCACTTCTTCGCACCACCACGGAGATGCTAGAAGACAAGGACCGTGAAAACCGGGCCTCATGTATGGAGCTCTTTAATGCCCGTCTTGATCCTTTGGGCTACTCGACTAGGTTTGCACTGCCGTGCAAGCCGGATACATGGATATGAGGGACTTGTACCCGATGCGGGCTGGTCTCGCCAGACTTTATGGAGTGGCGTGAGGTGGGAGGCATCACTCCTCCTCGTGGGCCTGCTCGCCACCGCTTGTTGGACCACGGCCACATCCGAGTCCCTATGGTCCGCAGGCTCCACAGTGATTGTCTGCATTTCCGGATGATCATGTTCCACTTCCGTGCTTGGGAGGTGACTTCTATGAGGACTACTACGGAGCTGTCTCGAGTAGTAGTAGAATCCCTAGTATTGTAATAGTTGTATTTCCGCCGTCTGCGTGACTTGTGGAATATGACTTAGTGTGTATCGTTCCTAAGTGTAGAAAAGTAATGTATAGGAGTTGGAATGCTTCCGATGAGATGTAACGCCTTTCCTTATAGTTGTACCCGTCAGCTTGTACTAAACTATGAATGGTGTGTATGACCGTTGGTATATATATATATGGCAGCTTTATATTACCATGTAAAACGGATGAGCATCTTTGCATTCCATGCTATCCATTACCTTCCGCACTTCCTAGTTAAATTCTGACATCCTGGTTTAAACCTTTGCTTTGTCTCCTAGGATGGTCAACACCATAACAATCCTGCTGCTCGGAGCGGGCGAAGAAGCCAGAATTTGGAAATGCAAATCTGCCTCAACCGCCATCTTTGGCCGAGGTTATCTTTGCCGAAGCGTAACGCAATAAGCGTGAGACCAATCGTCTCATCGGAACGGATTGAGCAAAACACCGCACGCCACGAGAAATGATGCGGTTTCACTCAATGAGTTCGTCAAGCTGTATCCACGAAGTTCAAATATTCCGTTGAGCCTCTCGACGCGGATGATTGGCTTCGGCATCCACCACAAGCTGCGCTCGCTAACGTGGCTGAAGCCGATAAGGTTACTTTTGCCGCTTATCATCTTGAAGGCCCCGCTAGTCTACGGTGGGAGAATTATGAGGCTATGCGTCCGGTTGGACAAGTTACAACTTGGGCTGAATTCAAGCCGCCTTCCGTGAGCATCATATCCCGAAGGTCTTATGGATCGCAAAAGGGAGGAATTCTGCAGTTTCACCTGTGGTAGGTCGACAAAGGATGCCTACATACCGTGAATTTGGGAGGTTAGCACGTTATGCTCCCAAGAAGTTTCTACCGATGCCAAGAAGCGTGCAAGGTTCCGCAAGGGACTTAGCCCCGAGCTACGCCGAGACCTTCGCTCGCACGAGTGTACCTCTTTTCGAAGCTAGTCAACAAGGCTATCGGTAGCGGCTAAAGCTGGGCAGACTGATTTTGAGGCTTCACGCAAGCACATCCGTGACTCTGGATCTTCATCCGGCTCTGGATCCCGAAGCGCGGGTTTGGATTCCAAATCTTGCTCTACCATCCGTGTTCACCCCGAGGCCATCTTTTGAGGCGCCTCGCCCCAACCAGCAAGTATGTTCCGCCTAAGACCTATGGAGGCCCCGGCTGCTAGTGCTGCTCCACGCCCCAATATGATAACTTGCTTCAAATGTGGAGAGACGGGCCACTACATCCGTGAGTGCCCCCAAAACAACCCCAGTCAAGTTGGTAAGTCTGTTGGCCGTGGCAAGCCAGCAGGAAAGGTGCCCTATGCTAAACCAGTTGCCACCGCTCGTGGCCATGTCAACTATGTCTCTGCTGAAGAAACCTATGAGGATCCCAACGTCGTTCTCGGTACGCTCCTTGTTAATTGTCATCCGCAAGCTGTTCTTTTTGATACCGGAGCATCTCATTCATTTATTTCTGAGAGCTATGCTCGATTGCACAACACCACATTCTGTGACATGCACACTTCCATGGAAATTCAGACCCCTGGTTCTAGGTGGCAAACCTCTAGAATAAGTCATGGGAATGAAATTATTGTCGACAAACTAGTCTTTCTTGCTTCCTTAATAGCTATCAAGTCCTCGGACATAAACATCATCTTGGGTATGGACTGGATGTCAGCCCATTATGCTAAGATTGATTGCTCTAATAGAACTGTTCAGCTCACCCATCCCTCGGGCAAGACAGTGAATGTTCTAACCCGAGTGTCTAAGCGCCAGCTTTACTCCTTAAACGCCAATCCCCTTCCAGACCTCGAAGATATTCCGATAGTCCGTGATTTTCCGGATGTCTTTCCAAAGGAACTGCCAGGTGTTCCACCTGACAGGGATGTCGAGTTCGTGATAGATCTTGTTCCCGGAACCGTCCCAATCTACGGAAGACCTTATAAGATGGCACCCTAGAACTAGCTGAACTCAAGAAACAACTTCGATGAGTCCTTGCAAAAGGTTTCATCCGTCCTAGTTCATCTCCATGGGCTTGCCCGTCCTCTTCGTCAAGAAGAAGGATGGAACGGATCGGATGGTTGTGGATTACCGACCCATCAATTTGGTCACTATCAAGAACAAGTATCCGCTCCCCAGGATCAACGATCTGTATGATCAGCTCGCTGGATCCTCAATCTTTTCCAAGATGGATTTGAGGTTGGGCTACCATCAAATCAAAATCAAGAACGGGGACATTCCTAAAACGGCCTTTGTTACTCGTTATGGCCAATACGAGTACACCGTCATGTCCTTCGGATTAACCAATGCTCCAGGTTAATGAACTCAATCTTCATGGAGTATTTGGATAAATTCGTCGTGGTATACCTCGATGATATACTCATCTACTCCAAGAATGAGGAAGAACATGCCGAACATCTAAGGCTAGTATTGATGAAACTTCGAGAGCACCGCCTTTATGCCAAATTCTCTAAGTGTGAATTCTGGTTACCAGAAGTGACCTACCTAGGCCATGTAATCTCTGGTAAGGGCATTGCTGTTAATCCCGAGCGAGTTCAAGCCGTGCTTGACTGGACTCCACCTGAATCGGTTAAGCAAGTTCGGAGTTTTCTCGGTTTAGCGAGCTATTGCCGTCGCTTCGTCGAGAATTTCTCTAAAGTTGCCAAACCTCTAACCGAACTCCTCAAGAAAGATAAGAAGTTCGAATGGACACCACGATGCGAGTTCAGCTTTCGGGAACTAAAAGACGCCTGACATCTGCTCCCGTGCTTATTCCACCAGATTTTTCTAAGGACTTTATTATCTATTGCGACGCCTCGCGACAAGGACTAGGTTGCATACTCATGCAAGATCGTCATGTGATTGCCTATGCTTCTCGGCAGTTGCGTCCCCATGAGGATAACTATCCCACACACGATCTAGAGCTTGCGGAAGTGGTTCATGCACTCAAAACTTGGCGACATTACCTTCTTGGTAATCGCTATGTAAATCTACACCGATCACCAAAGTCTGAAATATATCTTCACCCATCCGGATTTGAATCTCAGGCAAAGACGTTGGGTCGAGTTGATTATGATTACGACTTAGGAATATCCTACACCCTGTGCAAAGCCAATGTCATGGCCGACGCCCTAAGTCGGAAATCTTATTGTAACAATCTGATGTTACAACAAAGTCAACCATTTCTCCACGAGGAATTTACGTAAGCTTAATCTCCACATTGTTCCTCGAGGATTCCTTTCTACCACGGTGGCGAAACCTAACCTTACGGATCGAATCATAGCTTCTCAAGTATGATAGAGGAATATCTCGGATCAAGGAGAACATTGCTAGCGGAGCTGCTAAGTGTTTCTCCATAGATGAACGAGGTGTTGTTTTCTTTGAGAACCGCTTTGGTGGTTCCCAAGAAACAACAGCTACGGCAATCGATCCTTAAGGAAGCTCATGACTCTCCTCTCACCATTCATCCGGTAGTACTAAAATGTATCAAGACCTACGCCAGAGGTTTTGGTGGACTAGGATGAAGAGAGAAATCGCTCAATACATTGCTAATCGCGACGTGCGTCGTCGAGTTAAAGCAGAGCATCAACGGCCTGCTGGTACCCTTCAACCTTTGGAAATTCCTGAATGGAAATGGGATAAAATCGGTATGGATTTCATTACCGGGTTTCCAGACCAAGAGAGGGAATAACGCTATCTTCGTTGTCATTGATGCGTCTTTCCAAAGTAGCCCACTTCCTACCCGTTCGTGAGAGAATATAACCGCTAGCCAGCTAGCTGATTTGTACATCTCACGAATAGTGTCTCTTCATGGTGTTCCATTAGAGATTAACTCAGACCGTGGAAGTCTCTTCACCTCTCGATTTTGGGAAAGTTTCCAAAACGCTATGGGAACTCGTCTCTCCTTTAGCACCGCTTTCCATCCTCAATCAAGTGGTCAAGTAGAACGAGTTAATCAAATCCTAGAGGATATGCTTCGAGCTTCTGTCATCTCTTTCGGCATGAATTGGGAGAAATGCCTTCCATTCGCAGAGTTCGCTTATAACAATAGTTATCAAGTCAGCATGGGCAAAGCCCCTTTCGAAGTTCTTTATGGACGGAAATGTCGAACGCCTCTTAACTGGTCAGAAACCGGGGAGAGACAACTCTTTGGCCCGGACATGATTCAGGAAGCGGAAGAGCAGGTTCGCGTTGTTCGTGAGAAATTGAAAACAGCCCAATCTCGTCAAAAGAGCCAATATGACCGCAAGCATAAGCCTATGACTTATGAAATTGGCGAGAAGGCTTACCTTCGGGTTACTCCTTTGAAGGGAACCCATCGATTCGGTATCAAAGGCAAGTTGGCTCCTCGCTACATTGGACCCTTTCTCATTCTTGCCAAACGAGGAGAAGTTGCCTACCAATTGGAACTACCTCCGCATCTTTCCAGAGTCCACGATGTCTTCCACGCTTCCCAACTCAGCGTTGCTTCTCGGATCCTATCCGTGGAGTAGACCACGTAAACGCTTGATCTCCAAGATAACCTCACCTATCGAGAATATCCCGTTTGTATCCTCTATCAAGCTGAGCGTACCACTCGACGTCGGAATATCAAGTTTCTAAAGGTTCAATGGTCAAACCATTACGAGCAAGAAGCAACTTGGGAAAGGGAGGATCGTCATCGACATGAGGATCCCAACTTTTTCAAGAACAGATCCTAAATCTCGGGACGAGATTCTTTTGAGTGGGGGTGAGTTGTCACATCCTAGTTAGACCATGCATTTGGGTGTGCATCATGTTTAAATTTCATTTGAATTTGAAATGGGGAAGGCAGGAAACCCCGAACACCCCCTTAATTCAACTAGGGTTTACTAAAAAATATTTCAATGAACCTGAAATGCCCTTCAAAATGCTCATCATCTTTGCTTTGGTTCAGAACCTATGTCAAAGGTGGTGCAACATTTTCTAGGTCATCCAAAGGTCCTTGGATTAATTCATAAGTTTTTGAATTTGAGCATTCAAATTATACAAAATATTTTAAATGTCCAAAAATTGCCAAACCAAAATGTTTCATGTTGGAAATATTCCAACAAGGGACCAGGAGCATTTTGGTGAATTTTAAAACTATTTTGGTATTTTAGAAAACCCCACAAAGTTGCAGGAAATTAGAAAAGATTAAAAAAGAAACTTACTCGACGCACTTCGGCCCACCTGCCGGCCCAGCCAAAGAGCAGCGCCAATGGTAGCTGCTTGGCTCGCTGCCAGCAGCAGCCAGTGCTTTCGGCTGGCACTGCATGGGTGCCACGCACCTGGTCGCCGCCGCCTCCCTCCGCCACCTGCCGACGAGGACCGACCTCCCTCTCTCCCGAACCCCTGGACACTCCCTCTCCTCCCGGCTCGCTTCTCTCGCTCTCCCCATCTTGCCGACGCTGCCGCCGCCACAGACCACCGTCAGAAGTCGTGCTCCCCGCCGTCCATGCTCCTCCTCATCATGTCCAGAGCTCCGCCGACTCCACTACCCCTAGCCAGCCGAGTCCCGCTCGTTCTAGTGCACCGAATCCATCCCACCGACCTCAACCGAGCTCGCCGTCGCCGGAGATCCCTTTCGTCGCCGCCGTCGCTCCGGTTCATCCCCGACCTCGACGAGGGCTTCTACACGTCGCCCGTGAGCCTACCTAACTCCCCTTCCCTCTCTCTCGCCCTCGAGCAACGTAGCAACCGAGCCACGTTCACCCGCACCCGCCGCCGTGGAGCTCGTCGTCGACGTGCTCCGGTCACTCTCCGCCACCCCATGGTGTCCGTTGCACTCACCGCACTCCGAGGGTCTACCAAGTACTCCCGCACCTCACCGAGCCCTCTAACCCCAAGCCCGTCGTTGGCGAACCCCGGCGGCCGCTTAGCTCGTCGCCGGGCGCCAACTCCGCCACCCGACCCCAATCGACTCCACCAAGAGTCGCGGGTTGCTCCTAGCTACCCGTAGCTACCTTCCGCGACTTCGTTTGGTCGCCGGAATCGCCAAACACACTCCCTCCGCCGTGTCGGGCTCGCGGCTGACTAGTCGCCGGTGCAGCCGACGTGGGCGTTGACCATGCGGGCCCTCGTTGACCCGACAGTGTCAGCGACAGATGGGGCCCAGCCGCTAACTAAATAGGTTAGTTTTAATTAAACTTTAATTAAGTTAATTACCTCGACATGCGGGACCCACTGTCGGTTTGACCTGGACGCCTGGGGCTTGACTTTCGACAATATGTCGACGCATGGCTGACGTATTAATTCAATTTCTGGATTTATTCTAATATAGTAAATTCCAGAATATAATTCAAATTTCAAATGCTTATAACTTTTAATCTATAACTCCAAATGCAAAGATTTATATATGAAAAATTATCAGAAAAATCCACTCTATCCATTGGTACATGTTTCATGCATGTTAAAACAAGTTAACCTTGCTGTTTAATCAGAATAATATAATGCACCTTTAGGGCTATTTCAAATGAGCTATCATTTGAATCTTTGATTCAAATGAGTTCATCCCCTATTGTTTCAGCTTGCATTAGGCCAACACACATCCATATTGCCATGTCATAGCATGCATCATATTGTTGCATACTGTCATGTGTGTTTACTTTCGATATGCTTTTTCGTGATAGGTCACGCCTCGAGGATAACCTCGACTATCCATCTCAAGGGCGATTACTCTATCCCCGTTCCATCAGGCAAGCAACTCATTGATCATTCCGATACAAACCCATGTTCTCGCTTCTGTTCTCGTTTACTGCATTAAGACAACACGATTCAAACTGTTGTGTGCTGCGGTAGTTGAACCCACTTCCTTTGCATGACCTGTCATTGCCACAAGAACTCAGATGAAACCCACTAGTATGTGTAGGAGTTGATTGAGCCATGTTTGTGATTCCTACCATGCTATGCTTGCTATGCTTAGAGTTGTGTCAGTCCGGCTCATCAGGATGATGGACTGGAGTGAAAGGTTGTGTTGGTTCAAGAGTGAAAGTGTTGAACACGTTTTGGTAAAGGTATCGATGAGAGGCCATGTAGGAGTACATGGTGGGTTGTTTCATTGAAGCCGTCCCTAAGAACTGAGATCTGTGTTTGTGATCCATGAAACAGTTACTACCACGCATTGGGATCCTTAATTGACCCTCTCGGCTTCTTAACCACTATTGTCCTCGGTCCGGGAGTTGCAAGTAGTTTACGGTGTTTGTAGCATCTTTGGGGCCGCACGCAACGCCGACCGTAGGGGTGGGTTGTGTTATGTAGGCACCGTGGCCCGGTGTACCGATTCGCCTGCTTGGTGTCTCGGGAACCTCAGTACACATCGTTCGGGGTCGTATGGGAAACCTCGGCGGACTCCTGCGGATGGAACCCGAATAGGCGATCAACTTTGGACTTGGGACTTGTGTGTTTAGGTAGGCTATGGCCGACACCCACGTTGGGCTTCCGCTTGAAGGTTGCCGAGTACATGTCGTGTAAACGGCGGTAAGTGGTGAGAGCGTGTGAAGAAGTACACCCTGCAGGGGTTTAATATGATCTATTCGAATAGCCGTGTCCACGGAGAAGGACTTCGGGTTACCTATATCAGTTCATAGACAAGTAAATGGATACTACTAAAAGCCTCAAGATAAGTGTGAGTATCGTGGATGGCCCTCTCGTGGGATGACGAGAGAGGATCCACGGTGGAGTATTGTGATGGTGATTAGTGGACTGCGTAATGCGACAAATGCTTTTCAAGTGGTGTCACGAGGGATAGCTTAGCCAAGAGTCAAAGCTGGCTTCTTGCAAATAACTCCACCACCTTCTTGAGAATGTGCATGTATGATAGGATTACGTGGTAAGACTTCTCGAGTACCCCGTACTCATGTTTGCTTAATTAATGTTTTTCAGACGACAACACTGCCCCTTCCGATGGGTTCTATGTAGACCTTGACATCGACGAGTGAATTAGCCACCCAGGTGGCGATCTAAGACTTGTGAAGGGCCATTGTAGATAGAAAGGCTCCAACAAGCTTTCTTTCTTTCTAGAGTCTGTACTCAGACTAGTTTGCTTCCGCATGTGCTTGTATGATTGTATGACTTGAGTGTTGGGTCATGTGATCCCTACCTGTATGACTATGTTATGTATGGCTCCTCGGAGCCTTTTAAATAAAGTACTTGAGTTGTAGAGTTTTGTTGTGATGCCTTGTTGTATTTACTCATATCAGGCATATTGCGTGTATGATTGAAATGCTTGGTATATGTGGGATCCGACAAACTAGTTGTTTATCCTTGGCAGCCTCTCATATGGGGAAATGTAAGTCTCGTGCTTCTGAGCGATAGTAGTCCGCTACAGCCCGGTTCACCGGAGTCCTGCTAGCCCAAAGACTACCGCTTGGACACTTGACTGGCGGCATGTGATTCACTTCGTTCCTATGTCCTGTTCTTCGGGAAATGTCACGCGGTGGTATTCGAGTCCTCGCTTAGCTGCTACAGCCCGGTATACCGGAGTCCTGTTAGCCCAGTGCTACAGCCCGAATATATACGTTGATGACCGGCATGCTCGATGTGATTCATGTATGCCTGTCCCCATAGGTTAGTGCCGCTTTGGGTTCACGACTAGCCATGTCGGCCCGGGTTCTTTTTCATTTGGATGCTAGCGACACTATCATATACGTGACCCAAAAGACGCAAACGGTCCCGGGCCATGGTAAGGCGACACCCGTGGGAATACCGTGCGTGAGGCCACAAAGTGATATGAGGTGTTACCGGCTAGGTCGATGTGACTTGGAATCGGGGTCCTGACAGAAACGCCCCAGTAACGTTGCGGTGATGCAATTCGCCATGAACAATTGTCATAGATTTGGACCGCCTGACGATTTGTCTTGCCAAGGTCTCATCCTCAAGCAACTCTCCCGGGTCATATAGGCCAAATATGGGACTGTCCAATCAGGGATAGCATGGAGAGCTGCCACCAGATGTGCCTTCGAGTCTGGCACTGCTAGTTCTTCCTCTGTAGGCACTTTGACAGAAGGGTTATGCAAAACATCAAGAAAGGTGTTAGGCGGCACCGGCTTACGCTGAGACCCCAGCCGGCTTAAAGCTTCAGCCGCCTCATTCTTCCTTCTGTCAATGTGCTCCACTTGATAACCTTTGAAGTGTCCAGCCACCGCATCAACTTCACGACGATAAGCCGCCATCAGGGGATCCTTGGAGTCCCACGTGCCTGACACCTGTTGAGCGACGAGGTCTGAGTCGCCCAAGCACCTTACCCGGCTCAAATTCATCTCTTTGGCCATCCGGAGACCATGGAGTAAAGCCTCATACTCAGCTGCATTGTTAGTACAGGGAAAGATAAGCGGAGCACATAACAAAATTTGTCACCTCGGGGAAGTTAAAGCGACTCGAGCCCCGAGCCTTCCAACTACTGGACCCATCAAAGTGAATAGTCCAATATGTGTTATCTGGCTTCTCCTCGGTGCTGTAACTCTGTCCAATCATTGATAAAGTCCACCAAGGCTTGAGACTTAATAGTCAGACGTGTCATGTACTTTCAAACCATGAGGCCCAAGCTCAATGGCCCACTTGGTGACTCGCCTGTGGCTTCCCTGCTCGGATGATGTCTCCCAAGGGGCGTAACTTACTACGCTTATAGGATGACCTTGGAAGTACCGCTTCAGCTTCCGACTTGCCATAAACACTCCGTAAAACAAGTTTTTGCCAATGTGGATACCTTTGCTTGGACTCAATGAGCACCTCACTGATGTAGTAAACCGGCCGTTGAACCGGATGCTCCTTGCCAGCCTCCTTGCGCTCCACCACGATGGCCACACTGACGGCTCGGGCGTTAGCAGCCACATATAACAGCAACGGCTCTCTATCAATAGGAGCCGCAAGGACCGGCGGCTCAGACAACTGTCTCTTTAAATCCTCAAAGGCAGCGTCAGCAGCGTCACTCCAGACGAAAGCATCTGTTTTCTTCATCATCTGATATAGCGGCAGGGCCGTCTCGCCTAACCAACTTATGAACCGGCTTAGAGGGGCAACACGACCCGCCAGTCGTTGAACATCGTTGATACACGCCGGTTTGGCCAAGGAGGTGATCGCCTTGATCTTCTTCGGGTTAGCCTCAATGCCTCTGTTTGAGACCAGGAAACCCAGAAGCTTGCTCGCAGTACACCAAACACACACTTGTCCGGGTTAAGCATCATCTTATAAACTCGGAGATTATCAAAGGTCTCCTTTAAATCAGATATCAAGGTTTCCTTCTCCCTGGACTTCACCATGATGTCATCCACATAAGCGTGAACATTGCGCCCAATTTGACTGTGGAGACAATTTTGTACACATCTCTGATAAGTCGCCTGGGCACTCTTGAGCCCAAGTGGCATAGATACATGGCAGAAGGCTCCAAACGGAGTGATGAAAGCCGTCTTCTCCTGGTCCTTAACTGTCATTTTGATCTGATGATAGCCAGAGTAAGCATCCAAAAAGCTCAAACGCTCGCAACCCGCTGTAGCATCGATGTTTTGATCAATACGGGGGAGGGCAAAGGGATCAGCCGGACAAGCCTTATTTAAGTCCGTGTAATCCACACACATCCGCCAAGTGCCATTCTTCTTGAGTACCAAAGACCGGGTTAGCCAACCACTCCGGGTGAAAGACTTCCACAATGAACCCAGCCGCTAAGAGCCGAGCGACCTCTTCCCCAATAGCTTTCCGTCTTTCCTCATTGAATCGTCGAAGAAATTGCCTGACCGGCTTATACTTTGGATCAATATTAAGAGTGTGCTCAGCGAGTTCCCTCGGAACACCCGGCATGTCAGAAGGTTTCCATGCAAAGATGTCCCGGTTCTCACGGATGAACTCGATGAGCCCGCTTTCCTATTTAGGATCCAAGTTGGCACTGATGCTGAACTGCTTGGAAGAGTTGCCTGGAGTGAAGTCAACAAGCTTTGTTTTAGCGGCAGATTTAAACTTCAGTGTCGGGTCATGCGCTGTAGTCGGCTTCTTTAAAGAGGTCATATCTGTCGGGTCAACATTATTCTGATAAAAATTCAGCTCCTCCGCTGCACAAACAGACTCAGCATAAGCCGCATCGCCTTCCTCACATTCCAAGGCTACCTTTCGACTCCCATGCATAGTGATGGTGCCCTTGTGACCCGGCATCTTGAGCTGCAGATAAACATAACACGGTCGCGCCATGAACTTGGCATAAGCCGGCCGTCCAAACAGAGCAAGATACGGGCTCCTGATTTTGACTACCTCAAACGTCAAGTTCTCTGGAATCATATTCATCTCCAAAGGCCACTTCCAGCTCAATCTTGCCAACTGGGTACGCCGACTTACCAGGAACCACTCCATGAAAGACAGTGTTGGACGTCCTCAAGTCTTTATCAGTCAACCCCATGCGGCAAAAGGTCTCATAATAGAGAATATTGATGCTGCTTCCTCCGTCCATGAGTACCTTAGTGAATTTATATCCACCAACCTAAGGTGCTACCACCAAGGCCAACTGACCTGGATTATCAACCCGGAGGAGGTGATCTTCCCTGCTCCATATAATGGGCTGCTCTGACCACCTCAAATAACGGGGAACCGCCGGCTCAACAGAATTCAAGGACCTCTTATGAACCTTCCGTCACGTTTGCACAAATTAGTGGTAAACACATGGTACCGCCCACCATTCGATTGCTTTTGGGTGGCTTTGATAACCTGACGGCTGCTGCTGCTGTCCCCCTTGACCAGGCTGCTGTTGATTGTAGCCGCCTTGACTTCCCTGAAAACCGAAACTTGAACCACTGCCCGGGCCATGAAAACCGCCGGCCCCTGAACCGCCGCCCGATCCATGATTGCCATCAAACATGTTGGAATTCTTGAAAGCCTTCATGATCGCGCAATCTTTCCATAAGTGGGTGGCGGGTCGTTCCCGAGTACCGTGTCTCGGACAAGGCTCATTGAGAAGCTGCTCAAGAGATGGACCTGACCCGCCAGATCGAGGGGGCGGTTTTCCCTTACGTCTCTGATTGTTACCCTGTGCATTGGCATTGGCCACAAACTCCGGGTTACCTTCCGCCTTACGCTTGTTGCCTCCTTGATTTGCCGGGTTATGCTACTGACCCTTTCCATTGCCATTCTTCTTTCCCTTCCCTGTCTGTTCCCCATCAGACGCGGGATCCTTGGTACTATCAGAATCGGCGTACTTGACTAGAGCCGCCATCAGCGTACCCATATCGTTGCAATCTCGCTTAAGGCGCCCCAGTTTCTGCCTCAGCGGCTCAAAACGACAATTCTTCTCCAACATGAGGACTGCCAGAGCCGGCATCCATCTTATCGGACGAATGTATTATTTCCTTGACCCGACGCACCCAATGAGTTGTGGATTCACCCTCCTCCTGCTTACAATTGGTCAAGTCCACAATTGACATAGATTGCTTGCAAATGTCCTTGAAGTTCTGGATAAACCGGGCCTTTAACTCTGCCCATGAGCTAATGGAATTGGGTGGCAAACCCTTTAACCAAGACCGGGTTGTCCCGTCTAACATCATGGTGAAGTACTTAGCCATTGCTGCGTCGCTGACCTCCAATAGCTCCATGGCCATCTCGTAACTTTCGATCCATGCTCCGGGCTGTAAGTCGGCCGTGTAATTCGGCACCTTTCTAGGTCCCTTGAAGTCCTTGGGTAAACGTACATCCTGCAGAGCCGGCACCAAACAAGGAACACCGCCAGTTCTGGTAGCCACTCCCGCTCCAATGTAAGTCGCTTGATACTGGGAGATCTTGATATGCCGCCTGCTGAGCCGCTAGTTGAGCCGCCCATTCGTCCTCCTGACGTATTCGGTCTTGCACCGGGTTATAACCACCCGGCTGGTTACGACGCTGGGCATTGCTTGACAAAGCTTCTGACTCCATGTGCCTGCTGTAACTCGGACTCCGGTTTTGACGAGGCGGTGCTAGTCAAGGCGGAGGAGTTAAATGAATCCTGTCCCGGCTGTATGAATAGGTCTCTTGTTGTGCCAGGGCCGTCTGAATAAGATCTCTGACCCTCCGGGTCTCCACCGCTGTCGGATCATCACCATCCACCGGAGAGCCGTAAACGGCGCCCGATGCTGCTATCAAGTTCTCCATGGGATTGGAGAAGTGACCCGTGGTATTGGTACATAATGGGCGGGCCATACTCCCATGCGGAGGTGCCATCTCTTGAAGCTAATCCCCGCTACCGGTGGTGTGAACTGATTTGCTCCGGGCAGGTTACTAGGGCCGGCACCAGGTGTAGCGAAAAGGTTCCGAGGGTCATAAACTGGAGGCAATCGGGACTGGGTTTTCTGATGTCTCCTCCTCATCACCTCATTGGATGCGTTCAGGCTCATATTAAGCTGGAAAGCCTCTGACTGGAGTTGTTGTGCCCGTGCGTCCAAAGCCGCTGCTCAGAAGCTAACTTTGGTGTCTCACCGCCAAGGTCTCCTTGGCCGGGCTATCTCCTCATGCACCTTCGCCACCTCCGAGTTATGCTCATCTTGATTTGCAGGAATAACCGTGGCGGTTAACAGGCCGCCACTTATCCATAAGATCCATCAAGACTGAGCCGACGGGCGACAGTGGCCTCCTACCCCGACCGCCTCGACCCGGACGTTATTATTGCTGGTACCCGTTGAGTTTTGACCGGGTTGAGTACCAGCCATGAAGACTCCTGCCCAGCTTGGCGGCTCATAGAAGTCCGGAGTGCTAGAGCCGTCAGAACAGCCCCCAAGCATGCCCTCTTGGACTTGATATAAAGAATCTGTTGAACCGGCGGACGAATCATCATCCGAGGGGACGGCCGTCTCACCACCAACTTTTGATCCTTCAGGAAGTTCTTCTCCGTGGACGCAGCCCACGAAGGCACGCTTCACGACAGGTTGAGCTCGGGCGGGTCTCGCACGCTGAGCCGTCTCGACAAGGTCGGTGCAGTTGTCCGGCTCAGGGCCCGGCTCACCAATCTGGCCGATGAAGACGTGGATTCCGCCAAAGGGGACCCGGTACCCGTACTCAATTGAGTCGGCATCGGGGCCCCAGCCTTCGTTGTCGATGTAGATCTTGCCGCGACGACTCTTGGTCATCCGCCCACTGCGTATCCCTTTGAGCCCTTGAAGCTGCCCTTCAAGAACTCAAATCCACCATGCGCTTAGCCCCACGGTGGCGCCAACTGTCGTGGAATTGTCACGGCAGATGTCCTCTTGCAAGGACTTAGTCGTGGAGCCATCGCAACTAGGAAGCTTAAAGGGGTTAATCGGGACAAAGGACACGAGAGGTTTTATACTAGCTCGGCCCCTTGCGGTGAAGGAAAGCCTACGTCTAGTTGGGTTGGTATTGCTTGATGTTTCGATGACCAGGGAGCGAGATACGCTATGCCCGGCTCTCGATCAGTTGTTTCTTGTCCCTAAGCCGCCAGTAGGTCGTCCCCTTATCTACACGGGTTGACGCCCTGCGGCTTATAGAGTCCTGGCCGGCTTATAAACAGTGTCCGGCTCGGTGACTAGTTAAATCTACCTTATGATACAAGTCATCCCATTGTGGCGGTTTGTTACAACGGGCCTTAAGTCGCCTGTGGGTCGTAAGCCCCTTTTCCTGAACCGCCATCTTTATGCTTGATTACAGCCCTCGAACTGGCGAGCCTTCTTTGTGTAACCAGGCCCCTCCTGGGCGGCTTACACAAATAGTTATATCCCCAACAGAAAGGAATTATTGAAACTGATTATATTGATGAAAGTGATGATAAAGACTTGCCTGTTATTCCTGAGGGTTATGTTTTTGATAAAGAAGCTACTTTAGCTATTTTAGCTTGCAGAGATAGATATAAACTCAAGAGGTTATTAGCTAAATGGAAGCAGCAATCTCTTAATGATAGAATGAAACCTGACCCTGCTTTTGCTACTTCACATATCCGTGTTACTGATAAGGATTATGAATTCTCTGTTGATCCTGATATAATTACTTTGGTTGAATCTGATCCTTTTCATGGCTATGAATCTGAAACTGTTGTAGCACATCTTACTTAATTAAATGATATAGCCACCCTATTTACTAATGATGAGAGAACCTGCTACCTTTATATCCTTAAAATATTTCTGTTCTCATTAAAGGGTGATGCTAAGATATGGTTTAATTCTCTTGATCCTGGTTGTGTGCGTAGTCCCCAGGATATGATTTATTACTTCTCTGCTAAATATTTCCCTGCTCATAAGAAACAAGCTGCTTTAAGGGATATATACAATTTTGTGCAAATTGAAGAAGAGAGTCTCCCACAAGCTTGGGGTAGGCTTCTCAAGTTACTTAATGCTTTGCCTGATCATCCTCTTAAGAAAAATGAAATACTGGATATCTTTTATAATGGACTAATCGATGCTTCCAGAGATTACCTGGATAGTTGTGCTGGTTCTGTTTTCAGGGAAAGAACACCGGATGAAGCTGAAATTCTATTGAATAATATGTTGACAAATGAAAATAATTGGACACTTCCTGAGCCAACTCCTGAGCCTATTCCTAAACCAACTCCGAAGAAGAGAGGTGTTCTATTTCTCAGTCCTGAAGATATGCAAGAGGCAAAGAAATCTATGAAAGAAAAGGGTATTAAAGCTGAAGAAACTTGTGATCTTAATCCTCCACCTATTGAAGAAACTCATGGTCTTAATTTACTGCCTGTTGAAGAAACTTGTGATCTTAATCCTCCACCTATTGAAGAAACTCATGGTCTTGATAACCCTACACAGGTAGTAAAGGTAAATTATTTCTATAGATATGATAAAGCTGAAATCCCTCCTACTAAAATTGCTAGCCAATGCTTGGATGAGTTTGATAACTTTATGGTTAAGCAAGAAGATTTCAATGCTTATTTTGGTAGACAATTAAAACAAAATGCTTATATGATTGAACACTTGAGTAATTACATGGCTAATGTTAAAGGTGAACTTAAGCTCATTAGTAAACATGCTTCTATGGTTACCACTCAAGTAGAACAAGTACTTAAGGCTCAAAATGATTTGCTTAATGAAATGAATAGTAAGAAAAATGATTATGCTTTGTTAGAGTGGCTCTTTGGAACTGGTAGAATGACTCAGGAAACTTTGTATCCTGAAGGCCACCCTAAGAGAATTGAGCAAGATTCTCGGAGAAATAATATTGAGGCACCTAGTACTTCTAAAAAGAAGAAAAAGAAAAATGATAGGACTTTGCATGCTTCTAGTGAACCTATTGCTGAACCACCTGAGAATCCAAATGATATTTCTATCTCTGATGCTGAAACACAACCTGGTAATGAACATGAGCCTAGTGAAAATACTAATGATGATGTTCATGATGATGCTCAACCTAGTAATGACAATGATGTAGAAATTGAACCTGATGTTGATCTTGATAACCCACAATCAAAGAATCAACGTTATGATAAGAGAGACTTTGTTGCTAGGAAACATGGTAAAGAAAGAGAACCTTCGGTTCAGAAACCCATGCATTTTCCTCCCAAACCATCCAAGAAAAAGGATGATGAGGATTGTGAGCGCTTTACTGAAATGATTAGACCTATCTTTTTGCGTATGCGTTTAACTGATATGCTCAAAATGAATCCTTATGCTAAGTATATGAAAGATATTGTTACAAATAAGAGAAAGATACCAGAAGCTGAGATTTCCACCATGCTTGCTAATTATACTTTTAAGGGTGGAATACCTAAGAAACTTGGAGATCCAGGAGTACCCACTATACCATGCTCCATTAAAAGAAACTATGTTAAAACTGCTTTATGTGATCTTGGAGCCGGTGTTAGTGTTATGCCTCTCTTTATATCATAGACTTGATTTGAACAAGTTGACACCTACTGAAATATCATTGCAAATGGCTGATAAATCAACTGCTATACCTGTCGGTATTTGTGAGTGTCGGAGTAATGGGCCACGGGTAGGCAAACCCGAGCCCCTCGACCTTTCAAGACATCGGGGCAGGCTGCGCCCCTCAAGATCCCAAGACGAAGAGCCGCCTTCTGAGAGTCGGCGGTAGAGTCGCTGACTGCCCCTCCCAGCCGAGTCCCAGAGACGGCCTCGAGATGAGCTGACTCCCAACTGGCGGCTTCTAGAAAAGCCGGCTACGGGGAGTCGGCCCGCGACTCCCACCACCTCCTGCCTACGCAACTACTGACGGGATGGGGTGTGGCGGCCGGCCGGCCCATCCCTGCCCCGTTCACGAAGGCGAGCATGGCCACAAAGGCGCCGTCTTGATGGAGATCTCCGTCCGGCACAGCACTGTTGCCACGCCGGCCCTGACATCAGCCCCGTGGGCAGATCCCTGTACCCACGACGGCCTGTCTGTACGACCCAGAGACGGCGGGACCCGCCTGTCGGCGGGGGTGCAGAAGACGGCGAGAGCGCCGGAAGACGGACCCGTTGGGAGTCGGCCCCCAGGAGTCGGCCGGCCCCTCCCACGGGCCCGCACGCCATTAACCAGACGAGACAGGGAATGGCAACAGTGATCGCCCGCCAGGCGGCGACGCTGTTGCCGACCATGACTAAGTCAAGCTGGCGTCATTAGAGGTGCGGCTACTGATAATCCCAGCTGCAAGACCCTTGCATGGCGGACAGGCCTGTCCGGCCCCATGATGGGCAGCCGTCGGTGGGGCCCACTAGTCTGCGGGCCCGGCAATCGGCGGAGAAGACGGCGACCTAAGAGACAGACGGCCGGGACCCGCGCCACCAGATTATTATTGTACCCCCGGGGGTTAGGACTATATAAACCCCCCGGGGCACCCATGCAAGAGGTTGGACCCTAATAGTTTTAGACACACATAGAGGGAAGAGAAGAGCTAGCCGTTCCCTTCTCCTTCCCCACCCCGAACAGCTCAAGGAGCAACCTTGTACCCACTTTGCCATAGTGATCATGCGGAAACCCCGCAGAGGAGCAGTAGGGGTACTATCTCCACGGAGAGCCCTGAAGCTGGGTAAGATCTGCCGGCGAGAATGCCTTCGCCTCATCCCGTATCCAGGCACCGGCGATGTTCTACTCACCCCCACCATGATAAGCCATCCTTTGGCATATGTCGCACCAAACCCTCGACATTTGGCGCCCACCGTGGGGCTAGGTGCACCGTTGTCCGGAGACCTCCTCTGGACGGGAACCCTTTTCCTCCCTGGCGAGCGCAGCCAGCCCGGCACGCCAGACGGAGTCTGCGCCGACACGCTGCATTTCGCTGAGATCGCCTACGCGGCCAGCTGCCTCGCCGAACTTGTCGGCGAGGTTCGCCCCTCCAACGAGCCTGCATCCGACGCAAGCACGGGCGCCCCCGAGAGCCTCCTTGCGGGCCTCCTCGAACAACTCCACGTAGTCGGCGAGCCTGCCACGGACCTGGAGTCCGTAGGCTCCACCGACCCGATGCTGGTCGACTCCGACACCGCTGCCGCCGACGCTGCTCTCACCAACGTGATGGTTCACGATGAGCCGCTCCCTCGCGGAGAGCGGCGGAAGCACCGTCACGGAAGTGCTCGTCATCGGTCATGGCGAGCGTTCCGGTGAAGGAGCTCATGACCCTCTCGACGCGGCTCTGCAAGACCTGACCGCGCCTATTCCGGAAGACACTGACGACGAGATGTTGGAGGCACGCCGCCTTCAGCTCCTCGAAGGCGCAAGGAAGCTGGCAAGCATGAGACGCTTGTCAGAAGCCTACCATCGTGAGATGGATCGCGCCGTGGGCGGCTCGCCGGCCCCGACTGGGCCTAGCCGCCTAGGTGCAGTCCAGCAGCGTGGCGTAGCCATCGCCAACCTGTTCGGGCCAATGTCGCCCTGTACATACGCCACGCCGCGGAGAACATCCGCGCCGCCCAAAGCGGCGCCGGGCAAGCTGGAACAACCGAGGCGAGGAGCGCCGCTGATGAGGCGTGTCAGCAGCTCCTCGCGGCTGCCGCGCAGGCAAGCCGCCGCAGGCGCCGCGACGACAAAACGACGACTTGCCTCCCCGCCGAGATCAAGGCGCGACGTCTCGGACGCCGACTGGCGGTGTCCGTGGAAGAAAAAACAAGGATCCGACTGTCAGCCACAGTCGGACTCACATCTCCATCGAGCGCGACCAAGACGGCCGCCCAAGAGCAGTGGAGCGGCGGGACGACTATCTGCCTTCTCCTCCTCGCAGAGAAAGGCGAGTCTCCCCGCCACCCGTCGAAAGAGCTCGACTCTCGGCGACCGCCTTGGCCGCCGAGAGGAGTCGGAGAAAACGATGCCCGCCACAGGATCGACCGACTCCACCGATCCTCGGCGCCGAAGAAGAAGACGAGTTGGGTCCGCCCTGTTTCGGACCTCGCATCCGAGATGAGCCCTTCCCCAGAGGGTTCACACTCCCCCGAGACACACCCAAGTACACCGGCTCCGTAAAGCTCTAGTTGACTACTCCACGGCCGTCAACATAGCGAACGGCAACAAGCGCGTTGCCGTAAAGTATGTTCCCCTCATGCTCCAGGGCACGGCCCGGACATGGTTGAACAGCCTGAAGCCCCGCAGCATCAACAGCTGGGTCAACTTCACCGAGGCCTTCGTCCGCAACTTCACGAGCACGTACAAGCGACCTCCCAAGCCTCGCTAGTTTTCCTTGTGTGTGCAAGGCCCCAACGAGTCAACTCGCGACTACCTCACGCGCTGGGCCGAGCTCCGGAACTCCTGCGAGGATGTGCACGAGGTGCAGGTTATTGAGTACTTCACCGCCGGGTGCAGAGAAGGCACCCTCCTCAAGAACAAGCTCCTTTGCGACAAGCCGGAGACCCTCGACGAGCTGCTGATCATAGCAGACAAGTACGCCACGGCCGACTCCTCCATGAAGACGGAGATTGGAGTCGATGACCGGCAAGGTGGCTCCTCAGTTCCCGAGAACTCCGGCCGGAGACACCAATCGGCGACAACAATGTAACAATCCTGGCGCAAGGCCCCCACAGCCGGCTTCAGCCGGCAGGTGGCGACAGTCGAAGACCAACAGCCAGAGGGGCAGCCTCCGGCCAAGCGACAGAAAGGCGGCAAGTCCAACTGGTTGCCGGCCTTCTCTTACGAGCAGACTCTAGATGGTCCCTGCAAGTTCCATAGCAGCGCGAAGCCGTCAAACCACACCACCCGGAAGTGTCACTGGCTCACCAGGATCGCCAAGGGAGACAGCCTCCTGCCTCCCCCGCTTTGTTGGGCATACGCCCGCTTCCACCGGGCCGCTTCTGGCCATTTGGTCTGTCGGCCGTCGGCAAAGTACAAGACGAGTACCTAGAAGAGCATGGAGCTTATGTGGTGTTCACCAAAGGTGGCTGATGACCGACAAGAAGAAAGTGGCAAAGAAAGAAGAAGAAGTGAATGCAGTAGCATCAGATACTCCAGAGTTCATGCACTGGTCCGAGAAGCCTATCAGTTGGAGCAGAGCTGATCACCCAGAGGCGATGCCGAACCCGGGCTCCTACGCCCTGGTCTTGGGAGCCACCCTTGTCGCGGATAGGCGGGCCGCTCGCTTCTCGAAGCCGATAGACGGAGGCAAGAGCATCAACATCCTGCATAAGGACACGATGGAGAAGTTAGGAATCAAGCAAAGACAGCTTGAGCAGCCGGATTTGTGTTCCACGGCATTGTACCTAGCCTTTCTCGCTCACCGATCGGCAAGATCCTCGATAGACGCCCTCTTTGGGGACAAAGATCATTTCCGCCGAGAGCCAGCTTTGGTTCGAAGTGGTGGACCTCGAAAGCCCGTACCACGACCTTTGCTTGGCCGACCTGCTTTGGCCAAGTTCATGGCGATCCCCACTACGCCTACCTCAAGATGAAGATGCCAAGTTCAAGGGGATTACGACCATAGCCATGGCGACTACAGAAAGTCGTCCGCTTGTGCTTGAAGCGATCGGCTGGCGAGTCCCTGGTGATCGCACTGAGAAGCGGCTTCTTGATCGGGTTGTGGCGATGGCCGGCAAGCAGCCCGAAATATCGCCCAACCCCAAGGAGTCGGAAGCTGAGGGCTCATTCAAGCCAGCCAAAGAAAGGAAGAAGATACCCTTGGACCCGGAGCACCCGGAGAGGTACGCTGTCATAGGTGCAAACCTTGACTGTAAATAGGAAGGCGAGCTCGTCGATTTCCTCCGTGAGAACCGGGAAATTTTCGCATTGTCCCCTAAAGACATGCCAGGTGTACCGACGGAATTCGCCGAGCACAAGTTACATGTCCGATCTGATGTGAAGCCCGTCAGGCAGCCCTTGTGCCGCCTGTCAGAATAGAAGAGAAGAGTTGTTGGAGAAGAGATAACCCGGCTCCTAGCAGCCGGTCTCATCATGGAAGTGTTCTTTCCAGAATGGTTAGCAAACCCGATCTTGGTACTGAAGAAGAACAAGCAGTGGCGGATGTGTATTGACTACACAAGCCTCAACAAAGCTTGCCCCAAGGACCCGTTCGCTCTGCCGAGAATTGATCAGGTGATAGACTCCACAACCGGATGCGAGCTGTTGAGCTTCTTAGATGCATATTCAGGATATCACCAGATCAAACTGAACCCGGCCGACAGACTGAAGACCGCCTTCATCACGCCGTTTGGAGCCTTCTGCTACCTGACCATCACGTTCGGCTTAAGGAATGCCGGCGCCACCTTTTAGCGTTGCATGCAGAAGTGCCTCCTCAAGCAGCTCGGCAGAAACGCCCACGTCTACGTGGACGATGTGGTGGTGAAGATGGAAAAGCGAGGAACACTGCTGGAAGACCTTAAGGAGACCTTTGAGAACCTACACCCATTCCAGATCAAGCTCAACCCTGAGAAGTGCGTCTTCGGAGTACCAGCCGGCCAACTCCTTGGTTTCCTGGTCTCTGAACGCGGCATAGAGTGCAACCCCGTGAAGATCAAGGCCATCGAGAGGATGGAAGTACGCCACGATCGCTAGATGTGCAAAAGTTCACCGCTGCTTGGCGTCCATCACCGATTCATCACCGGTTGGGCGAGAAAGCTCTTCCTTTATACCAGCTCATGAAGAAGACCACCTTCTTTGCATGGAACCACAAGGCGGATGAAGCTTTTCTCCAGTTGAAGAAAATGCTGACTACTCCCCCCGTGCTGGCGGCCCCGACTCCTAAGGAGCCCATGCTCCACATACATTGCCGCCACCAGCGAGGGTAGTCAAGCCTGATCATTGTAGTTGAGCACAAGGAGGAAGGCAAGGCGCCACCTGTCCAGAGAGACCAAGATATTACCCGAGCGAAGCAATCACGACCTTCCAAGCGTAACTACCCCCACTACCAGAAGATGTGCTACGGCGTGCACTTTGCCGCCAAGAAGTTGAAGCCTTACTTTCAAGAGCATCCAATCACTGTGGTTTGCACGGCCCCACTAGCCGAGATCATCGGAAGCCGAGATGCTTCTGGCCGAGTGGCCAAATGGGCCATAGAGCTGGCCCCCTACACCATCTATTACCAGCCCCGCACCGCCATCAAGTCGCAAGCACTGGCCGACTTCCTCGTCGACCGGGCCGAGACTCGATACGCCGCCAATACCGACTCCACCCATTGGCGGATGCACTTCGATGGCTCCAAGATGCGCACCGGCTTGGGAACCGCGTTGTCCTCACGTCCCCCAAAGGCGACAAGCTCAAGTACGCGCTGCAGATCCATTTCGCCGCCTCCAACAACGTCGCCGAATACGAGGCGCTCATTCACGGGCTCCGGCTTGCCAAAGAACTTGGCATTCGCCGGATCCTGTGTTATGGCGACTCCGACTTGGTGGTCCAACAGTCATCCGTAGACTGGGACGCCAAAGATGCAAACATGGCGAGCTACCGTTTCCTGGTACAACAATTGAGTGGATATTTTGAGGGGTGCGAGTTCCTCCACGTGCCAAGAAACGACAACGACCAAGCAGATACCATGGCAAGAATCGGCTCCACCCGCCAGACAATACCATCCGGCATCGCCCTTCAGCGCCTCCTCAAGCCATCTGTCAAGCCGTCACCAGAATCAGACTCCATTTTTGTGCCGGTTCCCCCTGAAGAAGTCGGATCCGACTCCAAAGCCTCAGCAGACGGCACGAGAATTCTTGCAGATGGCCCCAAGAATGCCGCAGTCAAAGCCGGCCTGGGGACTTCAGAACCCGGCCCGGGGACTGCGACGACCATTGCGAAGACTCCGGAACTCGCCCGGGATCGCACTGGGCCGTCTGGGACTTGTCAACCCAAAGAAGCGGGCCGCAGACTCCAGCCTCGCCGCCTCCCAGCTTCAGCCACCCTCGTCCAACTAGCAGTACTGGCAGTTGAAGAAATAGCAGCACCCTCATGGGCCCAGCCTATCCTGAAGTTCCTAGTAAGCGGAGAGCTACCAACCGATGAAATCTTGGCTCGGAAAGTACAACGTCGAGCGGCAGCCTACACTATAGTCAATAGAGAGCTGGTCAGGCGCAGCGTCACTGGTGTCTACCAGCGTTGCGTCGAGCCAGAGCAAGGCCAAGCGATTCTCGAAGACATTCATCAAGGCGAGTGCGGCCACCATGCGGCCTCAAGAGCACTCGTCGCCAAAGCCTTCCGACACGGTTTCTTCTGGCCAACTGCCCTAGAAGAGGCCAAGGAATTAGTCCAAAAATGCAAGGGGTGCCAGATGTTCCGCTCCAAGCCGTTTCAGCCGGCTTCCGCACTCAAGACTATCCCCATCGCCTGGCCCTTTGATGTTTGGGGCCTGGACATGGTGGGACCATTCAAAGCAGCACGAGGCGGCCGAACTCACTTACTTGTCGCGGTGGACAAGTTCACCAAGTGGATAGAAGTAAAGCCCATCAAGAAGTTGAATGGTCCAACTGCAGTGACTTTCATCGCCAACATCACGACTCGGTACGGCGTACCACACAGCATCATCACCGACAATGGCACAAATTTTGCCAAAGGCGCCCTGGCCCGTTTCTGCGCGACGCAAGGCATCCGACTGGACTTAGCATCTGTTGCCCATCCGCAGTCAAACGGCCAAGTGGAGCGAGCAAACGGCCTCATCCTGTCTGGCATCAAGCTTCGACTAGTCGAACCACTGGAGCGTTCGGCCGACTGTTGGATTGAGGAGTTGCCAGCCGTCCTCTGGAGTTTGTGCACGACTCCAAACAAGTCAACCGGCTTCACACCTTTCTTCCTCGTCTACGGTGCTGAAGCCGTCATCCCAACGGACATAGAGTTCGACTCCCCGCGAGTCACCATGTACACCGAGGAGGAAGCAGAAGAAGCACGACAAGACGGCGTCGATCTGCTGGAAGAAGGCGGCTGTTGGCACTCAGCCGGTCCAGCATCTACCAGCAGAGCCTGCACCGCTACTACAACAGGAAGGTCAAGCCGAGATCTTTCCAACAGGGCGACCTTGTGCTCCGGCTGATCCAACGAACAGCCGGCCAGCACAAGCTGTCGGCGCCTTGGGAAGGCCCTTTCATTATCAGCAAAGTGCTGGGCAACGACTCCTACTACTTGATCGATGCTCAGAAGCCCGAAAGACGCAAGAAGAGGGACGACTCCGGCAAAGAGACGGAGCGTTATGGAACGCAAATCTTCTCCGAAGATTTTTCGATTAAATGCGATGTACCACGCTACCTTTTGTGTTAAAATGCCAAGACTTCGGGCCCCCCGAGACGAGCTCGGGGACTGCCCTTTTTTGTTATCTGTATGATAAGAATTATGCCTTCGAGTATTTTACTCTTTGTTATGCCGCTTGGCTCCGGGTTCGACTAGTCGGCCCGGGGACTCGCTGCCTTGTGATATGAAATCCTTCCTGCAGTTGGACAAGTAGAGTGCGGTGCCTAAGCCGTCTCCTGTCAGAAGCCGCAGCTTCATGATCGCTTATTTGGTGGGCAGGAGTAAGGAAGAATGGGCGCCCACACGAAAAATGGCTAAGGACCCAAAGCATAAACATAGCTTAAGCCGTCTTCCAGCCCCTTTTTGTAAAATCGACTCTTGAGTGGTCGGCTTGCCGCTTTCCATCCAACTTGTTTAAAAGACTCTAAAAAATGGCCAAGTACTTGCCTTCCCAAGAGTAGCCAAGCACTTGATCCAAGCGGCGATCCGCAGCAGAGCGGTTGTCAAACCGAGCAAGGCGGCGAATAAGGGAAGGCGGCAAAGGAAAGAGCCATAACAAAGAATGAGCAAGGAAAGATAGAATTAGGATAATATTTACACAAAGATAGGCCCTTGGCGAATCTTGACAGAAGTTCAAAATACACCCCGCGGGTGGAATTGTGTGAATTAACAAGTTTTTCAAAGACTATCAAAGCAGATAAAATAAAGGCAAGACAGCAGCCTAGGAAGCGGCAGACGGGTTTGGAGGGCCCAAGGAGACGGCGGTGTCAGGCGCCGGGGCGGCCGGCTGGACAGTCTTGGCTTGATCATCTCCGGCGGCAGCCGGCCCAGATGGGCGCGGCTCGTTGTTGGAGGCACGGTCGAGCTGAGGCTGGTCGCCCGCTCCGTCTTCTGGCGCCTCCGTCTCATCTCCGTCCTCCGCCTCGCCTTCCTCCTCGGCGCTGGAGCCGATCACCTCCGCCGAGTCCTCGTCGTAATCCGGGTTCATCCCGAACCACTCCGGCGGCGCCTCCCCGCCGTCCTCAGCCTGCTCAGGGACAAAGACGCTGGTATCTATGTAGTCGGTGATCGCTGCTGCACGCTCAACGAGGGCGTCTTCCGCAGCTAGCAGCTCCGCCTGGGCCTCTGACCGGAACGCGGCCAGCCGGTCCAGATCCAGCCCAGGATACCACGCCTTGACGAATTCCAAGGCCCGGTGCGCTCCAGCCCGGGCCGCGGAACCCTTCCAGGCCTCAAGACGGCCAGCCGTGACCTCCAGCCAGTCGGCAGTCCGACTGGGAGTACGCAGAACCGGCATCTCTGGCCCTAGGGCAGTAATCGCCTGGGCGCCGACACGTTGAAGCCGGCGCAGCATCCGATGGGCGACGCGAGACAAGCCTCAATGCTCGGTTGCTCGTCAAGGGTCCGGGGGGCGTTGGCAGCGATCTCAGCACCACTCGCCCTCCGCGCCTCGTGATCAGCCTCGATGGCTTGATTGGCCGCCTGCGTGTGGCCGGGGAAGAAGTCTACCAAGACGAAAAAGAAGCAAATCAAAAAACCAGGAGTCAGCCTGACCAATAGTCAGCGGCTCAAAGAAGGAAAGTAAAGAAACTCACCATCGACGATGTCCTCGATTTCATGGAAGCCGGAGGTCAGCTGTGCCTCCTTGTCGGTCCAGGAGGAGCGCTCGCTTTCGAACTCGGCCAGGAGAGCAGCCTCTCTCTTCTCCGCCTCGTCCTGCGCCTTCTTAAGCGACTCCCTTTGCTCCGCCAAATTGCGTAGTCACAGGTCGGCGCTTCTGCGCGAGCTTGTTGCACCTCCCCTTGGCGGCGCAAGGCGGTGTCGGCCGGGCCCGGCCGTCGGAGAGTGGCGTTGGCCTCTCAAGAATAAAAAGAAAAAGGACGTTAAGTCGTCAGCTAAGAAGGTCGCCAGAAGATCCGGGCCGGCGCTGCAGATGGTCGGCGAATCTCGGGGACTACAGCCCGCGGGTGCGCCAGCGCGCCCCCACGAAGAAGAAAGAAGACTCACACCGGCTCCTCGACAAGTCGGCGGTCCGCTTGCCCAGCTCCTCAACATTGCGGTTGAAGGCAGTGGCGCGGAGGTTGTGATACTCCTGCGATAAGTATTTCAGACAAAGGTAAAAATTTGGAAATCGACAGATAGAGTTCCGAGCCCGCTGCTTTCGGCTGGCCCGAAACTCGGGGACTACACTCAGCAGGTACCGCGCCGCTACGAGAGAAGAACAAGGAAAAATTCAAAGAAAAACATACCCGAACGGGCGGTTCGCGACGCCTGCGCGCTTGGTGCGATTCTCGGATGGCGTCGCCTTTCGCAGCTTCGCTGAGCGTCGAGCGCTGGTTCAGCGGGCCCATGCCGCCTCCTCGCACCCACCTAACAGGCGTGGCGCTTGTCGCCTCGGTGTCTGGAATGGCCGAGCTAGCGGCGCTGGTCTCCAAGGGGCGTGGTGCCGAAGTCGCCTTCTCAAGACGGCGGCGCGCTGGCGAGGCGACTTGAAGGAGCAGCTTCGCCAACCGTCTTCGCCGGGCGGCACCGCGTGGTCCGCTGCTGTTTACCTCGCAGCGCTCTCGAGACGGCGGTGGAGGCGGCGGGGCGGCAATTGCCCGTTCGGCGACAGGGAGGTCTCGCCGCCTTCCCTCTCCATGACGAGGAACTCGCTGCCGGCTCCCTCCGTCTGCCCCGTGAACTCCGGCGGCGGCGACGCGGAGCTCAGCGGGGTGACGAGCAGCGCTGGTTGGAGGCGCGCGGCCTCCTCGGCTCGCCGCTTAGCTGCGACGGAGGCTTCGGCCTCCTCCAGATTCCTCTGGGCGGAAGCCGCCGCCTTCTCGGCCTGCGCCTTCTCCAGGCGAGCGGCCTCCTCCTCGTCGCGCTTCTCCTGCGCGTTCCGCTCCGTCGCCTCCCGAAGGTCGGCGACGGGGTCAATCCGCCGAGTATTGGCGGACGTCTCTGCCGACCCCATGACGGAGGCGGCGGCGACCCTCTCTAAAGTAAGGGGAGCCCTGATGCGAAGAAGACATGTAAAAGATTTGGACAAGATGAACCAGAAGAAAACAAGACAAAGTAGAAGCACTTACGCGGAGACCAGAGGCGGCTTTTTTACTTCCTTGCGGAAGCGGTTAGCCTTCGCGACCGCCTCTTCCCGCTTGGTCGCGGCGGCCGTCCCCTTAAACTTCTTCGGCCGGCCGCCTAGCGAGCTCGGCCCGGCCCGGCGCTTTTTCGCGTCGCCTCGACCACCCAAGCCGGCGGAGGAACTCGCGCCCGGCTGGCCGACCCTCGGTTGGCGGCGGGGGACGACTTCCCCTCGCCCGTCATCTTGAACCCGGTCGGCGAAGGTAGCCGAGGGCCTGAAGTCGTCAGCCCCTCCTCCTCCCCCTCCTTCGGCGTCGGCCTCCATCGCCGCCGCCCCCAAGTCAGGGTCGTCGACGTCGCTCTCCGCCCGGTCGGGGACGAACTCACGGGCCGACCCCGTGGTGCCGGCTGAGGGCTGCATGACGGGGTTCTGACTCGAAAAAACCAAAAAAGATAAGAAGTCGGATTCGGCTGAAAAAGAAAACAGAAGAGGAAAAAAGACGACTTACCACAGGTGGGGGTTGGCGCGAGTATGGCTCCTTGCCGTCATCGCCAATCCGCCGTAAGATTGCAGTTCGCCATGAAGTTCACCGTGTCCGCCACCTCCGCGTGGGGCATGTCCTTGAGCACACCGACTGGGTCGGTGGCGCTCATCTGATAGATCAGATGAGGTCGGCCTTGAGCGGAAGGACTTCGGCGCACCACAAAAGGCGGCCAGCAGGTCGGCCCCGGTCCAGGCCCGTGTCGACTTTTCGGAGTCGCGGCGACGGGCGGTGGCGCCTGCAGAGTCGGCGTCCTGGCCCGATGGGACCAGCCGGGAGCCGCCCATGTCGCACGCCGCCGAAAGCGGCAGATTGACCCGATCGCCTTCCGAGCGACGTTCTTCACGTAAGTAGGATCACCGCCACATCTTCACCGAGTTGATCAGCGGGATGGCGGGAAAGGGTTGTCGCCACCGGCCTCCGCATCGCGATGAAGGTGCCGACAGAGCCGCAGCACGCCGGGCGACGCGGCGTGCGAGCTTGATCGGAAGAATTCCCCCCACAGCTCGATGGTGGGGAGAACGCCGAGGAAGCCCTCGCACAAGGCGGCGAAGGCAGCCAGCAGCACCACCGTGTTCGAAGTGAGGTGGTGCGGCTGGAGCCCGTGAAACTCCAAGAAGGCGTGGAAGAAGCCGCTCGCCGGCAGCCCTGCATCAGCGCATGAGGTGCGGCGGAATCGACCCGCCGCCCTCCTCCGGCGCCAGCGATATTTCACCCGCCGGCTGCACGGGTCCGCACTAGGCTCCTGCCGGGATGCGCGCGTCTGGCGGAGGAACTCGATGTGGTCGTCGTCCACCTCGGAGCCGTCCCACACGCCGGAGCGCGCGGCGGGAGGCGCAGCGGCGGAGGAAGAGCTCATCTCCGCGGCGTGGCGTGGTTCGGCGCGGCGGCAGCGAGAAGAAGAAGGAGCAAGAGGAAGCGGGGGAAGCGGGGAGATGGTTGCGTGTGCCCGTCGCCGCCTCCTCCCGCCTACTTATAGGCTCATGGTCTGAGAAGCCGATGGGGCGGGCGTGGGATTAACTGCGCCCAGTACCCCATGCCCCCCATGATTTAAACCATGAAGTTACCGCGCGCAGTAACGACGTGGGAACCCCAACTGCCCGCGTGGCCGCAACAGATCCGCTCGTGCACCGAGGCGCGGTAGTGGCGGGCCCCACCTGACAGGCCTGTCTCTGCTACAGCGTGGGCAGATCGACCGCTGCTGCGTGGCGTCCCCAAGAACGGGCCCGCAACGGGCAGCAGTCTGGAAGCTTATCAGGCACGCTGCCTGGATCTCGCCACGACCTTCAACCCTTGGAAGAGCAAGACGGTCTCCTGCGAGTCCGACTCCAGCTAGTCGGCCTAGAGAAAGACGGCGAGCCAAGCCCAGATTCTTCCACCAGAGGGATGAAACTGTTGAGGCTCCTCGACATGTTGCCCTCGGCGCCTCACCAGCTTCGGGGACTACTGTCGGAGTAATGGGCGACGGGTAGGCAAACCCGAGCCCCTGGACCTTTCAAGACATCGGGGCAGGCTGCGCCCCTCAAGATCCCAAGACGAAGAGCCGCCTTCTGAGAGTCGGCGGCAGAGTCGCTGACTGCCCCTCCCAGCCGAGTCCCAGAGACGGCCTCGAGATGATCCGACTCCCAACTGGCGGCTTCCAGAAAAAGTCTGGCCATGTGGAGTCGGCTCACGACTCCCACCACCTCCCGCCTACGCAATTCACGGACGGGATGGGGTGTGGCGCGCGTGGCCCATCCTGCCCCGTTCACGGCGGGCAGGCATAGCCACCGTGGCGCCAGATCGACGGAGATCTCCGTCCGTGGCGCTGCACACGCCGCTCGACATCAGCCTCTGGGGCAGATCCTCAGACTCCACGACGGCCTGCCTGTACGACCCAGAGACGGCGGGACCCGCCTGACGGCGGGGGTGCAGAAGACGGCGAGAGCGCCGGAAGACGGACCCGTTGGGAGTCGGCCCCCAGGAATCGGCCGGCCGCTCCCACGGGCCCGCACGCCACTAACCAGAAGAGACAGGGAATGGCAACAGTGATCGCCCGCCAGGCGGCGGTGCTGTTGCCATGACCCCATGACCAAGCTGGCGTCATTAGAGGCGCGGCTACAGTAATCCGCAGCCGGCAAGACCCGCCCGCGGCGGACAAGGCCTGTCGGCCCCATGATGGGCCGTCGGCGGGGCCCACTAGTCTGCGGGCCCCGGCAGTCGGCGGAGAAGATGACGACCTAAGAGACAGACGGCTGGGTCCCGTGCCACGGATTACCATTACCCGGGGTAGGACTATATAAACCCCGGGGCACCCATGCAAGAGGTTGGACCCTAATAGTTTTAGACACACATAGAGGGAAGAGAAGAGCTAGCCGTGCCCTTCTCCTTCCTCACCCTCAACAGCTCAAGGAGCAACCTTGTACCCACTTTGCCATAGTGATCATGCGGAGACCCGCAAAGCGGTATGAGGGTATTATCTCCATGGAGAGCCCTGAAGCTGGGTAAGATCCGCCGGCAAGCTTGCCTTTGCCTCACCCCGTTTCCAGGCACCGGCGACGTTCTACTCGCCCCCACCATGATAAGCCATCCTTTGGCATATGTCGCACCCAACCCCCGACAGTGAGGATGTGCCTGTTGTGGTTGCAAATGTTACTATTTTAACGGACTTTGTTATTCTTGATATTCCCGAGGACGATAGCATGTCTATTATTCTTGGAAGACCCTTTTTAAATACTGCAGGGGCTGTTATTGATTTCAACAAAGGCAATGTCACTTTTCTTGTTAATGGTAATGATCATACGGTACACTTTCCGAGGAAACAACCTCAAGTTCATAGTATCAATTCTATTGGAAAAATTCCATCGATTATTTTTGGAGGTTTTTGATTTCCTCTTCCTACTATCAAGAAGAAATATGATATTCTTATTATAGGGGATGTGCATATCCCCGTTGAGGTAACATAGTGTTATTCGAAATTTCTCCGGTTCCATGTTATTCGGAATGAGTTCGTTAACAAGACTTGATCAACCTTGTTAGTGGATTCCTTTTGATAAGCATGAGATGGATGAAACTAGAAGGCACAACCTTCGCATCTCTCTCTATTTTCTCGTTATATAGTTGAAATAAAGTAAAAATAGTATTTTTTTCGTCTGCATTTCTGATTTATCTCATGCAATATAAACATACCCCAAAAATAAAAGTTCTCCAAATGCCACGAAAATGGAATATGATTTTTTCTAGGATTTTTGAGAATATCCGCACTTTCGAGAACACAGCAGGAGGGGCAAGCACACAGCCACGAGGTGGGAGGGCGTGCCCTACCCCCTGGCACGCCTCCTGCCTCGTGGGCCCATGGTGGCCCCCCTCCACTTATTCCTGGACCCACACACTCCTTCTTCCTCCCACAAACACCAATATCCAGCTCAAGCATGACTTTTAGCTCATTTTGCAGCGATTTTCGATCTCCTTGCTCAAAGCACCTCTCACAAAACTGCTTGGGGAGATTGTTCCTTGGTATGTGACTCCTCCATTGGTCTAACTAGTTTTTGTTCTAGTGCTTTATTCATTGCAAATTTGTGCTGCCTAGGTGACCATGTTCTTGAGCTTGCATGTCAAATTTATATGGTTCCAAGTAGTTCTAATGCTTGATATAGGCTCTAGGCACTTGTAGGAGTAGTTGCTATAAATTTTGTTGAGTTTGGTTGACTTTTATTTGAAGTTACTAAAAACTTCAGAAATTTTTCAGAGGAAGAAACATGCTTAGGAAAATGTTCCAAGGTGTTTCTTCAAGGAAGAAAGGACCCAGGCTTGCAATGCGTGATGCTGACGATGAGCCACCAAGGGACGCTCCAATGCAGCCTTGTGAGTGGCCTTCAGAAAACTTTATGGATCGAGCGGGAATCAAGGAAGAATTTAATGCATATTTGTGTAACGCTGATCTTGTGAGCTTCGAGGCAGAGAAGTGCCGCCAATACCACTATCTCACTAGTACATTTGTGAGGAGGTTTTAATTTTCATCTTCACGTAATTCTCCAACTGTCATGTTTGATATTTATGAAAAATCTTATACCATGGACTTAGAGGATTTTACCGCTGCTTGCAAACTTCCACAATGGGGTAGTGCTACTGAACCTCGCAAATCTGAATTTAGAAATTTTCTTGCTAGTATAACTGTGGGGGAATATAGAGATATAGCACAAGCTACCATACGGAGCATCCATTTTCCTGCTATACATTATTTTGCCCTCTTCATAGGTAGGTGCATAAATGGTAAAGATGAAGCATGTCACATGTGTGTCCCTGATCTCAGTATTCTTAGGAGTCTTTGTGTTAGGAGACAAAACTTATAACTTGGGAGCCATTGTTGCACGTAGGTTGCACCATAATAGATTTAATGGAGATTTCTTTGGAGGAATTTATGCAACCCGCTTAGCTGATTTTCTTGGTGTGGACGTTCGTGAGGATGATATTGAGTTGCCTCCTACTTATTTAGACTATAATGCTATGGTCCACCACCAGTTTATCGAGAGGAATGAATCACCTCTCCGGTATCGCTTAATCTTTGACAAACGTCGTCTTCATCGTATTACTCTCGCTTCCTGCCTTCTTTGATTATCAGGCAAAAGGAAGATATGTTATTACCAGAGAGGAGGCAAATGAGTACGAGAGGAGGGCGGAGGCAGCTCGCCGCCACGCTGCAGCTCAGGAGGCAATAACTGCCGCAGCTCAGTACAACCCTGGCTACAACTACGGATATCCGCCATGCCATCCTTGGCAATAAACCAACTTAGGCCAAAGGCCTAAGCTTGGGGGAGTATGAATCTCTCACCGACATTACATTTATGTTCACACACACTCATTGCTAGATGTCGGTGCTCATACTCTTTCACTGTAATATCCATGCTAGTTTATTTTCTTTTTCTTGCTTTCTTCTTGCGTGTTTGTTAAACCTTAAGAAAAAACAAAAAAAATAGTGTAGCTTTTGGTTAGCTTACTTTTTTTGCTGTAGTAGTAATAATTAAAAAGAAAACCCAAAAAGATTTCATGTTCTTCTTTTGCTTGTTGGGAGCTTTCCCGTGTAAATATTTTTATTTCTTTTCTTTTCTTTGAAATTCGATAGGAGAAGACCATGATTAAATTGTTGAAGTGGCTCTTATATGCATTATTGTTGATTTAACCAAGAGCCCATATTGCCTTGTCTTCTCCTGTTTATTGAATGCTCGCAGATTCCAGCTTAGTCTAATGCACGTGCACTCTTATTATTTTTATATCGTTCGGTCATGCAAGTGAAAGGCAATTATGACGATATATGATGGACTGACTGAGATGAGAGAAGCTGGTATGAACTCGACCTCTCTTGTTTTTGTAAATATGATGAGTTCATCGTTCCTGATTCAGCCTATTATGAATAAACATGGTTGCAATGACAATTAGAGATCATAGTTGCTCGTGCCATGCTTGATTAGCTATGAGTTATAATGGTTTACCTTGCATGCCAACATGCACATCGGTAGAACCAGTCTCGCGTAAGTGTACGCGTAATGTCGGTCCGGGCCGCTTCATCCAACAATACCGCCGAATCAAAGTATGACATGCTGGTAAGCAGTATGACTATTATCACCCACAACTATTTGTGTTCGACTCGTGTATATAACATCTACACTAAACCTGGCTCGAATGCCACTGTTGGGTAACGCAGTAATTTCAAAAATTTCCTATGATCACGCAAGATCTATGTGATGCATAGCAACGAGTGGGAGAGTGTTGGCCACGTACCCTTGTAGACCGTAAGCGGAAGCGTCAAGTGACGCGGTTGATGTAGTCGAACGTCTTTGCAATCCAACCGATCAAGTACCGGAAGCACGTCACCTCCGTGATCTGCACACGTTCAGCTCGGTGAGGTCCCTCGTACTCTCGATCCATTTGAGGCCGAGGGAGAGTTCTGTAAGCACGACGGCGTGGTGACGATGATGACGAAGTTACCGGCGCAGGGCTTCGCCTAAGCACTACGACGATATGACCGAGGCGTGTAACTGTGGAGGGGGGCACCGCACACGGCTAAGAGAAACTTTGCTGTGCGTTTGGGGTGTCCCTTGCCCACGTATATAAAGGAGGGAGGAGTAGGAGGCCGGCTGAGGGAGTCCCGGATTAGGGGGTGTCCGGATAGCCGAACTATCACCGTTGGCCAGACTCCTAGACTATGAAGATACAAGATTGAAGATTTTGTCCCGTGTCCGGATGGGACTTTCCTTGGCGTGGAAGGCAAGCTTGGCGATACGGATATGTAGATCTCCTGCCATTGTAACCGACTACTGTAACCCTAACCTATCCGATGTCTATATAAACCGGAGGGTTTTAGTCCGTGGGGACGAACAACAATCATACCATAGGCTAGCTTCTAGGGTTTAGCCTCTCGATCTCGTGGTAGATCTAATCTTGTACTACCCATATCATCAATATTAATCAAGCAGAGTAGGGTATTACCTCCATCGAGAGGGCCCGAACCTGGGTAAAAACATCGTGTCCCTTGTCTCCTGTTACCATCCGCCTAGACGCACAGTTCGGGACCCCCTACCCGAGATCCGCCGGTTTTGACACAATCGGAGGCTCTGCCACCGAGATAACACCCTCCGTCCACGAAATAATGGCGGTTATCGCCCCGTGGACGGAATTATTCCTAGCCTACCTAACTAGGCAGGAACTCCCCGAAGACCAAAATGAGGCTCGCTGCATAGTACAGCGATCTAAAGCCTATAAAGTCCATGAGGGAGAGCTCTATAAGAAAAGCACAACAGGAGTCCTTCAAAGGTGTATCTTCGAAGAGGAAGGGCGAAACCTCCTGGCTGAAATTCATGCCGGACTGGGTGGGCACCACGCCGCAGCCCGGGCCCTTGTAGGCAAGGCCTTCCGTACAGGATTTTTTTGGCCGACGGCCCGGACAGATGCACAGGATTTAGTCCAACGATGCATCGGTTGCCAGCTTTTTGCTAACCAAAGCCACATGCCACCCACCGCCTTCAAAACTATACCCATCACCTGGCCGTTCACGGTCTGGGGGCTTGACATGGTTGGACCCCTTAAGGGAGGAACCCACAAGCAAAAATACCTATTGGTCATGGTGGATAAATTCACCAAATGGATAGAGTCCAAGCTCGTTAAAACGGCGAATCCGGACCGGTGATAGACTTCATATCGGGGTAGTTCACCGTTACGGCTTCCCCACAAGATTATCATCGATAACGGCACCAACTTCATGGCCGATGAGGTCAAATTATGGTGCAAAAACATGGGCATCAAGCTCGATTACGCCTCGATCTATCACCCTCAAACCAACGGTCAAGTCGAACGAGCAAACGGTCTAATCATGGCGGCATTAAACCCAGACTAGTGCGGTCCCTCAAGGAATCTAACATGCCTTTGGGTTGAGGAGCTCGACTCCGTACTACGGGGGCTGCGGACCACGCCGAATCGTACTACCGGATTCACACCATTTTTATGGTGTACGGTGCAGAGGCAGTCCTGCTCTGCGACATAATTCATGACTCACCTCGCGTGCGCATGTATGAAGAAAGAGAAGCCGAGCTCGATCGGCGGGACAGTTTGGACGCATTGGAGGAGGAGCGCGACGTGGCAAAAGCTCGTTCCGCATTCTATCAACAGCAGGCTCGAAGATATCAAAGCGAGGGAAATGCGGGCCAAAGCTTATAACGTTGGCGAACTAGTTCTACGCTGCCGGACAAGAAAAAGGACAAACTCAAGCCCAAATGGGAAGGTCCCTTCATCATCGACCAGGTCGACCGGGCGGAGCATACCGTCTGCAAACGCATCGGATAACCGACTCGAGCCGAACCCATGGAACGAGCGCCGTCTCTGACGATTCTACGCCTAAGCGCCGGACTCCAAGTTCATCTCCTTCCTCCGGCCACATTTTTTATTTTTGTTGTCTTTTATTTCTCTCCTTCCTCCTCCTTCTTCTTGAAGCCTTTAGAGGCTCAGTTGCGCTTTGTTCGCACATATTTGACGCGCTTTCCGCGCTCATTATACCTAGGGGCTTCTTTAACAGAAGCTTATTTATACGGGCTTCATGCCCAACACATGTGTCAAACTTCCGCATGTACCTTTTATTCACCATTATATGCATCGATATGACTTAAGTTTTGGCCAAGCTAGGTTGCTGGCTGTGCTTACCCCTCGTTCCCGATTGTTCGGCTAGGTGGTAAAGGAGCACCTCTGCGATTATTCTCGCCGAGTCACCGGATGTGTACCTCGGACCGGGTGAAGTCGAAAGCTAGAGTTCTTCATGGAATATTCGGTCGGTGAACTGAAAGATGATTTTTAACTATTTATCCATCTGCACCCAGATGATTTTCTGCTTTCTTAGCAGTTTTGACATGCACTTTAGGGCATGCATCCCATCGAAAGGAACCCTTAACGGAACTATTCTCCCTGGAAGATGTTTCTTACTATCCATGTAATATAACATAACTAGTTGGGCAATTGTCTGATACAGCAACAATGACCCTTACGCCTTGTCTCCATGCATGCCCCGGTTCTTATATAACCGCGAGGGTATTCGGACACACTCTGGACTGTTGGGTCCCGAGGTCGAAGTGAAAAGGTCCGCTATGACAAACGATCTACAATCCGGCTAGAAGACATTTTTCATGTCATATTTAATTACATAGTCAACTCGACTCATTGTATTCCTCCTCAATGCCATCTAATAGGCTATCTAATTTACAATCTTCTTTGGGAATACTTGGCGGCCAATTCTACTTGGCCGTACACTAAACTTTCTGAGGATCTCCTTCCCATCAGGCCCCACAGGTCTGACCTCGGCCATGTGATTTGGGTCAGCCTTCGTGTACCGCGTCTTCACCATGGCCCAGGCCTCCCTGGCGCCTTGACGGTAGGCCGATATCTTCCATAGTCGGAAGCGCCGTCGTGCTCCTTGAAGCCGCTCCGCCAGCTCCCCAATGCCTTTGGGCAAGGAGATAGATGGCCACAAGGCCTGGCCGACGCCTTTCATCACCTACCGAACTTCGTTAAATGCGGTAGCCGATTCGGGAAGAAAGATCACCAAGAACTGGGCATCTCCTCCTCGGGGCGACCTATGAGCAAACCTACATACATGTTTATGTTAGTCGCCTTCCTCACGAACTCTTTCAAAGTTCACTCAAGCACTTACTGAAAATGCCGCGACGGCCGTCGATTCTCCTTCTGAGTCGGACAACCGGGCACGAACATCCTTTAGTTCCTCACCCAGTCGGGTGTTGGCATCTTGGAGGTTATTTTTCTCCTGCCGCACCCTTGTAAGCACATTCTCGCCGGCCTTCAACCGGCGCAAGAGCTGTTGCTTGTCCGGATCTAGTCCGGCGCCATCTGCAATATTATTGTCAGATTTACACACACGCCGCACTTCATTAATTATTTATCTTTTGAAGCATATATTACCAGAGGGGGTCTCTTTGGCTCCCCCTGTAGCGGCTAGTGCGGCCTCAAGTTGGGCCTTGCATTCTTTAAGCTCCTGGGACAGTCGGGTATTCTTTTTTGTAAGATCCTGCATAACAAATGATCCTTAAATCAGTTATTCTAACTATTTTAAGTCTCGGGGCTCTTGGCATATATAATCATCAAATTTCCTCACCCATATGTCCTTTACATCTGCTTCGTGGCTCTGGCTAGACCATCTTGAGCGGCACGGAGGTGCGCATCTCGAATTGAAGGCATTCAAGGCCTCTTGGGAGAAACATGCGTCAGAATAAGCTGTCCGGCGCTTGTGATTCATGGCGCTCTCCACCTCGGAGTTGGTGGCGACGGTCTGTCGGCATCCTCGCCGGAGGAGCATCCGACGCCGCGCCTCGTGCTCGCCTCCGCTTCGGACCCGGCTTTGGAGCACAGGCTGGCGGAGGTTCGATTATAACCTCTCGGACTCGATCCGGCGGCGCTCTTTCTGAAAAGAGCACCAGCGTTAATACGCCTTCGAGGAATCAATCACAGGAATATGGTGACACGCCATACCGTTGCGGCGGAGTTTCGATCCGGACCGCACTCCTTTTTAACCTGCGGGTCAGACGCCCCTTGTTGGCCAGCCGCCGCGGGCTCGGCCTCCTGCCTCGAAGGCACCCCCTGCGAAACACCATTGGTATACGATGATCAAAAAATAAAGCACGGATGGGTCATTATAAGAGTATTGGGACCTCGGACTTAGTTACCTGTGAGGCTGGAAGTATTTCGGGGTAATCGGCTGTAATGGCAACTAAAGCATTGTCGATGCTAAGTTGGTGAAACACCCCGTCGATCAACTCCACCTTTATATCCGGATCCTCTTCGGAGGCCGGATCGAGGGACTGTTCCGGATCCTCAGGTTGTGGGGGCGGGCTGTGTATCTTCTCCACGGCCCGGCGCAGTTCCTGCGTAGAAACCATAAAATGAGATATTTAACCACGGGAACATGGATCGGACAGGCCACTAAGGTATTTGCTTACCCAACTTCGAGGATTATTTGAAGAAAACCCGTCCAGTGGATTGACGCGGAGAAAATCCTCCTCTTCCCCTTTGTACATGGCGGACAAGGTCTTCACCAATTCGGTGACCGATCCCGGCCCTTTGCGGCCATGGCGGGTGGCATCGTCCTCCCCGTTGAAGTCCCACATGGGTTGGCCCCTATATTGGGCGGCTGCACTCCTCATAATGCAGATTGCCATGACTCGGTCATGGTCAATCCGCATGAGCCAAGAATCTTATTCGGCTCATCAAGTAAAGGACGCCCGGTCATTTTCCTCTGGGGCTCATGGGCGCCAGCTTAGGCGCTTCTTCAAAGGAGCGTTGCTAAACTCCGAAGGCCGATCCGAACAGGATCCGGCAGCGGGACGTCCTCCATGTAAAACCATTCCGAAGGCCAGTCTTCGGACGCCTTCTTCGGGGTTCCGGGTAGATATCCGGTCCGGTGATGCGCCATAGTTCGGCTCCGCCCACTTGATATACTGACACCTCATGAGAACGGGGTACTAGGCAGAATAATCTCTTCCACAGCGCGAAATGAGCCTCGACGCCCAAGAACAGTTTGCAAAGGGCCACGAAGCCCGCGATGTGCAAAATGGAGGCAGGCGTAAGGTGGTGCAGCTGGAGGTAGTAGAACTCCAAGAGCCCGGAGAAAGCGGATGGATTGGAAATCCGAGTCCTCTTACTAGATAAGAGATAAAGCACACCGCTCTCCTTTAGAGGGATCGAGGACACTCTCCACTTGCTTTCCGCCCTTGTAGGTGGCAAGTCCGCTCGAACCGGAACCATGAAGGCCGGGGAAGAAATCCCTTGGTTTGGAGTATAACTAGCTCGCTATGCGGGTGAGCATCTCTCCCAATTTCGGTGCCGAGGGCTGGGAGCGCGAGAGGAGGAGCCGCGTCGACTGTCCATGATGGAATGGGTTTTTGTCGAAGGCGCTCCGATGAAGGCTTGCGGAGGGGGGATGGAGTGACTCAGATCTAGATCCCTCACCCCTTTTATGGGCGGCTCATTTGCGCAGCTAGGGGGGTAAGTGTAAAAATACCCTGGCTTTTCGCATTCATTCAAACACGTGGGAGATGGCCATTATTGGGCGTAGAAGCCAAGGAGCGCAGCATTTATCAGAAGCCGGACACTATTCGACAAGTATATGGAATTTGGAGAAGAACCCGCCTCGCAATGCCGAAGACAATCAACGCGCCGGACTCATCGTCATTGAAGACTGGTTCGGGGGCTACTGAGGGAGTCCCGGATTAGGGGGTATCCGGATAGCCAAACTATCACCGTTGGCCGGACTCCTAGACTATGAAGATACAAGATTGAAGACTTCGTCCCTTGTCCGGATGGGACTTTCCTTGGCGTGGAAGGCAAGCTTGGCGATACGGATATGTAGATCTCCTACCATTGTAACCGACTACATGTAACCCTAACCTATCCGGTGTCTATATAAACCGGAGGGTTTTAGTCCGTAGGACGAACAACAATCATACCATAGGCTAGCTTCTAGGGTTTAGCCTCTACGATCTTGTGGTAGATCTACTCTTGTACTACCCATATCATCAATATTAATCAAGCAGGAGTAGGATATTACCTCCATCGAGAGGGCCCGAACCTGGGTAAAAACATCGTGTCCCTTGTCTCCTGTTACCATCCGCCTAGACGCACAGTTCGGGACCCCCTACCCGAGATCCGCCGGTTTTGACACCGACACCGGCCCTAGAGGGGTTGCTCCAAGTGTGGGAAGTCCTACTAGGACTCCCAAGTCCTAGTAGGATTCCCCTTTTCCTTTCCGGGGTAGGAGAGAAGAAAGAGGGAAAGGGAGAGGGAGTAGGAAAGGGCAAAGGGGGCGCCGCCCCCTTTCCCCTAGTCCAATTCGGACCCATGGGGGCGCGCGCCTCCTTCACTTTGGCCTGCCTCCTCTATTCCCGTATGGCCCAATAAAGCCCAATACTTCTCCCGGCGAATTCCAGTAACTCTCTGGTACTCCGAAAAATACCCGAATCACTCGGAACCTTTCTGATGTCCGATTATAGCCTTCCAATATATCGACCTTTACCTCTTGACCATTTCGAGACTCCTCGTCATGTCCCCAATCTCATCCGGGACTCCAACAAACTTCGGTCATCAAATCACATAACTCATAATACAAATCGTCATCGAACGTTAAGCGTGCGGACCCTATGGGTTCGAGAACTATGTAGACATGACCGAGACACATCTCCAGTCAATAACCAATAGCGGAACTTGGATGCTCATATTGGCTCCTACATACTCTACGAAGATCTTTATCGGTCAAACCGCATAACAACATATGTTGTTCCCTTTGTCATCGGTATGTTACTTGCCCGAGATTCGATCGTCGGTATCACCATACCTAGTTCAATATCATTACCGGTAAGTCTCTTTACTCGTTCCGTAATGCATCATCCCACAACTAACTCATTAGTCACATTGCTTGCAAGGCTTATAGTGATGTGCATTACCGAGAGGGCCCGGTATCTCTCTCCGACAATCGGAGTGACAAATCCTAATCTCGATCTATGCCAACTCAACAAGTGACATCGGAGACACCTTAGAGCACCTTTATAATCACCCAGTTACATTGTGACGTTTGGTAGCACCGAAATTGTTCCTCCGGTATTCGGGAGTTGCATAATCTCATAGTCATAGGAACATGTATAAGTCATGAAGAAAGCAATAGCAATAAAACTGTAACGATCATAATGCTAAGCTAATGAATGGGTCTTGTCCATCACATCATTCTCCTAATGATGTGATCCTATTCATCAAATGACAACACATGTCTATTGCTAGGAAACTTAACCATCTTTGATTAACGAGCTAGTCAAGTAGAGGCACACTAGGGACATTCTGTTTGTCTATGTATTCACACATGTACTAAGTTTCCAGTTAATACAATTCTAGCATGAATAATAGACATTTATCATGATATAAGGAAATATAAATAACAACTTTATTATTGCCTCTAGGGCATATTTACTTCATCTATGGGGTGCCCCCTCCCCCGTATATAAAGGAGTGGAGGAGGGGAGGGTCGGCCCTCTCTATGGCGCGCCCTGGGGGGACTCCTATTCCCACCGGGAGTAGGATCCCCCTTCCCTAGTTGGAGTAGGAGAGGAACGAAGGAGGAGAGAGGGAGAAGGAAAGGGAGGGTCGGCCCCCCACCCAATTCGGATTGGGCTTGGGGTGGGGCGCCCTCCACCTGGCCGCCTCCTCCTCTCTCCCACTAAGGCCCAATAAGGCCCATACACTCCCCGGGAGGTTCCGGTAACCCCCCGATACTCCGGTAAATGCCCGAACTCACCCGGACCATTCCGATGTCCAAACATAGTCATCCAATATATCGATCTTTATGTCTCGGCCATTTCAAGACTCCTCGTCATGTCCGTGATCATATCCGGGACTCCAAACTACCTTCGGTATATCAAAACACATAAACTCATAATATCGATCGTCACCGAACGTTAAGCGTGCGGACCCTACGGGTTCAAGAACTATGTAGACATGACCGAGACTCATGTCCGTTCAATAATCAATAGCGGAACCTGGATGCTCATATTGGTTCCTACATATTCTATGAAGATCTTTATCGGTCAAAACGCATAACAACATACGTTGTTACCTTTGTCATCGGTATGTTACTTGCCCAAGATTCGATCGTCGGTATCTCAATACCTAGTTCAGTATCGTTACCGGCAAGTCTCTTTACTCATTCCGTAATGCATCATCCCGTAACTAACTCATTAGTCACATTGCTTGCAAGGCTTATATTGATGTGCATTACCGAGAAGGCCCAGAGATACCTCTCCGAAACACGGAGTGACAAATCCTAATCTCGATCTATGCCAACCCAACAAACACCATCAGAGACACCTGTAGAGCATCTTTATAGTCACCCAGTTACGTTGTGACGTTTGATAGAACACTAAGTGTTCCTTCGGTATTCGGGAGTTGCATAAGCTCATAGTCATAGGAACATGTATAAGTTATGGAGAAAGCAATAGCAATAAACTAAACGATCATAGTGATAAGCTAACGAATGGGTCAAGTCAATCACATCATTCTCTAATGATGTGATCCCGTTTATCAAATGAAAACTCTTTGTCTATGGCTAGGAAACTTAACCATCTTTGGTCAATGAGCTAGTCAAGTAGAGGCATACTAGTGACACTCTGTTTGTCTATGTATCACACATGTACTAAGTTTCCGGTTAATACAATTCTAGCATAAATAATAAACATTTATCATGATATAAGGAAATATAAATAACAACTTTATTATTGCCTCTAGGGCATATTTCCTTCAGTCTCCCAGTTGCACTAGGTGTGTCACCTAGATCGGATATGAACTCCTTCATCCAGACTCCTTCATTTGTTGCTTCTGAAGGAGCTATGTATTCCGCTTCACACGTAGATCCCGCCACGATGCTTTTCTTAGAACTGCACCAACTGACAGCTCCACCATTCAATATAAACACATATCCGGTTTGTGACTTAGAGTCATCAGGATCAGTGTCAAAGTTTGCATCCACGTAACCATTTACGACGAGCTCTTTGTCACCTCCATAAACGAGAAATATATCCTTAGTCCTTTTCAGGTATTTCAGGATGTTCTTGACCGCTATCCAGTGATCCACTCCTGGATTACTTTGGTACCTCCCTACTATACTTATAGCAAGGCACACATCAGGTCTAGTACACAGCATTGCATACATGATAGAACCTATGGCTGAAGCATATGGAATGACTTTCATTTTCTCTCTATCTTCTGCAGTGGTCGGGCATTGAGTCTCACTCAACTTCACACCTTGTAACACAAGCAAGAACCCTTTAATGACTGGCCCATTTTGAACTTCTTCAAAATCTTATCAAGGTATGTGCTTTGTGAAAGTCCAATTAAGCGTCTTGATCTATCTCTGTAGATCTTGATGCCCAATATATAAGCAGCTTCGCCGAGGTCTTTCATTGAAAAACTTTTATTCAAGTATCCTTTTATGCTATCCAGAAATTATATATCATTTTCAATCAACAATATGTCATCCACATATAATATCAGAAATGCTACAGAGCTCCCACTCACTTTCTTGTAAATACAGGCTTCTCAAAAAGTCTATATAAAACCATATGCTTTGATCACGCTATGAAAGCGTATATTCCAACTCCGAGAGGCTTGCACCAGTCCATAAATGGATCGCTGGAGCTTGCACACTTTGTTAGCACCTTTTGGATTGACAAAACCTTCTGGTTGCATCATATACAACTCTTGTTTAAGATATCCATTAAGGAATGCAGTTTTGACTTCCACTTGCCAAATTTCATAATCATAAAAATGCGGCAATTGCTAACATGATTCGGATGGACTTAAGCATCGCTACGGGTGAGAAGGTCTCATCATAGTCAACTCCTTGAACTTGTTGAAAACCTTCCGCAACAAGTTGAGCTTTGTAGACAGTAACATTACCATCAGTATCAGTCCTCTTCTTGAAGATCCATTTATTTTCTATGGCTTGCCGATCATCGGGCAAGTCAACCAAAGTCCACACTTTGTTCTCATACATGGATCCCATCTCAGATTTCATGGCCTCAAGCCATTTTGCGGAATCTGGGCTCATCATCGCTTCCTCATAGTTCGTAGGTTCGTCATGGTCAAGTAACATGACGTCCAGAATAGGATTACCGTACCACTCTGGTGCAGATCTTACTCTGGTTGACCTACAAGGTTCGGTAGTAACTTGATCTGAAGTATCATGATCATCATCATTAGCTTCCTCACTAATTAGTGTAGGAATCACATGAACAGATTTCTGTGATGAACTACTTTCCAATAAGGAAGCAGGTACAATTACCTCATCAAGTTCTACTTTCCTCCCACTCACTTCTTTCGAGAGAAACTCCTTCTCTAGAAAGGATCCATTCTTAGCAACGAATATCTTGCCTTCGGATCTGTGATAGAAGGTGTACCCAACAGTCTCCTTTAGGTATCCTATGAAGACACATTTCTCCGATTTGGGTTCGAGCTTATCAGGTTGAAGGTTTTTCACATAAGCATCGCAGCCCCAAACTTTAAGAAACGACAACTTGGGTTTGTTGCCAAACCACAGTTCATAAGGTGTCGTCTCAACGGATTTAGATGGTGCCCTATTTAACGTGAATGCAGCCGTCTCTAAAGCATAACCCCAAAACGATAGCAGTAAATCAGTGAGAGACATCATAGATCGCACCATATCAAGTAAAGTATGATTACGACGTTCGGACACACCATTACGTTGTGGTGTTCTGGGTGGCGTGAGTTTTGAAACTATTCTGCATTGTTTCAAATGAAGACCAAACTCGTAACTCAAATATTCTCCTCCATGATCAAATTGCAGAAACTTTATTTTCTTGTTACGATGATTTTCCACTTCACTCTGAAATTCTTTGAACTTTTCAAATGTTTCAGACTTATGTTTCATCAAGTAGATATACCCATATCTGCTCAAATCATCTGTGAAGGTAAGAAAATAACGATACCCGCCGCGAGCATCAACACTCATCGGACCGCATACATCAGTATGTATTATTTCCAACAAGTCTGTTGCTCGCTCCATTGTTCCGGAGAACGGAGTCTTAGTCATCTTGCCCATGAGGCATGGTTCGCGAGCATCAAGTGATTCATAATAAAGTGATTCCAAAAGCCCAACAACATGGAGTTTATTCATGCGCTTTACACCAATATGACCTAAACGGCAGTGCCACAAATAAGTTGCACTATAATTATTAAACTTATATCTTTTGGCTTCAATACTATGAACATGTGTATCACTACTATCAAGACTTAGTAAAAATAGACCACTCATCAAGGGTGCATGACCATAAAAGATATTATTCATATAAATAGAACAACCATTATTCTCTGATTTAAATGAATAACCGTCTCGCATGAAACAAGATCTAGATCTAATGTTCATGCTTAACGCTGGCACCAAATAACAATTATTCAGGTCTAAAACTAATCCCGAAGGTAGATGTAGAGGTAGCGTGCCGACCGCGATCACATCGACTTTGGAACCATTTCCCACGCGCATCGTCACCTCGTCCTTAGCCAATCTTTGCTTAATCCGTAGCCCATGTTTCGAGTTGCAAATATTAGCAACAGAACCAGTATCAAATACCCAGGCACTACTGCGAGCATTAGTAAGGTACACATCAATAACACGTATATAAAATATTCCTTTCACTTTGCCATCCTTCTTCTCCGCCAAATACTTGGGGCAGTTCCGCTTCTAGTGACCAGTCCCTTTGTAGTAGAATGATACATCTCCAACGTATCTATAATTTTTGATTGCTCCATGTTATATTATCTACTGTTTTGGACATTATTGGGCTTTATTATTCACTTTTATATTATTTTTGGTACTAACCTATTAACCGGAGGCCCAGCCTGTAATTGTTGTTTTTGCCTATTTCAGAGTTTCGCAGAAAAGGAATATCAAACGGAGTCCAAACGGAATGAAACCTTGGGGGACGTGATTTTCAGAACGAACAAGATCCAGGAGACTTGGACCCTACGTCAAGAAATAAAGGAGGAGGCCATGAGGTAGGGGGGTGCGCCTACCCCCCAGGGCGCGCCCTCCACCCTCATGGGCCCCCTGTTGCTCCACCGACGTACTCCTTCCTCCTATATATACCTACGTACCCCCAAACGATCAGATACGGAGCCAAAAACCTAATTCCACCACCGCAACCTTCTGTACCCACGAGATCCCATCTTGGGGCCTGTTACGGAGCTCCACCGGAGGTGGCATCGATCACGGAGGGCTTCTACATCAACACCATAGCCCCTCCGATGAAGTGTGAGTAGTTTACCTCAGACCTTCGGGTCCATAGTTATTAGCAAAATGGCTTCTTCTGTCTTTTTGGATCTCAATACAATGTTCTCCCCCTCTCTCGTGGAGATCTATTCGATGTAATGTTCTTTTGCGGTGTGTTTGTTGAGATCGATGAATTGTTGGTTTATGATCAAGTTTATCTATGAACAATATTTGAATCTTCTGAATTCTTTTATGTATGATTGGTTATCTTTGCAAGTCTCTTGAATTATCAGTTTGGTTTGGCCTACTATATTGATCTTTCTTGCAATGGGAGAAGTGCTTAGCTTTGGGTTCAATCTTGCGGTGTCCTTTCCCGGTGTGATGGGGCAGCAAGGCACGTATAGTATTGTTGCCATCGAGGATAACAAGATGGGGTTTTTATCATATTGCATGAATTTATCCCTCTACATCATGTCATCTTGCTTAAGGTGTTACTCTGTTTTTATGAACTTAATACTCTAGATGCATCTTTGGATGGCGGTCGATGAGTGGAGTAATAGTAGTAGATGCGATCGAGTCGGTCTACTTGTCTCAGACGTGATGCCTATATACATGATCATACCTAGATATTCTCATAACTATGCTCAATTACATCAATTGCTCAACAGTAATTTGTTCACCCACCGTAGAATACTTATGCTCTTAGAGAAGCCACTAGTGAAACCTATGGCCCCCGGGTCTATCTTCATCATATTAATCTTCCAATACTTAGTTATTTCCTTTGCTTTTTTACTTTGCTTTTATTTTACTTTGCATCTTTATCACAAAAATACATAAATATTATCCTATCATATCTATCAGATCTCACTCTCGTAAGTGGCCGTGTAGGGATCTACAACCCCTTATCGCGTTGGTTGCGAGGATTTATTTGTTTTGTGTAGGTGCGAGGGACTCGTGTAGCCTCCTCTTGGATTGATACCTTGGTTCTCAAAAACTGAGGGAAATACTTACGCTACTTTGTTGCATCACCCTTTCCTCTTCAAGGGAAAACCAACGCAGTGCTCAAGAGGTAGCAAGAAGGATTTCTGGCATCGTTATCGGGGAGGTCTACGGAAAAGTCAACATACCAAGTACCCATCACAATCCCTTATCCCCCGCATTACATTATTTGACATTTGCCACTCGTTTTCCTCTCCCCCACTTCACCCTTGCCGTTTTATTCGCCCTCTCTTTTCCGTTTGCCTTCTTCTTTTTGCCCCTCGCTCTTTCTGTCGTTATGTCTGAAATTGGGGAAATTATTGCCGATATGGACAATAATAATATCATGGAAAATTCTGATGCTCCTGCTGAAGAACCCCTTAGCTTGCATACAAAAAAAATTCGAATTGGTAGTGGTAATATTATTGGAAAAGGGGTTATTGAAGATTTCTTTACTTGTGCTGGTGCTTTGCCTTCTATGGGCGGTTCTATTCTTCATAGAACTAGTAGTCTTGCGGACGCTATTGCCATGCTTATAGTTGAACTTGAAAGGCAATTTATGCACATGCACCCTTGCATACAAAGGATTTTCCTAGAATTTTCTAATATAGAGCACTCTTCTGTTAAGCGTGCCGCTACTATCTTTTTGGCTAATGAGTTCAGATTTATAACAAAAGAGGCCAAATAAATCTTTGCGCATTATAGGGTGGACGCTGGCCGTCCTCCCATAGAAGCTATCCTCTTTGATCAAGAAGAAATAATGCGTTTTTAATCTCTAGACTATGTTGCTTTCAATGAAAACCTTAGAAAAAAGGTCCCTACCAATGTTCTAGTTGAGAGAATTTCTGAATTTAATGATGATTTGGCTATTCGAAATAATGAGCTAGGATATTCTCTCGAGTATAGGCTCACAAAGTTACATCAAAAGAATGCTTATAATGATGAATTGGTTGTGCAATACGAAGGGCCGAAGGAGGAACCTGTACCTCCTAACATTGATCTTGGGGACTTTTGTCCCATTAAATTTAGCCCTTTTGATTAATTTTGCTTGCCTCAAAGAAAACTTGGTGCCAAACATAGAGAGTATGAGATGAGTTTCACCGATCTATCCTATTACTATGGCACTACCTAGATCTATCATTGCTTTTATGCCTAGCTAGGGGCGTTAAACGATAGCCCTTGTTGGGAGGCAACCCAATTTTTTTTATTTTTTTTTGCTTTTTACTTCTATTTAGGAATAAATGTTTGATATAGCCTCTGGTTAGATGTGTTCTTATGTTTTAATTAGTGTTTGTGCCAAGTTAAACCTATAGGATCTTCTTGGATGATAGTTATTTGATCTTGCTGTAATTTCCAGAAACTTTCTGTTCACAACAATAATTGTTAAAAATCACCAGAATGTGATAAAATACTGATTCCAATTTCTGCTGATCAATAAACAAATTTTCTAGGTCGGCCTATTTTGTCTGAGTTTTTGGACTTCCAGAAGTTTGCGTTAGTTACAGACTACTACAGACTGTTCTGTTTTTGACAGATTCTGTTTCTGTGTGTTATTTGCTTATTTTGATGAATCTATGGCTACTAAAATAGTTTATAAACCATAGAGAATTTGGAATACAGTAGGTTTAACACCAATATAAATAAAGAATGAGTTCATTACAGTACCTTGAAGTGGTCTTTTGTTTTCTTTCGCTAACGGAGCTCACGAGATTTTACATTGAGTTTCGTGTTGTGAAGTTTTCAAGTTTTGGGTGAAAGATTAGATGGATTAAGGAACAAGGAGTGGCAAGAGCCTAAGATTGGGGATGCCCATGGCACCCCCAAGATAATCTAAGGACACCATAAAGCCAAAGCTTGGGAATGCCCCGGAAGGCATCCCCTCTTTCGTCTACTTCCATCGGTAACTTTACTTGGAGCTATATTTTTATTCACCACATGATATGTGTTTTGCTTGGAGCGTCTTGTATGATTTGAGTTTGTGCTTTTTAGTTTACCACAATCATCCTTGCTGTACACACCTTTTTAGAGAGCCATACATGATTTGGAATTTGTTAGAATACTCTATGTGCTTCGCTTATATCTTTTGAGTTATATAGTTTTGCTCTAGTGCTTCACTTATATCTTTTAGAGCACGGTGGTGGATTTGTTTTATAGAAACTATTGATCTCTCATGCTTCACTTAGATTATTTTGAGAGTCTTTTATAGCATGGTAATTTGCTTAAATGATCCTAATATGCTTGGTATTCAAGATTAGTAAAAACTTTCTTATGAGTGTGTTGAATACTAAGAAAAGTTTGATGCTTGATAATTGTTTTGAGATATAAAGATGGTGATATTAGAGTCATGCTAGTTGAGTAGTTGTGAATTTGAGAGATACTTGTGTTAAAGTTTGTGATTCCCGTAGCATGCATTATGGTGAACCGTTATGTGATGAAGTCGGAGCATAATTTATTTATTGATTGTCTTCCTTATGAGTGGCGGTGGGGAATGACGATGGTCTTTTCTTACCAATATATCCCCCTAGGAGCATGCGCGTAATACTTTGCTATGATAACTTGTAGATTTTTGCAATAAGTATATGAGTTCTTTATGATTAATGTTTAGTCCATGGATTATACGCACTTTTCCTCCTTCCACCATTGCTAGCCTCTCTAATACCGCACACTTTTCGCCGGTATCATACACCCACCATAAACCTTCCTAAAAACAGCCACCATACCTACCTATCATGGCATTTCCATAGTCATTCCGGGATATATTGCCATGCAACTTTCCACCGTTCCATTTATTATGACACGCTCCATCATTGTCATATTGCTTTGCATGATCATGTAGTTGACATCGTATTTGTGGCAAAGCCACCGTTCATAATTCTTTCATACATGTCCCTATTAATTCATTGCATGTCCCAGTACACCGCTGGAGGCATTCACATAGAGTCATATTTTGTTCTAAGTATTGAGTTGTAATTGTTGAGTTGTAAGAAAATAAAAGTGTGATGGTCATCATTTTTTAGAGCATTGTCCCAAGTGAGGAAAGGATGATGGAGACTATGATTCCCCCACAAGTCGGGATGAGACTCCGGACAAAAAAAAGAGGCCATAAAAAAGAGAGGAAAATGCCCAAATAAAAAAATGAGAGAAAAAGAGAGAAGGGACAATGTTACTATCCTTTTACCACACTTGTGCTTCAAAGTAGCACCATGATCTTCATGATAGAGAGTCTCCTATAATATCACTTTCATATACTAGTGGGAATTGTTCATTATAGAACTTGGCTTGTATATTCCAATGATGCGCTTCCTCAAAATGCCCTAGGTCTTCGTGAGCAAGCGAGTTGGATGCACACCCACTTAGTTTCTTTTGTTGAGCTTTCATATACTTATAGCTCTAGTGCATCCGTTGCATGGCAATCCCTACTCACTCACATTGATATCTATTGATGGGCATCTCCATAGCCCGTTGATACGCCTAGTTGATGTGAGACTATCTTCTCCTTTTTGTCTTCTCCACAACCACCATTCTATTCCACATATAGTGTTATGTCCATGGCTCACGCTCGTGTATTGCGTGAAGATTGAAAAAGTTTGAGAATGTCAAAAGTATGAAACAATTGCTTGGCTTGTCATCGGGGTTGTGCATGATTTAAATACTTTGTGTGGTGAAGACAGAGCATAGCCAGACTATATGATTTTGTAGGGATAACTTTCTTTGGCCATGTTATTTTGAGAAGACATAATTGCTTAGTTAGTATGCTTGAAGCATTATTATTTTTATGTCAATATGAACTTTTGTCTTGAATCTTTCGGATCTGAATACTCATACCACAATTAAGAATAATTACATTGAAATTATGCCAAGTAGCACTCCGCATCAAAAATTCTGTTTTTATCATTTACCTACTCGAGGACGAGCAGGAATTAAGCTTGGGGATGCTTGATACGTCTCCAACGTATCTATAATTTTTTATTGCTCCATGCTATATTATCTACTGTTTTGGACATCATTGGGCTTTCTATTCACTTTTATATTATTTTTTGGACTAACCTATTAACCGGAGGCCCAGCCCAGAATTGCTGTTTTTTGCCTATTTCAGAGTTTCACAGAAAAGGAATATCAAACGGAGTCCAAACGGAATGAAACCTTCGGGAACGTGATTTTCAGAACGAACAAGATCCAGGAGACTTGGACCCTACGTCAAGAAATAAAGGAGGAGGCCATGAGGTAGGGGGGTGCGCCTACCCCCCAGGGCGCTCCCTCCACCCTCGTGGGCCCCCTGTTGCTCCACCGACATACTCCTTCCTCCTATATATATATACCTACGTACCCCCAAACAATCAGATACGGAGCCAAAAACCTAATTCCACCGCCGCAACCTTCTGTACCCACGAGATCCCATCTTGGGGCCTGTTCCGGAGCTCCGCTGGAGGGGGCATCGATCAGGGAGGGCTTCTACATAAACACCATAGCCCCTCCGATGAAGTGTGAGTAGTTTACCTCAGACCTTCAGGTCCATAGTTATTAGCTAGATGGCTTCTTCTCTCTTTTTGGATCTCAATACAATGTTATCCCCCTCTCTCATGGAGATCTATTCGATGTAATGTTCTTTTGTGGTGTGTTTGTTGAGATCGATGAATTGTGGGTTTATGATCAAATTTATCTATGAACAATATTTGAATCTTCTGAATTCTTTTATGTATGATTGGTTATCTTTGCAAGTCTCTTTGAATTATCAGTTTGGTTTGGCCTACTAGATTGATCTTTCTTGCAATGGGAGAAGTTCTTAGCTTTGTGTTCAATTTTGTGGTGTCCTTTCCCAGTGACAGTAGGGGTAGCAAGGCACGTATAGTATTGTTGCCATCGAGGATAACAAGATGGGGTTTTTTTATCATATTGCATGAATTTATCCCTCTACATCATGTCATCTTGCTTAAGGCGTTACTCTATTTTTATGAACTTAATACTCTAGATGCATGCTGGATAGCGGTCGATGAGTGGAGTAATAGTAGTAGATGCAGGCAGGAGTCAGTCTACTTGTCTCATACGTGATGCCTATATACATGATCATACCTAGATATTCTCATAACTATGCTCAATTCTGTCAATTGCTCAACAGTAATTTGTTCAACCACCGTAGAATACGTATGCTCTCGAGAGAATCCACTAGTGAAACCTATGGCCCCCGGGTTTATCTTCATCATATTAATCTTCCAATACTTAGTTATTTCCTTTGCTTTTTTTACTTTGCTTTTATTTTACTTTGCATCTTTATCACAAAAATACCAAAAATATTATCCTATCATATCTATCAGATCTCACTCTCCTAAGTGGCCGTGTAGGGATTGACAACCCCTTATCGCGTTGGTTGCGAGGATTTATTTGTTTTGTGTAGGTGCGAGGGACTCGCGCGTAGCCTCCTACTGGATTGATACCTTGGTTCTCAAAAACTGAGGGAAATACTTACGCTACTTTGCTGCATCACCCTTTCCTCTTCAAGGGAAAACCAACGCAGTGCTCAAGAGGTAGCATAGAAGCACTCAGTCTCAGGCTTAGGTCCAGACTTGGGCTTCTTCACTTGAGCAGCAACTTGCTTGTTGTTCTTCTTGAAGTTTCCCTTCTTCCCTTTACCCTTTTTCTTGAAACTGGTGGTCTTGTTGACCATCAACACTTGATGCTCCTTCTTGATTTCTACCTCCACGGCCTTTAGCATTGCGAAGAGCTCGGGAATCGTCTTATCCATCCCTTGCATATTTAGTGAGAGATCATCTTATAATGCTACCGTCAAAATAAGCAACAAAAGATGCATAAAGGATAAACATCACATGCAATCAATATAAGTGATATGATAAGGCCATCATCATCTTGTGCCTTTGATCTTCATCTCCAAAGCACCGTCATGATCACCATCGTCACCGGTGCGACACCTTGATCTCCATCGTAGCATCGCTGTCGTCTCGCCAACTATTGCTTCTATGACTATCGCTACTGCTTAGTGATAAAGTAAAAACAAATACAAGGCGATTGCATTGCATACAATAAAGCGACAACCATATGGCTCCTGCCAGTTGCCGATAACTCTATTACAATACATGATCATGTAATACAATAAAATTTAGCATCATGTCTTGACCATATCACATCACAACATGCCCTGCAAAAACAAGTTAGACGTCCTCTACTTTGTTGTTGCAAGTTTTACGTGGCTGCTACAGGCTGAGCAAGAACCGTTCTTACCTACGCATCAACACCACAACGATTTTTTGTCAAGTGTGTTGTTTTAACCTTCAACAAGGACCGGACGTAGTCACACTCGATTCAACTAAAGTTGGAGAAACAGACACCCACTAGCCACCTGTGTACGAAGCACGTCGGTAGAATGAGTCTCGCGTAAGCGCACGCGTAATGTCGGTCTTAGCCGCTTCATCCAACAATACCGCCGAGTCAAAGTATGACATGCTGGTAAGCAGTATGACTATTATCGCCCACAACTCTTTGTGTTCTACTCGTGCATATAAATCAACACATAGACCTGGCTCGGATGCCACTGTTGGGGAACGCAGTAATTTCAAAAAAATTCCTACGCACACGCAAGATCTATCTAGGTGATGCATAACAACGAGAGGGGACAGTGTTTTCCACGTGCCCTCGTAGACCGTAAGCAGAAGTGTTATGACAACGCGGTTGATGTAGTCATATGTCTTCACGATCCGACCGATCCTAGCACCGAAGATACGGCACCTCCTCTATCTGCACATGTTCAGCTCGGTGACGTCCCAGGAACTTTAGAACCAGCTGAGGTCGAGGGAGAGTTTCGTCAGCACGACGGCGTGATGACAGTGATGATGAAGTTACCGGCACAGGGCTTCGCCTAAGCACTATGACGATACGACCGAGGTGGAATATGGTGGAGAGGGGCACCGCACACGGCTAAACAACCAACTTGTGTGTCTATGGGGTGCCCCTCCCCCATATATAAAGGAGTGGAGGAGGGGAGGGCCGACGCTCTCTATGGCGTGCCCTTCCCTAGTTGGAGTAGGAGAGGGAGGAAGGAGGAGAGAGGGAGAAGGAAAGGGGGGACGGCCCCCCACCCAATTCAGATTGGGCTTGGGGGGGCGCCCTCCACCTGGCCGCCTCCTACTCTCTCCCACTAAGGCCCAATAAGGCCCATACACTCCCTGGGGTTTCCGGTAACCCCCCAGTACTCTGGTAAATGCCCGAACTCACCCGGAACCATTCCAATGTCCAAACATAGTCATCCAATATATCGATCTTTATGTCTTGACCATTTCGAGACTCCTCATCATGTTCGCGATCATATTCGGGACTCCGAACTACCTTTGGTACATCAAAACACATAAACTCATAATACCGATCGTCACCAAACGTTAAGTGTGTGGACCCTACGGTTCGAGACCTATGTAGACATGACCAAGACTCATCTCCGGTCAATAACCAATAATGGAACCTGGATGCTCATATTGGTTCCTACATATTTGATACGTCTCCAACGTATCTATAATTTATGAAGTATTCATGCTATTATATTATCTGTTTTGGATGTTTATGGGCTTTATTAAACACTTCTATATTATTTTTGGGACTAATTTATTAACCCAGAGCCCAAAGGCCGCTTTATGCTTTTCCCTTGTTTGGTGTTTCGAAAAAGGAATATCAAACGGAGTCCAAACGGAATGAAACTTTCAGGAGAGTTATTTTTGGAATGGAAGCAATCGAGAAGACTTGGAGTATACGTAAGGGAAGCAACGAGGAAGGCACGAGGTAAGGGGGGCGCCCACCCCTGGACGCGCCCTCAACCCTCGTGGGCCCCTCGTAGCTTCCCTGACCGTCTTCTTTCGCCTATATATATCCATATACCCTAAAACCATCGGGGAACAGAATAGATCAGGAGTTCCGCCGCCGCAAGCCTCTGTAGCCACCAAAAACCAATCGGGACCCTGTTCCGGCACCTGGCCGGAGGGGGGATCCCTCACCGGTGGCCATCTTCATCATCCCGGCGCTCTCCATGATGAGGAGGGAGTAGTTCACCCTCGGGGCTAAGGGTATGTACCAGTAGTTATGTGTTTGATCTCTCTCTCTCTCTCTCTCTCTCTCTCTCGTGTTCTTGAGGTGGTACGATCTTGATGTATCGCGAGCTTTGCTATTATAGTTGGATCTTATGATGTTTCTCCCCCTCTACTCTCTTGTAATGGATTGAGTTTTCCCTTTGAGTTATCTTATCGGATTGAGTCTTTAAGGATTTGAGAACACTTGATGTATGTCTTGCATGTGTGTATCTGTGGTGACAATGGGATATCACGTGATTCACTTGATGTATGTTTTGGTGATCAACTTGCGGGTTCCGCCCATGAACCTATGCATAGGGGTTGGCACATGTTTTCGTCTTGACTCTCCGGTAGAAACTTTAGGGCACTCTTTGAAGTTCTTTGTGTTGGTTGAATAGATGAATCTGAGATTGTGTGATGCATATCGTCTAATCATACCCACGGATACTTGAGGTGACATTGGAGTATCTAGGTGAAATTAGGGTTTTGGTTGATTTGTGTCTTAAGGTGTTATTCTAGTACGAACTCTTGAATAGATCGATCAGAAAGAATAACTTTGAGGTGGTTTCGTACCCTACAATAATCTCTTTGTTTGTTCTCCGCTATTAGTGACTTTGGAGTGACTCTTTGTTGCATGTTGAGGGATAGTTATATGATCCAATTATGTTATTATTGTTGAGAGAACTTGCACTAGTGAAAGTATGAACCGTAGGCCTTGTTTCAAAGCATTGCAATACCGTTTACGCTCACTTTTACCATTAGTTACCTTGCTGTTTTTATATTTTCAGATTACAAAAACCTATATCTACCATCCATATTGCACTTGTATCACCATCTCTTCACCGAACTAGTGCACCTATACAATTTACCGTTGTATTGGGGGTGTTGGGGACACAAGAGACTCTTTGTTATTTGGTTGCAGGGTTGCTTGAGAGAGACCATATTCATCCTACACCTCCCACGGATTGATAAACCTTAGGTCATCCACTCGAGGGAAACTTGCTACTGTCCTACAAACCTCTGCACTTGGAGGCCCAGCAACGTATACAAGAAGGTTGCATAGTAGACATCAATATTCTACGAAGATCTTTATCAGTCAAACCGCATAACAACATACGTTCTTCCATTTGTCATCGGTATGTTACTTGCCCGAGATTCGATCGTCGGTATCTCAACACCTCCGACGGAGCCAACGAACCTTCAGATGAGGATCGCTGGACAAGGTCACGGGCCGGACTGCAATAGTACAGTTAAACTATGTCAAAGATAAATGGAGAGAAAGGGCCGGATGTGCGCATGAGAAAGCCACGTCACTTATGATGCGGCCTGGGGCTTAGTACGGGGGGTGTCGTTCCGGACTACTATCGACATCCCATGCGGTGTTGACCGCTGGGACGCCTTTCCCCTTCTTGGGCGTCTCCGCCTCCAGACGCGCTGAAGTCGCCCTCTTCTTCTTCTTCTCCTTGGGGGGAGGCTTGTTCTCCTCCTCCTCCTCTTCCTCGTCATTGTCCTCGGGGACAGAGGAATGAGCTTCGTCGTCTTCGGACGTCACGTCCGGAGTGCCCTTGCGACGGGAGCCACTCTTGGCCCCCTTGGCCTTCTTCTTGGCCTTCTTCTTCGGCGCCTTATATGGCGCCGGCACCAGCATCTTCGCCAAGCGCGGGATGACACGTTCTTCGGGCAACGGGGCCGGACACTGGATCCGCCTCGCCCTTTCCATCCAATCCTGAAAGAGCAATAATAAAAACTTAGATATCATGCTCGAAATATTTAAGTCGGGGATACGTCAGAAAAAATATACCTCGCTGGCGGGGTGTTTACAATCGTCACCACGGTCTGAGTCCGTGGACGGTGGCTTCTTGTTGCCCTTAAAAAGCAACTTCCAGGCCCCTTCGTGAGAAGTCTCAAAGAGCCTTTTCAAGGTCTGGTGCTTCTTTGAATTGAACTCCCACAAAGGGCGGCTTCAGCGCTGGCACGGAAGAATCCAGTGGACCAGCATCACCTGGATGACGTCAACGAGCTTGACGTTCTTGGTCACCATGCTTTGAAACGCGCGTCTGCAGCGCTATCAGCTCGTCAGGTGAACACCAGTCCGGAATCTTCTCGACCCAGGAGGTGAGTCGCATGGGAGCACCAGACCGGCATTCGGCAGCCGCGGCCCAGGTGGTGCCGCGAGGTTCTGTGATGTAGAACCACTACTTCTGCCATTCCTTTACTATCTCCACAAAAGTGCCTTTGGGCCAGGAGACGTTGGATAGCTTGCTCACCATGGCTCCTCCGCACTCCGTGTGCTGGCCATCCACCACTTTCGGCTTCATGTTGAAGACTTTGAGCCACAGCCTGAAGTGGGGATGGATGCGGAGGAAGGCCTCGCACACGATGATAAACGCCGAGATGTTGAGGAAGGAATTCGGGGAGAGATCATGGAAATCTATACCGTAATAATACATCAGCCCGCGGGCGAAAGGGTGGAGTTGAAACCCTAGCCCGTGGAAGAAATGAGGGATTAATACTACCCTCTTTGTGGGCTCCGGCGTGGGAACGACTTGTCCCTCGGCCGGCAAGCGGTGGGCGATTCCCTTCGCCAAATATCCGGCCGCTCGGAGCTTAGTAATGTCCTCCTCCTTGACGGAGGAGACCATCTAGTTGCCCTGACCATCAGATCCGGACATGGTTGCTTGAGTGGAAAGGAGATGAGAACTTAGGCGCTGGAGCTTGAGATCAGGAAGGCGGAGATAGAGAGAAATCATGGGAAGAGGAAGAGGGAATCCTTATCCTTTTATAAAGACAGCAAACATTAAACGCCTCCTCACTCGCCTTAAGATTCGCCTATTCCCAAGGGCGGTGTAAACGACACGGTTGAATTACCCATGCCCGCATTGATGAGAATCCCGCGATAAGGGGACATGATCTCTGTTTCGACAAGGCGTGCCAATAGCAACCGCGTCTCGAAACGTGGGATGGCAGAAGAAAAATGGTTTGAAATTATAACCGGACAGACGCGATGTTGTGTTGTAAACAAGTTATCAACGGATTAGATTCGTGTAATATCATATTCTCTCTGCGGTTGTGTGTGGTGTATAACAGGTCCGGATACAATTATCACGTCCGAAGACTATCTAGGAGTTCGGACAAAGGGCAACCCGCCTTGCAATGTGCTATGTCTTGAGCTTGCGTTGGTTTTCCCCGAAGAGGAGAGGATGATGCAGCAGAGTAGCGTAAGTATTTCCCTCAGTTTTTGAGAACCAAGGTATCAATCCAGTAGGAGGCCACACACAAGTCCCTCGTACCTACACAAAACGATAGCTACTCGCAACCAACGCGATTAGGGGTTGTCAATCCCTTCACGGTCACTTCATTTAGAGTGAGATCTGATAGAGATGATAGATAATATTTTTGGTATTTTTGGTATATAGATGCAAAGTGAAAAGTAAAAGGCAAAGTAAAAACAAAGCAAGTATTAAAGTGAAGGAGATTGATATGATGAGAATAGACCCGGGGGCCATAGGTTTCACTAGTGGCTTCTCTCAAGAGCATAAGTATTCTACGGTGGGTGAACAAATTACTGTTGACAGAATTGAGCATAGTTATGAGTATATCTAGGTATGATCATGTATATAGGAATCATGTCCGAGACAAGTAGACCGAAACGATTCTGCATCTACTACTATTACTCCACTCATCGACCGCTATCCAGCATGCATCTAGAGTATTAAGTTAAAAACAGAGTAACGTCTTAAGCAAGATGACATGATGTAGAGGAATAAGTTCATGCAATAAGATAAATACCCATCTTGTTATCCTCGATGGCAAAAATACAATATGTGCCTTGCAATCCTTTGTCACTGGGTAAGGACACCTCAAGATTGAACCCAAAGCTATGCACTTCTCCCATTGCAAGAACTACCAATCTAGTTGGCCAAACCAAACGGATAATTCAAAGAGACTTGCAAAGATAACCAATCATACATAAAAGAATTCAGAGAAGATTCAAAAATTATTCATAGATAAGCTGGATCATAAACCCACAATTCATCGGTCTCAACAAACACACCGCAAAAAGAAGATTACATCGAATAGATCTCCACGAGAGGGGGGAGAACATTGTATTGAGATCCAAAAAGAGAGAAGAAGCAATCTAGCTACTAGATATGGACCCGAAGGTCTGAAGTAAACTACTCACACTTCATCGGAGGGGCTATGGTGATGATGTAGAAGCCCTCCGTGGTGGATGCCCCCTCCGGCGGAGCTCCAAAACAGGCCCCAAGATGGGATCTCGTGGATACAGGAAGTTGCGGCGGTGGAATTAGGTTTTTGGCTCCTGTTCTGATCGTTTGAAGTGCGTGAGGTATATATAGGAGGAAGAAGTACGTCGGTGGAGCCACAGGGGGTCCACGAGGCAGGGGCACGCCCTAGGGGGGGCGCGCCCCCCACCCTCGTGACCGCCTCTTTTGTTCCTTGGCATAGGGTCCAAGTCTCCTGGATCACGTTTGTGAGAAAATCACGTTCCCGAAGGTTTCATTCCGTTTGGACTACATTTGATATTCCGTTTCTTCGAAACACTGAAATAGGCAAAAAAACAGCAATTCTGTGTTGGGCCTCCGGTTAATAGGTTAGTCCCAAAAATAATATAAAAGTGGAAAATAAAGCCCAATATAGTCCAAAACAGTAGATAAAGTAGCATGGAGCAATCAAAAATTATAGATACGTTGGAGACGTATCACAATGCCAAAGACAGTCTGCGTGTCGGACTCCTCGTCATTGAAGCCAGGTTTAGGGGCTACTAAGGGAGTCCTGGACTAAGGGGTCCTCGGGCGTCCGACCTGTTATCCATGGGCCAGACTAATGGGCTGTGAAGACATGAAGACCGAAGACCATACTCGTGTCCGGATTAGACTTTATTTGGCGTGGAAGGCAAGCTAGGCGACCAGCTGTGAAGATTCCTTCTTATGTAACCGGCCCCATGAAACCCTAGATCTCTCCGGTGTCTATATAAACCGGAGAGCATAGTCACGATAGCATATATTTATTACCATATACACATAGCCTAGACTTCTAGGGTTTAGCCATTACGATCTCGTGGTAGATCAACTCTTGTAACACAAATATTCATCAAGATCAATCAAGCAGAAAGTAGGGTATTACCTCCATAGAGAGGGCCCAATCCTGGATAAACATCGTGTCCCCCGTCTCCTGTTACCATCGATCCTAGACGCACAGTTCGGGACCCCCTACCCGAGATACGTCGGTTTTGATACCGACAGGGGCGCCTTTCCCTCCTCGAGCTCCCAGCTACCCACCCGGAGGAGAAGAAAGCACAGGCCAAGGACGTGAAGCGCAAGGGAGTAGCCGTGCTCGCAGCGGAGCAAGATACGAAGCGCGGCCGGGACCATCCCGAATCGTCCAAAAGCAGCTGATCGTTCTGCGCCTTCCACAACGTACACAGACACAACACCAATGACTGTCAAGAGCTCAGGGCCATTCGAGATGGACGCTTCAGTCGATGCCCCGAGCGCAACGACCGGGGCTACGGCCGAGGAGGAGGACGAGGAGGAGGACGCTGGGACGATCGCGGCCCCCGCCAGGAGTGGCGCGACCGGCCTCGCGAGGACCACTGGCAGGACCAGCCTCATGAGGGTGCCAGGAGGGATCAGCCTCGCGAGGACCGCCCTCAGGGCAACGCTGGTCTTCCTCCGCTGCCGCCACCACTAAGAAGGAACGACGACCACCATCAAGACGAGGGGGCTAGGGGCTTCCAGGAATTGCGTGCTATCACCTGCATCTTGGGCGGAGCTCAAGCCCCAGCATCTCAGCGTATCTTCAAGCAGTTTGCTCGCGAGTGATACGTCTCCGCCGTATCTACTTTTCCAAACACTTTTGCCCTTGTTTTGGACTCTAACTTGTATGATTTGAATGGAACTAACCCGGAATGATGTTATTTTCAGCAGAATTGCCATGATGTTGTTTTATGTGCAGAAAACAAAAGTTCTCGGAATGACCTGAAACTCCATGGGATGTCTTAGAAAAAATAATAAAAATTCCTCGCCAAAGATGAAGACCAGGGGCCCACACCCTGCCCACGAGGGTGGGGGCGCGCCCCCTACCTTGTGGGCCCCCTAGAGACCCTCCGACGGCAACTCCAACTCTATTTATTGGCTTTCGGGGAGAAAAAAATCAGATAGAAAGTTTCATCACGTTTTACGATACGGAGCCGCCCGAATCTAATCTCTCTCGGGAGGCTGATCTGGAGTCCGCTCGGGGCTCCGGAGAGGGATTCGTCGCCGTCGTCATCATCAACCATCCTACATCACCAATTTCATGATGCTCACCGCCCGATGCGTGAGTAATTCCATCGTGAGGCTTCTTTGGGACGGTGATGGGTTGGATGAGATTTATTATGTAATCGAGTTAGTTTTGTTAGGGTTTGATCCCTAGTATCCACTATGTTACGAGATTGATGTTGCTATGACTTTGCTATGCTTAATGCTTGTCACTAGGGCCCGAGTGCCATGAATTCAGATCTGAACCTATTATGTTTTCATGAATATATGTGAGTTCTTGATCCTATCTTGCAAGTCTATACTCACCTATTATGTGTTATGATCCGACAACCTCAAGTGACAATAATTGGGATACTTCTCGGTGATGACCATAGTTTGAGGAGTTCATGTATTCACTATGTGCTAATGCTTTGTTCCGGTTCTCTATTAAATGGAGGCCTTAATATCCCTTAGTTTCCAATAGGACCCGCTGCCACGGGAGGGTAGGACAAAAGATGTCATGCAAGTTCTTTTCCATAAGCACGTATGACTATATTCGGAATACATGCCTACATTACATTGATGAATTGGAGCTAGTTCTGTGTCACCCTATGTTATGGTATTACGTGATGAACCACATCCGCATAATTATCCATCACCGATCCGGTGCCTCTGAGCTTTCCATATCTTGGTTTACGCTTATTTACTTTTACATTGCTCTTTGTTACAATCACTACAAAATACCAAAAACATTACTTTTCTGTCTTTACTTTTGTTACCGTTACCACCACTATCATATTACTTTGCTACTAAACACTTTGCTGCAGATACTAAGTTTCCAGGTGTGGTTGAATTGACAACTCAGCTGCTAATACTTGAGAATATTCTTTGGCTCCCCTTGTGTCGAATCAATAAATTTGGGTTGAATACTCTAACCTCGAAAACGGTTGCGATCCCCTATACTTGTGGGTTATCAAGACCCTTTTCTGGCGCCGTTGCCGGGGAGCATAGCTCTATTCTTTGAGTCACTTGGGATTTATATCTGCTGGACACTATGAAGAACTTGAAAGATGCTAAGACAACAATTTATCCCTCAACTACGAGGGGAGGTAAGGAACTGCCATCTAGCTCTGCACTTGATTCACCTTCTATTATGAGTAAGCTAGCGACACCTAAACCTGCTTCTGCTATTCATTCCGATATGTCTTATGTTATTGATGATGCCACTTCTATTATGCATGATACTTATGATGAAACTACTTCTATGCTTGATACTACTGTGCCCCTTGGTGAATTTCTAGATGAACAAATTTCTAGGTCTAGAGAAAGAGAAAATATTGAAACTGAATACAATGATGAAAGTGATGATGAAAATATGCCTGCTATTCCTGAGGGTTATCTTTTTTATGCTGTATATTCTGCAGCTATTTTTGCTTGTAAGGATAGATATGAACTTAAGAGGCTGCTAGTTAAATGGAGTAAAGAATCTCTTAGAGATAGGATGAGACACAGCCTGCTTTTGCTACTTCACCTATTCGTGTTCACGATAAGGATTATGAATTCTTTGTTGATCTGATATAATTACTTTGGTTGAATCTGATCCTTTTATGGCTATGAATCTGAAACTGTTGTGGCACATCTTACTAAGTTAAATGATATAGCTGCCCTGTTTACTAATGATGAGAGATCACGCTACTTTTATATACTCGAAATATTTACATTTCTCATTAAAGGGTGATGCTAAGATATGGTTTAATTCTCTTGATCCTGGTTGTGTGCGTAGTCCCCAGGACATGATTTATTACTTCTCTTCTAAATATTTCCCTGCTCATAAGAAACAAGCTGCTTTGAGGGAAATATATAATTTTGTGCAAATTGAAGAAGAGAGTCTCCCACAAGCTTGGGGGAGGCTTCTCAAGTTACTTAATGCTTTGCCTGATCATCCTCTTAAGAAACCTGAAATACTTGATATCTTTTATAATGGACTAACCGATGCTTCGGAGATTACGGATAGTTGTGCTGGTTCTCTTTTGAGGAAAGAACACGGATGAAGCTGAAATTCTATTGATTAATATGTTGACAAATGAAAATAATTGGGCACCTCCGAGCCAACTCTGAGCCAGCTCCACGAGCCAATTCTTGAGCCTATTCCTAAACCAGCTCAAGAAGAGAGAGGTGTTCTATTTCTCGATCCGAAGATATGCAAGAGGCAAAGAAATCTATGAAAGAAAAAGGTATTAAAGCTGAAGATGTTAAGAATTTACCCCTATTGAAGAAATACATGGTCTTAATCTACACTTTGTTGAAGAAGTGTATGATCTCAGTTCTTTATTCACCGAAGAACCTCCTCATCCCGATATCCCGACACAGGTAGTAAAGGTAAATTCTCTCTATAGATATGATAAAGCTGAAGTACCTCCTACTAAAATTGCTAGTCAGTGCTTGGATGAGTTTGATAACTTTGTGTTTAAGCAAGATGACTTTAATGCTTATTTTGGTAGACAATTAAAACAGGATACCTTTATGATTAAACGCTTGAGTGATTATATGGCTAATATTAGAGGTGAACTTAAACTTGTTAGCAAACATGCTTCTATGGTTACCACTCAAGTAGAACAAGTACTTAAAGCTCAAAAAGAAGTGCTTGATGAAATGAATAGTAAGAAAAATGATTATGTTGTTAGAATGGCTACTAGAACTGGTAGAATGACTCAGGAACCTTTGTATCCTGAAGGCCACCCTAAGAGAATCGAGCAAGGTTCTCAGATAAATAATATTGATGTGCCTAATTCTTCTAAAAGGAAGAAAAAGAAAAATGATAGAACTGTGCAAACTTCTAGTGAACCTGTTGCTGAACCACCTGAGAATCCAAATGATATCTCTATGTCCGATCTTTGAAACACAATCTGGTAATGAACATGAACCTAGTGAAAATGTTAATGATAATGTTCATGATGATGCTCAACCTAGTAATGATAATGAAGTAGAAGTTGAACCTGCTGTTGATCTTGATAACCCACAATCAAATAATCAACGTTATGATAAGAGAGACTTCGTTGCTAGGAAACATGGTAAAGAAAGGGAACCATGGGTTCAGAAACCCATGCCTTTTCCTCCAAAACCATCCAAGAAAAAGGATGATGAGGATTTTGAGCGCTTTGCTGAAATGATTAGACCCATCTTTTTGCGTATGCGATTGACTGGTATGCTCAAAATGAATCCTTATGCTAAATATATGAGAGATATTGTTACGAATAAAAGAAAGATATCAGAAGCTGAAATTTCCACCATGCTTGCTAATTATACTTTTAAGGGTGGAATACCAAAGAAACTTGGAGATCCAGGAGTACCTACTATACCATGCTCCATTAAGAGAAATTATGTTAAAAGCGCTTTATGTGACCTTGGAGCGGTGTTAGTGTTATGCCTCTCTCTTTATATCGTAGACTTGACTTAAATAAGTTGACACCTACTGAAATATCTTTGCAAATGGCTGATAAATCAACTGCTATACCTGCCGGCATTTGTGAGGATGTTACTGTTGTGGTTGCAAGCGTTACTATTTTAACGGACTTTGTTATTCTTGATATTTCGAGGGCGATAGTATGTCTATTATTCTTGGAAGACCTTTCCTTAATACTGCAGGGGCTGTTATTGATTGCAACAAAGGCAATGTCACTTTTCATGTTAATGGTAATGAGCATACGGTACATTTTCCGAGGAAACAACCTCAAGTTCATAGTATCAACTCTATAGGAAAAATTCCATCGATTATATTTGGAGGTTTTGAATTTCCTCTCCCTACAGTCAAGAAGAAATATGATATACTTATTATTGTGGATGTCCATATCCCCGTTGAAGTAACATAGTGTTATTCGAAATTTCTCCGGTTCCATGTTAATCGGAATGAGTTTGTTAACAAGACTTGATCAACCTTGTTAGTGGATTCTTTTTTATGATCATTAGATGGATGAAACTAGAAGCACAACCTATACGTACCCTCTTTATATTCTCTGTTCTTTAGTAGAAATGAAGTAAAATAGTATTTTTACATACATTTCTGACTTATTCGTGCAATATAAAAATATCCGAAAATAAAAGTCCTCGAATGCCATGCCAATTTAATATGATTTTTCGGGAATATTTGAGGATTTTTAGTGCAAAAATTACATGGGGAGCTGCCACACAGCCACGAGGGTGGAGGGCGCGCCTACCCCTCGAGCGCCCCACCTCGTGGGCCCATGGTGGCCCTCCTCCACTTATCCCTGCACCCATCTTCTTCCTCTGCCTCACACAAACCCGAAAAACCAACTCAAGCTCGTGTTCCGGCCACTTTTGTTGTGATTTTCGATCTCCTTTCTCAAAGCACCTCTCATAAACTGCTTGGGGAGATTGTTCCTTGGTATGTGACTCCTCCATTGGTCCAATTAGTTTTTGTTCTAGTGCTTTATTCTTTGCAAATTTGTGCTGCATAGGTGACCATGTTCTTGAGCTTGCATGTCAAATTCATATGATTACAAGTAGTTCTAATGCTTGATATATGCTCTAGGCACTTGTATGAGTAGTTGCTATCAGTTTTATTGAAGTTGGTTCACTTTTGTTTGAAGTTACTAAAAATTTCAGATTATTTCAGAATTAATGAAGAGACTTTTGAGGGGCTCGTCGAGCCAAAGCTCGAAGGAAAAACAAAAGGAAGAAGAGCAGAAGCCCAAATTTAATTTGCCTCAGATCATGAGGTCCGCCGTGTGAATGGCCTTCTGATGACTTCTTGAGGAGAGCCGGGATTTATGAGGATTTCTATTTATTAGTTGAGAACGCCGGCCTCACCGACTTCCTCCGCGACCAACGCCATCAGTATCTCTAACTCACAGATACTTTTGTGCAGAACTTCTACTTTTTCCCTAAGAAATCACCTCCAACAGTAGAGTTCCATTTATATGACGTTGTTAAGGAGATGACTTTAGCTGAATTTTGCGAGGTTTGCAAAATACCTTTTGAGGGCACCTTAGATGAACCACACCGTAATGAAGTGGAAGCTTTTATTAACTCTATCACCGTGGGAGAAACCAGGAAGGTTTCTGATGCAAGAATTACTAGCATACATTTCCCTGTTTTACGCTACTTTGCCTTATTTGCTAGTCGTTGCTTGATTGGTCGCGGGAACTGTGGAAACCTTAGCATTCCTGATATTATCATTTTGTTCCATGGTTTATACATAATAACTCTGTTAGTATGGGTGGAATTGTTGCTAGGCGGTTAAGTCTGAACCATACTAAGGGCCCCGTCTTTGGAGGCATTTATGCTTCACGCCTAGCTGAATATTTTGAGATACCTATTAGGCATGAGGAGAAAGAAGAAACATCATTGCCCTGTGCTTATTTAGATTATAAGAGTATGCTAGCGCATGATTTTCTTGTTAAGAGTCGTGAAGGGGAGCTCAAATATAAATTGAACTTTGATAAACATCACCCTGAGACTATTACTTTGCCTGCTCCCTCTTTGTTTAACTTGTCTACAGGTCCTTACATTGTTTTGTAAGCGGCTGTTCAAGCCTATCGGAATCCTGCACCAGCCCCGGAACCGGAGCCACAAGATGAGCCTCCACGACAGTCTGTTTATTCTTGGGATCCTGAGGCGGTTGCCGACCCGATGTGATCGAGTCCTCTTCATCACATTATGATCCCAACTATTCTTCATAGCAGTACGACCCCAGCTACACCTACGGGTATCCGCCAGGCTATCCCTGGCCATAGACCAACTTAGGCCAAAAGCCTAAGCTTGGGGGAGTACGTATTTCTCACCGACATTACATTTATGCTCACACACACTCATTGCTAGATGTCGGTGCTCATATTCTTTTGCAATATCCATGCTAGTTTATTTCCTTTTTTCCTGCTTTCTTCTTGTGTGTTTAATAAACCTTATAAAAACCAACAAAATTAGTAGTAGTTTACTTTTCCTGCTGTAGTAGTAGTAATTAAAAAGAAAACCCAAAAATATTTCCCGTTCTTCTTTTGCTTGTTGGGAGCTTTCCCGTGTAAATAGCTTTTATTTCCTTTCTTTTCTTTGGGGTCAGTAGGAGAAGACCATGATTAAATTGTTGAAGTGGCTCTTATATGCATCATTGTTGATTTAACGAAGAGCCCATTTTTCCTTGTCTTCTCCTGTTTATTGAATGCTCGCACATTCCAGCTTAATTAGTCCAATGCACGTGCACTTTTATTATTATTCACATCGTTCAGTCGTGCAAGTTAAAGGCAATTATGATGACATATATGATGGACTGACTGAGATGGGAAAAGCTGGTATGAACTCGGCCTCTTTTGTTTTTGTAAATATGATGAGTTCATCGTTCTTGATTCAGCTTATTATGAATAAACATGTTTGCAATGACAATTAGAGATCATAGTCGCTCGTGCCATGCTTGATTAGCTATGAGTTATAATGGTTTACCTTGCGTGCCAACATGCTATTGAGATGATTGTGATGTGGTATGATGGGGTGGTATCCTCCTTTGAATGATTTAAGTGACTTGACTTGGCACACGTTCACGCATGTAGTTGAAACAAATCAACATAGCCTTCACGATATTTATGTTCATGGTGGATTATATCCTACTCATGCTTGTATTCAATGTTTATTAATTTTAATGCATGTTCATGACTATTGTCGCTCTCTAGTAGTTCGCTTCCAGTCTTTTGCTAGCCTTCACTTGTACTAAGCGGGAATACTGCTTGTGCATCCAATCCCTTAAACCCCAAAGTTATTCCATATGAGTCCACTATACCTTCCTATATGTGGTATCTACCTGCCATTCCAAGTAAATTTGTATGTGCCAAACTCTAAACCTTCAAATAATCATTCTGTTTTGCATGCTCGAATATCTCATGTATCAACTAGTGTTGCCCTTATCTTCCGTGTTAGGCGGGTTATTCTCAAGAGGAGTGGACTCCGCTCCTCACTCACGAGAAAATGGCTGGTCACCGGGATGCCCAGTCCCATGCTTTATGCAAACTAAATCAAAATAATTGCAAACAAAACTCCCCACAGGACCCGTTGAATGTTGGAGGCACTTTCGTTGTTTCGGCGAGCCATGGATTGATGCTTGTGGAGGAGGGAGTATAAACTTTACCATTCTGTTTTGGGAACCGCCTATAATTTGTTTAGCATGGAAGATATCGTCATCTCTTAGTTGCTATGTTGACAATGAAAGTATGCCGCTCAAAATATAAATTATCTCTATTTCAAAATCGAGCTCTGGCACCTCTACAAATCCCCGCTTCCCTCTGCGAAGGGCCTATCTATTTACTTTTATGTTGAGTCATCACCCTCTTATTTAAAGCACTAGCTGGAGAGCACAGCTGTCATTTGCATTCATTATTGTTAATTTATATCGGGTATGACTATGATTGGATCTCTTTTACCATGAATTACAATGTCTAGTCAGTCCTTGATCTTTGAAGGTGCTCTGCATTTATGTTTTGCGGTCTCAGAAAGGGCTAGCGAGATACCATCTTGTTATATCATATTATGATTGTTTTGAGAAAGTGTTGTCATCGAGATTTATTATTATGACTTGCTAGCTGATTATGTTATTGATATGAGTAAACATGAGACCTGAAAATTATTGCAAATGTGGTTAGTTATGATCTTTCTTTGAAAACACTGAATCTTTGGCTTGACATAGGTACAACAACAAGAGCAAACAGAGTTTGTAAAAGTTTTTCTTTTTCTCTTTCAGTTTGTCAATTGAATTGCTTGAGGACAAGCAAGGGTTTAAGCTTGGGGGAGTTGATACGTCTCCGTCTTATCTACTTTTCCGAACACTTTTGCCCTTGTTTTGGACTCTAACTTGTATGATTTGAATGGAACTAACCGGTTGACGCTTGTTTTGTTGAGAATTGCCATGATGTTGTTTTATGTGCGAGAAAACAAAAGTTCTCGGAATGACCTGAAACTCCACGGGATGTCTTAGAAAAAATAATAAAAATCCTCGCCAAAGATGAAGACCAGGGGCCCACACCACATCACGAGGTGGGGCGCCCCCCTCTGGCGCGCCCCCTACCTCGTGGGCCACCTGGAGACCCTCCGACACCAACTCCAACTCTATTTATTGGCTTTCAGGGAGAAAAAAATCAGAGAGAAAGTTTCATCGCGTTTTACGATAGGGAGCCGCCGCCAAGCCCTAATCTCTCTCGGGAGGGCTGATCCGGAGTCCGTTTGGGGCTCCGGAGAGGGGGATTCGTCGCCGTCGTCATCATCAACCATCCTCCATCACCAATTTCATGATGCTCACCGCCGTGCGTGAGTAATTCCATCGTAGGCTTGCTGGACGGTGATGGGTTGGATAAGATTTATTATGTAATCGAGTTAGTTTTGTTAGGATTTGATCCCTAATATCCACTATGTTCTGAGATTGATGTTGCTATGACTTGTCTATGCTTAATGCTTGTCACTAGGTTCCGAGTGCCATGAATTCAGATCTGAACCTATTATGTTTTCATGAATATATGTGAGTTCTTGATCCTATCTTGCAAGTCTATAGTCACCTATTATGTGTTATGATCCGACAACCCCAAGTGACAATAATCGAGATACTTCTCGGTGATGACCATAGTTTGAGGAGTTCATGTATTCACTATGTGCTAATGCTTTGTTCGGTTCTCTATTAAAAGGAGGCCTTAATATCCCTTAGTTTCCAATAGGACCCGCTGCCACGGGAGGGTAGGACAAAAGATGTCATGCAAGTTCTTTTCCATAAGCATGTATGACTATATTCGAATACATGCCTACATTACATTGATGAATTGGAGCTAGTTACGTGTCACCCTATGTTATGATCATTTACATGATGAACCACATCCGGCATAATTATCCATCAGCGATCCGGTGCCTCTGAGCTTTCCATATCTTTGGTTTACGCTTATTTACTTTTCCGTTGCTACTATTACAATCACTACAAAACTAAAAACATTACTTTTGCTGTCTTTACTTTTGTTACCGTTACCACCACTATCATATTACTTTGCTACTAAACACTTTGCTGCAGATACTAAGTTTCCAGGTGTGGTTGAATTGACAACTCACCTGCTAATACTTGAGAATATTCTTTGGCTCCCCTTGTGTCGAATCAAATTTGGGTTGAATACTCTACCCTCGAAAACTGTTGCGATCCCCTATACTTGTGGGTTATCAGTGAGGTGAACGCAGCCCTTCCCAGGCTTGAGGCCACACACTCGCTCAGGTGGTCCAAGTGTGCCATCACTTTCAGCTCGGCGGACCAGCTCAAGTCTTGTGACCCTTCTTTGGCGCCCTCCCGATGCTCTGCTCACCCGTCATCAGCAACGTACAAGTCACCAAGACCCTCATTGACGGCGGCGCAGAGCTTAACGTCCTGTCCGTCGAGACATTCGACAGCCTCCAAGTGCCATACGATCAGCTTCAGCCCACCAAGTCCTTCTCGGGAGTGACTGACGGCTCCACCACCCCGATAGGGCAGGTCCACCTCCTTGTCACCTTCGGACAGCGCGACAACTACCGCACAGAGCTCATCGACTTTGACGTCGCTCACATCCGTCTGCCATACAATGCCATCCTCGGATATCCGGCCCTGGCCAAGTTCATGGCAATAACCCACCATGGCTACAACGTCCTCAAGATGTCAGGAAGCGGCGGGATCATCACAGTCCCCTGCGAAGAAAGAGATGCGGTGTGCTCCCTCGAGCACGCCTTCCAAACCGCAGCAATCGAAGACCCTGATAGCAAGGGCGAGTACCCTCCTGAGGCCACCCCCAAGAAGAAGAAGAAACTACTCCGTACAGGGCCTCAGGGGAGCGGCGCCTCTAGCGGTGCCACATCAGGATCGTGGGGCGCCTCCCTCCCTCGCATAGGAAGGCGCGCCTGGCACCCTCCTCGGGCAAGGCTCGAGAGCTCTCTCCTGGAGGGCCTCAGACCTAGCCAAAATCACGAGGGAGGCGCTCGGGCACCACGTGGAGGCGTGCTTTGCGGCACGTTTCCCTCAGGAAGACCCCGGGCAAGGAGCGTCTGGCGCTCAGGAGTTCATCGCCAAGACCACTCAAGAGCTGCAGGATGCAATGGCCATGCGCGGCGACCGCCGCCCACCTGGCGCAGCTCCCCATCCAGGCGAGGATGGCGGGCTGCGCGTTTGCCTCGACATCCCAGGGCTCAACAGGGTCGCATCTCAAGAGCACTTCTGGCCTTCACGCGTGGGATGTTGCGAGGGCCCACCTCACGGCTATGTTCGCATGCCATTCAGCCTGCCGAGCATGGCGGTCGCCTTCTAGTGCAACCTGTGGAGCGTCCTGGCGACCCAGGAGGCCAGGCATCACGTGGTCCTGGCGGAGATGGAGACGGTCCTCAAGGAACCGCCTGGACCCCCAGAGCCTCCCGAGGCTCAGGGCCCCGGTGGCTCATGAGGAGCAACCCCTTCGCCACGCATCTTCAGCTACCCCAACATCCCTTCGACAACAGAACCAGGTGAAATTTTCCAAGTTTATTTAGCTGGGAGCGCCCCCCGGGCTGCAACATTCCCAGGCTGCATGGGACTGTCCCTTCAGCATGTATCCTTTTACTTCTTTAGCTTACTCTGCTGGGGGCGCCCCTCGGGCTGAATCATCCCCAGGCCGCTCGGATCCGACCCAGTGGCATGCATTGTTCTTGCATTTACCTAAGCTAGTCGCTTTCGATGCATAAGCTATCTATGGTTATTACCTACTTGATTATCACCCATCGTGACCGCCCGCGTCGCCGGTCTGCCCCATGCTCATCCCGCAACAGGAGCTACTCACGCTGGCACGACGCTTGTGCTCGGGTCCGTCCCTGCAACGCTGACAAATCAGAGCGGTCGAGCTCTGACTCGCGGCACGCCCACAAGACGTCACCTCACCGGGCCCTCGGTGCCTTCATCTTCTTGCGGGCGACCTGCGGCAGACCGGCAATCATTGTGGCAATCTGTGTCCCTCCTCGCGCTAACCTGCAGGAACCTCCTGAGGACAACAACAGGCGGTGCCGCGGGCTCCCTCTTCTCCCATGCTATTCACTTGCGCGTTAAAAGGGGGCCCCTGAGCATCGTGACTCAGGAGCTCTTACTGGCTCTCCAGCCCTCACCCCCTGGCCTTGACCACGACATCGCGACCTGGCGTACCAGCGGCGGCTGAGCACGCTTGAGGGCCGGGACCTGAGGACGTAGAGCACATAGAAGAGCGTGGAGAAGAGAGGGAGGCTCGCACGGGCCCAGCCTATCTACACTGCAGCCGTCGACGCACGAGTCTGGCGCAGCGCAAGGAATCGACTCTGGACTGCCAAGATAAGTTTTGCGCCCGGGTCGACCAAGCGTTACGGCATAGGATTCTCACTTGTTGCAGCCTTGTTGCGGCAACGTCGTCTCCCTTTCCTACTTCTGGTGGCTGCTTGCGCGCTAAAGGGGACCTCTTGAGCATCGCGCCTTAGGATCTCTTACTAGACCTCGGGCCGCTCACCTCCTGGCCTTGACCACGACATCTCGACCTGGCATACCAGCGACAGCTGCAGCCTGCCTGGGGATCGGGACCTGTCAGCGTAAAGCACCAAGCTGCTGCGGGGTTGGAAAGGTGAGACCGAGCCGAAATAGGACATGCGTTCGTAAATTTTCATAATAAGGATAATATCAACAAAAGACATTACAGACCCTTTACACGGCCCCGCGGGATCCATCTCGATTTGTCGCAGGGAACAAAAGAAGGGAGTTTCTAGGAACCCTATCTACACGCGCCAGCGTGGCCGATGCCATCATCAACAATGGGCCACGGGAGGCCGGCGCCGACCCCATCCAGATCAGCGACGGCGGTGGCCAGATGCTGCGGCCTTGCTCCGGGCGCGACGAGAGCTCGGGGGCATGTAGCCGTCGTCGCTCGTCCCCGGGGTCTCGTAAGGCTCTGGAGAGTCGCCGGACTCCCAAGCGCCGCCGCTACTGCTGGAGGAGCTGCTGGCGAAGCCAGCGGCAGGCTCGGCGTGGGCCACTGCACCATCCCGACGACCCCCACCTGGACAGCACTCCAGGCAGTGGCCTTCCTCCTTGAAGACTTTGAAGAGCATTGTGGAGGCGCCGTCGTACTCAAAATGGATGGCGAGGGCGCCTTCCGCACGGCAGACTCAAGCAACCTCGCCCCAACCACTGGTCATGAAGATCTTGCCTTGGGAGACGGCTTCAACCTCCGCTCCAGTCATCGGGGCATCGCAGTCGGCGTGCTGCAGCCTAAGCTCGAGGGGGCCCCTCGGCGGCATCTCGGCAGAGAAGAATTGTGGAAAGCGAATCCAAGTGCGCGGAGGCATCACCGCCCACATCACGAGTTCGCGCGAGGAGTCCACGGCGTGGGCTCCTGGGGCGACGGCATGCGTCATCACGGCGCGGCGACCACGGCCACGGCGTGGCGGTGCCGCTCGCCGCCTCTCCCTTTGGAGCCCTCGACCTGGGCGTACAGAGGCAGCAGATACCCGGGAGGTGGCCGCTCGCACCTAGGCCTCGACACGTCCGGCCTCACGACTACGTCGTGGCGGTGGGCCAGCCTCTTCTTCGTCGGAAGTGGCCCGGGGTCGTCGCGGGGTTTTTTTCCCTTCTCTGCGGCTGAGAACCTCCATATCGGCGCCATGAGTGTCGCTACTAGCAATGAAGCAAGGGAGAAGAAGTGAGCGGAGCAGGAAGAGATGAGCGACGGGGGCTCCGCCCTCTCCTCATTTATAGCAGGAGAAGGCCAACCGGCGATCCCCACAATCACAGGTAAGGATGATTTTTCTCTGCATGCAGCAGGGACTCGTCAAGTTGGGCAGTTGCCGAGGCAGCGTGGGGAAGCGGAGACGCCCACGTCCAATCAATCGCCACGCGTTAAGCGAGGCCGCAGGCTGTTGGGGCCCGCAGCGCTTCGCACTTGCCCCTTGGCTTCGCCTCGAAGCCAAGTCCGAGCGCGCCTTGGGCCCGGGGGCTACTGTCGGCGTCCTGGGAACGGGGGTCCCCAGACTTGCCTGCCTGCGGCCCACGACGTGGCTCCACTAGCGGCCCTATACGGCCCATCTTCACCAGCAAACACTCAAGACCCTCGCGAGGGGCCAAGCCTCGCGAGGCGGGCGATGCAAGACCTCCTCGGGGGCGGCCTCACCAGGCCGGCTCGCGAGGAGCGGAGAGATCAAGGCAAGAGGCACCTCGCGAGGTTCCTGTGACGCAAGCCATGACGACCGGGGCCAGCCAGGCGCCCGGTAGCCTTGATGTCCTCCTTTCCTCTTTGGTGCTAAAGGGGCAAGCACAGGCGAGGAGTCTCGAGGCATCAGGCAAAGGTTCCTATATCAGTGCAACGAGACCAAAGACCAGCAGGACGACATGACGGAGGTCACCGTGGAGCCCATGGTGGCGTCACCACCAGAGCCTTTGGCAGGCGAAGACCACCTTTAGTCAGGATAACTTGTACTAGTTGTCTCCCTTCAAATTTGGCCGTTGTGGCATCCCTTCCCGCCAGCATTTGGGAAGAGGACCAGGGCACTATAAATAGGGCTAGCCACCACAGTAGGAGGCAACTGATCCGAGGCCATTCAGATCATCCTCGACCACACAGGCTTACCAAGCACAAGAACACCTCGCCTCAGGAGGCTGTTCTTCCCCTCTACTAGTTCTTCCTTAGCCCAAGAGGCAATCCACCACACCACACTGGAGTAGGGTATTACACCACATCGGTGGCCCGAACCAGTATAAATCCTGTGTCCCTTTGTTCTGTGAGTTCGACGCGCTGAGCCTTGAGATCGCGGTGAGGGAGAGTGCTAGGGGAGGAGAGATCTTTGTGCGCACCCCAGTGTCCGAACCTCGAGAGTTTTGCCGGAACCCGAAATCCGACACGCTGGCTTGAAGAGGAGTCAAACAGGGGTGACCCATGGCCGAACAAAGGCAGAGTTAACAGTGTGCCGGGTAGGTAAAGTCACCCAGTTTGACTAATTCACATCTAGATGTTTTTAAGGATGTCACATCTAAGCTCCCACAAATATATAATGCAGCAATAAGAAACAAAAAAACTAGGACAAAAAATAGACCACAAACAGAGTGGAGATCGGTTTAGATGTGACATAACTATGTCACATCTAGATGTGTCCTAGACAAACCCAAAGTCACCCGGTGATGGCAACTTGAGACAAGGCGGCTTGGGGAAAATCGGAGCAGCTCGCAGCAAACCATTGATGCGTGATTGCAGCAGCAGAGTCCGGGTCATAATTGGCTTGACCTCGTATACTTGCCAAACTAGAAGTACTAGTCCATGGCATTCACTTGTCCGACCCTAGTACGTATCCTTGGTGATTCTTTTGATGAGCATGAACATGAACCGATTGGTAGCTACATCCGAGGCCACTTGTGTTGACTGTTCGTGAATTTAGCTGTGTCTGCATGCATCATGTGTGTGCTCCGATTTATGGGCTTGACAAGCAGTTTACTGACTTGTAGCTCGAGTCCTTCACGTGTACTGGGAACCAAAAACTGAGTTAAAGTAGCACTTTGTTTACTCGGCCATCACATCTGAAAAGTAGTAACAGCAGCAATGACAACTCGACGGACTTGATGCATGTGATGTCAGTTTTGCTTCTGCTGCCGTGATTACCCTCGGGAGTAGCAGTCTCTAGAGTTAATCGTAGCACATCAGCTATTTGGATCTTTACGTCGCAGAAGAAAAATCAACCTCCGAATTTGATCTAAACACGGACGACGGAACCATCAAATCCTGTCGGTCTCGGTGACTTGAACCTTGCGCTGATCTGATCTGGCGCATGTCTTCGACTTGCGGCATCGGCGTCGCCGTACTAGATACACCCCAAGATCTTCAAATTCTTTTGATCCTTGTACAACCAGCTCCAAAGTAAATCATGATTCCTATTACCAAGATTAAATTTGCTGCCTCCTTTTCATACGATAAATAGCAATCTTCTCGATCTTTAGAAAATCCCTTCAAAAACCCAAAAACACCGTGCGCATGCCCCACGGTGGGCACCAATTGTCGTGGATTTATCAAGGCATATGTCCTAGTGTGAGGACTTGTCGTGAGGCCAACACAACTAGGTAGTAGCTTGAACGGGGTTGATCGGAATCAAGAGACGCGAGGCGGGTTAACACACAAGACAAGGGTTTAGACAGCTCCGGGCCCCGGAAAACATCATCCGGTAATAGCCCTACATGTTGTTTGTGGCTATGTCTCATTATGCTCATGAGGGAGTTGCTGTATAAGCCGGCTCCCCTTTGTTGTATCTAGCCTTAGAGATTATTTTCCCTGTCCCTCTTGGGATGCCCTGCCCCTCCTTATAAAAGTTGGAGGGGCGTGTTACATGTGGAGTCCCAATAGGATTAGGACTAGTCTATCTTCTAACAAGCCGGGTACAAGTCCGGGTCTTGATTCCTTGTAAGGGAAATATTCCTCACGCCTTTCCTCTTAGGCCGGCCCTACCATAACATGAGCCGGCCTTCTGGGCCTTGGGCCTTGTCATCTGTTTGACCCGCCCGCCGGGTCACCAATGAGTCACAATGTTCAGGCGGGCTGCCCGTAAATCGCCAGGTACTGGCGGGTCGCCAGTGAGTCGCCAAGCTCTAGCCGGATCATACATCCGGCGGGTTACACCGCGGGGTATATCCCCGACAGTCTCGCTATCGCAAAACGTACCGATTCACTCGTCCCAAATAGAAATGAAGAAAGGAAGACAGTGGACAGAAGAGATGTGGCGACCTCCAACCTCGCAACCCCCAAACACCTCCCTACCAAGCGGTCAGCTTGGACCCCATGGCTGATGACGAAGCCGCCAAGAAGAAGGCCTCGGCTGATGCCGAGGCTGCCGCTGCCGCCGCCGCGTTGTCCTGGCCAATCGGAGGGTATGACTCGTCCATCCCCTATTTGCTCGTTCATGTGCTGGCCGTATATATGTTGTTCATAGTTGTTTCGGTTCTATGTACTGTATGTACTCACATGCTTAGATATTGGTATGATATGCATACCGTATTTGCCATGCTTACTATTTACTCGTGTATTAGATTAGTCAAAAAGTGCTAATATTTCCAACTATCCAAAAACCTTATTTTAGGCATTTTTCGACTCATGGCTTCGCCGCTACACTGAAACCGGAAAAGTTTACCGGGACGCATTTTAAGCATTGGCAGACGAGGACTACCTTGTGGCTCACAGCAATGAACGTGTTTTGGGTTGGTGGTGTGTCTCCCACGGTAACGATTGCTCCTGAACAGGAGAATGCGTTTAGGGAGGCAACCACCATCTTTGTGGGAGTCGTTCTTACTGTGATCAGGGACAAGCTAGTCGACGTGTATCTCCATATGTGTGTTGCCAAGAATTTATGGGATGCGCTATAAGCTAAATTCGGCGCAACCGATGTTGGAAGAGAGTTGTATGCTATGGAGCAGTTCCATGATTACAAAATGGTTGATAACCGTTCTATATTGGACCATGCCCATGATATACAATGCATCGCTAAGGAGCTGGAGCTCCTAAAGTGTGAGTTACCGGAAAAGTTTGTCGCGGGTTGCATTATTGCAAAACTCCCTCCTGGATGGAGGAACTTTGTTATTTCTCTCAAGCACTTGAGACGTGAATTATTTGTTGAGGATATCATCGGTCATCTAAGTGTTTAGCAGAACTCGAGAGCAAAGGGCTCACACATGAAAGGGGCAGAGGGTTCTTCTAGCGCCAATGTGGTGCAGAAGAACTTCCACAAGTTCAAGGGAAAGAACTCTGTCCAACAAAATACTACCTTTAAGAGGAAGGGTAAGAAGAAAGACAAAAAGAGAGATGGCTGCTTTACTTGTGGTCCAGAGGATCATTGGGCAAACAAGTGCCCAAACAAGTACAAGAAGCCAGGACAGGACACCAAGTCTTTCAATGTCACTCTGAGCAACAATGATGGGGAATCTGGGTATGGTAATCTGTTTACCGTACTTTCAGTTTGTCAGTCCACCGATTGGTGGGTTGACATTGGGGCCAATATTCATGTGTGTGCTGATGTGTCTTTGTTTTCTTCTTACCAGGTCACACGAGATTGTTCCGTCCTGATGGGGAACGGCTCGCATGCTTCTGTTCATGGTGTTGGCATGGTAGATATGAAGTTTACTTCGGGAAAGATCGTGCAACTGAAGAACATGCAGCATGTCCCCGCCATCAAGAAGAATCTCGTTAGTGGCTCCCTTCTATGTAAAGAATGGTTTAAGTTAGTATTTGAGTCTAACAAACTAGTCATATCTCGGTATGGAGTATTTGTTGCAAAATGATATGATTGTGGTGGTTTGTTCCGCCTTTCCCTAGAGGATTTCTGTAATAAAGTCGTGAACCAAATTCATTCTAATGTGAACAAATGTGAGGTTTGACATTCACGTCTTTGTCACATAAATTTTGGTTGTATGACGCGGCTAGCTAAGATGAATCTAATCCCGAGTTTCACTTTATCCAAAGGCTCTAAGTGCCATGCGTGTGTGCAAGCAAAGCAACCTCGTAAGCCTCACAAGCCTGCGAAGGAGAGACACTTGGCACCACTAGAGCTCATACATTCAGATATATGTGAGATGAATGGTGTGTTGACTAAAGGTGGAAAGAAATACTTCATGACTTTGATTGATGATTCCACTAGATTATGTTATGTGTATTTGTTAAATACAAAGGATGAGGCTCTACACTACTTTAAAATCTATAAGGCTGAAGTTGAGAACCAACTTGAGAAGAAAATAAAATGAGTCCGGTCTGATCGTGGTGGAGAGTGCTTTTCTAGTGAGTTCGATTTTATTCTATGCGGAACATGATATTATTCATGAGAGGATGCCTCCCTATTCACCCCAGTCAAATGGGGTTGCTGAACGGAAAAACCATACTCTAACAGATTTGGCTAACGCCATGTTAGATACATCGGGTTTATCCAAGGCATGGTGGGGGGAGGCTATATTGACATCATGTCATGTCCTGAATAAAGTTCCCGCGAAGGATAATGAGACTACTCCCTATGAGCAATCAGAAAAGAAAAGAACTACACTCTCTTACTTGCGCGCTTGGGGCTGTTTGGCGAAAGTCAATGTGTCGATCCCCAAAAAGCGTAAGCTTGGACCAAAGACCGTGGACTGCGTTAATTTGGGCTACACTAAGAATAGCGTTGGCTACAGATTTCTTGTAGTGAAATCTGAGGTACCTGAGCAGAATATCGGTACAATTATAGAGTCTAAGGTGCTACATTCTTTGAGGATATTTTCCCCATGAGAGATATGCAAAGCACTTCTAGACTGGAATCTAATGAGACTCCTGAACCTGCCATTCTGATTGAATACTATGAACACAAAAGTGATGGGAAGTTCCACGGAGGATGACGAGGAAGCTCCTATTAGGAGCAAGAGACAAAGGACTGCATAGTCTTCTGGTGATGATTTCCTCGTGTACCTCGTGGATGATGACACTCCCAGTTCCATTTCAGAAGCCTATACATCTCCAGATGCTGACTACTGGAAGGATGCGGTCCGTAGCGAGATGGATTCCATCATGGCTAACGGGGCATGGGAGATCACTGATCGTCCTTATGGTTGCCAACCATTGGGATGTAAGTGGGTGTTCAAGAGGAAGCTTAGGCCCGATAGTACTGTTTAGAAGTACAAGGCTAGGCTTGTGGCCAAGGGTTATACCTAGAAGTAAGAAGAGGATTTCTTCGACACTTACTCACCTGTGGCTAGGCTGACAACCATCGAGTGTTATTCACTTTGGCTGCCTCGCATGGTCTTCTCGTTCATCAGATGGACGTTAAGACGGCTTTCCTTAACGGAGAGCTAGATGAGGAGATTTACATGCAACAACTAGATGGCTTTGTAGCAAATGGTCAGGAAAGAAAGGTGTGTAAGCTAGTGAAATCTTTGTATGGCCTGAAAAAAGCGCCTAAGCAATGGCATGAGTGTAGGATCGAAAGTATGTCTAGAGGGGGGGTGATTAGACTACTTGACCGAATAAAAATCTAGCCTTTTCCCAATTTTAGTTCTTGGCAGAGTTTAACAACTTAGCACAAGTCAAGCAATAAACCTACACATGCAATTCTAAGAGTATAGCAGCGGAATGTAAAACAATTGCATATGAAGGCAAAGGGAGGAGTTTGAGGGAGCAAACGCAATGTTGACACGGAGATTTTTTATCCGTGGTTCCGATAGGTGGTGCTATCATACATCCACGTTGATGGATACTTCAACCCACGAAGGGTAACGGTTGCGTGAATCCACGGAGGGCTCCACCCACGAAGGGTCCATGAAGAAGCAACCTTGTCTATCCCACCATGGCCGTCGCCCACGAAGGACTTGCCTCACTAGGGTAGATCTTCACGAAGTAGGCGATCTCCTTGCCCTTACAAACTCCTTGGTTCAACTCCACAATCTTGACGGAGGCTCCCAAGTGACACCTAGCCAATCTTGGAGACACCACTCTCCAAGAAGTAACAAATGGTGTGTTGATGATGAACTCCTTGCTCTTGTGCTTCAAATGATAGTTGCTACGTCTTGAGCTTGCGTTGGTTTTCCCCAAAGACGAGAGGATGATGCAGCAGAGTAGCGTAAGTATTTCCCTCAGTTTTTGAGAACCAAGGTATCAATCCAGTAGGAGGCCACACACAAGTCCCTCGTACTGCACAAAGCGATAGCTACTACTTAACCAACGCGATTAGGGGTTGTCAATCCCTTCACGGTCACTTACGAGAGTGAGATCTGATAGAGATGATAGATAATATTTTTGGTATTTTTTTGGTATATAGATGCAAAGTGAAAAGTAAAAGGCAAAGTAAAAACAAAGCAAGTATTAGAGTGGTGGAGATTGATATGATGAGAATAGACCCGGGGGCCATAGGTTTCACTAGTGGCTTCTCTCAAGAGCATAAGTATTCTACGGTGGGTGAACAAATTACTGTTGAGCAATTGACAAAATTGAGCATAGTTATGAGTATATCTAGGTATGATCATGTATATAGGCATCACGTCCGAGACAAGTGGATCAAAACGATTCTGCATCTACTACTATTACTCCACTCATCGACCGCTATCCAGCATGCATCTAGAGTATTAACTTAAAAACAGAGTAACGCCTTAAGCAAGATGACATGATGAAGAGGAATAAATTCATGCAATACGATAAATACCCCATCTTGTTATCCTCGATGGCAACAATACAATACGTGCCTTGCAACCCTTACTGTCACTTGGTAAGGACACCGCAAGATTGAACCCAAAGCTATGCACTTCTCCCATTGCAAGAACTACCAATCTAGTTGGCCAAACCAAACGGATAATTTGAAGACACTAGCAAAGATAACCCAATCATACATAAAATAATTCAGAGAAGATTCAAATATTATTCATAGATAAGCTGGATCATAAACCGACAATTCATCGGTCTCAACAAACACACCGCAAAAAGAAGATTACATCGAATAGATCTCCATGAGAGAGGAGGAGAACATTGTATTGAGATCCAAAAAGAGAGAAGCCATCTAGCTACTAGCTATGGACCGAAGGTCTAAAGTAAACTACTCACACTTCATCGGAGGGGCTATGGTGATGATGTAGAAGCCCTCGGTGGTGGATGCCCCCTCGTGAGCTCGAACAGGCCCCAAGATGGGATCTCGTGGATACTGAGGAAGTTGCGGCGGTGGAATTAGGTTTTTGGATCCTGTTACGATCGTTTGAAGTGCGTAGGTATTTATAGGAGGAAGAATGCGTCGGTGGAGCAACAGGGGCCCATGAGGCGGGCGCGCCTAGGGGCGCCCCCACCTCGTGACCGCCTCTGTTACTTCTTGGAGTAGGGTCCAAGTCTCTGGATCACGTTCGGTGAGAAAATCACGTTTCGAAGGTTTCATTCCGTTTGGACTCCGTTTGATATTCCGTTTCTTGAAACACTGAAATAGGCAAAAAATAGCAATTAGGTTGTGCCTCCGGTTAATAGGTTAGTCCCAAAATAATATATAAGTGGAAAATAAAGCCCAATATAGTCCAAAACAGTAGATAAAGTAGCATGGAGCAATCAAAAATTATAGATACGTTGGAGACGTATCAGGCATCCCCAAGCTTAATTCTTGCTCGTCCTCGAGTAGGTAAATGATAAAAAAGAATTTTGATGCGGAGTGATACTTTAGGATAATTTCAATGTAAATCTTCTTAATCATGGTATGAATATTCAGATCCGAAAGGTTCAAGACAAAAGTTCATATTGACATAAAAATAATAATACTTCAAGCATACTAACTAAGAATTTATGTCTTCTCAAAATAACATGGCCAAAGAAAGTTATCCCTACAAAATCATATAGTCTGGCTATGCTCCATCTTCCCCACACAAAATATTTAAATCATGCACAACCCCGATGACAAGCCAAGTAATTGTTTCATACCTTAACATTTTCAAAACTTTTTCAATCTTCACGCAATACATGAGCGTGAGCCATGGATATAGCACTATATGTGGAATAGGATGGTGGTTGTGGAGAAGACAAAAAGGGAGAAGATAGTCTCACACCCACTAGGCGTATCAACGGGCTATGTAGATGCCCATCAATAGATATCAATGTGAGTGAGTAGGGATTGCCATGCAATGGATGCACTAGAGCTATAAGTATATGAAAGCTCAACAAAAGGAACTAAGTGGGTGTGCATCCAACTCGCTTGCTCACGAAGACCTAGGGCATTTGAGGAAGCCCATCATTGGAATATACAAGCCAAGTTCTATAATGAAAAATTCACACTAGTATATGAAAGTGACAAAATGAGAGACTCTCTATCATGAAGATCTTGGTGCTACTTTGAAACACAAGTGTGGTAAAAGGATAGTAACATTGTCCCTTCTCTCTTTTTCTCTCATATTTTTTTTATTTGGGCCTTTTCTCTTTTTTTATGGCCTCTTTTTTTTTCGTTCGTAGTCTCATCCCGACTTGTGGGGGAATCATAGTCTCCATCATCCTTTCCTCACTTGGGACAATTCTCTAATAATGATGATCATCACACTTTTATATTTCTTACAACTCAACAATTACAACTCGATACTTAGAACAAAATATGACTCTATATGCATGCCTCCGTGATGTGCGGGATATGCAATGATTCAAGAGTGACATGTATGAAAGAATTATGAAAGGTGGCTTTGCCACAAATACGATGTCAACTACATGATCATGCTAGCAATGTGACAATGATGGAGTGTGTCATAATAAACGGAACGGTGGAAAGTTGCATGGCAATATATCTCGGAATGGATATGGAAATGCCATGATAGGTAGGTATGGTGGCTGTTTTGAGGAAGATATATGGTGGGTGTATGATACCGGCGAAAAGTCTTGTGTATTAGAGAGGCTAGCAAATGTGGAAGGATGGGAAAAAGTGCGTATAATCCATGGACTCAACATTAGTCATAAAGAACTCATATACTTATTGCAAAAATCTAGAAGTTATCAAAGCAAAGTATTACCGCATGCTCCTAGGGGGATAGATTGGTAGGAAAAGACCATCTCTCGTCCCCGACCGCCACTCATAAGGAACAAAATCAATAAATAAATCATGCTCCGAGTTCATCACATAACGGTTCACCATACGTGCATGCTACGGGAATCACAAACTTCAACACAAGTATTCTTTAAATTCACAACTACTCAACTAGCATGACTCTAATATCACTATCTTCCTATCTCAAAACAATTATCAAGCATCAAACTTATCTTAGTATTCAACGCACTCAAAAGAAAGTTTCACATATCTTGAATACCAAGTATATTAACATTAAGCAAATTACCATGCTATTAACGACTCTCAAAATAATCTAAGTGAAGCATGAGAGATCAATAGTTTCTTTAAAAAAATCCACCACCGTGCTCTAAAAGATCTAAGTGAAGCACTAGAGCAAAAATTATCACGCTCAAAAGATATAAGTGAAGCACTATGAGCAAAACTATCAAGCTCAAAAGATATAAGTGAAGCACATAGAGTATTCTATCAAATTCCAATTTATGTATGGCTCTCTCAAAAGGTGTGTACAGCAAGTATGATTGTGGTAAACTAACAAGCAAAGACACAAATAATACAAGACGCTCCAAGCAAAACACTTATCATGTGGTGAATAAAAATATAGCTCCAAGTAAATTACCAATGGAAATTGACGAAAGAGGGGATGCCTTCCGGGGCATCCCCAAGCTTTGACTTTTTGGTGTCCTTGGATTATCTTGGGTGTGCCATGGGCATCCCCAAGCTTAGGCTCTTGCCACTCCTTGTTCCATAATCCATCAAAAGAATTTACCCAAAACTTGAAAACTTCACAACACAAAACTCAATAGAAATCTCGTGAGCTCCGTTAGAGAAAGAAAACAAAATACCACTTTAAAGTACTGTAATGAACTCATTCTTTATTTATATTGGTGTTAAACCTACTGTACTCCAACTTCTCTATGGATTATAAACTTTTTTACTAGCCATAGATTCATCAAAATAAGCAAACAACACACGCAAAACAGAATCTGTCAAAAACAGAACAGTCTGTAGTAATCTGTAACTAACGCAAACTTCTGGAATAAAAGAAAATCTACCAAAATTAGACGACCTAGACAATTTGTGTATTGATCAGCAGAAATTGGAGTCAGTATTTTATCACGTTCTGGTGATTTTTAATAATTCGGGCACTGAGCGCAAAGTTTCTGGAAATTACAGCAAGATCAAATAACTATCATCCAAGAAGATCCAATAGGTTTAACTTGGCACAAACACTAACTAAAACATAAAACCACATCTAAACAGAGGCTAGATGTATTATTTATTCCTAAACAGAAGCAAAAACAAAAAAACTAAAAATAAAGTTAGGTTGCCTCCCAACAAGCGCTATCGTTTAACGCCCCTAGCTAGGCATAAAAGCAAGGATAGATCTAGGTATTGCCATCTTTGGTAGGCAATCCATAAGTGGCTCTCATAATAGATTCATATGGTAATTTTATTTTCTTTCTAGGAAAGGGTTCCATGCCCTTCTTTAAGGGAAATTGGAATCTAATATTTCCTTCCTTCATATCAATAATTGCACCAATCGTTCTAAGGAAAGGTCTACCAAGAATAATAGGACATGAAGGATTGCAATCTATATCAAGAACGATAAAATCTACGGGCACATAATTCCTATTTTCAACAATAAGAACATCATTAATTCTTCCCATAGGCTTTTTAATAGTGGAATCCGCAAGATGCAAGTTTAGAGAGCAATCATTAAAGTCACGGAAATCTAGCAAATCACACAAAGTTTTGGGAATAGTGGAGACACTAGCACCCAAATCACACAAGGCATGAAACTCATAATCTTTAATTTTAATTTTGATAGTAGGTTCCCACTCATCATAGAGCTTTATAGGGATAGAAACTTTCAACTCAAGTTTTTCTTCATAAGATTGCATCAAGGCATCAACAATGTGTTCGGTAAAGGCCTTATTTTGACTATAAGCATGAGGAGAATTTAGCACGGATTGCAACAAGGAAATACAATCAATTAAAGAGCAATTTTCATAATTAAATTCCTTGAGATCCAATATAGTGGGTTTTGCAACATCTAGATTTTTATTTCTTTCAATCCCACTTTTATCAATTTCATCATCAAGATCTAAAACTCCGAATTCTTAGAACGCCTTCTAGGTAAAGGAAGATCATATTCAGTTTCATCAAGATTCATATTGCAAAACAAAGATTTAATAGGGGACACATCAATAACTTTTAGATCTTCATCTTGATTTTCATAGGAATTAGAAGAACACGCTTTAATAAAGGCATCTTTGGAAGCACGCATCCTAGCGGTTCTTTCTTTGCACTCATCAATGGAAATTCTCATAGCTTTGAGAGACTCATTGATATCATGCTTAGGAGGAAAAGATCTAAGCTTTAAAGAATCAACCTCAAGAGAAATTCTATCAACGTTCCTAGCCAAATCATCAACTTTAAGCAATTTCTCTTCAAGCAAAGCATTAAAATTCTTTTGTGAATTCATAAACTCTTTAACACTATTCTCAAATTCAGAGGGCATCTTATTAAAATTTCCATAAGAGTTGTTGTAGGAATTTCCATAATTATTAGAAGGATTACTAGGATAAGGCCTAGGATTAAAATTCCCTCTATCTGGCGTTGTTACCAAAATTATTCCTACCAACAAAATTCACATCCATAGATTCATTATTATTCTCAATCAAGGTAGACAAAGGCATATCATTAGGATCGGAAGAAACACTCTTAGTAGCAAATAATTTCATAAGTTCAACCATCTTTCCACTCAAAACATTGATTTCTTCTATCGCATGCACTTTTTATTAGTAGATCTTTCGGTATGCCATTGAGAATAATTAACCATAATATTATCTAGAAGTTTAGTAGCATCTCCTAAAGTGATTTCCATAAAAGTGCCTCCCGCGGCCGAATTTAAAAGATTTCTAGAAGTAAAATTCAATCCGACATAAATTTTCTATATAATCATCCACAAGTTCAAACCATGAGTAGGACAATTACGTATCATTAATTTCATTCTCTCCCAAGCTTGTGCAACATGTTCATGATCAAGTTGCTTAAAATTCATAATATCGTTCCTAAGAGAGATAATCTTAGCGGGAGGAAAATACTTAGAGATAAAAGCATCTTTGCACTTGTTCCAAGAATCAATACTATTTTTAGGCAAAGATGAAAACCACGCTTCAATTTAACGACATCATTATCGACACCTTTTTTTCTTTTGCATATCACATAAATCAACGAAGCTATTCAGATGAGTAGCGGCATCTACACTAGGAAGGCCGGCGAATTGATCTTTCATAACAAGATTCAACAAAGCAGTATTGATTTCACAAGATTCAGTATTGGCAAGAGGAGCAATCGGAGTGCTAAGGAAATAATATTATTGGTATTGGTGAAGTCACACAATTTGGTAGTATCTTGAGCCATCGCGACAAACAAGCAATCCAACACACGAGCAAACAAGCGGACGAGGAAAAGGCAACGGGAAAAAGAGGAGGAGATTGGGAAAGAGAGGGCGAATAAAACGGCAAGCTGAAGTGGGGGAGAGGAAAACGAGAGGCAACTGGCAAATAATGTAATGCGAGCGATAGGGATTGTGATGGGTACTTGGTATGTTGACTTTTGCGTAGACTCCCCGGCAACGGCGCCAGAAATCCTTCTTGCTACGTCTTGAGCTTGCGTTGGTTTTCCCCAAAGAGGAGAGGATGATGCAGCAGAGTAGCGTAAGTATTTCCCTCAGTATTTTAGAACCAATGTATCAATCCAGTAGGAGGCCACGCACAAGTCCCTCGTACCTGCACAAAACGATAGCTACTCGCAACCAACGCGATTAGGGGTTGTCAATCCCTTCACGGTCACTTACGAGAGTGAGATCTGATAGAGATGATAGATAATATTTTTGGTATTTTTTGGTATATAGATGCAAAGTGAAAAGTAAAAGGCAAAGTAAAAACAAAGCAAGTATTAAAGTGATGGAGATTGATATGATGAGAATAGACCCGGGGGCCATAGGTTTCACTAGTGGCTTCTCTCAAGAGCATAAGTATTCTACGGTGGGTGAACAAATTACTTGTTGAGCAATTGTGAATTGAGCATAGTTATGAGTATATCTAGGTATGATCATGTATATAGGCATCACGTCCGAGACAAGTAGATCGAAACGATTATGCATCTACTACTATTACTCCACTCATCGACCGCTATCCAGCATGCATCTAGAGTATTAAGTTAAAAACAGAGTAACGCCTTAAGGAAGATGACATGATGTAGAGGAATAAATTCATGCAATATGATAAATACCCCATCTTGTTATCCTCGATGGCAACAATACAATACGTGCCTTGCAACCCTTACTGTCACTTGGTAAGGACACCGCAAGATTGAACCCAAAGCTATGCACTTCTCCCATTGCAAGAACTACCAGTCTAGTTGGCCACACCAAACAGACAATCGAAGAGACTTGCAAAGATAACTCAATCATACATAAAAGAATTTAGAGAAGATTCAAATATTATTCATAGATAAGCTGGATCATAAACCCACAATTCATCGGTCTCAACAAACACACCGCAAAAAGAAGATTACATCGAATAGATCTCCACGAGAGAGGGGGAGAACATTGTATTGATATCCAAAGAGAGAGAAGAAGCCATCTAGCTACTAGCTATGGACCCGAAGGTCTGAAGTAAACTACTCACACTTCATCGGAGGGGCTATGGTGATGATGTAGAAGCCCTCCGTGGTGGATGCCCCCTTGGTGAACTCGGAGCGAGCCCCAAGATGGGATCTCGTGGATACAGGAAGTTGCGGCGGTGGAATTAGGTTTTTGGCTCCTGTTCTGGTCGTTTGGGCGTACGTAGGTATATATAGGAGGAAGGAGTACGTCGGTGGAGCAACAGGGGGCCTGGATCATGTTCGGTGAGAAAATCACGTTTCCGAAGGTTTCATTCCGTTTGGACTCCGTTTGATATTCCGTTTGTTCGAAACACTGAAATAGGCAAAAAAACATCAGTTCTGGGCTGGGCCTCCGGTTAATAGGTTAGTCCCAAAAATAATATAAAAGTGGAAAATAAAGCCCAATATAGTCCAAAACAGTAGATAAAGTAGCATGGAGCAATCAAAAATTATAGATACGTTGGAGACGTATCAATAGTCTCCCCAACACTCAACTCTCTCTCATAGGATTGGATTTGGTAGAAAAAATATTTGAGTGGAAAGCAACTTGGGGAAGGCTAGAGATCAAGATTTATGTGGTTGGAATGGAATATCTTGACCTCAACACAAGTGTAAGTGGTTCTCTCTTAGAAAATATGTATTGGAAGTGTAGGCATGTTCTGATGGCTCTCTGCACGAATGAAGAGTGGGTGGTGGGGTATATATAGCCTCCACACAAAATCTAACCGTTACACACAAATCACCAAACTCGGTGGGACCGATTCAGAGAACTCGGTCAGACTGATTTGGTTCATAATGTGACCATTAGGTGTTTCGGTGGGACCGACATGTCAACTCGGTGGGACCAATATCATTAGGGTTAGGGCATAACGTAAGCTCGGGGAGACCGATTACACAAACTCGGTGGGACCGATTTTGGTAATATACTAACAGAGAGTTGGTCAGGCAAACTCGGTGGGACCGATTCGCTCATCCCGATGGGATCGAAACATTACGAAAAGGAAACAGAGAGTTTGCATTGCAATCTCGGTGGGACCGATCGCTCATCTCGGTTGGACCGAAACTTTACGAAGGGAACCAGAGAGATTACAATCCCATCTCGGTGAGACCGAGATCCCTATCGGTGAGACCGAAAAGACTAGGGTTTCTGGCAGTGGCTATGTCAACTGAAGTCGGTGGCTCCGGATAGAGAGAATCGGTGGGGCCGAGTTGGACTTTTGGTTTGGGACATATGTGGATATGAGAAAGTGGTGGAGGGTTTTGGATCATATCACTAAGCATTTTGTGAAAACACCTCATTAAGCAACACCTCATCCCTTCTTAATAGTATTGGCTTTTCCTATAGACTCAATGTGACCTTGGATCACTAAAATAGAAAATGTAGAGTCTTGTGCTTTGAGCTTGAGCCAATCTTTTGTCCTTAGCATTTTGAAGGGTCCACTTCCTAATCCATGCCATGCCAATCATTGAGCTTTCCTGGAATATCTATCTTGAAATAGCATTAGCTCAATGAGCTATATGTTGTTAGGAATTACCAAAACCACCGAGGCAAGTGCTCCCCTAAATTTGTGCATTATTTAAAATTTGCTTTTGAATGCAAATGCACAATCGATTAGGATCATGGGTTACTCTTCCATGTCACATACATTTTGGTGGAGCGCTCAAAATTGTAGAAGTTAAAGCATGCACTCATCACCAAAACAAGTGAATGATCATGAGAGGATATAAAGATAATATCATCCAATCAAGCATTAAGGGAAGCATATGATCAAACACATGATCAATAAGTATCTCACAAGTAGCTCACACAAGCACGCAATAAAGTTTCAAACCAAACCAAATTAGTGGAAAGAGAGATAAAAACCAACACACTCTCTCTCTCGAAGCCTATGATCTATACATTTTTCTCCCCCTTTGGCAACAAGTTGCCAAAAAGATCGAAAATGCATAGTGCTAAACGACTCTCAGGTTTGATCTTCGTTAGGAGGTGTTGAGAGAACTCCAAGGACGAAGGCTTCTGATGAAGTAGCTAGAGCTGGTGGAGTAGCTGCTGGTGCTGATGCTGTGGCTCTAGTGTCTGTCACTGGCACTGCAGCAGATCTCTGTCCTCTGGGCACTCTGGCAAATGCATCTATGGTAGATTTGCCCTTCTTCTCCTCTGCTTCCTCCTGAAGTTGCTCAACTGCAGTTTGGATCTCTGTTACCTTGACATCAAGGTCATAGAATTTTGTCTCAATAATCCTTTCCAAGCTCTCTTGGTTATTGGTCAGGGTGGCCAAGCCCTTCTCAATCCTCAGGGTGGATTGGATCAGATATCCAAGCTGGTCTTGCTTGCTCTTCAAGAATACCTGAGATGCCTCTTCCATAGTTGGCATCTTTGCAGCCTTCTCTGCCTTAGCCTTCTCTCTCTTTTCATGTGCTTGAGATGAAGATGGTTCATTCTCATTCATCACAATAGTGTTATCTTCAAATTCAGGATAGATGGGCAGGTGCTCCTTATCCAAGATGTACTTGCCTTTTCCCATCTTTGAGTTGATGAGCTCCTGAATGTGTGGGGCATACCCACAACTTCTCTTTTGATCAGTTGCAGTCCTCTTGATTGTTTCAACAATCAGGCTGATTACTTTGAACTTTTGTGGAACATCAAATATGTGCAGCAAGTTGATAGCATGTCCTCTGATCATCTTGTGATCACCTAACTTGGGTAGCAGTGTGTGCCTTAAGATCCAGTTAATAGTTGGCAGACCAGACAACAGATAGTGTATAGATCCAAACTTGTGTGTATCCAAAGCAGCATCTGGGATCTCCTTGTACATGTTGGCCATACTGTTGTGGCCTTTCTTCTTCTCTGCATAAATGTCCAATTCATCCTCATGTTCCTCAGGAGCATTTATGAGCTTGGCCCACTCACCAACTGTAGATTGGTACCTAGTACCCTCAGACATCCATACTATCCTTCCACCTGGATAGAAGTGGGCAGTGGAGTAAAACTGCATGATGAGCTCATCATTCCACTTGGTGAGCTTCTGGGCAACAAAAGTGTCCACTCCACATGCCTTGAAGCTATCAAGCACACCAGGGAAGTGATCTTCATTTTCCTTGAACTCCTAGTCAACCCATCTCATATCACACACAATGGGCTTCTTGTCAAGCAGAATAGTCTCATAGAAGTCCTGTGTTACTTAGTGTGGAATCTGTAGTCCACAGCAGTCCTTCTCCTGATAGCATAGGGATCAGACTCTCTCCATAGTCTCAATCCTGCATCCTTCCTGATTATCATATTCTCTGCAACTGGGTGTGCATCTGTGTGGTCAGGGATCTTGGGCTTCAGCTTTCTCAACACAACAGAATCATCTTCTTCTTCAGCATCTTGAGGCACTGGGCCTTGTTCTTCTCTTCAGCAGGTATGTTCCTAGTGCTCCTCTTGGGTTTTGGTTTTGGAGCTGGAGCAGCAGCCTTGGGAGCAGCTTTGGGCTTTGATGGAACAACCCCTGACTTAATTGCATCTCCCATAAGCTTTTGTGCTTTGGGTGCTGGTGCAGCATCTCTTCCTCTTCCTCTTCTTCTGAATCTCTCATCATTGGTGGCTTCCCAATAACTCTGGCAATGGTCTTCTTGACCCTTTCTTTTCTCTTCTTGCCATCTCCAGTTTCCTTGGGTTCAAGAGTGAACTCCATTGTTTCACTTGTGGCAACTTTTCTTGGCTTAGACATGGGATGTCTTCTTGATGGCATCTTTGTTTTCAGACCTGGCTTAGTTGCAGCAGCTGAGCCATACTCTTTCTTCAGCACTTTCTTCTTTGAAGTGGCTTCATCTTCAACAGCCACATAACCTTCATCCTCAGAGTCAGAATTCCTCTTCTTCCTTGTCCTTGTGGCAGCCTTTGGCAGATTGCTTGGAGTGCTCCTGCTGCCTTCATCGTAGCTGCCTGAGGGACTAGTGCCCTCACTCAACTGAACCTGCTCTTCTGACTTGTTCTGGCTGTCACTTTGGTCAGACATCTCTGCAAATACTCTGACAGCAGACCCTGTGAATAGGTTATAGATGAGATTGAGTAGATGAGCATCACAAAGTACAGGAGTTTTGCAAAATGGATGACTTAAAAACTTAGGTTTAGTTCTTCACAGAAAGCATTTTGGATCTACCGATTTGTAAACTCGGTGATATCGAAGCAGCTTTTGGAACCTAAACTAGTGAACTCGGTCAGACCGTGTCATAGTTCGGTGGTACCGAGACTGCTAGGGTTTCACAAAGAATCGAACTCGGTCACACTGATTTGCAATTTTCGGTCAGACCGAACACGCGTGTGCTTTGGCCTAAGACAAAATCGGTGAGACCGATTTCTACAACCCGGTCGGTCCGAGATGAATTCGGCGGAGACCTAACCCTAAATTTTCAAATCAAAACTAATCTATGGGATGTTTTCGCTGGACAGGATGATTTCAATCGTGGCAAAGATTATGGCAAAGCAATGTGCTAAGAATCGGAGTTAGGGATTAGCACAAAGGTCAAGTTCGTACCCTAGTTCGGCGGCGAACTTGCTACGGCGGCAACGGCGGTGAAGATTTCCGTTGACGGCGGCAGAGACCAGCGGCGGGAGGTCGCTGGCGACGAGAGGACGATCCGGAGACCCGAAGAGGCAGAGCAGGTTATGCGCGGGCGAGAGGGTTCGGAAAATTTTCCAAAATTTGGCCCATCGGTATATATAACCTGACCCTGTTGGTGTGACTGAGTGGAATGACTTGGTGGCACCGAGATGCAAAACTGCAAGCAATTACTGCAACTCGGTGTGACTAAAAAATTCTAATCGGTTGCACCGAGATTGAAAACCCTAGATCAACTTAGTGACTCGGTAGGATCGAAAAGGATGAATCGGTCAGACCGAGATGCACAAAGAGGTTTTGGAGGTTTAAGTCTATGACGAATCGGGAACTCCGAGTGCTCCTCACACAGAGTGGTTCAAATCTGACTTGATCAAACTTTGTGATGTAGCATGAATAGAGTTTGAGACGAGGAAAGCATAGATAGCTAGAGGGAGTTCTTAGGCATTCTTGTCCATCCATTTGGCAAAAGAGAAAGAGCCAAACAATCAAAACAACAAATGGATGTCCTCAAATGAGTAAAATATGCATCCAACATGCTCACACAATAAGATGGCAAATGAAATATGTGACAAAGCATGCACAAACACTCTAGCATCTATCAAGCAATTTGGCGATGACTAGGTCATCTATATATGAGTATATTGACATAGGAGTCAAATGAGAACATTTGATCATAGGTCATACTCATCGTTTAAGCACAAGTGGGGTTACCACTTTTACATAAAGCATTGATGTGTTCACATCATTAGAGTTGCTTTGACTCAATTGATTAGAGTAAAGCTCCCCCTAGATGTGATGTCCCCCCTTAGAGGGATGAACTAACCTTGGGTTTTGTCGATGATGACTTCATGTAGGTGTTGAAGATGTAGATGCTCAATGTTGATGTAGATCATTTGGAGCAATCCTTTGGAGTGAGTTGAACTTTCAATACCTACACGAGTTAGTCCCACAAGGAACAAACAAGGATATCCATAGACATAGAGTGATGCATACACAAGATGATGTCCATGAAAGCATTGGGTTACCTTGTCCCTTGTCTTACCAACAAGAGGGTTTGTGACTCCTTAAACTAGTGCAAGATATGGAAGTTGTTTGCACTTGTCCTTGCCAAAATGATAAGAGTGAAGTATGTTGGCGGAGTCACCCTCAAGAACTCTCTAGTTCTTCTTCTTCTGGATTCACACCATCTTGATGGGCATCCTTGGAGTTGTAGTTGTACTTGATGAAGTAGAACTTGATGTAGTCTTGGGAACCCACTTGACCAAGGCCTTAGGTGCTTCTTCAAATGCATCAATTTCCTCTTGAAGCTTGTCCTTGCCTTTTTGCTTGTGGTCTTGTGGTGGAAGATCATCTTGAGCTTGTGTCCCCTTGAAAGAAGTAGGATCATACTTCTCTTGTTGAGGAACACACTTCGTCTTGGGGTATTGATCTTCTTCCCACTCAACTCCATTGGCATTGAACTTTCGTTCAAAACCAACACCTTGATTCTTAGGTGTCTTCCTTGCTTGCATACAATTTCCTCAAATTTCTTACTTCCCAAGCAAGGCTCTTGTAAACACCTTTCTCTATAATTCCCTTCAATAAGCTATTTTCTTGCTCAAGTGTAACTTGGCTAAGAGAATCATTAGTGGAATCAAGAGAATTACTAGAAGCAACAACATTTGATTTAGCATGATTGTTGTTACTACTAGATGAAGCATCTTTCTTGTTCTTGTTACTAGATTTAACTTGTGGCATGTAAGTAGACAAGAGTAAACGCTTGGCAATGTAATAAGAACTTTTATTGCGAAGATCATCATTGATTGCCTTTAAAAACTCATGCTCTTGCTCAAGGTGGAGCTTTTCAAAGCGTAGCTTATCATGAGTCTTTAAAAGTTCTCGATGATTTTCCAAGGTAGTTTCATGAGCTAACTTCAGAGTGTTTAGTTCTTTAGTTAGACACTCAATCTCCTTCTTATTATCATCATTCGTTTTATCTTGATTAGCATGATTAATTGACGTTTAATCATAGTTTTCATCACTAGAGTTGTCAACAAGTAAATCATCATCACCTAGCAAATCATCTTCATCACTATTGAAATCAACATACTCGGGATGTGTTACCTTTGGACCTTTGGACATGAAGCATCTTCCAATTCCTTCATTTGGTGAGTCAAATATGTCGTAGGAGTTGGTTGACACAAGTGCTAGACCGGCAACACCTTCATCTTGAGTATATTCGGAGTCGGAGTGATAACTTCTTTCGGAGTGATAACTTCTTTCGGAGTGATTGTCGGAGTCGGAGCCGGATACCCATTCACCAACATGAGCTTGATGTCTTCTTTTTGTGTAGCTCCTTGATGACTTTTCCTTCCTTTCTGAGTCCTTGCTTCTCCGAGAGGGTCTTCATTCATAACGATCATCTCTACTCCTCCTTTCTCTTGGTGGTGATTCTTCTCTTCTACTTCTTCTTTTGGGAGAATCTTCTCTTCTTTTGTAGGGAGTCATACACTCATTTGAGTAGTGTCCGGGTCTTCCACAATTGTAGCAATTACGCTGACGACTAGAAGATCTTTTGTCATTGTAGGACCTTGACTTGGAACTTATTTCTTTGCTTCTACTCTTGTAGAACTTGTTGAAGTTCATCACCATTAGGCTCAATTCTTCATTGAAGGTTTCCTTCTCACTTGATGATGTGGGAGCATCACACGAGGCTTTGTAAGCACCACTTGACTTGTTGTGAAGCTCTTCCTTATCCTTAAGTGACATCTCATGAGCAAAAAATCTTCCAATGACTTCCGTTGGCTTGAGATCTTTGTAATTGGGCATCATTTGGATCAATGTGCACACGGTATCATATTTTCCATCCAAGGCTCTTAGGATCTTCTTGATGATGAACTTGTCGGTCATCTCTTCACTTCCTAAGCCGGCAATCTCATTTGTGATGAGAGCAAGCCTAGAGTACATTTCGGCGACACCTTCACCATCCTTCATTTTGAACTTGTCAAGTTTACTTTGAAGCACATCCAATTTGGATTCCTTGACGGAGTCGGTACCTCCGTGCATATCAATCAAAGTATCCCAAATTTCCTTTGCATTCTCAAGACGGCTGATTTTGTTGAATTCTTCGGGGCACAATCCATTGAAGAGAATATCACAAGCTTGAGCATTGTATTGTAGCATTTCCAACTCTTCCGCGGTAGCTTCACGGTTTGGTCTCTCCCATCAAAGGATTCACCTTGCAAGCCAATAAACACAATAGCCCAAACGGCGGGGTTATGTCCAAGAATATGCATTTCCATCTTATGCTTCCAACTAGCAAAATTTGTACCATCAAAGTAAGGACCTCTACGGTGGTAATTTTCCTCGCTAGACGCCATACTCTCCTAGGTTGTGAAACCAAGGCTATGACCACCAAAAGCTATGGAAATCAAAGCAGATTGAGACCAAAGCTCTGATACCACTTGTAGGATCGAAAGTATGTCTAGAGGGGGGTGATTAGACTACTTGACCAAATAAAAATCTAGCCTTTTCCCAATTTTAGTTCTTGGCAGATTTTAACAACTTAGCAAAAATCAAGCAATCAACCTACACATGCAATTCTAAGAGTATAGCAGCGGAATGTAAAACAATTGCATATGAAGGTAAAGGGAGGAGTTTGAGGGAGCAAACGCAATGTTGACACGAAGATTTTTTATCCATGGTTCCGATAGGTGGTGCTATCGTACATCCACGTTGATGGAGACTTCAACCCATGAAGGGTAGCAGTTCTTGTGAGTCCACGGAGGGCTCCACCCACGAAGGGTCCACGAAGAAGGAACCTTGTCTATCCCACCATGGCCGTCACCCACGAAGGACTTGCCTCACTAGGGTAGATCTTCACGAAGTAGGCGATCTCCTTGCCCTTACAAACTCCTTGGTTCAACTCCACAATCTTGACGGAGGCTCCCAAGTGACACCTAGCCAATCTAGGAGACACCACTCTCCAAGAAGTAACAAATGGTGTGTTGATGATGAACTCCTTGCTCTTGTGCTTCAAATGATAGTCTCCCCAACACTCAACTCTCTCTCATAGGATTGGATTTGGTAGAAAGAACATTTGAGTGGAAAGCAACTTGGGGAAGGCTAGAGACCAAGATTTATGTGGTTGGAATGGAATATCTTGACCTCAACACAAGTGTAGGTGGTTCTCTCTCAGAAAATATGTATTGGAAGTGTAGGCATGTTCTGATGGCTCTCTCCACGAATGAAGAGTGGGTGGAGGGGTATATATAGCCTCCACACAAAATCTAACCATTACACACAAATCACCAAACTCGGTGGGACCGATTCGAGAACTTCGGTCCGGACCGATTTGGTTCATAATGTGACCGTTAGGTGTTTCGGTGGGACCGACATTCAACTCGGTGGGACCGATATCATTAGGGTTAGGGCATAACGTAATCTCAGTGAAACCGATTACACAAACTCGGTGGGACCGATTTTGGTAATAGACTAACAGAGAGTTGGTCAGGCAAACTCGGTGGGACCGATTCGCTCATCTCAGTGGGACCGAAACGTCATGAAAAGGAAACATAGAGTTTGCATTGCAATCTTGATGGGACCGATCGCTCATCTCGGTTGGACCGAAACTTTACGAAGGGAAACCGAGAGATTACAATCCCATCTCGGTGAGACCGAGATCCCTATCAGTGAGACAGAAAAGACCAGGGTTTCTGGCAGTGGCTATGTCAACTAAACTCGGTGGCTCCGGATAGAAAGAATCGGTGGGGCCGAGTTGGACTTTTGGTTTGGGACATATGTGGATATGAGAAAGTAGTGGAGGGTTTTGGAGCATATCACTTAGCATTTTGAGAAATCACCTCATTAAGCAACACCTCATCCCTTCTTAATAGTATTGGCTTTTCCTATAGACTCAATGTGATCTTGGATCACTAAAATAGAAAATGTAGAGTCTTGTGCTTTGAGCTTGAACCAATCTTTGTCCTTAGCATTTTGAAGGGTCCACTTCCTAATCCATGCCATGTCAATCATTGAGCTTTCCTGAAATATCTATCTTGAAATAGCATTAGCTCAATGAGCTATATGTTGTTAGGAATTACCAAAACAACCCATGGATAGTTGCACTTTCAATCTCCCCCTTTTTGGTAATTGATGACAACATATAGATCAAAGCTTCGACAAATGATAAATGCCATTGAAAAACATCGTCGTTTTGAGAAGTATGTGATAAGCAAGAGCTCCCCCTAAATTTGTGCATTATTTAAAATTTGCTTTTGAATGCAAATGCACAATTGATTTAAAATTTGCTTTTGGAAGTCTTGCAAGCAGATGATCTTAACGAGATCGACTATGGAAGCAGAACTCACAGCATTAGACACATCATGCGTCGAAGCAGAATCGCTTCGAGAGCTTTTGATGGATTTGCCGGTGGTTGATAAACCAATCCCGGCTGTCCTTATGAACTGTGACAATCAAACTGTGATTGCCAAGGCTAAGAGTTCAAAGGACAACATGAAATCCACTAAGCACATAAGAAGAAGATTGAAATTTGTCAGAAAATAAAGAAACTTCGGAGTGATAGCCTTGGATTATATCAAGACTGCTAAAAATTTGGCAGACCCTTTTACGAAAGGGCTATCACGGATTGTGATAGAAAATGCATTGAGGGAGATGGGTATGAGACTCACGTAAGTTGCCATGGGGATAACCCAACCTATGTGATCGGAGATCCCGTGAATTAGGACCTGGGAAAACAATCCGGCAGTCAACTGAGGAGAGTATCCTTAATTAACCCACTTCGTTGGAGATGCAATAATACTCTCAATTTTGTAAGGCAGGCTGACTTTTGTCTTAATGTGTTCCAAAGCTTATGTAAGCAAGATGCTAACCTACAGAGCATTCTTTGGAGGAACACACCTATGTGAGCCTAACTGCTGGTCACAGTCTATGAGATTGAGTGATCTCTAGAAAGCTCATGAGAAGGTACGGAGTATGACTAATAAGCTCCGCCCGTGGGGTTTAGCCTTTGACAGCCACATATCAGCTGACAATAGGCGAAAATTCTGCACGCCAAAATGACAATTCAAGGCATAGCCCATTGTTCAGTTGTGAAGAAGTCTAATCCTATTGCTCTAGGTGGAAGTTCAACTTAACAATATCCACTGAAAATTCTGGAATATCAAACACTGTTTGGAACAGTTGACAAACTTATGTGCCTCGAGATCTGGTGGAGGATTGTTGGATTATGGATGGGCTTAGGCTCATATAAGACAATAATCCCTGGTTAATCTCTAAGGCACATGCATGTGTACGGCAAGTGGTGGGAAGTGTGGGAAGTTTAGTACCATACTGCTACAGTAAGAAGAGTGAGACCTTTTTATAAGGGCTGCTCTACCACTTGCTATTGGGAGCTTGGGAATAGGAGTTGTGCACACGCGCTCCTCCTCCTCCGTCGTCCGCCTCACCTCGTCACGATGCGCGCGCACCGCGTGTTGCGGGAATGAGCCGAGCCAAAGCTTATTTTTGCCGGTCAGGAATGGTTAATTAATCCCAGACTAATTAATGAGTCGCTTACTGAAGTGCCACTGTCCGAGACGTTGGACCGTGGGTTGTTCGTGGACTCGGTCGTGGGCCTGAGCCCAGGCCCATCTACCCAACAACCTATATAAGAAGGTGATGGCTGATGGAGTAAACCCTAACTCAGTTCACTCACTCCCTCTCGCACAACCCTAGCCGTCATCTACTATTCCTCTATGTGTGTTGCTTCCGGCGATCCCATCCCGACGACCGCGTGCACGGTTGGTCGGGAGAGCAGGTGCCTCCGGAACCCTGTCGTTTGAGATCCTGCTTGGGAGAACGGTGATAAGGTTTTTGGTGAACGTCTCGACGCGACTGCTCCCAATCTGTCCCCGTCTCCGTCCGCCTCTACTTCCACTACTTCCCCTGCATCGACCCCATGGCTGACGACGAAGCAGCCAAGAAGAAGGCTTTGGCCGATGCTGCCGCCGCGTTGGCCTGGCCAACCGGAGGGTATGACTCGTTCATCTCCTATTTGCTCGTTCATGTGTTGGCTGTATATATGCCGTTTATAGATGTTTCGGTTCTATATACTGTATGTGCTGACATGCTTAGATATCGGTATGAGATGCATACCGTATTTGCCATGCTTACTCTTTACTCGTGGATTAGATTAGTCGAAAAAGTGCTAATATTTCCAACAAAATGCTCTAGCTATGATCAACAAAGGCCAAAAGAAATCAAGAAAATGCACCAAAAAAAGCTAGCGCATGCTATTCTCGACAGCACTGGTTTCAAGTTTCAACCAATCTACCTACGCACTCCTTACCAAACACAACAAACTAGTAGCACACGCTTAATGCTGCCATTGATGCACATCTTTTTCGCTGTTGAACACGCCAGCCATGATCCGATGATTGATGGAACCCCCTGAAATCAGAGGAAGTCCACAACACTGGTTGCCATGCTCCATCCCAATCCACATCACATCACCTACCTACCCACCCGACCCGCCTCACCCGGACCCGAAGGCCGGAAGTACCACATCTCCCTCACTGCCGATGGGCCTGGCCACCCACTCGTCACCTGTAATCACCCTGTGCACGAGGCCCAGTTTCGTCAAACAATCGACGCATTAACAGCCAATCAATAGCTACTACGTAGTACTACATCTGTGTGTACTGTGTAGTCTCATGCAGTAGCATCAGCAGAGATAGTGGCTGAAGACTTGAAGGCACGGGGACCGAATATGCCCGAGCTTGGAAGAAGCCTATAAATAACAGCAAGCTAGCTCAGCTTGGTTAGCTTTACCTAGCTAACTCTGGAACTTCTCTCACATCCATCTTCCTCCTCTGTTCAAGAGCACAGGCCAGGAGTCCATAGCCACCGCAGAGAGTGAGCACCGGCCTGATACACGCCGTCGACGGCGCCGGCCGGCCGGAGCGATCAAGTTGATGGGGAAGATGGTGGGCAAGAGCTGGCAGGAGTCGAGGCTGCTGTGGCACATCGCGTTCCCGGCGATCCTCACCGCCGTGTTCCAGTTCTCCATCGGCTTCGTCACGATCGGCTTTGTCGGGCACATCGGCGAGGTCGAGCTCGCCGCCGTCACCGTCGTGGAGAACGTCATCGAGGGCTTCGCCTACGGTGTCCTGGTACGCACGCCACAAGCCAACCAACTCGCATATATGCTAACGCGCATTGCTACTTTGCTAGCTAGCTCATAGATAGATACGTATATGCATGTGCTTAGATGCTTCCATTCCATTCCATCTGCTAATTTGCACCGATTAACTTGGCAAAATTTAGTCGCGCGTACGGATGCAGCATGTCTAAGTACATGTCATAACTCTTGATTAACTGGATTATCATGTGTCGATCAATTCAAACTAGTAGCTCGGTCGGTTCTTAATTAATTAGACTGCATAATTTGCGAAGCACGTAGATATATATTAAGAGGTCAGTACTCGTAATCAAGATGCATGAAGCGCAGCTAGTAGTATATATGACTGATTAATTAAGCTAGCTAGTCGACTAAAAAAAAGGTAGCTAGTGTGCCCGTGGTAATGTAGGGCGGTTTGCACGTCCCCATCTAGGTCAGCTCCCGTGCGTCGCAAATTAACACCCGAGTTTGTTCCTTCCCTTGGAGACTTGGGTCAGCAGGACACCAGCAGAAACAAGGATTGATTGGTCATGCGTAGTACGCCAGCCCAAGGAATTAACAAAAATGTCTCTCTGTGCGTGCTTGCTTAACCATAATTAAATCGTAAAAAGAAAAAAAAAGACTAAATTTGTGACGGATAATACGTACCCCCTTACGCATGAACTGGAGTACTGGAGTTCGTAGTGATTATTTTAATTTTCAGTTTGCCTAGGGAGACCATACCCGGGCTGGCTGGCTGCTGGCTGCTGGCCATAAGGACCATCGATTAATCAAGCTTCGTGGTTTTCTACTGCGAGTAGCTCGGAATCCAGAAAAGCCTAAGGGATCACATGCGATAAAGCTCAGAGAGCAGCTCCAATGGCACGTGGTGAGCCATGTGTGTCGACCTATAGCTGGTGGTAATTGTGCGACGGCCGACACTGCACCGTGCAGGGGCATCCATCCATGCATGCAAGAAAAGAGCCGTGCTTTCCTTTTTTAACACCGATTAAAGCAGCACGATTGCGTTAGAAAACAAACCTCTGCTTTTGCTAGAACCTTTTTTTCAAGGGTACGTAAATTATGTACCTTAGCTTTATAGAAAAAGAGAAATAAGACATACAACAACGTCTACCACTCGCTGCGAACAACGAAGGCGGCCAACTCCATACCCGGTTCGTACAAGGTCAACCAAACACAGGAACACACCTACGAGACAAAAAGCCTACCCAACACCGAGCCCCTCGCCGCGTCTCGGCCGACACTGAAGAACTCCGAAGAACAGCAACTCCAGCTTCCTTAGATTAGCCAGCGACGACGTACATGGCGCCGGAGGAGAAAGATCCGGGCACACCGGAGGAGCACATCATGGGACCTCGAGTCTCCCAGCACAATGCTCCCAACAGAGTAACAACCTCAAAGACGTTGCCATCATGCCGATCCTACGAATCAAGGCTTTCGCCCCGGAGACAGCTGCCGATACGAGGTCGCGAGGAAGATGGCGTTGCACTCAGCGAAGCCTCCAGGAAGTTGAATGGCACCCGCAGGTGCCATCAACGCCGGTCCGGCCACAACCGAACATGATTTTCATTCGCAGCGCTGCACATCTCCACGTCTCCAAGATCCCGGCCAGTCCCGATCAGATGCCTCGCACCGCCGTCACCGCGACAACTTGCCATCGAAGCCCCCCTCACTGCCGAGGGAACACGCCTAAAGCCAGACCGGTGCCGGTGCCGGTGGCGCAGGCTGGAGGCAGCGATGCGAGTCCATGGCCAGACCGGTGGCGGCAGCGCTGCGATGGCTCAGTCAAGATGGAGTCTTGGCGAGCAGCGAGTGGCGGATCTGGTGCGTCTTCGGTGATGGCCGGCGGGTGCTCACGGCAGGGAGTGCGCCGGTTGTCTCTGGACCCTTGCGTGGAGCGTAGCTGGATGGAGGGTGTAGGTGGTGCGCCGGCACTGGTGGTGGCGGCGGTGCGAGCGCAGCCACGGCGGGGGCGGCGTTGCGAGGCCTAGCCAGGAAGGGTCTTGGCAGGCAGCGGGCATCCGGTTGCTGCTGTGTGAGGCGTGCGGCGATGCCTCGGCGGTGTGGGTGCCGGAGTGTGGTCGGAGGTGCAAGTCGGATCCATTCTTGTGGCAGTCCCTGGCGCGTGTGAAGGCCACCATGGCGGAACTGGCTTTGCACCGCTAGATGGTTGTTGCGTCTCCTAGTCGAGGTTGAAGGTGTTGGCTTTTGCTAGAACCTGCAAGTTAAAAGTACAGACGCTCTCTCCAGATCTTCCTCAAAAGTTTCGGTGCAGCTGCACACATATGGAGTGCGTACTACGTAGTACGTGTCGTGCGTGCTCATCACTCGTCGTGCCGCTGCCGCCGCACCAACTTCGTCGTGCCCGTGGCCAGCCAAACTCGGGCTGGGTTGACCGATGAACGAACGAACGAACGAGAGGGACGACACGCCACGACACGTCCAAGGGAACCATTTCTCCGATTTCCTGGCGGTCGTTTTCTATCGTTCGGTGCACCGAGAAAGCGGTGGACGAGAACGTACTCCATCCGAACTCGAGCCACGAAAACGTGGGGACTGTGGCGCCGTATGCCGCCGTCGGAGTAGTTCATTTGGCCACTTCACACTACCACGTCTCGGCCTATGTAAATTGGTTATTGGTGGATCCATCTTCTCCTGGATACTTCAGACTTCAGACTTTAAGTGCCTGGTGTTGCTGTCTGCACGGAAAAGCTATACCCCTCCGCGAGCAATCCCCAAAGCACACTCGCTCACCTCTTCACCCTGTGTATGAGCCGGTGTGTTGACTGTTCGGTCTTTATTTGATACGTATATATTTTGTTCTCTTATTTTCTGATTTCAGGTTCCTGGTTTCTATTTAACTATAGTTTAATTTTTAATATGTGTTTTTTTTGCGGGTGACTTTTAATATGTGTTTAAATTTTTAAAAATTAAGTGAATACATGAATATTCTTTGCGTGATATATTGGTAATTTTTCTTCAATAACCTTTTTTTTAACACGAGCACATCTTTTTAATGTTGTCAACATTTTTTCCACATACACTTTTTTTTGGTAAACCCATGATCTTTTTCTGGATATTCACGAACATTTTTGTATGCATAAAATAGGGGTATATTCCTCATGGATTGTCTGTGAGATTTTAATAGGGAAATGAGGTATGGCCCACCCTATTTTGACATCGATGGCCACCCCCCACGTGAGCAACTACTTCACCTCTATGATATGCAAACAAAGAAATTTTATAATGGAGCTCGAGCTCCATGGAGCATGGAATTAGGAAATTTCAAATATTAACTATAAATACATGAATTATTCACATCCAAATGCATTTCATAATGAAATTTTACACACGCCTAGTATATATACATCTATAGGTATATACCTGTGTACTTATTTTCAGAATTTTTCAAAACTAAATATCAATTTTTGTATTTTTGAAAATTCAGGCCTCCATGGTGCCTGAGAGCTAAAAAACCTCACTCATGAAAACACAAGTATATATAGGAAAAGATCAACTCTGGTCAATCTTTTGCCATCGTGCCCCTTCATTAAATTACCACTCTATAGCTTTACTGAAGGCGAACGAGGTGTGAACCTTGGTTAATAGGTGGTGGCAAATTAAAGGAGATAATGTAGATATTGGAGGCACAGGTTACTGTTTGAGAGTTCATGGTTAAGGTTTACCTTGGGTGGTCCGCCAACTTTCGCATCCAGACGAACAAAGGCAGGCCGTGACAAAATTGTTCGCTTACGTTTTTTTGGCTTACGCTTCTGTGGGTAGACTACACCGTGGGTTTTATGATGGCATTGCGTCGATGTGAGGGGTCGCCGGGGTCGGGGCACTAAGGAAATGACAACAACATAATAGTTCGCCGTGTAAATTAGTGGTTAACTGGGAAGCGCTCAAGGGGCAATGGCATAGCCCCCGAAGAAGTCGAGGATGGTGTGGAGCGATGGCATGGTCGAGAGTGAGAAAGTGAGAGTGGACGAGAGTTGGGGTTGGGTGTCGAGGGAGACAAGGGAGAAATTAAGTAAATTAATCTCCACCGTTGAACAAGGTTTGAATGGTTAAAGTTGAGAAGTGAATTATTACAAGGCAAATTAACTTGTCAAGAGCCTTGCACACAGAATGCGTGTAACGTGTAAGAGCATCTCCAACGCAAAGCGCCGCGCGCAAAAAACCTGTTTGCCGCGCGCGCTTTGGCATGTTTAGTAAATAGCTGCCAAATACGGCCGATCATATTATAAGGCGTCTTGTACGCTTCCAAAGAAATACAAGAAAATACATACAGCGACTACCGAATTTAAACATATATGATATTTTGGACACAAAATGAGTTTGAAACATTCATCAAAATGCAATGAACATGTAAAATTTGACACAAACAAGTTGATGAATAAAAGTTCATGCCCACAAGTTCATCCAACCAAGTTCAAATGCAAACTAAAGTTCAAGACATAAAAGACACATCAATCATCTTCCTCGTCTTCGTCCTCATCTTCCGAAGACGATTCTTCCGCCTCCGAAGATGAATCTTCCTCCCTCTCCTCATCACGCATCGCATCACGCGAAGATCCGACGGTGTTGGCAAGATCTTCAACGGCATCTTCATGGGAATGTGTGTGAGAAGGCACATCGAAAGACATTCCACCCATGGCGGCCGGAGGTGCACCCACGCCTCCCATGAGAGAAGCAAAACTCATGCCTCCCATGGCGGCCATAGCGTCGGAGGATGCTCCAAAGCCACCCATGCCTCCCATGGCGGCCGGAGATGCACCCATGCCTCCCATGGCGGCCGGAGGTGCACCCATGCCTCCCATGGCTCCGAAGACACCCATGCCTCCCATGGCGCGAAGGCCACCACCACCCATGGCGCTAACGCCACCGCCACCCATGCTGCCGAGGCCACCGCCACCCATGCCGCCAAGGCCACCGCCATTCATGCGGATCATGGCTATTTTTTGGATCAACACTTCTTCACGGGCAAGATTGACATATTTCTTTTGCGCTTCATTGAGGTTGGATGTGTCCAAGAAGAACAAGTGCTTCTCCCATTTCAACAATCTAGTTCGCTCCTCATTGCTCACTTTCCTCTCCTCCAAAGCCACCTTCCTCTCCTCGGCCATACCCTTCTCTCCTCGGCGGCCAACCTCCTCTCCTCGGCATGGCATCTTGGTTCCTTGCCATTTTCCTCACCTCGTTGGCCCGACCCTTGCCTTCACAATAGCTTCCATAGCATTTTTGAGCTCATCATCTCCTTTCCTCTTCTTCTTTTCGGTTTTGTCTTTCTTGCATGCATCCGGTCGTTTTGGCTTCGAGTATGAAACCGAGTTGGGTGTGAGGCTTCTCTTTCCGTCATCACTTGATGCATCATCCTCCTCCTCATCATCGTTCAACTCAATCGTTAAGCTTGCGTTTGTTGCTCAAATGCAAATCATCCAAACCATCACGCTTCTTCCATTTCTCATCATCCTTTAACACTTCATAGCAATGAGGCAAGGTAAAGACCCTTCCTTTCTTGATCTTCCCCTTCTTGGTTGTCCTCGTCTCTTCTTTGAACATGTTTTGTGCAATGTTGTACTACAAGAAAAACAAAACAAGTTAGCACTTCGGTCACCAAAACCAAGTATGATGAACATATATGAGATGCCACTTACTCGATCATCCTCATTTGTGCCACTTGGGTTAATCTTGTCAACCGCCTTTTGACAAGCCGCCCACTTTGACAATCCGAGTTGATTGTCGACCATCGGGACCGAAGTGATCTCTCGGAGCGGTCAATTCCACTCACGTTGTGAGCATCAAAGTGTTCTTTCATTCGCCCCCAATACGCATCTCTACTTTGATCACCTCCAATGGATGGATCCTCGACACTTGCAAATAAGTATAGCATAGTAACTTGTCATCGTTGGTGGTGTAATTGCCGCTCTTTCTTTCGGGCGCCTCGACAATGCCCTCACCCTCCTCGTCCACCTCAAACTCATGGTCTTCGAAATGGATGTCATTGGTTTGAGACCAATGCGAATTGTTGGACCCAACACCCATAGTTGACATGTATGCATCATCGTTGAGACTACAAAGTTTGTTGACAATGCAAGTAAGCTATCTATATGTGATGATGCATTGAAAAAATAACAAGAAAAGAAAAGTTGGAAATTTTTTCACCTTGGGGGCATTTCGTCGAACACGTGGTGCGGCGTCGTGACCCGGCTCAACGAGTGAGCTTGCGGCGCTTCAGTAACGCCTTGCTGTCGAGCATACGCAAGCTTCTTTCCCCTCGCCTTCGTGTTGCCGGAGCCGTCCGCCGCCTTGTTCTTCTTCGCGGATGTTTTGCCCTTCTTCGGCTGCGCCACATTGGGGACCTTCGACGGTGCGGCGGCGACACGGGACGGCGCCGGCGCCGTGGTCATCCGCGGCGGCAAGAAGAGGCTGCGCGCGAGGCCGACGCTTGGCGCAGCTCCGGCGGTGGCGACGCTAACGCTCCCCACGTTAGGGTTTCCGGCGGCGGCGGCGGCGAGGGGGTGGGGGGTCGCGGCTGTACAACGGGGTGAGCGGGGTGCCACTGTGCGCGTCCATGGGTGGGTGGCAGGCGCCTTGGCGCCGGCAGGGCGTGAGGAGGAGAGAGGAGAGTGTGGCGCGGCGCCGAGTGTGCCTTGTATTTATGTGGCGCTCAAATACACCGCGCGGGACAGTGTTTTCGACCGCTGAAGCGACCCACCGCGTTGCGCGCGCGATAAAACAGACTAATTTGCGGCGCGGCGCTAGTTTAGCGCGGCTGTTGAAGATGCTCTAATGATGGTGTTTGAATTTTGCTCCTTCCCGCGCACGCATGTAATGTTGCAAGTAAAAGAACACGAGGTGACGCCCTGGGTTGCGTTTGCAGCTTGGTATGGGCAGCGCGCTGGAGACGCTGTGCGGGCAGGCAGTGGGCGCGGGGCAGGTGGACATGCTGGGCATCTACATCCAGCGCTCCTGGATCATCTGCGGCGCCACCGCGCTGGCCCTCGCGCCGACCTACGTCTTCGCGGCGCCCATCCTCCGCGCCCTCCACCAGCCCGCCGCCATGTCCGCCGTCGCGGCGCAGTACACGCGGTGGGTCGTCCCACAGCTGTTCGCCTACGCCGCCAACTTCCCGCTGCAGAAGTTCTTCCAGGCGCAGAGCAAGGTCTGGGCCATGACCTTCATCTCCGGCGCCGTCCTCGCACTCCACGTCGTGCTCAACTACGTCTTCGTCACGCGCCTCGGCCACGGCCTCTTCGGCGCCGCCATGATCGGCAACGTCACCTGGTGGATGATCATCCTCGCGCAGTTCGCCTACCTCGTCTCCGGCTGCTTCCCCGAGGCGTGGAAGGGGTTCTCGATGCTCGCCTTCGACAACCTCGCCGCCTTCGTCAGACTCTCCCTCGCCTCCGCCGTCATGCTCTGGTTGGTAGACACACGAATTTAATTGAAACCTGCTGGTAGATTGCCTGAGTATCATTTTGAATAGTGCTTATAGAATTTATATATGTGTGTGTGTGTTGTCTAGCTTGGAGCTTTGGTACTACACTGCAGTGCTCATCCTTGTGGGTCTCCTGAAGAATGCTCAACTCGAAGTTGACATTATGTCAGTCTGGTAAGCAAATTTCCTATGACAAACCTGTAACTGAACTATCTGTACATGTAAAGAAATGGTTCAGTGATTAAACGGTCTCTAAAATCTGCAGCATCAACTACCAGCTCTGGACCCTGATGGTTGCACTAGGCTTCAATGCAGCAGTGAGGTACAATGCGCGCAACAACACAAATATAGCACTGCTAACACATAACTGCAACTGTATAAAAGTAGACGAAATCCGTCAGTGTTTGTGCTAATGCAAAAATCTATGACATGCAGCGTTAGGGTGTCGAACGAGCTGGGCGCGAACAGGCCCAAGGCCGCCAGGTTCTCGGTGATCATGGCCGTGTCAACATCCGCCGCCATCGGGGCGGTCTTCCTGGCCGTGTTCCTCGTCTGGAGGACCGAGCTGCCGCGGTTCTTCAGCGACAACGACGAGGTGGTGAGCGAAGCTGCAAAGCTCGGCTACCTTCTTGCAGCAACCATTTTCCTCAATAGCATCCAGCCTGTGCTCTCAGGCACGTACCACTAACACTGATCAGTTACCAAATTAATCCAATGGTCCCAATGGCAATTGGAACATCTGAACATCGAGTTGTCACTGTGCAGGTGTGGCGATAGGGGCAGGGTGGCAGACGCTTGTTGCCTTCATAAACATTGGGTGCTACTACTTGGTTGGCATCCCAATGGGGGTCCTCTTTGGCTTCAAGCTTAGACATGGTGCATTGGTAAGGACAAAATCAGATCAACCTCCAAGATGGATGTATGATTGTTATTTATGAGAAATAAGATGGATGCACAATTATAAACGGGAAATCGGATTCTAACCTGCTCTGAATATTCAACAATGTGTTTCTGCAGGGGATTTGGGTGGGCATGTCCATTGGCACGCTGCTGCAGACTGCTGTACTTCTCATAATTTGCTTCAGAACCAAGTGGGAGAAACAGGTGATGTACAATGCTAACATCACCCGATCCGTCAATCATAGTTATTTTCTATGTATAATTACTCGATCGAAGTTGAGCAGATCTTTATATAAAAAGTGTCTGAACTTTTAACGTGCAGGCAATGTTGGCCGAAGAGAGGATAAGGGAGTGGGGAGGAAGCAGTGAAACATTGCCGGCAGCGACAACAACGGTGACAAACGGTAGCATAGATAGATGATCAGATGGTTCCGGCAGACAGATTGGACAATGCTATTTATATGTACATGGAAAACACATATAGGTAGATTATATAGAATTAATTAACCTGTACAGACTGAGATTGATCCAATGTACCTCGGCTTCGTCATTGGGGAAATCGTCCTTTTAGGATCTGTTTTAATCGGAGAAATGAAATTCAACTACTAATTCATCTTTAATGGTTCTCGCAAAAAAAAAATCATCTTTAACGAGAATTAGAATTGGACATCAATTTCAGTTCAGGTATATGGATGGCAACAAAGTCGCGAAACCAAATTAGTAGTGAAGTCAAATATAAGTTTTGTTTGGTTCAACACATTGAAGAATCGAGCGCGCAAACACACTGATGTATTTATTTATGTAGTGTACATATAACGTACTACAAGTAAATATAAATAAAATAAAAGTACTATTGACATGTACCAAATAATATTTTCTGAACATATAATATTATTATATGCATAAATATAAGGCACATATATTGTGCTTCTTATATTTATACAAGTTACTATTGATGTTACAATAATGCATTATAAATTTTATATGAACGAATTTGTACAATGGATTGTACTAGTTTTTTCCTTATATTTTAATATATGTCCACATAAATGTGCTTTTTTTTCTTTTTGTTAGCCCATCATGTACTTTAAATATATAATAATATATTCTGAATATATTTAAATTACTATTTGTACCAACTCCGTTACAAAGGAAAAAAAAGCTCTCACGAGTCCCTCATCATAGGCGGCTTGTTCTTCATTGTCGGATTCAGTATACAAACTGGGTGTGGCATGTGTATTACCAAGCTGGAGCATATGGGATGGCTGGAATGAGCAGCACTGTCCATGATCCGAAAACAGTAGCAATTCCAATGACACATTCTGCGGCAGATCTTGGAACAAGGTCTTGTTGTATTTGTTGTGGGGTTGTCACAGCTCCAAGTTTGCACCAAACTATTCTTGAATTTAAGAACCCAAAATTTGAAAACAAAAACATTTTTCAAATGTCAAACAATATTTAAAATTCCAAAAACATTTTCTGAAAAAAAACTCAAAAAGAAAATTTAACAAAAACAAAAACAAGAAAGAAAAGGAATCAACAGAATATTTGGTTCCTTTTTTTGAGAAATAGAAATTTTGGTTCATAAACCTTCAGAGGGTTCTGAAAACCGGACAAGAACCTGTTAGAAGATTCTCAAAACCGAAATGAGCTAACAGATTAAATGGGCCGCCCCACAGGCTTCACTGGTGTGGTTCACCTTGCCACAAGGCGTGGCAAATAGGAATTTCCCCTGTAACCAGCGACGCCTAGGGACGGCTCACCTGCACGGAGCCCGAACTAGGATGGCCCAGTAAGCACAAGCGGAGTCACGCTGACTTCAAAAATTCTGGTGCATTGGTGTTGGAAATATGCCCTAGAGGCAATAATAAAAAAATTATTATTGTATTTCTTATTCATGATAATTGTTTTTTATTCATGTTATAATTGTATTATCCGGAAATCATAATACATGTGTGAATATATAGACTACAACATGTCCCTAGTGAGCCTCTAGTTGACTAGCTCGTTGATCAATAGATGGTAATGGTTTCCTGATTATGGATATTGGATGTCATTGATAACGGGATCACATCATTAGGAGAATGATGTGATGGACAAGACCCAATCCTAAGCATAGCACAAGATCGTGTAGTTCGTTTTGCTAGAGCTTTTCCAATGTCAAGTATCCTTTCCTTAGACCATGAGATCGTGTAACTCCCGGATACCGTAGGAGTGCTTTGGGTGTACCACACGTCACAACGTAACTGGGTGACTATAAAGGTGCACTACAGGTATCTCCGAAAGTGTCTGTTGGGTTGTCACGGATCGAGACTGGGATTTGTCACTCCGTATTACGAAGAGGTATCACTGGGCCTGTCGGTGTCAAAACCGGCGGATCTCGGGTAGGGGGTCCCAAACTGTGCGTCTAGGCGGATGGTAACAGGAGACAAGGGACACGATGTTTTTACCCAGGTTCGGGCCCTCTTGATGGAGGTAATACAAGAGTAGATCTACCACGAGATCAGAGAGGCTAAACCCTAGAAGCTAGCCTAAGGTATGATTGTTGTTCGTCCTACGGACTAAAACCCTTCGGTTTATATAGACATCAAATAGGGTTAGGGTTACACAGAGTCGGTTACAATGGTAGGAGATCTACATATCCGTATCGCCAACCTTGCCTTCCACGCCAAGGAAAGTCCCATCCGGACACGGGACGAAGTCTTCAATCTTGTATCTTCATAGTCTAGGAGTCCGGCCAAAGATGATAGTTCGGCTATCCAGACACCCCCTAGTCCAGGACTCCCTCAGTAGCCCCTGAACCAGGCTTCAATGACGATGAGTCCGGCGCGCATATTGTCTTCAGCATTGCAAGACGGGTTCTTCCTTCGAATAATTCATAGAAGGTTTTGAACACAAGGATAGTGTCCGGCTCTGCAAAACAAGTTCCACATACCACCGTAGAGAGAATAATTTTTGCACAGATCTGCTGACGTATTCCGCGGCGTGACATCACACCACGGCCAAACTTTTATTCGAATCGTTTTTCACTGTCCCACCTCAGCGCGTTTAGCGAGGCGGTTTCCTTGGCACGTCTTATCAAAGCGGAGATCGTGCCCCCTTATTCCGGGATTCCCATCAATACGGACGTGGGTAAACCAACCGTGCCCGTTGGCACGCCTCCTCTATCAAAGGCGAGTCCCAATCTACCACGGGGAGGGATCTTGGTATTCAACCTCTTTATAATGAGACCAAGGCCCTCTTCTTTTTTCCACCCTCCATCGAGTTCGTCTTGCACTTCGAGTTCTAACACCCAAAGCTTCAGATTTGGGCGCTTCGGACCTTCGACGATGTCCGGCTCCGACCAACTCGGCCGATGGATGTCTTCTTCCGTCACAGAAGAAGATGTGCTAAAGCTGCGAGACGCCAGGTATCTAACCGGCGAGATTTCGCATAGGCTGCTGCTCGAGGCAGGTCATTCACACTCGAGCTCGGCGAGAGCGTGGTGTTCGTGTCTCACTTCCTTCGGGGTTTAGGCTTTGACGGATCCATTTGTGCGGGGGCTCATGTTTTATTATGGGCTGGATTTCCATGACTTGAATCCGGAGTCCATCCTCCATATCTCGTCATTTATTGTAGTATGTGAGGCCTTCCTCCATATTAGCCCCCACTTTTGATTGTGGCTCAAGACCTTTAAGGTGGAGCCAAAGATGATCGGGGGGCAACAAGCAGAGTGCGGAGGGGCGGTCATAAGCAAGTGTGCTGATGCTCTGTGGCCAGAGGGCTCTTTTTGAGAGGAGCTTGGTTTGTGGCAACGGGAGTGGTTTTATATCACCGCTCCCAGGGGCACCAAATGGGTGGCGCCACCCGCCTTTCGCTCAGGTCCACCACTGGCCGGCATCATGGGTCAACCGGGGCTCGTGAGGGGCCGTCCAAGGACGTTCCTTTGTTGCAGGGCCGGATTCGAGACCTCCAAGAAAGAGAGATCAATCTGGTCGTAGCGGCGCAGGTTACGCTGATTTGGCGCCTTCTGCCCTGCAAACGTCGCCCCCTCCGTTTGTGGGAGTTTAATCCGGAGGGACCACGAGCTCTCCAACATTTTATGGGCGCGACGCCCAAGGAGATGTACAAATTGTTCTTCAGATCACAAGAGAAGTGCCCGGACTTGACCGAGGGCCTTGAGTCTAAGCTGCAATCACCCAGATACTCAAGTAAGTAACCCTGTAACCGGACAAGCTGTTCATTCATTTATCATATATATGCCCTTTAAGGGAGCCGTTTCTTGAACAGGAGTGGATAGCCAAGGCAAAGTTTATAAGGTGTCCGGCTCCCCTCCCAGAGACCACGCCGGATCCCATGCTGACCAAGATGTTGAAGGCCGCGCCTTTTAAAAAAGGTGAAGGGGGGAGCAGGGAAGCAACTGCCTCCACGAAGGAGGCTTTCAAGGAAGGAGGGATCAAAAGTCCCACCCTCCAAGGAGAGAAGAGGACCGCTTCGGAAGATCCGGAGGTCAAGGCCTCAAAGAGGGAAAGAAATCTTCGTCAGAGAATCCGCTGGGAAGTACCCCAGCCGCACTATTTCCCCAAGGGGATCAGCCCTCCAATGAGCCGTAAGTAAAAATAAGGGTCTTGTAATAAGGGACATCCTCAGTATTTGTTTAGAAGATAACCGAAATTATACCTTGTAGTTCGGATCTCGGCCCTTCTCGTGAGCTTCGTCTTGGGGATCTTCTTAGGAGATGATGGAGAGAAACGCCTCCACTGTCACACCTTCATGCGAGGCGGGCGACCACGAGGTGTTGTCGCGGAGGGTTTCCCGAGTCAGCCGGGGCGGAAGGTCGGGCGCCAACCGGCGGCGGTCGGAGGAGTCAAGGATCTGCTCGGGCGAGCGGCTATCTCAAAAGATCACCGTGCGCTAATGGGTACGGTGATTGAAAGAATTGCATCCGCTGAGAGCGGATTGCATGAAGCCGTCAGAAGCTTACTGACGGGGTTCGAGGTACCAAAAAATGATGTACCTTCTGACAGTTATGCATATAGAATGCGCCCTGTATAGATAGTAGCCCCTGAGACTCGGTATGTTGTCAAAATTGACAGCGTGCCGAGGATCATAATATCAGTTATAACATATCGCCGCTCCTAAATAGGTGGCGGGGCGTCCGGTGGCTAGCCGGACTGGTGAATTTGCCAAACTAAAGCGGCAACTTGACGAGGCAGATGCGGACATCGCGCTTGTCAATAAGCGGTTTGACGAGTCACAAGGTATGCGACTTCTTCGCGGACGCCTGGTAAGGGAGCTTGACGCCCGTGCCTTACTACTTGTATGATTAATGCAGGTGGTGCCGCTTCGTGGAGGAGCTGCAGCGGAACTTCGCCGAGCTAAAGAGCAAGCGAAATAGTAATGCAGCCGCTTTAAAAAGGCGGTGAAGAGCTGAAAGCCGAATGGGCTGCTCCTTGCCGAAACAAAGAGGAAATGGCCGATTGGCCTCAAACTGAAGAATACTACCGACCGCTGCGAGGTTCTTGAAAAAGAATGTCAAGCGGAACAAGAGGACTGAAAAGGCCACCGCCCGAATCCAAGGATGCCCGTTCCGCTATGAGAGCTGCCAAGGAGGAGCCGAGTCGGGCCGGGCTATTGCGGCTGGAAAACTGTTTCTGCGGAGGAAATATATCTGATCCGAAGTATGCTCGGTTGGACAAGTTGTGGAGTTCGGAGGATGATTATCTGGACTTAGCGGCTAAGCGCTTCTTGTGTGATTGAGCACTTCCGAGGCCAGAAGGGACGAGCTATATTGGTCGCAATTCCATAGTCCGGAGCGTCCTCTTCCGTTGACCGATCGGTTGGCCGAATGGGCCGAACTGAATCGATTATCCGGACTTGCGAGGAAGCATGTTATGACTCATTTGTGTCCGGGGAAACCTCAGCCGAAGAGTTATTTTGGCTTAGTGCAGCAGTTCCTTGGTGCGGTACCGCGTATCGACGCAATGAAGCGGTCGGGGTGCATTGAGGGTGCGCGGATGGCTCTTGCCCGTGTAAAGACATATTGGGCAGAAATGAAGGCCACCGACGTTGCATCCCAAGATTCGGACAGAAGTCGAGTACCTGCCGAGCACTATTTTGAGGAAGTCCTGCAGGGCGCTCGTTTAATAGAGACGATGCTTTCGAAGGATATTATGTTTAAATGACATGTATGATTTGTGAAAACAATGTTTCAATATAATAGAAGAGCTTTTTATACTTGTGCGTTTAAGTATTAAAACGCCTCTTGTGCGGCCGTTGATGTATATGTGTATATAACCTGAAAGATGGCAGGTCTTCAGCCCCCATGCACATAGTGCGGGGGTGTTTGCAAAAAAAGCGCATTTTCACACTTAATCCAACGTCTTGGTCCTGTGAAGGAGGTGATAGCATAGCAAACTAGGCAACCGGACTATAATGCTTTATCACTTTCACTTAGCCATAGGAGCTCGATGGTGGGGCTACTATATAGCCCCTAGGGGCACCGCTCTCTCCCGAATTCGGGGCGCGTATGTGCCTGTCCGGAAAACGGCCCTTCGTCAATGCGGGGGAATTCTAAACATTCCGCTGGGTCATCGAGTGGTTGACCAGTCCCACGCTATATCATGACAGTTAGTTTTAGCTTTCTCCACTGAGGTGCTCAACCCAGCTCAACCGGGGCACAATCGCAGTGGTTCTCCCAGTGCTACCTTAGCCGATATAACGGAACGTAAGGTACCAAAACATGGGAGCCGGGAAAAACCAACATTTGACCAAAGACATGATTCGGAGCCGATGCATATAAGGCCTAACTCGAGACGCCGAACACTCCCTAAGGTATTCGGTCTTTATGAAAATGGGCAGAATAATGCCCTAAGCCCTCAGTGTCAGTGCACGCATAAAAATTCAGTGCGGCCGATGCCAAAACGCATGACCTCCTCCTCGGTTATAGTAAGAAACCGGGGATGTATATCAACAAGAGACAAGAAAAGGTTTACGCAGGTCTTAATCTGAAAAGAATCCTTGCGACGGGTCCCTGCTGCGTCTGCGCTTTGTGTCTCCGTTGTGCCGAAGTATCACGGACGGGTGTAGTACGGTGTTCATCCGTAGAAGAGAAGAACTTAGTTGAAAAGAAAAAATATCGATGCGAGAAATGTACTTTATATTAAATAAACAGATGCAGTTCGGAAGGTGAATAAAATTGAGCTTTATTATCTCTTGTTATGCGTGTGTGCAGCCCTTGTATGGGGGTATGCCGCTAGTAGGCGCCGGACTCGTCTAGCCGTGTCCGGGGTTTGAATGACCTATTCAGGTGCTTTGATTAGCGGAGCCGGATTGGTGTGGGGCTGTCAAGGCAGTCTCACGTTCTTCCGTACTCGAATAACACTTAATACTCCCTTTTAATGAGATGATGCCGCGTGGACCAGGCATTTTAAGTGTAAGAGATGCATAATGCGGTATTGCGTTAAAGCGGGCGAAAGCTTCACGCCCCAGTAGTGCTTGATAGCTACTTTCGAATGGGGCGATGTGGAAGGTTAACTTTTCGGCGGAAGTTGTCGGATGAGCGAACACAACTTCTAGCGTAGGGAGCCCGTACAATGGGCATATGGGCTGGCATTACCCCTTTGAAGGAGGTGTTGCTATGGCGAATTTTGGTTGGGTCTATCCCCATTTTGCGAATTGTGTCCTGATATAGCAGGTTTAGATCGCTACCTCCATCCATTAGGACTTGTGTAAATTGGAGTCCGTCGATTATAGGATCTAATATCAAGGCAGTCCATCCTGCGCTCCGGATACTTCTGGAATAGTCCTGATGATCGAAGGTGATTGGTTTTGACAACCATCGTTGGGACTCTGCTGGGATAGACCGTGCGTCACGTGTTTCTATGGGCGCCGCTATGTTTTTCCCTGTTGTCACTTAAAGTGAGTTCACTGTTTTGACTTTTTGTGGGAAATTCTTTTGTTTTCCGGGGCTCTGCTTGTGGTGCTCATCATCATCCTCGCTTGGTGTGTCGAGCCCCTTGTGTTCGGCGTTGAGTCTGCCGGACTGCTTGAAGACCCAACAATCTCTGTGGGTATGGTTTGCAGGCTTCCCGGAATCTTGTGGATTTGGCATATCTTGTCCAAGATTTTGTTTAAGTTGGATAGCTCATCGCTATTGTCCTTAAGGGGCAGTTTTTTATTGTTCTACCGTGAGCTTTTGAATCCGGCGTTGATCGTCAGCTCTTTGGACCATTCCCTTAATCTGGCGCTGGTCCTTGCTGCGTCGTGGTTTCCCATTCCATCCACGACTTGGATGTACTTGGGTTGCTGATGCGCATCTTGCTAGCCAGCTATCCTCTCCAGCATAAAAGCGGGTCATGAGGCTTGTTAGTGCAGCCATGGTTCTCGGCTTCTCTGGCGAGGTGTACAGCGAGCCATTCGACTCGGATGTTGTGTTTGAAAGCTGCTAAGGCTTGGCGTCCGGACGATCGACTATTTGGTTCTTTGGTGAGGAACCTGTTCCAGAATTTGCGGGCTGACTCTCCGGGTTGTTGAGTTATATGACTTAAATAAATGCGCATCAGGAGGACGGACATAAGTCCCTTGAAAATTTGCGAAAAGCATCCTCGAGCTCTTCCCAACTTCCAATGGTATTTTCGGGGAGGCTTTTGAGCCAATGCCGAGCTGGCCCTTTGAGCTTGAGGGTAAGTATTTTATGGCGTGGAGATCGTCTCCTCTAACCATGTGTATGTGGAGGATGTAATCCTCAATCCAGACTCGAGTGCATTGTTCCGTCGTATGCCTCTATGTTTACGGGTTTGAATCGGCTGAGGAATTCGTGATCCGGCACCTCATCGGTGAAACACAGGGGGTGTGCAGCACCCCTATATTTGGGTGTGCCGTGAAGTTCGGATATTTGGCGTGTTGCATTGCTTTGAAGAGCTTGCTTTCTCGGCCCATAGATGGACCTAACTGGGCCATCCTTTTGATGTGAATCCTTATACGGATCTCGTACCGGCTTGTGTGCGGCGCCATTTGCCGCTCTCTGTTTGCCGTGGGGTCGTCCATCCGACCGGGTGGCCATCTTGCTTTTTGATTGTGGGGGCTCTACGGCCTCCTCATCAAATTCGGGCAGTAGTTTTCTCTTTGGGTAACTCTTTGTTCGACGATTGTCGCCGTATTTGTCTGCGGTGTTGAGTACTTTGCTCCATCTGATTCTGAGTGCATCTTCCGCTGTTTTGAGCTTCCGCTTATGCTTTTTCAGGCTACGCGCAGTGGCGATGAGCCTTTTGTGGAGGTTCTTCTGCCCCAACAATTTGTCTGGCGTGAGATAAATGCAGGTATCATCTTCGCCGGGACGGGTTGTTTATCCAAGTTGTCCTGTTCGGACGGTTGCTCGATAGCATGTTAAGTAAATCACCGGTTCGCCTTCGCTCTATGGCTGGGTCTTTGTCGAGGCGGGACTTGGTGCGGCGTTTACGTTGCCGTTTTGACTGCTTTTAGAGGATTTATCCTTCGTAGTGTCCCGTTGTTCCTCGTCGTCGCTTCCTTTAGGTGTATCCACAATGTATACATCATGGGATGAGGTGGTTGTCCAGTATCCTATAGGTGCTGGTTCATGGTTGTCTCCTACATCGTCGTCCATACCGTCGATGTCTTCGGAGTCGAAATCGAGCACGCGTCGTTTAAGCTTTCGGCCAGTGGCTACAAAGTGGGCGGTGGGTGGGCGTTGAATTTCTTTGTCGTCTGCATCCCAATCTTCGACCGTAGTCCGCCAGGCTCTCGATAAAGAGAGAGACTTTAGTGAATTCAGGATGCCACCAAAGGGCGAAAGTCTGAAAGATGTCCGCGGCAGTGAACTCCACGACCGGCGCCCAATCGGATTCGATTGGCAGGGGCGCGGAGGGTTCGGAGTCCGGAGAGGAGTCCGGCGCCTTGGAGTCACGGTCTTCGCAAAGTATAGGGATGGAGTTTGGCTTAATCGCCGTAAAGATCGTAGCCCCCGAGGCGGTGTCCAACCACTCGTCCTCGATCAGGGGAGTCGGCTCCGAGCTAAGGGTCGGAGCGGACGCTGGTGCGGCCTCCAGGACACTGTTCGGCGGCAGAGCTAGATCGTGCCCATCGAGACAGTGCGGCACGCTTGGCTGTGGCTCGAATCCTTCGAAGATCAAATCTCCGCGGACATCGGCCGTATAGTTCAGGCTTCCAAATCTGACCTGATGGCCAGGGGCGTAGCTTTCGATCTGCTCCAGATGGCCTAGCGAATTGGCCCGCAGTGCAAAGCCGCCGAATATGAAGATCTGTCCGGGGAGAAAAGTCTCACCTGGACTGCATCGTTCTTGGCGATTGAAGGAGCCATCGGGCCTATAGGTGACGCATACGGAGGAACTCTCAATGAAAGCACCAATGTCGGTGTCAAAACCGGCGGATCTCGGGTAGGGGGTCTGAATCGTGCGTCTAGGCAGATGGTAACAGGAGACAAGGGACACGATGTTTTTACCAGTGTCCGTGCCCTCTTGATGGAGGTAATACCCTACTCCTGCTTGATTAATATTGATGATATGGGTAGTACAAGAGTAGATCTACCACGAGATCAGAGAGGCTAAACCCTAGAAGCTAGCCTATGGTATGATTGTTGTTCGTCCTACGGACTAAAACCCTTCGATTTATATAGACACCGAATAGGGTTAGGGTTACACAGAGTCGGTTACAATGGTAGGAGATCTACATATCCGTATCACCAAGCTTGCCTTCCACGCCAAGGAAAGTCCCATCCGGACACGGGACGAAGTCTTCAATCTTGTATCTTCATAGTCTAGGAGTCCGGCCAAAGATGATAGTTCGGCTATCCGGACACCCCCTAGTCCTGGACTCCCTCAGGGCCCACTCGGTAATGCATCATCATAATGAGCTCAAAGTGACCAAGTGTTTGGTCTTGGGATCATGCATTACGGTACGAGTAAAGTGACTTGCCGGTAACGAGATTGAACGAGGTATTGGGATACCGACGATCGAATCTCGGGCAAGTAACATACCGATTGACAAAGGGAATTGTATACGGGGTTGCTTGAATCCTCAACATCGTGGTTCATCCGATGAGATCATCGAGGAGCATGTGGGAGCCAACATAGGTATCCAGATCCGATGTTGGTTATTGGCCGGAGAGCTGTCTCGGTCATGTCTGCATGATTCCCGAACCCGTAGGGTCTACACACTTAAGGTTCGGTGACGCTAGGGTTATTAGGAAGACTTGTATGTGATTACCGAATGTTGTTCGAGTCCGGATAAGAACCCAGACGTCACGAGGAGTTCCGGAATGGTCCGGAGGTAAAGATCTATATATGGGAAGTTGTCATACGGTCACCGGAAAGTTTCGGGGGCATATCGGTATTGTACCGAGGCCACCGGAGGGGTTCCGGGGGTCCACCGGGAGGGGCCACCTCTTCCGGAGGACCTTATGGGCTGTATGGAGAAGGGAACCAGCCCAAGTGGGCTGGGGCGCCACAAACCCCTAGGGCCCATGCGCCTAGGGTTTGGGGAACCCTAGAGGCGCGCCTTGCTTGGGGGCAAGCCCCCTTCCCTTGGCCGCCCCCCTCTAGATCTCATCTAGAGGGGGCCGGCCCCCTTCCCCCTTCCCCTATAAATAGAGGGGCGAGGGGAGGGCTGCACACACAAACCAAGGCGCAGCCCCACCCCACCCCAACACCACACCACCACCGCGTGAGCTTGGCGAAGCCTGCTGGGAGAATCGCCACTCCATCACCACCACGCTGTCGTGCTGCTGTTGGAGCCTTCTTCCTCAACCTCTCCCTCCTCCTTGCTGGATCAAGGTGCGGGAGACGTCATCCGCTCCGTACGTGTGTTGAACGCGGAGGTGCTGTCCGTTCGGCACTTGGTCATCGGTGATTTGGATCACGGCGAGTACGACTCCCTCAACCCCGTTCACTTGAAGGCTTCCGCTCGCGATCTACAAAGGTATGTAGATGCACTCCTATCACTCGTTTCTAGATGAACTCATAGATGGATCTTGGTGAAACTGTAGGAAATTTTTTATTTTCTGCGGCGTTCCCCAACAGTGGCATCATGAGCTAGGTCTATGCATAGTTCTCTATTGCACGAGTAGAACACAAATCTATTGTCTTGGCGTAGATGTTGTCAACTTTCTTGCCGTTACTAGTCTTATTTTGCTTCAGCGGTATTGTGGGATGAAGCGGCCGGACCGACCTTACACGTACGCTTACGTGAGACAGGTTCCACCGACTGACATGCACTAGTTGCATAAGGTGGCTAGCGGGTGTCTGTCTCTCCCACTTTAGTTGGAGTGGATTCGACGAAAAGGGTCCTTATCAAGGGTAAATAGAAGTTGACAAATCACATTGTGGTATTTCGTAGGTAAGAAAATGTTCTTGCTAGAACCCTATTGCAGCCACGTAAAAGACGCAACAACAATTAGAGGACGTCTAACTTGTTTTTGCAGCAATTGCCTTGTGATGTGATATGGCCAAAAGTTGTGCTGAATGATGAATGATATATTGTGATGTATGAGATCATGTTCTTGTAATAGGAATCACGACTTGCATGTCGATGAGTATGACAACCGGCAGGAGCCATAGGAGTTGTCATAATTATTGTATGACCTGCGTGTCATTGATTCAACGCCATGTAATTACTTTGCTTTATTGCTAAACCGTTAGCTATAGTAGTAGAAGTAATAGTTGGCGAGCAACTTCATGGAGACACGATGATGGAGATCATGATGATGGAGATCATGGTGTCATGCCGGTGACAAGATGATCATGGAGCCCCGAAGATGGAGATCGAAGGAGCTATATGATATTGGCCATATCATGTCACTACTATATAATTGCATGTGATGTTTATTATGTTTATGCATCTTGTTTACTTAGAACGGCGGTAGTAAATAAGATGATCCCTTATAATAATTTCAAGAAAGTTTTCTCCCTAAGCGTGCGCCGTTGCTAAAGTTAAAGTTCGTTTCGAAGCACCACGTGATGATCGGGTGTGATAGATTCTTACGTTCACATACAACGGGTGTAAGATAGTTTTACACATGCAAAACACTTAGGTTAACTTGACGAGCCTAGCATGTACAGACATGGCCTCGGAACACAAGAGACCGAAAGGTCGAACATGAGTCGTATGGAAGATACGATCAACATGGAGATGTTCACCAATGATGACTAGTCCGTCTCACGTGATGATCGGACATGGCCTAGTCGACTCGGATCATGTAACACTTAGATGACTAGAGGGATGTCGAATCTGAGTGGGAGTTCATTAAATAATTTGATTAGATGAACTTAATTATCATGAACTTAGTCTAAAATCTTTGCAAAAATGTCTTGTAGATCAAATGGCCAAGGCTCATGTCAACATGAACTTCAACGCGTTCCTAGAGAAAACCAAGCTGAAAGATGATGGCAGCAACTATTCGGATCGGGTGCGGAACCCGAGGATCATCCTCGTGGCGACAAAGAAACAATATGTCCTAGAAGCACCGCTAGGTGAAGCACCCATCCAGAGAAACAAGGCGTTATGAGCGCTTGGCAGTCTCGTCTTGATGATTACTCCCTCGTTCGATGCGGCATGCTTTACAACTAAGAACCGGGGCTCCAAAAGCGTTTTGAGCAACACGGAGCATTTGAGATGTTCGAGGAGCTAAAAATGGTTTTCCAAGATCATGCCAGGGTCGAGAGATATGAAGTCTCCGACAAGTTCTATAGTTGTAAGATGGAGGAAAATAGTTCTGTCAGTGAGCACATACTCAAAATGTGCAGGTTGCACAATCGCTTTGTCCCTGGACATTAACCTCCGGACAAGGCGGTCATTGACAGAATCCTTGATCGCTCCCACCAAGCTACAAGAGCTTTGTGATGAACTACAATATGCGGCGATGGTGAAAACTATTCTGAAGTATTTTCAATCTTTGAAGTCGTGAGGTAGAAATCAAGAAGGAACATCAAGTGTTGATGGTCAATAAAACCACTAAGTTCAAGAAGGGCAAGGGTAAGAAGAACTTCAAGAAGGACGGCAGGGATGTTGCCACGCCCGGTAAGCCGATTCTTGGGAAGAAGTCAAAGAATGGACCCAAGCACGAGACTGAGGTGCTTTTATTGCAAAGGGAAGGGTCATCGAAGCGGAACTGCCCCAAATACTTAGCGAGACAAGAAGGCCGGCAACACTAAAGGTATATTTGATATACATGTAATTGATGTGTACCTTACCCGTACTCATAGTAACTCACAGGTATTTGATACCGGTGCCGTTGCTCATATTTGTAACTCATGAGGAGCTGCGGAATAAACGGAGACTGGCGAAGGACGAGGTGACGATGCGCGTCGGGAATGGTTCCAAGGTCGATGTGATCGCCGTCGGCACGCTACCTCTACATTTACCTAGGGGATTAGTTTTAAACCTCGATAATTGTTATTTAGTACCAAGTTTGAGCATGAACATTGTATCAGGATCTCGTTTAATACGAGATGGCTACTCATTTAAATCCGAGAATAATGGTTGTTCTATTTATATGAGAGATATGTTTTATGGTCATGCTTCGATGGTCAATGGTTTATTCTTAATGAATCTGGAACGTGATGTTACACATATTCATAGTGTGAATACCAAAAGATGTAAAAGTTGATAACGACAGTCCCACATACTTGTGGCACTGCCGCCTTGGTCACATTGGTGTCAAGCGCATGAAGAAGCTCCATGCTGATGGACTTTTAGAGTCTCTCGATTATGAATCATTTGACACATGTGAACCATGCCTTATGGGCAAAATGACCAAGACTCCGTTCTCCGGAACAAGGGAGCGAGCAACCAACTTATTGGAAATAATAAATACCGATGTGTGCGGTCCAATGAGCGTTGAGGCTCGCGGAGGATATCGTTATGTTCTCACTCTCACTGATGACTTGAGTAGATATGGGTATGTCTACTTGATGAAACACAAGTCTGAGACCTTTGAAAAGTTCAAGGAATTTCAGAATGAGGTAGAAAATCAACGTGACCGAAAAATAAAGTTCTTACAATCAGATCGTGGAGGAGAATATTTAAGTCACGAATTTGGTACACACTTAAGGAAATGTGGAATCGTTTCACAACTCACGCCGCTGGAACACCTCGGTAGAACGGTGTGTCCGAACGTCGTAATCGCACTCTATTGGATATGGTGCGATCTATGATGTCTCTTCTTGATTTACCGCTATCATTTTGGGGATACGCTCTAGAGACAACTACATTCACTTTAAATAGGGCACCGTCCAAATCCGTTGAGACGACACCGTATGAATTATGGTTTGGGAAGAAACCTAAGCTGTCGTTTCTAAAAGTTTGGGGATGCGATGCTTATGTCAAGAAACTTCAACCTAAAAAGCTCGAACCCAAGTCGGAAAAATGCGTCTTCATAGGATACCCTAAGGAAACCATTGGGTATACCTTCTACCTTAGATCCGAAGGCAAGATCTTTGTTGCCAAGAACAGATCCTTTATGGAAAAAGAGTTTCTCTTGAAAGGAGTAAGTGGGAGGAAAGTAGAACTCGATGAAGTACTACCTCTTGAACCGGAAAGTAGTGCAACTCAGGAAAATGTTCCTGTGGTGCCTACACCGACTGTAGAGGAAATTAATGATGATGATCAAGGTACTTCGGATCAAGTTGCTCTTGAACCCGTAGGTCCACAAGGACACGTTCCACACCAGAGTGGTATGGCAACCCTGTCACGGAAATCATGTTTTTAGACAACGGTGAACCTTTGAAATATGAAGTAGTGATGGCGGGCCCAGATTCCAACAAATTGCTTGAAGCCATGCAATCCGAGATAGGATCCATGTATGAAAACAAAGTATGGACTTTGACAGACTTGCTCGATGATCGGCGGCGATAGAAAACAAATGGATCTTTAAGAAGAAGACGGACGCGGATGGTAATGTTACCATCTATAAAGGTCGACTTGTCGCTAAAGGTTATCGGCAAGTTCAAGGGGTTGACTATGATGAGACTTTCTCTCCCGTAGCGAAGCTGAAGTCCGTCCGAATCATGTTAGCAATTGCCGCATACTATGATTATGAGATATGGAAAATGGACGTCAAAATGGCATTCCTTAACGGCTATCTTAAGGAAGAACTGTATATGATATAGCCGGAAGGTTTTGTCGACCCTAAGAATGCTAACAAGGTATGCAAGCTCCAGCGATCCATTTATGGGCTGGTGCAAGCATCTCGGAGTTGGAACATTCGCTTTGATGAGATGATCAAAGCGTTTGGGTTTATGCAGACTTATGGAGAAGCCTGCGTTTACAAGAAAGTGAGTGGGAGCTCTGTAGCATTTCTCATATTATATGTAGATGACATACTTTTGATGGGAAATGATATAGAACTTTTGGACAACATTAAGGCCTACTTGAATAAGAGTTTTTCAATGAAGGACCTTGGAGAAGCTGCTTATATATTAGGCATCAAGATCTATAGAGATAGATCGAGACGCCTCATAGGTCTTTCACAAAGCACATACCTTGATAAGATATTGAAGAAGTTCAAAATGGATCAGTCCAAGAAAGGGTTCTTGCCTGTACTACAAGGTGTGAAATTGAGCTCGGCTCAATGTCCGACCACGGCAGAAGATAAAGAAGAGATGAGTCTCATCCCCTATGCTTCAGCCATAGGATCTATTATGTATGCCATGCTGTGTACTAGACCTGATGTAAACCTTGCCGTAAGTTTGGTAGGAAGATACCAAAGTAATCCCGGCAAGGAACACCGAACAGCGGTCAAGAATATCTGAAGTACACGAAAAGGACTAAGGACATGTTTCTCGTTTATGGAGGTGACGAAGAGCTCGTCGTAAAGGGTTACGTCGACGCTTAGCTTCGACACAGATCTGGATGACTCTAAGTCACAAACCGGATACGTGTATATGTTGAATGGTGGAAGCGAGAAGCTGGTGTAGCTGCAAGCAGAGCGTAGTGGCGGGATCTACATGTGAAGCGGAGTACATGGCAGCCTCGGAGGCAGCGCATGAAGCGATTTGGGTGAAGGAGTTCATCACCGACCTAGGAGTCATACCCAATGCGTCGGGGCCGATCAAACTCTTCTGTGACAACACCGGAGCTATTGCGGTTGCCAAGGAGCCAGGTTTCACAAGAAGACCAGCACATCAAGCGTCGCTTCAACTCCGTTTGTGAAAATGTTCAAGATGGAGACATAGAAATTTGCAAAGTGCATACGGATCTGAATGTCGCAGATCCGTTGACTAAACCTGTTCATGAAAGCAAAACATGATCAACACCAGAACTCTATGGGTGTTTGATTCATCACAATGTAACTAGATTATTGACTCTAGTGCAAGTGGGAGACTGTTGGAAATATGCCCTAGAAGCAATAATAAAAGTATTATTATTGTATTTCTTATTCATGATAATTGTCTTTTATTCATGCTATAATTGTATTATCCGGAAATCGTAATACACGTGTGAATACATAGACTACAACATGTCCCTAGTGAGCCTCTAGTTGACTAGCTCGTTGATCAATAGATAGTCATGGTTTCCTGACTATGGACATTGGATGTCATTGATAACGGGATCGCATCATTAGGAGAATGATGTGATGGACAAGACCCAATCCTAAGCACAACACAAGATCGTGTAGTTCGTTTTGCTAGAGCTTTTCCAATGTCAAGTATCCTTTCCTTAGACCATGAGATCGTGTAAGTCCCGGATACCGTAGGAGTGCTTTGGGTGTACCAAACGTCACAACGAATCGGGTGACTATAAAGGTGCACTACAGGTATCTCACGAAAGTGTCTGTTGGGTTGTCACGGATCGAGATCGGATTTGTCACTCCAGACACGGAGAGGTATCACTGGGTCCACTCGGTAATGCATCATCATAATGAGCTCGAAGCGGCCAAGTGTTTGGTCACGGGATCATGCATTACGGTACGAGTACAGTGACTTGCCGGTAACGAGATAGAACGAGGTATTGGGATACCGACGATCGAATCTCGGGCAAGTAACATACCGATTGACAAAGGGAATTGTATACGGGGTTGCTTGAATCCTCGACATCGTGGTTCATCTGATGAGATCACCGAGGAGCATGTGGGAGCCAACATGGGTATCCAGATCCCGCTGTTCGTTATTGGCCGGAGAGCTGTCTCGGTCATGTTCTCGATGATTCCCGAACCCGTAGGGTCTACACTTAAGGCTCGGTGACGCTACGGTTATTAGGAAGACTTGTATGTGATTACCGAATGTTGTTCGGAGTCCCGGATAAGATCCCGGACGTCACGAGGAGTTCCATAATGGTCCGGAGGTAAAGATTTATATATGGGAAGTTGTCATACGGTCACCGGAAAGTTTCGGGGGCATACCGGTATTGTACCGGGGCCACCGGAGGGTTCCGGGGTCCACCGGAGGGGCCACCTCTTAGGAGGACCTTATGGGCTGTATGGAGAAGGGAACCAGCCCAAGTGGGCTGGGCGCCACAAACCCCTAGGGCCCATGCGCCTAGGGTTTGGGGAACCCTAGAGGCGCCTTGCTTGGGGGGCAAGCCCTCCCTTGGCGCCGCCCCTCTAGATCTCATCTAGAGGGGCCTGCCCTTCCCCTTCCCCTATAAATAGAGGGGCGAGGAGGGCTGCACACACAATCCAAGGCGCAGCCCTCCCTCCCAACACCTCTCCTCCTCCGCGTGTGCTTGGCGAAGCCCTGCCGGAGAACTGCCACTCCATCACCACCACACCGGTGTGCTGCTGTTGGAGCCTTCTTCCTCAACCTCTCCCTCCTCCTTGCTGGATCAAGGTGCGGGAGACGTCAATCGCTCCGTACGTGTGTTGAACGCGGAGGTGCTGTCCGTTCGGCACTTGGTCATCGGTGATTTGGATCACGACGAGTACGACTCCCTCAACCCCGTTCTCAACGCTTCCGCTCGCGATCTACAAAGGTATGTAGATGCACTCCTATCACTCGTTGCTAGATGAACTCATAGATGGATCTTGGTGAAACCGTAGAATTTTTTTTTCTGCAACGTTCCCCAACAGTTGGTTCTATGGAGTTAGCATGATGACTTCCCGACTGTCTACTACAATAAGGTTTGCCCAGCTCCAGTGATGGAGGGGCGATGACAGCGGCGTGCCTTCGGATCGCTTCAGTGCTTGTAGTCGTCGCTATGTGGTTTTTGGATCTGGATGTAATTTTTATTATTTCTAGTGTTCGTTGTACTACCATGATTGAAGATGAATAGATTGAAAGGTTTTCTTTCAAAAAAAAGGAAACCGGTTTAGGGTTTGGACGAACGGTTCAGGAGATAAAACATTTTGTACAAACGAATCTATAAAAAAAGAGAAATTTCTCACATTGCGACAAATGATGCACTGCATGTGCACCGCTTGTCAGTGTTTGAGAAGATGAAAGTGAAATTGAAAGGGGCGACCCTTGACTAGTGATTTTGGAGACATAGCTCTGCCTCCTGGCAGTTGACATGCCTAAGGTTGCGTTTGGCATTTGAAGTTTTAGGAGAATACCATGGGTTTTTTAGAAGCCGTGGTTTTAAGACTTTGATGCGTTTGGCATTAACAAATATTTTAGTTTGCAAAACCGTAGTATCTTCAAAATTGAGGGTTTTTTGCAGTATCTAAAAAAGGGTCTGGACCTCATTTTTTTTTCCAAACCGAGAAACACTCACGCCTAGCTGGTCTTAGAAATACTGTGCTTACCAAATACTCTGTAGTTTTGCTAAAGCAGAGGAAAACTGCAGTTTTTAGAAACCGAGTTATTCAATGCCTAGGCATTACAATACCATAGTTTTGGATTAGTGTGGTTTTAAAAATAGGACAACGATAATTGCCTCACGTGTGGCATCTAGGGGGTAGCCCTGTGTGGCATCGACACAGGCCCGCTCGCACGAGCACGTCCGGGTGCACCCCGCCTCAGCCCGCACGTTCGGTGTGCGGAGCGATCGCCCGCGTGTCCGGGCGAGTAACCACGCGGCCCGCATGACCCGTCTCGGCCGTCGCCCCTCCCGGACTGTGAGCCACACGCCTCGCGTGGCAGTTACCACGCGTCTCCCCATGATTGCCATGGTCCGGACCCTCTTTCATGTTTGTTTAACTGCAGTTGCCATGTTCTTTGAACTTCTGATTGCCATGTCTAACAATTACAATTGCCATGGTTGCTCAATTGCAGTTGCCATCTCTGGTCAAGTGCCAGACGCCATTTTTGGATAACTGCAGCTGTTGTAATGTATGGTCTGGTCTACTACAGTTGTCATGATTTGGAAACTTTAGGAGTTGCCACCTACTAACACTAGACGGTTGCCATGTAGCACTACAAAAAGACATGGGCAAAAAAACATGTTCGGGTAAAGAGAGAGTTTCCATCTGCTTACAAGCACACTAGGGCAGTTGCCATATACCTTGCAAAAACACATAGTAATTGATAACTTTTGGTGTGTGGGAGATGCAACGCGCATGTGGGCGATGGTGGTATCTTTAGGAGTTGCCACCTACTAACACTAGGTAGTTTCCATGTAACGCTACAAACAGACGTGGCAACAATAACATGTTCAGGTAAAGAGAGAGTTGCCATCTTCTTACAATCACAAATAGGGCAGTTGCCATGTACCCTGCAAAAAACATGGCAAATGACAGCTTGGGTGTGGGAGAGGCAGTCGTGGGAGACGGTAAACAGAAGTCGTGCACGGCGTGCGGGCGCGGCTGCAGTTCCACCGCACGCCCCGACTCGCAACCGGTCTCGTCCGAGGGAGAAACAGCATGCTGGCGAACTGACAAATACTCCACACACCGGTCTTGTCCTACGTAGCACACAAAAACCGCCTCACCATGCCAGGATTGATGCGAAATTAAATGGGCGGTGATCCATGCGTGTGGCCGAGATGCAAACGCCCACACATGTGGGCGTTAGTGTTTTCCGTAGAAATAATATGCTCCCAAACTGGGCCTAAGTGAACCCGTGCACGAGGATCAGTTTCGTCAAACAAACAATGTATTAACAACTAATAATCCTTTGGAGATCCTATTTGGCGCACTTTTGGGCTTGCCAATATGCTGTGCGAGGCATCTCAGTTTTTTCATTTCGTTTTATTGATTTCTATTTTCTTCTTCTTTTAAATAATTCAAGATGTCAAATAGTTTCAGACTTTAATTTTTTTTCCTAAAATGTTTGCGTATTCAAAACATGTTCTTCAGTTCCTGATTCTGAAAAAATGTTCAGGAAATCAAAACATATTCACGGATTCAAAATATTTGTGTATTTAGAAAAATACTAATCCAAAAACGTTTGTGAATTTGAAATGTACAAGATTCTACAAAATGTTCATGATTTAAAAGATCTTGATGAATTTTGAAAAAAAAATCATGAGATTGAAAATGTTCACGGCTTTCAAGAATTTTTTTGCTAGTTTGTAGAAAAAATGTTCATGAATTCTAAAAATTGTTCTCGAATTCACAAAAATATTCATGAATTCAAAAAATATACTCAAATTTTAAGAAATGTTCATGAATTCAAAAAATATATGGTAATTCATAAAAATCACAAACTTGGGAAAAAATATGTCCATGAATTTGAAAAAAATTCACGAAATAGAAAAATTGTCCGTGTAAGGGCATATTTATCCCTAAGGTGTTTTGGTGAGTGATGACAATGCTTTTGCGGACTAATCATGTGCCTTGAGTTTCTCAGACGTTTCATCGCTAGGGACAAGACAGTTTGGTACCCCTCGAAGACTATTGAAGACGACGTTCTTTTTACGTTTCTTTTCGATGGAATTGAGTCGTAGGAAAGCCGTACTGTCAAGAGGGGGTCTGCCTCGAAAAGATTTGGGTGGAATCGTCACGTACACGTTTTCTTCCTTGTCTCCTCCTTTCCCCCTGCGCTTTGGAGCATCCTCCGTTTATCCTCTATGCATTTTGTCTTGGCTGTTGTTTTTGGGCTTGCGGTAGTACTGCTCCCTGGAGCGGTAATACCGTAGGCACCTGCGGTAGTACCGGACCTCGGCACGGTAGTACCGTAGGAGCCCACGGTAGTACCGCTCCTCTGGAGCTGTAATCTGATGGCCCCAGGCAAATGCCGCTCTTGCCTTCTGATGTAAGGCGGATGTAGTTTTACATCCTCGCCCTCGGCGGTAGTACCGCACCAGTGTGATAGTGCCGCAACCCTAATCTTAGCTTCTTGGCTGCGGTAGTAGAGAGGATGTAATTTTTTACATCCGCACGATAATACCGCCTGTTGTCTTGTGCGCGGTAGTACCAGCGATGCCACAGCCAAGCTCGCTGCCAGCGGTAGTACCAGCTCCTCGGTAATACTACAGTAGCCGGATTTCGCGCATCGACTCCAAATCAGCGGGAGTTGCTACGGATGTAATTTTTTATGTCCGTGCCTCCCCGTTCTCTGGACCTTCCTTGCATTGCGGTAGTACCGCAAGGTGATGCGGTAGTACCGCTTGTGCGGTTCTACCGCTCTCCGCTTCATTGCGGTTGGGCTGGCCAGGGCTGTGCTTTTCAGGCGGTAGTACCGCCGGGCCCCGCGGTAGTACTGCTGCCCCGACGCGGTAGTACCGTGCTGCGCAGAATGGGTTGGTGGGTAACGGTTGGATTTGTCTCTCCACTATATAAGGGGTGTCTTCTTCCCCGAGTTGACCACCTGTTCCAACCCTAGGCTCCATTGTTGCTCCAAGCTCCATTTTCGCCCGATCTCACTCCCTAGCCAATCAAACTTGTTGATTTGCTCGGGAGTGGTTGAGAAGGCCCCGATCTACACTTCCACCAAGAGAAATTTGTTTCCCCCACTAATCCCTTGCGGATCTTGTTACTCTTGGGTGTTTGAGCATCCTAGACGGTTGAGGTCACCGCGGAGCCATAGTCCATTGTGGTGAAGCTTCGTGGTGTCGTTGGGAGCCTCCAATTAAGTTGTGGAGATTGCCCCAACCTTTTTTGTAAAGGTTCGGTCGCCGCCTCCAAGGGCACCAATAGTGGAATCACGGCATCTCGCATTGTGTGAGGGTGTGAGGAGAATACGATGGCCCTAGTGGTTTCTTGGGGAGCATTGTGCCTCCACACCGCTCCAACGGAGACGTACTTCCCCTTAAAGGGAAGGAACTTTGGTAACACATCCTCGTCTTCACCGGCTCCACTCTTGGTTATCTCGCGCCTTTACTTGTGCAAGCTTATTTGTGTTATATATCTTTCTTGCTTGTGTGCTTATTGTTGTTGCATCATATAGGTTGCTCACCTAGTTGCATATCTAGACAACCTACTTTGATGCAAAGTTTAAATTGGTAAAGAAAAGCTAAAAATTGTTAGTTGCCTATTCACCCCCCTTCTAGTCAACTATATCGATCCTTTCATTTGGTATCAGAGCATCGTCTCTTTATTAAGGAATTTACCATCCGAAGAGTATGGTTGACGTCGTAGAAGGTGTGGAGAGCACTCCGGTGCGAATCCGGTCTCTTCTACGGGAGACGGGGGAACCGCGGTCTCTCGTGAGGAATTCAATGTGGCGTTGGACACATTGAAAACCTCCATGACGGCCGAGGTCGAAAGCATGTTTAATAAATTCTTAGAAGGGCTTAAACTCTCCACCGCACCATTGAAAGTGGGTGATCCCGCCAACAAGGTGACGGATGCTACCTCCGACAAGGGGGATGCTACTAGCGAGAAAGCCCCTTCTTCTAGTGGTAAAAATGGCACCGGCATCTTTGCCCATGTGGAACCTCCACTTGTCTATGGTGGACCGCTTCCTTCCACTCATTTGAATCATGCCGGCCCGGCCCCTAAGATTGAGAAGAATGTAGAATTTGATTCTTGGGTCTATCGTTTTAAGCGTCATTTAAATCATGTGAACACTAACCTTTGGAGAATCATTGAAGAAGGTTTCTATCCGCATGATTGAAGTAACTTCACTCCTAGAGAAGCCGTGGATAATCAATTCAATGAGAATGCTCTCTTCATCATCCAAGAAGCAATCCCACCCGAAGACCTTCCTCATCTCCGGCCCTACTCCTTGGCCAAAGATGCTTGGCACCAAGTGGTTTCCCTCTATCGGGGAAGCGTAAGCATTCAACGGTCCAACTATGAAGTGGTGCAAGATGAAGCCGATGAGTTTGCAATGAAAGAAGATGAAGAACCTCGTGAGCTTTATCGGAGGGTAACCAAACTCGCGGTCTCTCTCCGAGATCATGGAAGTAAGGACACGGATGACAATTGGATCAATCGCAAATTCCTCAAGGCAATGATGCCCTACCACAAAGCCATGTCCTCCGTCATTCGTCAAAGGCCGGACTTCCACACCTTGTCCTCAAGTGATGTGTTGGATGAGTTCGTTGCTATGAGCATCTTGGACAAGACCGCCGACAATGCGGTACTTTGCTCTCAAAGAGTAAAGAAACCCAACCTTGCTCTAAAGGCCAAGTTAGTATGGAGGAAGAGGATGAAGAGGAAGATGAGGAGAGCAACCTCGAAGATACGAAGTATGCCTATCATGAACACATGGCCCTTGCTTCAAGGCAATTTTGGAGCAAGAAGAACTCAAGGCCCAACTTCAAAAAGAACAATTCAAGTGGCGCAAAGGACAAGCAACGAGTGAGGACTTGCTTCAATTGTGGCAATGTGAGCCACTTTGTTGCGAAGTGCCCTTATGAGAAGAGGGAAGACAATGGTGGCAAGCTCATCCGAAAGGACAAGGCCAAGTTGTTCCCCAACAAGAGCAACTTCACCAAGAAGACTCCTCCCAAGGCATTGGTGGTACAAGAAGAGTACAATGAGGATGATGATGATGATGAAGTTGGTGACTCGGTTGCCATGGCCTCCGTTGCCATTGCGACGACTCCACGGGTGTCTCTCTTCGACTCACCCAATGAGAGCATCACCGCCAAGTGCCTCATGGCTAAAGCCACCAACAAGGTAACCCCCAACATCAAAACTACCATCATTAATCATCCTTCTTCAACGGATAGCATTGATGAACATGAGGGAACTAATGTGGAGGAGAATGAGTTTGAGGCCTTTATGGTTAAACTCAAGGGTAAATCCAAGAAGCACTTCATTTCTCTCTTGGAACAACTTGGTGAAGCCAATGATATGATCGAGGCTCACGAAGATACCATCTCTAAGATGGAGGGGCATAGTCGTGACTATGCCGATGAGATTTCGGATCTTTCCAATGCTCTTGAGGAAGAGCGTGGTCTTCGTTTGGCTCTTGAGGAGTCACACAATGATGATCATGCTAAATTAAAGAAAGATCTTGATCATGCTCTTGTTGTTTCTCGTGTGCTAAACTCTGAGAAGGCAAAGCTTGGGGTTGACCTAGCTAGACTCAAAGAGGAGTTTGGCATTCTCGACAAGGCTCACAAAGTCTTGAAGGCTGTTCATGCTAGCCTCAAGGAGTCTCATGATCAACTCCAAGTGAAGCTAACCAAGGAGAAAGCCACCTTTCCTCATATGATGTTAATTGATAATGCAAATGCTACTAACCCTTGTTGTGAGCATGTGCATCTTGTTGAGGAGAATGCTAAGTTGAAGGAGCAACTTGAGAAAGGCCTTGTGTCATGCATACAAGGTGAGAAGAACCTCAACGACCTTTTGAGCAATCAAAAGGAAGTTGTGGCCAAGGAGGGATTGGGTTACTTTTAAGCCCAAGAACAAGAAGAATGACAAGACCAAACGACCTCCTCCTCTCAAGAAAATTTTTGTGAAGGAGGGAGAGGGTGCTTCCAAGGAGAAGAAGAACAATGCGAAGGGTGGCTGTGTCAAGAAGGGCAATGCCACCCCTCCCAACAAAGCCGACGACTTTAATCCTTCTTATGTGTTATGCCGTGCTAGTGATGGGCATGTTTATGCCAAATTTGCTGGTTCTCCTCATGAATATATTGAATGGTCTATTTGGGTTCCTAAGACCCTTGTTACTAACATCAAAGGACCCATTACAAAATGGGTACCTAAAACCAAGCATTGATCTCTTGTAGGTGTTTGCTTCCAGTGGGGGACCATGGTTGCTCGATAGTGGAGCTACAAATCATATGACCGGAAGCAAGGACTTGGTGGTGGGCGTGCACAAGATTCCATCTATGCCCACCAATGTCGAGTGGGGTGATGCCTTGTCTTCTAAGGTATTGGGACTCGACAAGGTTGTCATTTCTCATGATCTCACAATCGAGAAGGTCATGCTTGTTGAGTCCCTTGAATACAATTTACTTTTCGTTCGTAAACTTGCAATCATGGGCTTTGCCACCTTCTTTGATATTGATACCGTGGCCCTCTTGTGGAGCAAGACTCTTAAAGTAGCCTTTGTTGGGCATGTCGAGAACGGTCTATATGTGATTAACTTTTCGGAGTGACCCACTAAGACCACGACATGCCTAATGGCTAAAGTTGACGTGGGATGGCTTTGGCATCGCCGTTTAGCCCATGTCAATATGAGATCTTTGCAAAGTCTTCTCAAGGGGGACCATGTCCGTGGACTAACGAATGTTAGTTTTGCTAAAGATCGTGCTTGTATCGAAGGAAAGCTACATGAGAAGGCTCACCCTCCCACGACTATCATTTACTCGAAGAGGCCTTTGGAGCTCCTTCATTTGGATCTCTTTGGGCCTCCATCCTTTGATAGTCTTGGGGGTAGGAAGTATTGCTTGGTGATTGTGGATGACTATTCATGATACACTTGGGTGTATTTCTTCAAGAGGAAGAGCGAGACCCAACAAACCGTCATTGACTTTGCAAATGAAGCCCAACGTCAACACAATGCAAAGATCTTGACAATAAGAAGTGACAACGACACCGAGTTCAAGAACTACACCTTGGATGAGTTCCTTAGTGATGAGGGTATCAAGCATCAATATTCCGCACCTTACACCCCTCAACAAAACGGTGTTGCGGAGAGGAAGAACCGAACGTTGATGGATGCGGCAAGGACCATGATGGCGGAGTTCAAGTCTCCATACAACTTTTGGGCCGAAGCCATCAACACCGCGTGTCATGCATCCAATCGGCTCTACCTCCGCAAGGGCTTGAACAAGACTCCATATGAGATACTCACCGGTAATAAGCCCAACCTCAAGTACTTTCGAGTGTTCGGGTGTAAGTGTTTCATTCTCAAGAAAGGTGTTACATTGTCTAAATTTGAGGCTAGAGCTTATGAGGGCATATTTGTTGGTTATGCTACAAACTCTCATGCTTACCGTGTCCTCAATAAATCCACGGGACTTATTGAGGAGACGTGTAACATGGAGTTTGATGAGAATAATGACTCCCAAGTGGAGCAAAGTGTCACTTGTGTTGTAGGTGATAAAATTCCTTCTCAAGCCATAAGAAGAATGGGTGTTGGTTTTATCCTACCCATTGAGGAACCCCTTGTGTCCGAAGGAGAAGGACAATGCTCCACTCAAGTGGAGCCATCACCAACCCAAGGCCCACACGCTTCCGAAGAATAAAGTGAAGGCCCTAAACCTCATGAACAAGACCAAGGGCAAGATATGCTCAAGACGGTGTTGACACACCAAGTGATGCCCAAGGTCAAGTTCTCTCCTCCGAGCAAGTTCAAGATCAAGAACAAGCTCAAGACGGCGCTCAAGATGATCAAGTGACCGCTCCTCAACTCACCACCGAGGAGGAATTGGAGCGTCGTGCCGCCAAGATTGCATCCAAGCTCTCCACCAAGGGTCATCTCATGAAGAATGTGCTTGGAAGCATTCAAAAGGGGTAAGCACTTCGTAGACAATTGGCAAACTATTGTGAACATCACGCATTTGTCTCTTGTGTTGAACCCCAAAAGGTATATGAAGCACTCGAAGATCCGGATTGGCTTAATGCCATGCATGAAGAACTCAACAACTTTGAGTACAACAAGGTGTGGAGATTGGTGCCAAGGCCATCGAGGAACCACAATGTCATTGGAACCAAGTGGATATTCAAGAACAAGCAAGATGCTCATGGGACCATCATTCGCAACAAGGCAAGATTGGTGTCACAAGGCTACTCCCAAGTCGAGGGTATCGACTACGGTGAAACCTTTGCTCCCGTTGCTCACCTTGAATCCATTCGATTGCTTATGCTTCCCATCACAACTTTAAGTTGCAAAAAATGGATGTGAAGAGTGATTTTCTTAATGGTCCTATTAATGAGTTGGTTTACGTCAAGCAAACCTCCGAGATCGAGGATCCCTACTTTCCTGATCATGTGTATCAACTCGATAAGGCACTCTATGGCCTTAAACAAGCCCCACGTGCGTGGTATGACCACCTTACCGAGTTGTTACAAGATCGTGGGTTTGAAGTTGGGCTACACTCTTTTTACTAATAAGGTCAAAGGGGAGTTGTTTGTGTGCCAACTATATGTTGATGACATTATCTTTGGTTCCCCTAACAAAGCTTTCACTGAGGAATTTGCCGCACTCATGAACTCAAAGTTCAAGATGTCATCCATGGGAGAGTTGAAGTTCTTTCTCGGTTTCGAAGTGAAGCAAAGAAGAGAAGGAACCTTCATCAACCAAGCCAAATACACTCAAGACATGCTCAAGAGATTCAAGCTAAGTGATGTCAAGCCAGCTTCCACTCCAATGCCCACCAAGTGCCAACTTGACATTGATCCCAATGGTAAAGCGCTGGATCAGAAGGTATATCGTTCCATGATTGATTCCTTGCTTTACCTTTGTGCATCTAGACCGGATATCATGTTGAGTGTGGGAATTTGTGCACGGTTTCAAGCCGCACCTAAGGAAAGCCACTTTGTGGCGGTCAAGCGAATCTTCGATATTTGGCTCATACCCCAAACTTTGGCTTATGGTACCCAAGAGGAGCAAACTTCAAGCTTGTAGGGTATTCGGACTCCGATTGGGCGGGAGACAAAGTGGATAGGAATTCCACTTCCGGAGGGTGCCAATTCCTTGGTTTCTCTTTGGTAAGTTGGTCTTCCAAAAAGCAAAGTTGTCTGTCTCTCTCGTCCATCGAAGCGAAGTATGTGGCGGCCGGTAGTTGTTGTGCACAACTCTTATGGATGAGGCAAACTTTAAAGGATTACGGTGTCATTTGTGACAAAGTGCCTCTTTGGTGTGACAATGAAAGTGCCATCAAGATTTCTCTCAACCCGGTGCAACACTTCAAGACGAAGCATATTGAGATTCGATATCACTTCATCCGGGATCACATTAGGCGAGGGGAGATCGAGTTCAACTACGTCAACACTCATGATAACCTTGCAGATATTTTCACGAAGCCGTTGGATGAAGCAAGATTTCGCGAGTTAATGCATGAGCTAAATATCGTTGATTCGAGCAATGTTGCTTGAACCCTTGCACACCCCACCATACTCAACTGTAGGCATGGACATAGGGGGAGTGTTGTTCTCTCAATGAACTCTCCCTCCCCCCATTATGCATAAATTGATCAACTCTTTCACATTAGCCATTTTTATGGTACTTGTGCTTCAAAGACGAGTTTTGGTCATGGGCCCAAGGATAATTCTTCGCGGTGCCATACCAATTGACTCAAACATAGGTGGCTCCGGCCACCGCCCTCTCTTTGGAGAGGTTGTGTCTCGAGGTCGTTTCTTGTTGTCCTTTGCCTTTCTTTCTTCGTGTTGAGTGTGTTCTTGTGGTGTCTTGTTGGCTTGAAGATTCCGTGCGAAGACCTCTTTTCTTGTGTTTGAAACGTGCATCTTCTTGAGCTCGCGGTACTACCACGGCCAGCCACGGTACTACCGCATGTGGAGTGCACGGTACTACCGCACCTAAGCGGCGATAATTTTTTCTTGCCGCACCGAGAGCAGTACTACCATCTTGACGAGTCTTGGCGTGGGGTTAAGACCCGGGCAGGGGGAGTTCCAACTCCCCCATACCCATTCATTCGTCTCTCTCCCCGCCGCCTCTCTCTCTCCTGCTCAAGAACGGCGCCGGAGAACCTCGCCGGATCTCCATCTCCGGCCACTCTCCTCGGATTCCGACCGGTGGGATCATTCCCCACCACTTCCTCTTGCCATGGAACAAGGTTTCTCCCCAAATTCCTCTCTCTCTTTGGTTGTTCTTTTGCCTCTAGGTTTTGGGGAGATGCATGTGTTCTTGAGATTTTAGGCCAAATCTATGCAAGAGTAGGATATAGGAGAGTAGTGTTACGTAGAAATTATACTTGACATGTTGTCCTGTGGTAGATTTGATCAACCGTAGTACCGCCGCGGTTTCGCAGTTCTTCTCAGATTCAAAGTGGTTCGGATCTAACACCGTGCGGTACTACCGCAAGGCCTCACGGTACTAAGATCCTACTACCGCTCCAAGCCCCGGTACTACCGTGTCTTCGCGCGGTACTACTGCGGCTAGGATCGGTCCTAAAATTTTAGTACTGTGCGATCTGGAAGTACTACCGTTGTTGTCCAATCTTCTTCTTGGCAATTACCACATATGCTTACTACATGTTTCCCGTGTTTTGCTGCGGTCTTTTAATTGATTCTTCTTGCAGGTTGTGTGTGTTTTGTGTTTGGTGTCTTAGGTGGTGGCTCCGGTGCTCCTGCTCGCCGTTCCAATCCCAGTCGTGCCACAAGCTCCAAGCGTCTGCGCAATCAAGACGAAGCTCCAGAGGGCTCCAATGCCCCCAACGCAGGACCAAGCCCACCGCCACCAAGCAGAAGGAGCCCACCATGGGCATGGATGTCAGGACCGGTTTTCTAATAAAATATTTATTGAAAAATCGACCATTTTATCAGACCAGTATAGGAAAATCCTCCTTACTGGTAGAAAAATGCTTGATACAGAAATCCAGAAGTACTAAATATTATACAGGGTTGAGCTAAGGCTGCTCAACATTTTATTACAAGCACGCCGATAATTACACATAAAGGCGGACATGACACAAAGGGTGTGGTAGCATAACTACTGACTCGTAATAAAAGTGGTGGTGGATATGTCACAGTGAAGTGGGTGACATGAGTCCAAAATCTTCTGACTCATCAAGCTACCGGAGTGAGGCTCGATGATTTTATTAGGGTAGCGGAAGCGTATGTAATACAAGTGACCAACTCCGGGATCGCAAGGACTGACTGGACTCCTAGGCGCCGGACTCGCTATCGTACTCTTCATCCATAAGATCGCCTTCGTCAATATCCGCCAAATCAACAAGCGGTGAGTACTTTGAATGTACTACTTAAGGCGATCTGGACATAAGATATAACAAATGCTAACATGATGCACATGAGCGAGACTAGTAATGCGACTTTTCAGATAGTAAATTTGCACTGCATGTTAAATAAAAAGGAAGTCAGGCGGTAGTCCTCCCGAAATCCCAATAACATAACTGAAGACCGATCGGGTGTCTGAAGCGACGCCTCGAAAGGTAAAAAAGATTAACATGCCGCAGTCGGGCGTCAGGGCGACACCACATAAAGGGCTTATATTAAAACGTAAATGACAGTACGTGCCACAGTCGGACGTCTGAGCGACATCTCGAAAAGGGCTTATAACGAAAGTAAATAACAAGGATGCCACAGTCGAACGTCTGAGCGACATCACATAAAGGGCTTATATCAAAAGTAAGTAACAAGAATGCCACAGTCAGACGTCTGAGCGACATCACATAAAGGGCTTATATCAAAAGTAAATAACAATAATGCCACAGCCGGACGTCTGGGCGACATCACATAAAGGGCTTATATCTCATCGTTCGAATTCAAGTAGCTCATGAAGGTAACATCATTCCACGGAATACTCGGTACATGGTAATAAATTGGTTAGTCCATCCACAGGAATAACATTCAGCCGGGTTACCACTCTCAGTTTCATGCTTATTCTCCGGAGACTGTCACTGTGACTGACACTGAGACTGATACTGAGACTGACACTGACACTGAGATGTTGTTCAAGTCCTTGACCATGGACATGGTTACTCGAATGGTTTTGACTCTGCAGAGTTTGTGCTCTTTACCCACAGCCAACGGATTTCAGTAGTCACAAAGGACTAGTTCCGTTTACGGTATTTTAGGAGAAACACATCTAACCAGTACACACCCATTCCACATTCCGTTGCCAGGAATCACCCTAGGCAACGTTCAAGAAAAACTCTAAGACGGGGAGGCCACAACCTCGAATAGCATGGGATCAAATTTATTTCACGCACTCTAAGGGGTGCCCCACTCTCGGTCCCAACCGGAAACACCCATGCCCCCTAACCGGATGACGGGCTTTAATCCAGGGCCATGGAACCCTCATCACGGCCCCTCTATTTGGTGTGTACAAGGAAAGAGTTTTGCAACTGACTAAACCGCATTCTTTGCAGAAAATATGTGGCGGCACGCAAAGGGGACGAACGGGAACAAGACTTGGTCCACGTTAATATTGGAGTTAAGCGGTTGGTAATAAACTGGCATGCTTCAACAATACCAACTTGCAACCTATCATGCCACCGCATGATCAGGCTATCTCACCATCATAGGAACACATCAAATTTCGAGCTTACTTGCAGCTTGCTTTGCATGAAATATAACATTCACAAATGCTTATATGAACATGTCAAGCAATCATGAAAAACACTCATCATATCAAAGGTTCAAACATGCTTGCTTGGTTCGGAGTAGTCGGAGTCTAGCTCGGCGAAGTTTGCGGCCCCGTCACTTCCTTCGGTATCTATGTTATAAAAGAAATCGGATACTAACGTAAATACCGTGCGTGCATAAAAATTGTTCCGAATATTTATCAAATAAATATGATAAAAAACAAGATAGAAAAATAAAGATGACAGAAAAAGAATCAACTAAAAATCATCAAATTTATTAAGGTTTTAGTCCAGGGACTAATCTGTGATGAAACAGAAACTTTCCAGGGGCTAGTTTAGAAAAACAGAAAACGCTTCGGTTAGAAATACGCCGGCCCAAAGGGAAAACGTACTTTGCCCGAAGGTGCTTTCAGAAAATGTTTCAAATAAAAGAGGAGAGGCTGACAAGGGGGGTCCCACCCGTCAGGTTTGAAATTCAGAACAGAGTCCCACCGGCGCCCGAGGCTCGCGGTGACCGGGGCGGCCAGAGTCGGGGAAGAAGGCCTCCTCGAGGTCCTCCTAGCGGCTGGGCGCGGTTCTGGTGAGGTGGAAGAGTGGTGCTGGGTCGAAGGCGAGCTCGGGGCCTCCATTTATAGCCGGCCCGAGTCACTTGCCGAGAACGGGATTTCTTCGACGAGTGATTACGACGAGGTGGTGGTCGAGCTGACGGCTTAGATGACTGGGCAGCTGCGGATTGGTCCACTGGCTCCATTCCTCAGCTAGGCTCGATCAGATTTGTCCTGCTCATGTGGCTTCGACGGAACGGAGCTCACGGGCTCGTCGGCGGCAAAGAGCGCGCTCTGCGCTTCTCAGGCCACGGCGACAGTTCTGCAGCGTGCACAGAGAAGAGGAAAGCCACGCGGAGGCTCCTGGTGGTGTGGGCGGTGCTGGACGGCACCGTACTGCAGGGCTGGCCCCTGCTGGCCGCCACGGGCGGCTCTGCCACCACGGGAGGCGCCGGAGTTTACGTGACACGTCGCCGCCGACGCTCGCGACTGGCCAAACAACCGTGCGGCACACTGGATAAGAAGGGGGAGCCGTGAGCAAGGCGCCAACGCGTGCACTGGCGAGATCGATGCCGAGGTTCTGAAGAAAACGACGGCAATCAAATCAAACATCAATCTCTGAAACTTGATAGGAACAGTGCCGGCCACCTGTTCGATGAAATGATTTGAGCATGTGGAAAATTTTTCTTGAGCTGTAACTTGGTGAGGTGATCTCTTGATGCATCTGGAGACTGTATGAATTATCTCAGAATTTTTGGAAAGGAAAAAGAATGAAATTCACCAAAAATGGCAAATCTGTTCCAAACTTGCAGCAAGCAAATTTTGAGAACTGTGGACTAGCAGATCTTGATGGATCTAGGTCGAGGGTACTAAGGACTAGTCAGGGGCATTTAGTTGGAACCAAAACTCAAAGGAAGTCTAGTAGTTCCTTTATAAATCACTGAGGTCCAAATAAATGGCAGAAAAAGATTTTGGGTTTAAAATAAATAGAATTAAAATCTAGGGGAAGTTAAACTTTGCTGGACTTGATGCTTGACTTGACCCAAAGTAGGGAAGTGGGTTTTGTGAGAAAGTTTTCAACATAGGTCATGGCAAGAGAGAAATTTTTGAATGGGGAAGGATAACTCCATAAATTTTAGGAATCCTTTTTAATAAAAAGGAATTGTTGTAACCTTCCAAAATATATTTATGTTGAGCCAACACAAGATGAAAAATCTTCAAGACCAAAATCAAGGTTGGGGAGAACCAAAAAAACACTTGTCATAAAAGATTTTTTTTGAGAAGGAGAGTCTTTTAGAAAAAAAATTAAATAACCTCCTTCCAATTAATTAAAGAATTTGATAAAAACCAAATCAAAAAATTGGAGTGTTACAACACCTACCCTCTTAGGAAACATCTCATCCCCGAGATTTCAGCTGATGCTCAAATAGGTGTGGGTACTCTGTCCGAAGAAAATCCTCTCTTTCCCATGTTGCTTCATCCTCGATGTGATTGCTCCACTGGACCTTGAAAAACTTAATTGTTTTCTGACGGGTCCTCCTTTCGGACTCCTCCAATATTTTTATTGGACGTTCCGTGTAGGTGAGGTCTGGTTGTATGTCAATGCTCTCATGAGGTACATGCTTCTCTGGGTTGCTTACATATTTCCTCAACTGTGAGACGTGGAACACGTCGTGGACTTCTGACAGTTCTTCGGGTAGGTTTAGCTGGTAGGCCACTATGCCTCTTCGTGCAATCACACAGAAGGGTCCAATAAACTGTGGTGCTAGCTTTCCTTTAACTTTGAATCGTTGCAGGCCCCTCATAGGAGATACTCGTAGATACACATACTCACCGGGTTCAAAGCTGACTTCACGATGTTTTTGATCGTAATAACTCTTTTGTCGGCCCTGGGCTGTCTTGAGTTGGTCCCTGATTAGTCTAACTTTCTCCTCAGCTTCCTTGAGCATGTCGGGGCCGAAGATACGACTGTCTCCTGTTTCTGACCAATTTAATGGGGTACGACATCTTCGCCCGTACAAGGCTTCAAAAGGTGCCATTTGTAGACTGGCTTGATAACTGTTGTTGTATGCGAACTCGGCATACGGCTAGCATTCTTCCCAACTGGTTCCATAGGTGAGAACACATGCTCTTAGCATGTCCTCTAGAATTTGGTTCACACGTTCAGTTTGTCCTCCAGTCTGGGGTGGTATGTTGTCTTGAATAATAGTTGAGTTCCCTGAGCTTGTTGTAAATGATCCCAAAATCTAGAGACGAATTGAGTGCCTCTATCGGATATTATAGTCTTTGGAATTCCATGCAGACAAACTATACGGGAGAGATAAAGTTTGGCAAGCTTCTGAGTGGTGTGGGTTGTCTTTACTGGGATGAAATGTGCCACCTTAGTTAATCTATCTGTGATGACCCATATGGCATCATTTCCGTGTCATGACCGAGGTAGTCCGACAATAAAATCCATTCCAATTTTGTCCCATTTCCACCTAGGTATCCTGTTTGGCTGTAATAGTCCTGCTGGTTTTTGGTGCTCGGCTTTAATGCGCTGACATGAATCACAACATGCAATGAATGTGGCTATATCCCTCTTCATACCGTGCCACCAAATTTTTTCCTGAATGTCCTTGTACATTTTGGTTCCTCCAGGGTGAATTGAATATGGAGCGGTGTGGCCTTCGGCTAGAATTTGCTGTTTGAGGTCCTCTATATTTGGTGCATAAAGTCTGTCTCCGTACCATAATATTCCCTTATCGCCTATGATTTAATTCGAGGCCTTGCCTGTGCTCACTTTTCTTTTTATGCCTTCGATCTTTGGGGTGTCCATGCTGAGCCTTCTTAATCTGTTCCATTAGGGTGGGCTGTATTTCCAAATTTTACACATTGCCTTCAGTGACCATCACCAAGTTGAGTTTGGCGAACTCCTGCTGAATTTCAGGTCTCATGTTCTGTAGACTGTCGTTGCCCGAGCTGGGGTTTCGACTAAGAGCATCTTCCACTACATTCGCCTTTCCTGGATGGTAGTGAATGCCAACATCATAATCTTTCACTAATTCCAACCAGCGCCGTTGTCATAACTTGAGTTCTGGTTGTGTGAAAATATATTTGAGGCTTTTATGGTCCGTATATATTTCACAATGATTTCCATGCAAAAAGTGCCTCCACTCTTTGAGTGCATGAATGACTGCCGCCAATTCCAAGTCATGAGTAGGATAATTTTCTTCATGCTTTTGTAGTTGCCTGGAAGCGTATGCGACTACTTTTCCTTCTTGCATTAGTACGCATCCGAGGCCCTTCCGGGATGCATCACAATACACTTCAAAACTTTTGTGTATGTCTGGCACAACCAATACTGGTGTTGTTGTTAATTTCCTGATGAGTTCTTGGAAACTTTTCTCGCAAGCTTCCGTCTATACAAATTTCTTATCCTTCTTGAGTAACTGTGTCATTGGTTTTGCTATGTTGGAGAACCCCTCAATAAACCTTCGGTAGTATCCTGCCATTCCTGTGAAACTTCAGACATTCGTTACGCTATCGGTGGTTTCCAGCCAAGTACGGCCTTGACTTTTTCTGGGTCCACGGCAATACCTTCTTGGGTCAATACGTGTCCTAGAAAACCAACCTGTCTTAACCAAAATTCACATTTGCTGAATTTGGCGTATAATTGATGTTTCCTCAATTCTCCCAGTACAATTCTGAGATTGAGGGAGTCCTGGATTAGGGGGTGTCCGGATAGCCGAACTATCACCGTTGGCCGGACTCCTAGACTATGAAGATACAAGATTGAAGACTTCGTCCCGTGTCCGGATGGGAATTTCCTTGGCGTGGAACACAAGCTTGGCGATACGGATATGTAGATCTCCTACCATTGTAACCGACTCTGTGTAACCCTAACCCTATCCGGTGTCTATATAAACCGGAGGGTTTTAGTCCGTAGGACGAACAACAATCATACCATAGGCTAGCTTCTAGGGTTTAGCATCTCTGATCGTGTGGTAGATCTACTCTTGTACTACCCATATCATCAATATTAATCAAGCAGGAGTAGGGTTTTACCTCCATCGAGAGGGCCCGAACCTGGGTAAAAACATCGTGTCCCTTGTCTCATGTTACCATCTGCCTAGACGCCTTACGATTCGGGACCCCCTACCCGAGATCGCGGTTTTGACACCGACATTGGTGCTTTCATTGAGAGTTCCTGCGTATGCGTCATCTTTAGGCCCGATGGCTCCTTCGATCATCAACAACGACGCGATCGGTGAGACTTTTCTCCCGGACAGATCTTCGTATTCGGCGGCTTTGCACTGCGGGCAATTCACTTGGCCATCTGGAGCAGATCGAAACCTCGCCCTGGCCGTCGGGTCAGATTTGGGAGTTTGAACTACACGGCCGACATCCGCGGAGACTTGATCTTGACGGATTCGAGCCACAACCAAGCAGCGCCCGCCTTGTCTCGATGGGCACAATCTAGCTCTGCCGCGAGCGGTGCCACGAGGCCGCACCAGCGTCCGCTCCGACCCTTAGCTCGGAGCCGACTCCGCCGATCGAGGACGAGTGGTTGGACACCGCCTCGGGGGCTATGATCTCTACGATGATTGAGCCGAACTCCATCCCTGTCCTTTGCGAAGACCGTGAGTCCAAGGTGCCGGACTCCTCTCCGGACTCCGAACCCTCCGCGCCCCTGCCAATCGAATGCGATTGGGCGCCGGTCATGGAGTTCACTGCCGCAGACATCTTTCAGCACTCGCCCTTTGGCGACATCCTAAATTCACTAAAGTCTCTCTCTTTATCAGGAGAGCCTGGCGGACTACGGTCAGGAAGGTTGGGATGCGGACGACGAAGAAATTCAACACCCACCCACCACCCACTTTGTAGCCACTGTCGATGATTTAACCGACATGCTCGACTTCGACTCAGAAGACATCGACGGTATGGACGACAATGCTGGAGGTGACCAAGAACCAGCGCCTATAGGGCACTGGAAGGCCACCTCGTCACACGACATATACATGGTGGACATCCCAAAAGATGGGAACGGCGATGGAAAAGCGGAGGATGACCCCTCCAAGAAACAGCCCAAGCGGCCGTGGCGTCGCTCTAAATCCCGCCACAAAGAAAGCGGTGATTCCGACACGGGAGATAATAACACCGGACGGTTGCGAAGACAACCCCTCCAAAGAGGATTCAAAGACGGGAGGAGGGAGAAGCCAGCCCTCATGATAGAGCGGCGGGGGGAGGTGGAGGACGATAATTATATGCCTCCCTCCGAAGATGAGGCAAGCCTCGACGAAGATGAATTTGTCGTGCCTGAGGATCCCGCCGAACAGGAGCGTTTCAAACGCAGGCTCATGGCCACGGCAAGTAGCCTCAAGAAAAAGCGGCAGACTTAGAGCTGACCAAGACACGCTAGGCGGCGGATGGACTAATGTCCTTGCAGCCGAAGAGTATGAACTCGAACGCCCCTCCAAGAGATACCCCAAACGTAGGCTGCTACCCCAATTAGAGGAAGCAGCACCCAAACCTACATCACCAGCGCATGATGCGGCCGGCCGCCACCCGTGGTCGCGACAGAGAGGCCTCTAGACCCTCCATTCAAGCCGCACTCGGCGTCGCTCGAAAAGTACCAAGGCACGGGAAACGCGCCCGGACCTGCGAGACATATTGGAGGACAAGGCAAGGAAAACAAGATCGATCTCACGGATCGGCGTGGGCGCCCACGACACGTGATGATAACCGTCACGCCGGATACAGCAATTCGAGGCGGGCGAACACGATGAGACAAAGCTCATTTGAGCTGCGTCGTGATATAGCTCAACATGTAGGCGCCAAGACACCCACTATGCTTCACGGATGAAGTGATGGATCATCAAATCCCGAGGGTTTCAAACCCGTAAACATCGAATCATACGATGGTACAACAGATCCTGCGGTTTGGATCAAGGACTACCTCCTCCATATCCACATGGCCCATGGCGATGATCTACGCCTTCAAATACCTCCCACTCAAGCTTAAAGGACCAGCTCGGCATTGGCTTAACAACTTGCCGGCAGAATCAATTGGTTGTTGGGAGGACACGGAAGCCGCATTCCTTGATAACTTCGGGGCACATACATGCGACCACCGGACACCGATGACCTCAGCCACATAATTCAGCAGCCGGAAGAATCGGCGGACAATTACGGACACGGTTCCTAACCAAGAAAAATCAAATTGTTGATTGTCCGGATGCGAGGCCCTTGCAGCCTTTAAACATAACATCATGACGAGTGGCTTGCCCGACACCTAGGACAGGAAAAGCCGAAATCCATGGCAGCCCTCACAACGCTCATGACCCTCTTTTTGCACGAGAGAGACGGTTGGCTAGCTTCGTAGCAACAACTTGACCAAAAACCACAGTAGTTCGGACATCAAGGACAGCAATGGCGGGGCGCGCGCAACAAGCACAAGCGCCGCATTAACGGCAATAATGCTGAAGATCTGGCGGTCAATGCCGGATTGAGAGGCTCTAAACCGGTCAGCGGAAAAAGCCGTTCAAAAGAAATACTCGAGGCCCGTCTAATCTGGACCGAATACTCGATCGCCGTGCCAAATACATGGCACCCCGAAAAACCAGCCAACCACACCAACAGGGATTGTTGGGTCTTCAAACAGCAGGCAAGTTAAATGCGAACTCAATGACAAGGGGCTGCATAGCGATGACGAGGAGGAGCCCGGCCGCCCGAACAATAGAGGACGAAGGGCTTCCCCCACAAGTGCGGACGGTGAACATGATATACGCAACCCACATACCCAAAAGGGAGCGGAAGCGTGCACTAAGGGACGTATATGCGATGGAGCTAGTCGCCCCAAAGTTCAACCCATGGTCCTCCTGCCCGATCACCTTTGATCGAAGGACCACCCACTAGCATCCGCCACGGCGGATTCGCCCGCATTGGTTCTTGACCCAATCATCGACGGATTTCACCTCACTAGAGTCACGATGGATGGCGGTAGCAACTGAACCTGCTTTATCGAGGATACGGTCGCCAAAATGGGCATAGACCCTCAAGGATTAAACCCACAAAGACGACCTTTAAAGGCGTCATACCTGGTGTAGAGGCCAATTGTACAGGCTCAGTTACACTCGAAGTGGTCTTCGGATCCCCGGATAACTTCCGAAGCAAAGAGTTAATCTTCGACATAGTCCCTTTCCGCGGCGGCTATCACTCACTGCTTGGACGAACCGCATTTGCAAAGTTCAATGCGGTGCCGCACTATGCATACCTCAAGCTCAAGATGCCATGCCCTCGAGGAGTAATCACGGTCAATGGAAACACCGAATGCTCTGTCCGAACGGAGGAGCACACGGCGGCCCTCGCGGCGGAGGTGCAAAGCAGCCTCTCACAGCAATTCTCGAGTCCGGCCATTAAACGTCCGGCCACCGTCAAGCGCGCCCGGAGTAACCTACAACAAGACCGCCTGGCACGATCCGGAAACGCAGCGTAGCAATCCGGCCCCAACCCCAGCCCTCATGGCTGCGAAGCCAGTACTACGCGTACATAACTACGCTCTGGAGATACCATGGGCATAAGGGGAGGGGCATGACCACGGCATGCCCAGAATGCGGCTCAACACCAGGGGCTCCCGATTGTGTCATTCTTTTTCTATCTTCTTTTTTTCTTACTTTCAGGACTCCGTTTTCCAGAAGTCCTGTCCGGCACTAGAATTGCCGAACTCATGATGCAACAACCAGGGAAGCAGAAAGCTACGTCGAGTGTCCAGGTGGTCTTTAGTACGAGCATTATACCTGTTTTACATACCATCCCGCAACTTACCCCTGGAGGGGGACATGTTTAATAGTCCCATCCCTTGCTTATCACACTATTTGTATCGTTCTGCTTTCACTGTAGTACCTTTTTGAATAAACAATACATAGCTTTTGTCTATTATTGCATTCCTTTATATATATATATATATATATATATATATATATATATATATATATATATATATATGTTCATTCATGACATGTTGCACCCATTACACTTTGGTACGGCCAATACACCGAGGGCTTAAGTACCCCAAGAGTATGGTGTGATAAGTCCGAACACTTTCACAAGTGCGGCACCCGAACTTATAGCATTATATGCATCGGCTCGAATCATGTCTTGGGTCAATAGTTGGGTTTGCCCGGCTCCCATGTTTTGGTACCTTATGTTCCGTTATATCGGCTAAGGTAGCACTGGGAGAACCACTGCGATTGTGCCCCGGTTGAGCTGGGTTGAGCACCTCAGTGGAGAAAGCTAAAACTGACCGTCATGATAGGGCGAGAGTCGGTCGCTGTTCGAGAGGTTTTTTCAGGTCCCTAAAGACTTATGCCACTTAGAGCGAGGAGTCAGCATTGTCCGGCCAAGGCGTGGATAGCGCCCCGAACTCGGTCTTCCGAATACTAGGGGCTTCGCCAAAATTTAAAATTATAGAATTCTATGGCTAAGTGAGAGTGCTCAAGCACTATAAGTCCGGTTGCCTTGTTCGTTGCGTTGAGCGCCTCCCTCGAAGAACCCAAGAATGGGAACAAGAGCGCTCAAGTTTATCCCGAACACCCCAGCACTCGTGGCATGGGGGCTGAAGCTAACGACTTGCCATCTCTCAAATTTGATAAACGGCCACACAGAAGGTAATATTTTAAATTCACAAGCGTTGCTTAGCGCATATGAACAAGTTTTCAACGTGCAGGATAACAAATGCGAGTCTATGAAAAAATTACATCTTTGGAGCATTCACCCGCTATACGGCGGGCACCCTTCAGGACGCCCTCATAGTACATTTCGGGCTTGCGATGCTCCTTGCCCTTCGGTGGCCCGTCCATCACAAGCTTCTCCGCATCCAGCTTGCCCCAGGGCACTTTAGCACGGGCAAGGCCCGACAGGCACCTTCAATGCAGACGGAGCGCTTGATGACTTCAATCCATGGACAAAGGCCCACCACCGCCGCACTAGCCGAAGTAGCTCCAGGCATGGCTTCCAATGGCCACGGCCGAACTATGAGGCCCTTCATGGCCTGTTCGGGCGACCTTGTGGAGCTTCGACCAGCTGCTTTGCTGGTCATTTCGAGGCACCGGATGTTAAATCCTCGACATCTGAGACCAGAACACCTTCTCCGCCGAGCTCCCCTCCTTGGTGCGGTAGAACGCGGCAGCATCAGACACACTACGGGGCAGATCTGCGAATGCTCCTGGAGAGCTCCGGATTCGGGTAAGTAATAGGTAATTCACTTTCACATGCTTGCTTTGCATAAAGAATGCCTTACCCGCCGCTATCTTCTTTGATGATTCAATTTCTTGGAGGGCTTTTTGGGCTTCGGCCTTGGCGGCTTTGGCACTCTCAAGAGCGAGGCGAGCTCGGACTCTCGAGTCTTCGAGTCACGCTCCAAACTCTCGTGTTTTTCCACGAGAGCCTGGAGCTCTTGCCGCACCGCCGCCACCCGCGCCTCCTGCTTCTCTCGCTCGGTGCGCTCCGCGGCCGCTTTGCTTTCGGCAGCAGACACCTCTTCCTTCAGGGTCGCCACCTCGTTCGTGGCCCCTACAATACCCACGTTAGTCCTGTCATTTTTGCAACCAAATCCTTTCTATAAGGTATTATTTTAATAAGGTCTTCCTTACCTTCCTTGTCGTCGAGCTGCTTCTTGGCAAGGCCGAGCTCGTTCTCGGACCGCTCGAGGCTCTGCTTTAATGCATTGACCTCCATGATCGGTCGGCAGAGGTCAACATCGCAGCCTGCATTCGCATATTGACATACTTATGTTAGACTCCTGCGTATATCTTTTTAGATCCTTAGTCCGGCTTTTCTTTCCGAACACGAACTAAGCATCGTGGGCTCTTGTCTATGCGGTAATATTTTTACATATTCTAAACTTACCTCAAAGCTTGTTAGAAGGCTGGTGCAGGCTTGATCAGCCCGCTCTTGGCGGATCGAACTTCTGGATCACCACACTCATAACAGTGCGGTGCTCCTCGTCGATGGACGCGCCGTTAAGTGCCTCTAGCAAGCTATCGGGTGCCTCCGAATGGACGGAGGTCACCGGCATCGCAGTCTTACCCTTCTTACGAAGGGGCCGCTTGCCGGACTGCGTAACCACTGAAGGTTCCGGTACGGAGTCCGGCACAGGGCCGGACTTAGAGCCCTCTGGGGTTTCGCCTTTGCGCCGAGTCCGGGAGGTCGCCTTGCGGCGCCTCCAGGACCACCTCCTCTGGCTGGGCCTTTGGGACTCCACCGCGGTGTCGTCGGCGACATGAGGAGGAGGCGGTCGGAAGTGAAGTGCTATTCACATCAAGCGAACCAGGGAGCCGCTCGGAAGCGGCGAGCTCGTCACTGGGCGGGCTACATGGTCATATTCAGCGTTAGAAGACACTGTGCGACAAATAAAAAGTCATGAACTATTCCGAGTCCGGACACTTACGATCTTGCCAGGGCTTGGCCCTTGTTGGCCACTCCTCCTCGTCGTTGTCGGCGTTGGTGGAGAAGTCGGAGGAAGGGTCCTTCCTTTCTTGGACCCTTCGGCCTCCCAGTCGGGCGGCCTTCCTTTTCTTCTCTCCCCCACCGGGGAGAGGCTGCTTTCCTCCTCCTCGTCCTCGGAGGAGGATTCCACCTCGAGTCGTCGGACGACGAGTCCGACAAAGACTGGCGCGGGAGCTCCTTGAGTCCCCGTGGCCTCCTTCTTAGCCTTCTTCTCGGCACCACGTGAGGTGCCGGAGCCAGCAGCCCCGTCAATCGGGCGTTATTTGGGTTTTACGGCAAGGGGTCGAGCAGTTAATCTGTCTCGGACGTCTTGACCGATCTGTCAAAGGTTAGGGAGTTTTAGATCCCGCATAGAGTCAAACTATGAAAAAAGAGTCCCATAAAGGGTAAAATAACTTACCTCGCTGGCTTGACACTGTGAGCTGAATCTGCGATCTTGGTAGCGGATGTGGGAGCCTCGGCGTATGAGCAAGACCTTTCGGGCATCTTCGTACATAGTGTCGAAGAGCCTTTTCAGAGTTTGGTGTTGTGCGGATCGAACTCCCACAATTTGAAGGCCCGTTCTTTGGCATGGGAGAATCCGGCGGATGAGCATCACCTGGATTACATTGACAAGCTTGAGATTCTTGTCCACCAGGTTCCGGACGCATGTTTGGAGTCCGGAAAGCTCTTTCGAATCACCCCATGTAAGACCCGTCTCTTTCCATGACGTGAGCCATGTGGGGGAGCCAGATCGGAATTCGGGGGCCGTCGCCCATTGAGAGTCGTGCGGCTCGGTGATGTAGAACCACCCCAATTGCCACCCCTTTATGGTCTCCACAAAGGAGCCCTCGAGCCATAGGACTTTGGCCATCTTGCCAACCATGGCACCTCCGCACTCCGCTTGGCGGCCGCCCACTACCTTCGGCTTGACATTGAAGGTCTTGACCATAAGCGAAGTGGGGCTGGATCTGAAGGAAGGCCTCAAACACGACTATAAACGCCGAGATGTTGAGGATGAAGTTCGGGGCAGATCGTGGAAATCCAGGCCGTAGTAGAACATGAGCCCCCGGACAAATGGGTGAAGTGGAAAACCTAGTCCACGGAGGAAGTGGGTGAGGAACACCACCCTCTCATGGGGCCTGGGGGTGGGAATGAGCTGCCCCTCATTGGGGAGCCGATGCGCGATGTTGTCGGATAAGTATCCGGCCTTCCGCAGCTTTTTGATGTGCCCCTCCATGACGGAGGAGGCCATCCACTTGCCTCCCGCTCCGGACATAGTTGGAGAAGGTTGAGGTGGGATGTGCGGACTTGGGCGATGGAGATCGAAAAGTCTTGTGAAATGGATGAGCAAAGGAGGAAGAAGGCGTAGGTGAAAAGGTGGATCCTTATCCCCTTATATGGACGGACGAAGCTATGCGTCCCCCGCCAGCCTGGTAAAACTCGCTTATCTCCCAAGCGCCGTAGTCAATGGCGCGGTTGGGTTACCCACGTCTGTATTGATGGGAATCCCGGAATAAGGTGGCACGATCTCCGCTTTGATAAGACGTGCCAAGGAAACTGCCTCGCTAAACGCTACCGAGGTGGAACAAGAAAAGCGATTCGTATTTAGGCCTGGCCGTGGTGTGATGTCACGCCGTGGAATACATCAGCAGATCTGTGCAAAAGTTATTCTCTCTACGGTGGTATGTGGAACTTGTTTTGCAGAGCCGGACACTATCCTCGTGTTCAAAATCTTCTATGAAGTATTCGGAAGAGGACCCCGCCTTGCAATGCCGAAGATAATATGCGCGCCGGACTCGTCGTCATTGAAGCCTGGTTCACGCAGACTCGAGGGAGTCTGGATTAGGGGTGTCCGGATAGCGAACTATCACCGTTGGCGGACTCTGGACTATGAAGATACAAGATTGAAGACTTCGTCCCGTGTCCGGATGGGACTTTCCTTGGCGTGGAAGGCAAGCTTGGCAATCTGAGATATGTAGATCTCCTACCATTGTAACCGACTCTGTGTAACTCTAACCCTATCTGGTGTCTATATAAACCGGAGGGTTTTAGTCCGTAGGACGAACAACAATCATACCATAGGCTAGCTTCTAGGGTTTAGCCTCTCTGATCTTGTGGTAGATCTACTCTTGTACTACCCATATCATCAATAGTAATCGAGCGGGAGTAGGGTTTTACCTCCATCGAGAGGGCCCGAACCTGGGTAAAAACATCGTGTCCCTTGTCTCCTGTTGCCATCCGCCTAGACGCACAGTTCAGGACCCCCTACCCGAGATCCGCCGGTTTTGACACCGACAGAGATGTTCAACATGTTCTTCTGGTGTCTTAGAGTATACCAGAATGTCATCAATGAACACCACAACAAATTTGTCCATAAATTTCATAAACACCTTGTTCATGAGGTGGACAAAATATGCGGGGGCGTTTGTCAGTCCAAACGGCATTAGTGTGAATTCATATAATCCGTATCTGGAGGTGAATGCTGGCTTAGGGATATCTTCTGTCCGTACCTTTAATTGATGATACCCCGATCTTAAATCAATTTTTGAGAAAACCTTGGCTTGTGCGAGCTGATCAAATAAATCATTTATCTGTGGCATCGGATATTTGTTTTTGATGGTGACCATGTTGAGTGCTCGATAGTCTATACATAATCTTAGTGTCCCATCCTTTTTCTTGGCACATAATACTGGTGAACCCCAAGGTGAGGAGCTGGCCCGTATAAATCCTTTGTCCAGTAATTATTTTATTTGCTTCTTTAATATTACCAACTCGGAGGGTGCCATTCTATAGGGCTTCTTGTAAATGGGGGTGGTTCCAGGTGCTAGTTCAATGATGAACTCTATTTCCCGGTCTGGTGGCATGCCTGGTAGTCCTTCGGGAAATACGTCAGGGAACTCACACACCACTAGAACTTTTCTTAACTTTGAAATGTCCACTTTGTTCAACCTTGGTCGCCGTGATATTGGTCTTTCTTGAGCTGCAATTTTTATCTTCTTCCCGTGATGATGTGTAAGAATTACAGTCCGATTGAAGCAGTCGATAAATCCCTTATTGGTTGTTAACCAGTCCATTCCTAGGATAACATCCAGTCCCTTATTTTTCAATACAATGAGGTTTGCCTGAAACTTTAGTCCCTCAATCTTAATAACCACACCTTGGCAGTAACTCTGAGTGATTTGCTTAATCCCGGGGGACTTGATGGTCATGGATTTTTCCAAGGGAAGCATCGAAAAGTCATGTTGCAAAGCAAATTTCTTTGAAATGAACGAGTGAGAAGCTCCAGAATCAAACAAAACCGTGGCAGGTATTGTGTTGACAGGAACGCATCAGTCACGATATCCGGGGCATTCGTGCTTCCTCCTTGGTCACATGGTTCAAGTGACCCTTATTGTGATTGTTATTGGGGTTGAAGTTGTTACGCTTGGGTGTTGAATTATTTCCACTTCTTTGTTCGGCTTGGGGGCGAGTTTCTTGGCTTTGGGCACTGTTTGGCATAGTGTCCTTCCTCTCCTAAGCGTAGCAAGTAACACTGGGTGATATGTAAAATCCTTGTCCCTTGCATGAATTTTTTGTTTGGGCGTGGAACAATGGTTGTGGATTTGTTCGCTCCAATTTTCTGAAAATCAGTCTTGTTCCGGTTGTTGCGAGCATGAGTAGTCTTGTCCCTTTGCGCTATGCGAAAATCCTCCAAGTTCTGGCGCTCATTTTCCAATGTAATAGCTTTGTCCACAAGTGTTTTGAAATCCGGAAAGGTGTATACGACCAGCTGGCATTTAAGTCTTTGGTGCCAGGCCGTCTAGAAATTTTTCCATCTTTTTATTTTCAGTCATGTGCTCTTCGTTGGCATAACGAGATAATTGAGTAAACTGACTATTGTACTCAGTCACTGTCATGCTTCTCTGCTTGAGGTCATCAAAATCCCTTTTCTTGATCCTCATAATGCTTCTCGGAATGTGCGCCCCACGAAAACCTTCTTTAAATTCTTCCCAGGTGATGTTATTTTCATTGGGGTGCATGTGTAGGAAATTTTCCCACCATGATGCAGCTGCTCCAGTGAGATAGTGAGGTGCATAAAGTACCTTCTCACGGTCCGAACATTGTGCAATAATTAACTTCCTTTCAATGTCTAAAGCCAATCATCGGCCTCAAGAGGTCTATCAGTGTGAGAGAACGTTGGGGACGTGTCTTTGTAGTTCGAGACAATTTGGAATCTTTCTTGATATGGTTCACGGTGATTTCCCATATTGATAACATGATTCATCATTTCTTGATGTTGCTGCTGGCTTTGCTCATAAAGGCGGCATACTTGAGAAAATGCTGCTTCACTGCCTTGCTGACTTGACTGCCCTTGTGTGAAATTATTACTTGTCTGGGTACCATAATTTTCTTCGGCGGACTTGGCATGGAACGAGTCCAGGGACGAGGCATTTTCCACTCTGGGGTATTTTTGCAGAACTCATGAGAAAAACTGAGTGGCGAAAATAAATAATTTTGCAAAGGCGGAATTTTATCTTTTAAAAAGTTTTTTCAAGAAAATACTTGATTGCGCATGGAGAAGGACCGCTCAGTACATATCTTACACGCAAGCCGTAATTATACAATACATCACTCAGGATGTGCGTACACATTCCTGACATGTTATTTAGGCTAGTGCACTTCTCCGAGTTCCTACATGATGCGCACACAAAGTACTTCTCACCAAACCTATATACATATAAACATATCATACAAGCTGGTACATCGTACGGCTGCTAGGCGCACTAAGTCGGAGATGGTAAAAACTTCCCTCGGCCTGCCGAGGGTAAGACCTAGTGATGCTGGAGACTCAACCTCCTCCTCACTAATAGGCTCGGTGGCAATCTTTGGGTTGAGGAGCTGGTGCGGCGGCAGGTGGTGCAACCTTGGCTGGAGTAGGAGCAATGACTTGGTCAAACTCCTCAAGGCGGCGAGCGGTGGCTAAGATGGCAGGCGTATAGGATGCTGAGGACGAGACGTAAGTCAGTGGTGGTGCTGTATGGAGGAGCTCCATCCTGTTGGCGGAACATCCCTGAACTAAGTCCATACGAGCAGCCACAAAGTCGTCTACGAGGTTATCAAAGGCTGCCTCAAGAGCTTTGAGATACTCAACCAACATTTCAATAGCCTCATCTCTCTCTCCCCCTGGCGCAAGCGAACGCATAGTGACATGTGTATGGCACGTGGCATGGGAGGTAGCAGTAGCGACGAGCCTTCATCGGAGGGAGGGCATCCCGGAGACGAGCTATCGCCTCACGGGCAGCCATCTGCATGGCATGCCTCTCCGTAGGCATGGCCCTTCCCACAAATCGGAAGCGGCGTGACTCAGAATGTCCTCCCTTGAATTGCATAGCGGCCTGGTGCATAGACACGCTGTCGCTAATCTTGTGCTGGTAGAGTGTGAACTCCGGACGAGCCGATGGCCCGATCGCGACCTTGATGATGGAGACGAGAAGCTTGATAAACCCCTCAGGTACATTGGCGAACACCTATGACTCACAGTCGCTGCCAGCCATCTATAAAGGTAGACAAAAATTCTGAATAATCAAATCATAAATTTATGAGGACTAACAGAAAATTGCTACATTTGCAAAATGTTAAAATAGCACTTATTACGCTAATAACCGAGTAGTGATCGCACCTAGTGGCTTCTCTGATCGGCTGGCTCTGGTACCAAGGTTGTCAGGACCGGTTTTCCAATAAAATATTTATTGAAAAATCGACCATTTTATCAGACCAGTATAGGAAAATCCTCCTTACTGGTAGACAAATCCTTGATACAGAAATCCAGAAGTACTAAATATTATACAGGGTTGAGCTGAGGCTGCTCAACAATTTATTACAAGCAAGCCGGTAATTACACATAAAGGCGGATATGACACAAAGGGTGTGGTAGCATAACTACTGACTCGTAATAAAAGTGGTGGTGGATATGTCATAGTGAAGTGGGTGACATGAGTCCAAAATCTTCTGACTCATCAAGTTACCGGAGTGAGGCTCGATGATTTTATTAGGGTAGCGGAAGCGTATGTAATACAAGTGACCAACTCCAGGATCGCACGGGACTGAATGGGACTCCTCTAGGCGTCGGACTCGCTATCGTACTCTTCATCCATAAGATCGCCTTCGTCAATATCTGGCCAAATCAATAAGCCAGGTGAGTACTTTGAATGTACTCGCAAGACAGTCTGGACATAAGATATAACAAATTCTAACATGATGCACATGAGCAAACTAGTAATGCGCACTCAGATAGTAAATTTGCACTGCATGTTAAATAAAAAGGAAGTCAGGCGGTAGTCCTCCCGAAATCCCAATAAGATAACTGAAGACCGATCGGATGTGCAGGCGGCGCCTCGAAAGGTAAAAAAATTAACATGTCATGATCGAGGCGTCGTGGCGACACCACATAAAGGGCTTATATTAAAGCGTAAATGACAAGATGCGTTACCCACGATCGGACGTCTGGCGACATCTCGAAAAGGGCTTATAACGAAAGTAAATAACAAGGATGCCGCGATCGAACGTCTGAGCGACATCACATAAAGGGCTTATATCAAAAGTAAGTAACAAGAATGCCACGATCGGACGTCGAGCGACATCACATAAAGGGCTTATATCAAAAGTAAATAACAAGAATGCCACGATCGGACGTCTGGCGACATCACATAAAGTGCTTATATCTCATCGTTCGAATTCAAGTAGCTCATGAAGGTAACATCATTCCACGGAATACTCGGTACATGGTAATAAATTGGTTAGTCCATCCACAGGAATAACATTCAGCCGGGTTACCACTCTCAGTTCCATGCTTATTCTCCAGAGACTGTCATCAGAATCGACATCGAGACCGAGCATCGATAATCGACATCGACATCGAGATGTTGTTCAAGTCCTTGACCATGGACATGGTTACTCGAATGGTTTTGACTCTGCAGAGTTTGTGCTCTTTACCCACACCAACGGATTTGATGAGTCACAAAGGACTAGTTCCGTTCACGGTATTTTAGGAGAAACACATCTAACGGTACACACCCATTCCACATTCCGTTGCCAGGAATCACCCTAGGCAACGTTCAAGAAAAACTCTAAGACTGGGATGTCACAACCTCGAATAACATGGGATCAAATTTATATCGCGCGCTCTAAGGGGTGCTCCCCTCTTGGTCCCAACCAGAAACACCCATGCCCCCTGACCGGATGACGGGCTTTAATCCAGGGCCATGGAACCCTCATCACGGCCCCTCTATTTGGTGTGTACAAGGACAGAGTTTTGCAACTGACTAAACCGCATTCTTTGCAGAAAACATGTGGCGGCACGAAAAGGGGACGAACAGGAACAAGACTTGGTCCACGTTAATATTGGAGTTAAGCGGTTGGTAATAAACTGGAATGCTTCAACAATACCAACTTGCAACCTATCATGCCACCACATGATCAGGCTATCTCACCATCATAGGAACACATCAAATTTCGAGCTTACTTGCAGCTTGCTTTGCATGAAATATAACATTCACAAATGCTTATATGAACATGTCATGAGAAAACCACCCAAGCAATCATGAAAAACACTCATCATATCAAAGGTTCAAACATGCTTGCCTGGTTCGGAGTAGTCGGAGTTTAGCTCGGCGAAGTTTGCAGCCCCGTCACTTCCTTCGGTATCTATGTTATAAAAGAAATCGGATACTAACGTAAATACCGTGCGTGCATAAAAATTGTTCCGAATATTTTTCAAATAAATATGGTAAAAAACTAGATAGAAAAATAAAGATGACAGAAAAGAATCAACTAAAAATCATCTTCTGTTTAAAAGTTATTAAGGTTTTAGTCCAGGGACTAATCTGTGATGAAACAGAAACTTTCTAGGGGCTAGTTTAGAAAAACAGAAAACGTTTCGGTTAGAAATACGCCGACCCAAAGGGAAAACGTACTTTGCCCGAAGGCGCTTTCAGAAAATGTTTCGAATAAAAGAGGAGAGGCTGACGAGGGGGTCCCACCCATCAGGTTTGAAATTCAGAACAGAGTCCCACCGGCGCCCGAGGCTCGCCGTGGTCTCCGGCGTCGATCCACGGCGAGGTAGGGGGAGGGGCAGGTACCTACGGACTCACGGAGTTCTCCGCGTCTGTGGGTGGTGGAGTTGGTCGTCGGCGAGCACCACGTCGACGGCGGCCTCTACTCCGGCGGACGTTGGTTCGGTCAAGGATGAATCCTTCCGAAGAGAGCTACAAACTCCAAATTGAAGTGTGGGTCAGGCAAGCTGGTGCACTAGGATGCTACTGGCACAGTTTGGGGAGGGGGGTGCACTCACTAGAGTGAATCTTGCCGGGGCCCGAAGCGGATCGGGGCGGCCGGAGTCGGGGAAGAAGGCCAACTCGAGGTCCTCCTAGCGGCTGGGCGTGGTTCTGGTGAGGTGGAGGAGTGGTGCTGGGTCGAAGGCAAGCTCGGGGCCTCCATTTATAGCCGGCCCGAGGCGGTTGCCGAGAACGGGATTTCTCCGGCGAGTGATTACGGCGAGGTGGTGATCGAGCTGACGGCTTAGGTGACTGGGCAGCTGCGGCTTGGTCCACTGGCTCCATTCCTCAGCTAGGCTCGATCGGATTTGGCCTGCTCCCGTGGCTTCGACGGAACAGAGCTCACAGGCTCGTCGGCGGAAGAGAGCGCGCTCTGCGCTTCTCAGGCCACGGCGACGGTTCTGCAGCGCGCACAGAGAAGAGGACGGCCACGCGGAGGCTCCTGGTGGTGTGGGCGGTGCTGGACGGCGCCGTACTGCAGGGTTGGCCCCTGCTGGCCGCCATGGGCGGCTCTGCCACCGCGGGAGGCGCCGGAGTTGACGTGACATGTCGCCACCGACGCTCGCGACCGGCCAAACAACCGTCAGGCGCGACTGGATAAGAAGGGGGAGCGGTGAGCAAGGCGCCAACGCTGCGTAATCGGGCGAGATCGATGCCGAGGTTCTGAATAAAACGACACTGCCACTGAAACTGAAACACTGAATCTCTGAAACTTGATAGGAACAGTGTCGGCCACCTATTCGATGAAATGATTTGAGCATGTGGAAAAATTTTCTTGAGCTGTAACTTGGTGAGGTGATCTCTTGATGCATCTGGAGACGGTCTGAATTATCTCAGAATTTTTGAAAAGGAAAAAAGAATGAAATTCACCAAAAATGGCAAATCTGGTCCAAACTTGCAGCAAGCAAATTTTGAAAAATTTGAACTGTGGACTAGCAGATCTTGATGGATCTAGGTTGAGGTACTAAGGACTAGCCAGGGGCATTTAGTTGGAACCAAAACTCAAAGGAAGTCTAGTAGTTCCTTTATAAATCACTGAGGTCCAAATAAATGGCAGAAAAAGATTTTGGGTTTAAAATAAATAGAATTAAAATCTAGGGGAAGTTGAACTTTGCTGAAATTGATGCTTGACTTGACCCAAAGTAGGGAAGTGGGTTTTGTGAGAAAGTTTTCAACATAGGTCATGGCAAGAGAGAAATTTTTGAATGGGGAAGGATAACTCCATAAATTTTAGGAATCCTTTTTAATAAAAAGGAATTGTTGTAACCTTCCAAAATTTATTTGTGTTGAGCCAACACAAGATGAAAAATCTTCAAGACCAAAATCAAGGTTGGAGAGAACCAAAAAAATACTTGTCATAAAAGAAAACTTTTGAGAAGGAGAGTCTTTTAAAAAAATTAAATAACCTCCTTCAAATTAATTAAAGAATTTGATAAAAACCAAATCAAAAATTTTGGGGTGTTACAATGGATGAGATTCTACAGGCAGAGTTTCTCGCTCGAAGGAGGATCAACCCTTATGTGAATCCTCGTGCCATCATCAGAGGCAATGATCTGTTCTGGACCAAGCAGCAGAACCTCATCTACCTGGATGTGATCAAGGGCAAGCAGAACATCTATGTGGACGTGCACTGGATTGATATGCATCACATGAGGGAGGAGAAGCACCGTGCCTACTTTGGTGAGGCCTTGGATCTCGTGGAGCAGTTTGCCATTGAGGATGTGATCTCCTTTCACCTGGACTATGATCCCGGGCTTGTGGCCCAGTTCTTTGCTTCAATTCACTTTCACACTGAGGAGGATCGGAGGATGACCTGGATGACCAATGGACGTCGGTGGCGCTACGTGGCGAGGAATTCATGGCGTTGCTCGGTGTTCACGATGAGGGGCTCAACACGCCTGCTGGTGTTCGCCCTCATGCCAACCCCCGAGTCCGCCAACAAGAACAGGCTCATGCCATACTATGTTGAGAAGGTCCTCCCAAGTGGTAAGAAGACATGGGTGCTGAACTCTTTCCTTGACATCATGCACCGAATCTTCCGCAACTCTCTCTTCCCACGCATTGGGGACAAGGACAAGGTGCATGCTTATCTTGTGGACATGTTTCTTATCTGTGAGGAGGCGCGAATCTCTCAGACTCAGCCCTTGGATGTTTCCTACATCATGTGGTGCGAGCTTCGCTTTGCGGTGTTCAACCGTAAAGTTCCCATCTATGGACCTTACCCGTTTCTTCTGATCTCGAAGACTTGGGAGCAGCGCTTCCCTCAGGATGAGTTTCTGGCCCCTAACTGGATCCGTCATGATCCCATCAAACTTCGCATCAAGCCCCAGTGGGCTAACACTACCACTCGTGCTGAGGCAGCGGCTGCTAAGATGGCTGTGGATGGAGAGGAATCTGAGGAGGAGATTGCAGCTGAGGACCGTCCTACTGGACATGCCTCTTCCTCCACTGAGCCCTCGTGGGCCAAGAAGCTGAAGGACAAGATGAAGACTCTGTTCTGCATGCAGGCAAAGGGGCAATACAGGACTCACGTTGCTTCCAAGGAGAGTCGCCGCCGTGACAAGAGGATCATGAAGGTCTTTGGTGAGGCAGAATCCAGCGGGTCAGAGAAGCACATCACACCGGAGGCCGAATGGATGGCGAAGCAAGGCTACAAGTGGACTGATTCTGAGGAGGACATCGAGGAGACCGTCCCCGCCGCCGAGTCTGACGAGGAGCGTTGGGACGATTTCTCTGCCTGAGCCACCCCTTGTGTGTAGGTGTCCTCTCTGCCTTTTTGGCGTCTCGATGCCAAAGGGGGAGAGAGTGTAGGGATTTGCCATTTGCTTGCGAGTCGTGTGTCGTGTTTGGTTTGTTTGCCTTCTCGTTTGAACCTCATTTGCTTTGGTTTGCGCTTGTGAGACTTATCCTTCATATGGTGTAAGACATATGCACTCTATCTTATCTTAGTGAGCTTATGCTATATGGTGCTACTTTTGTTATGCTCTCGTTTGCTATCCTACTTAGTGTTAGTCTTCTGTTGCTAGATATGCCTTGTCTATAAAATATAGGGGGAGTGTTGATCCTAGTATGTGTGCCGTGCAGTCCAAAGCACCCATCTTGATTGCACACATCTAGGGGGAGCCCGCCTATATTTTAGAGAGGAGGGGTTTGCGTTAGCTCGTTATTATTTTCCTTGTGCAAATCCCGTATTGTCATCAATCCACCAAAAAGGGGGAGATTGTAAGGGCATATTTATCCCTAAGGTGTTTTGATGAGTGATGACAATGCTTTTGCGGACTAATCGTGTGCCTTGAGTTTCTCAGACGTTTCATCGCTAGGCACAAGACGGTTTGGTGCCCCTCGAAGATTATTGAAGACGACGTTCTTTTTACGTTTCTTTTCGATGGAATTGAGTCGTAGGAAAGCCGTACTATCAAGAGGGGGTCCGCCTCGAAAAGGTTTGGGTGGAATCGTCACGTACACGTTTTCTTCCTTGTCTCCTCCTTTCCCCCTGCGCTTTGGAGCATCCTCCGTTTATCCTCTATGCATTTTGTCTTGGCTGTTGTTTTTGGGCTTGCGGTAGTACTGCTCCCTGGAGCGGTAGTACCGCAGGCACCTGCGGTAGTACCGGACCTCGGCACGGTAGTACCGCAGGAGCCTGAGAGTACCGCTCCTCCGGAGTTGTAGTCTGATGGCACCTAGGCCAAGTGTCATTCTGCAGTAGTAGGCGGATGTAATTTTTACATCAGCGCCCTCATGATAATCTGCACCAGTGCGGTAGTACTGCAGCCTAGTCTTGCTGTTGCGGTAGTAGGGGCGGATGTAATTTTTTACATCCGCGCCCCCGCGGTAGTACCGCGTGCCCTGGCCTAGCTCAGCAGCCACGCGGTAGTACCGCTCCTCTAGCTGTACTACTGTGTCGGATTTTTGCATCGACTCCAACTCAGCGGAAGTTGGCACGGATGTAATTTTTTATGTCCGTGCCTCCCCGTTCTCTGGACCTTCCTTGCCTTGCGGTAGTACCGCAAGGTGATGCGGTAGTACCGCTTGTGCGGTTCTACCGCTCTCCGCTAAAGTCGGTTGGGCTGGCAAATTTGTCTTTGTTCGGTAGTAGTACCGTAGGAGCCTGCGGTGATGCAGCGTCTGCACATGGTAGTACCGCTGCCCGTGTGATAGTACCGTCTTCTTGTGAGAATGGGTTGGTGAGTTACGGTTGGATTTGTCTCTCCACTATATAAGGGGTGTCTTCTTCCCCGAGTTGACCACCTCTTCCAACCCTAAGCTCCATTGTTGCTCCAAGCTCCGTTTCCGCCCGATCTCACTCCCTAGCCAATCAAACTTGTTGATTTGCTCGGGAGTGGTTGAGAAGGCCCCGATCTACACTTCCACCAAGAGAAATTTGATTCCCCCCACTAATCCCTTGCGGATCTTGTTACTCTTGGGTGTTTGAGCACCCTAGACGGTTGAGATCACCGCGGAGCCATAGTCCATTGTGGTGAAGCTTCGTGGTGTCGTTGGGAGCCTCCAATTAAGCTGTGGAGATTGCCTCATCCTTGTTTGTAAAGGTTCGGTCGCTGCCTTCAAGGGCACCAATTGTGGAATCACGGCATCTCGCATTGTGTGAGGGCGTGAGGAGAATACGGTGGCCCTAGTGGCTTCTTGGGGAGCATTGTGCCTCCACACCGCTCCAACGGTGACGTACTTCCCCTCAAAGGGAAGGAACTTCGGTAACACATCCTCGTCTTCACCGGCTCCACTCACGGTTATCTCGCCTTTACTTGTGCAAGCTTATTTGTGTTATATCTCTTGCTTGCTTGTGTGCTTATTGTTATTGCATCATATAGGTTGCTCACCTAGTTGCATATCTAGACAACCTACTTTGATGCAAAGTTTAAATTGGTAAAGAAAAGCTAAAAAATTGTTAGTTGCCTATTCACCCCCCCTCTAGTCAACTATATCGATCCTTTCAGTCCGTGTGTTCAAAAAATGGTAACAAATTTCATAAACAATGTGCACAAATTTGAAAATTAAGAGAAAAAGCAAATAGGAAAATAGATTTGCCGCCTTCTCACGTAGTCGCCGCCTCCTCTCCTAAGCTTAGGTTTTCTCCTCCTCGTGCTAGTGCCACCACCGGTCCGCCTCGTCTCCAGTGGCCTTAGGCCATGGAGGCATGGTGGATCCTGGCCCTTGCCGTTGGGAGCACTCCATTTCTAGAGGTTACTTTGAGTTTTGTTAGGGTTTGTGTCCTGCTTAGGAAGGTGAGTCGGCAGCGGCTCCCTGAAGATGGAATAAGGTTATCCCCGCCTAGGCCCCGTTCAGGTGGTGTGTCTAGCACCATCGGTGGGAGTGTGGAGATGTATATCCGGCGGATCTATTTTTGTGAATCTGCTCTGATCTGTTCATTGTTCGTCTATGTTCGTGTGTCTTCAGGTTGGATCCTTCCGATCTACGCTACTTTTCATTAGTGACGGTTGCTGTTTTGGTGCGCGGGTCCTATGGGGCCTTAGAATGACGATTTCCTGACTGTCTACTACAACAAGTTTTGCCTGGCTCCGACGAGGGAGGGACGATGATGACGACACTTCTTCGGCTCGCTTCAGTTCTTGTAGTCGTCGCTAGGTGGCCTAGGAATTTGGATGTAAATTTTATTATTTCAGATGTTCATTGCACTGCCATGATTGAAAATGAATAGATCGAAATTTTCTCCGCAAAAAAAAGAAAATAAAAGAATTATTGAAAAAGGAAAAAAATTTGAAGAGTAAAAGGAAAAAATAAATAATAACGAAAAAACTTCAGTATGGGCCAGCCTATACCGAGGAAGAGGCCCATGAGTAGGGTATGCGCTGGGTGGCTATCCAGCTACCCAGGCGCCAAATAGGAATTGCCTCAATTCTTCTTCTACAGAAAGCAAAAGAAAAAAAGCTGTCTTGTATAGAGGGGGGCGTCAATTAGCATCTGAAGCCTATAAATAACAGCAAGCTAAGCTAGGTTCATCAGCTTTGGCTAGCTAACTATGTGACTTGTCTTACATGTTCCTCCTCTGTTCAAGAGCGCATGCCACAAAAAACACACTCCTTCGTATACACCGGCCGGGAGCTCATATAGACACCGCACCGAGTGAGTTGCAGGGGAGTTGGACAGGCGACGCCGGCCGGCCGGATCGATCAAATAGATGGGGAAGATGGTGTTGGCGGGCAAGTGCTGGCAGGAGTCGAAGCTGCTGTGGCACATCGCGTTCCCGGCGATCCTCACCGCCGTGTTCCAGTTCTCCATCAACTTCGTCACCGTCGGTTTCGTCGGCCACATCGGCGTGGTCGAGCTTGCCGCCGTCACCGTCGCCCAGAACGTCGTTGAGGGCTTCGCCTACGGTGTCCTGGTACGCACGCCACGAGCCAATCAACTTGCATATATGCTTACACTTGCACATGCCCTCCGACCGAGACAGAGATTAGACGGGAAGAGGCTTATTTCATCATGCAAGCAGCCCTAGCCGCCTCATCATTCTGGATAGGACGCAAATCCTAAACAAACTCAAAAGAACAGCTAAAAATGAAGCGGAAGCCCTCTAGCCGGCAACATGCTTGTTACAAAATGGGCGGGTTCAATCTTCAATGGGGGGTTCCATGGATGCCACGGCACCCCTCTGAAAATGCAAAAAGTTATTTTACCATATACTATCAGGCTAACAAATGTGTATTAGAAATGATCAATCGCATGAGTGTTAAGCTCGGCACCCCAGCGATCAAGTTCTAGACCCGCCATTGGTTACGAAGGTATGTACGTGAGTTCATAAACACCTTGATTAACTGAATCGTGTGTTCCATTCAGACTAGCTTGATTGGTTCTTAATTATAATCCAAAATTTGCAAAGCATGGACTAGATACATATTTTAAAAGGTTACTACTGGAAAGTTGCAATCCTAATCAAGATTCATGAAGTGCAGTGCAGCTAGTAGGTAGGTATAGCTACACCACCAAAAACAAAATCTATCTGTTGGCCCATTGTCAAATGGAGAGAGGAAAGAGAAGAAGGAAGAGAAGAAAATGGGTTTATGGTGGAGTATGGGGCTGAGTTGGAGATGTCCGTAGACGGTGAAAGCTCCCAATTTCATGCCGGTTTGTGAGATTTCGGTTGTCCGCCCGCATCTGCGAACATTAGATGAGGCGTGTTCGATGGATAAAAATGTTCGGACCATCGGGTTTGGACATTTGGCATTTTGATGATCCATGTTGGAGGTGCCAAAGAAAACAGCATAGAAAGGTTTGGCTAGCAAGAGTGCAAGACCCGCGGCACTGGCACATGGAGAAGGAGAACCATGTGTGCCAACCTAGGTACCTGACCGCACAACTGGGTCGTAATTGTGGTGGCCGACATTGCACCGTGCAGAGCGTCCATCCGTGTCCACATGCAAGTAAAGAGCCGGGCTTCTTTTCTGAACACTGAAGCTGAGACTAGATCTCTGCTTTTGCTAGAAAACAAACGTTCTCTCTTGATCGATCTCCCACAAAAATGTTTTGGGTGGAGCTGCGTGCACACAGATGTACTACGTGTGGTGCGTGCTCATCAGTCATCACTCGTCGTGCCGCGGCGGCCACACCTACTTCGAGTGGCCAGACAAATTCGGGTCGACCCATGATCGAACGAAGGACAAGGACGAGACGCCATGCCACGTCCAAGGGAACTAGTATTTCTGATTTCCCGGTGGTCGTTTTCGATCGTTAGGTGCACGGGGCAAAATAGATAGATGCACATGCAGCCGACCGATCCATGGACCACCCAAATTCCAGCCACAAACACATGGACACTAGCTAGCTACGGTTTTTTATTTTCTAACGTAGTACAGTACAGACGCAGACGCTTATACTGTACATACTCAGTCATCGCCGGAGTAATGTATGTACACATACCGTATAGCGTGTATATTTGGCCATTTCGCTCTCTGCATGTGGAGCAGGCGACGGTAGTGCGGACTATGAAAGCTCGTGGATGTACGTTCTCTCCTACTCCCTCCGCCACAAATATACGGTGTTCAAACTTTTTCTATCCAGAAAAAGCGTTTTATTGCGAAAGCAATCGCTCACACATGTTCACTCCACATGGCCGGTCCAGTGAGTGCTCTGTCCCCGTTTTTCACTTTTGTGTGTTTCTATCATTTCTTTTTACATTTTCCACTTCTATTTCTTTTTTTCCGCCAAAAAATCAATATTTCTTCTTTTCATTCCCCTATAATGTTTTTTGCAGGGTTTCATTTGTCTATTACACTTGAATATTTTTGTTACATTTCTTCTTTTGGGGAGATGCAAGGACACTTTTTTTTAAATGTTAACGTTTTTTTCTTTTATATATGAATGTCTCTGTTAAGATTTAAATATTATATACATGGATATTTATTTAATATATGAATGTTTTCTTTAATACATGAACATTTTTCTTTAATATATGAACATTTCCCTAGGCGTGGAGCTCCAGAACTGGTAGGGGTACGAAACAGTCTGCACCTAGGGAGATGCGCTTGGATTGTCGATATCCTATGCCATGGTTAGATGCACGGCCAATCACCATGAACCACCATCGGAGGAGCATGCCGCCCAGCCTTGGCTGGCGTGAGATGGCACGGCTCTCTCGACTATGGCAACTACACAACACGGCGCCCAACACCTGCACAACAAATGAGCCAGACCAGCGGCGGTGCGCAGGGGAAGCATATCTACTTGAAAAGGAGACTGCTTGAACAGGTGAAATGGAAGGAAGGCATGAAAGTTCGATCTACCAACATAGAGTCTGCCACTCCCAGTAAGAAGAAATTTGCTACTTTGGCTCATCAGTTGGTAAGACTGTCTATGAAGTTCAATGCCTAGAAAGGAGAAAAAAAAGACCAAAACAAGCTTTTTCAAGATCTGCAAGACCTTTACGTGATGTCATTCAACTCCACACAAGCCTGTTGTTGGGCTAGTTGCATCTTCGGTCGACAGAAAGGAGAAATGGCGGTTGGTGAAATAGCCCTCCAACTCGTAGCTCTTCTTGCTTAACGTGAAAACTCCAATGCCGAAGAGGGACAAGGCGGAGCAGGGATCGCCAGTAATTAGGGCAAGATCCACTCCCGAGACTATAAGGTTCGGAGACTAGCGTGCTGAATCCTAGACGACAGTGTTAGAGGAAGCATGGGGCGACAGCTGCAGGCCATGGTTGGGAAGGAGAGGGAAAGGACGAAGATATTGCTGGATATAGTAGCACTTTTCTGATTAATTTAATCCATAAATAAATCATGATGCTAGCAATAACAGTATGAAGCTCATACCAATATCTAAACATGTGAGCATGTACCGAACATAGAACCAAAACATTTATGAACACAGTAAATACGGCTAGCAATATATAAGTAAATAGGGGATGAATAGATCATACTCTCCAATAGGCCAGTCTAAGCCCGCGGCAGCTGTAGTGGCGGAGGCTGCGACTTCCTCTGTAGCCTCCTTCTTCACGGCTGCGGCATTAGCCATGGCGTCGGCGCCGGGTAAGTAGTCGAAGCAGAGGACAAGGACAAACTAGGAGCAGTCGCGCCAAGGTGCTCCCTAAAAAACCTTATCACCCTTCTCCTAGCGCAGGATTGCAAAGGACGGGGTCCGAAAGGCCTATTCTCCCGAATGGTCATGCATGTGGTTGACAGAATGGGATCACGGGAAGCGGCAATAGCAGCAATAGCGAGTGGAACAACAGAGTGGTGGCTAGGGCTGTGCACGAGGAGGAACTGAGTGTCTTGTCTAGAGTTACCAACGCCTCCAATATAATCGACAAACAACCCATGGTTCAACATCTCGAACAATGGCACTTCCATTAGGTACTCGTAGTTAATCTCTAATTAACTAACTATTTTTCATCGGCAAAAATAAAGCACACACATGACATTGGTCTGAGTGGGCCAGGTCGAGTCGGGTCGGCTCATTCACGAAACAGGACAGGCGGGCGGCGGAGGAGGAGCGTACATATACCACTCCTCTTCTCAAGCTCCAATAACATGTAGAACAGAATCTCTTATAAAGGGGTCTTAACTCTCTTCCACTAGCAGTATGGTAGTAAAGCTCCCACCATGTCATGACACCCGACATGGGCCATAGAGATTAATTAGAAATTGTTGCTTATATGAGGCCAAGGCCCATCTATAATTCACGAGTCCCTCATCGGATCTCATAAGAAAATTATGTTATCCTTTGTTCCAGAGCACTGTTTTGATATACATGTATTTTTAGTGGAGACTGGTTAAGGTTGAACATCTACCTAGAGCAAAGGGTTATACTTTTGCAAAACTAAACAACGCCCATCTCTAATTAACTAACTATTTTTCACCGGCAAAAATAAAGCACACACATGACATTGGTCTGAGTGGGCCAGGTCGAGTCGGGTCGGCTCATTCACGAAACAGGACAGGCGGGCGGCGGAGGAGGAGCGTGCATATACCACTCCTCTTCTCAAGCTCCAATAACATGTAGAACAGAATCTCTTATAAAGGGGTCTTAACTCTCTTCCACTAGCAGTATGGTAGTAAAGCTCCCACCGTGTCATGACACCCGACATGGGCCATAGAGATTAATTAGAAATTGTTGCTTATATGAGGCCAAGGCCCATCTATAATTCACGAGTCCCTCACCGGATCTCATAAGAAAATTATGTTGTCCTTTGTTCGGAAAGCACTTTGTTTTGATATAAATATATTTTTAGTGGAGACTGGTTAAGGTTGAACATCTACCTAGAGCAAAGGGTTATACTTTTGCAAAACTAAACAACGCCCATCTCTAATTAACTAACTATTTTTCACCGGCAAAAATAAAGCACACACATGACATTGGTGCAGAGTGGGCCAGGTCGAGTCGGGTCGGCTCATTCACTTAAACAGACAAAGACAGGAGGCGGAGGAGGAGCGTGCATATACCACTCCTCTTCTCAAGCTCCAATAACATGTAGAACAGAATCTCTTATAAAGGGGTCTTAACTCTCTTCCACTAGTAGTATGGTAGTAAAGCTCCCACCATGTCATGACACCCGACATGGGCCATAGAGATTAATTAGAAATTGTTGCTTATATGAGGCCAAGGCCCATCTATAATTCACGAGTCCCTCACCGGATCTCATAAGAAAATTATGTTGTCCTTTGTTCCAGAGCACTGTTTTGATATAAATATATTTTTAGTGGAGACTGGTTAAGGTTGAACATCTACCTAGAGCAAAGGGTTATACTTTTGCAAAACTAAACAACAGACTATATCTTGAATTGCCAGTTTGGCGTTCAGAAGTTTCAACAATTGTCTTACCGGTACTAAGCTACTGAAGGATAACCCGCTGATGGAGTATATTAGTCACACTGTTGACCTGTTCACGAGCTTCCTAGAGATTACCCTATCTCAGAGTCTGTGACCAACAATCAGGTTCATATAGGTGTGTTCTTCCAAAGATCGTTGTGTAGGATAGCATCTTTCTTATACTAGCCTAAGAACACATTAAGACAAAAGTTAAACTGCCATACAGATTGTGAGAGTACTGTATCTCCAACAAATTGGGTTAGTAAGGTTACTCTCCTCAGTTAACCAGTAGCTTGTTTTGCCAGGTCTTATTTCACGGGATCTCCGATCACATAGGTTGGGTTACCACCGTGGCAACTTTTGTGTGTCTCATACCCATCTTCCTTGAAGCATTTTCTATCACGGTTCATGATAGCCCTTTGCTAAAGGAGGTTGCCAGATTCTTAGCCTGATTGGATGTAAGCCAACGCTAATACTTTGCCGTTTCTTAAATGTCTGACATATTTCAATATCCTTATATGCTTTGTGGATTGCATGTTGTCTTTGAACTCTTTGCCTCAACAATCACTATGTGGTTGTCACAATTCATAAGGATAGCTAGAATTGGATTTTCAACCACTGCCAGTCCATCAAAATCTCTTGAAGCCATTCCACTTTCGTACAAAATTTATCTGATGATGTGAGTTATGCTTCCATTGTTGACTTCGTTAAACTAGTCATCTTGCAAGAATTTCAGAAAATAAACACCACCAAGTATGAACACATATCCATTGGAGGCTTTATTTTCATCAGCATCAGAGATCCAATTCACATTACTATACCATTTAAGTACCGTGAAGTATCCGGTATAGTGAAGTTCGTGTCTCGCATTACCTTACAGATACACATAACTATTTCAACAACATGCCAATGATCACCCGAATTGGAAACAAACTGGCACATTTTGCTCACAAGAAATGTGATGTCAGGTCTCCTAGCACAAACTAGATATATGAGTGAAACAATCACTTGAGAGTATCTCAGATGATCTAGCCTTTGAACTTTCAAATCCGCACGCTAGGATCATGTGGTGTTGGAGAAGGTTTGCAATATAAATACCCAAAGCGGCTCAAAATCTTCCCAACATAGTGGAATTGCAGAAGTGCAATCCCACCCTCATTGTCTCTCATTAGCTTGATGTTCAAGGTGACATCAGCCACACCTAGGTCTTTCATCTCAAAGTTATGAGATAGGAAAGCCTTAACCTCCTCGATGACTTTGAGGTTGGCTCCAAATATGCATGCCATCGAGATACAAGCATAAAATAACTCCTTCGCCCCCACCATGCTGATAGTATACACACTTGTCAGATTCATTAACAACAAAGCCAACAGATGCTAATGTTTTATCAAACTTCTCACGCATTGCCTAGCTTCTTGTTTTAGGCCATACAAATATTTCAATAGCTTAAACATCATTCCTTCCTGATCATCAGGCTGTTGCATGTAGATTTCCTTGTCTATCTCTCCGTTTAGAAAAGTCGCCTTGAGATCCATTTGATGAATGAGAAGACCCATCAATGCATCCAACAAGAGTAGTACTCAAATGGTTTTCAGTCTAGCCACAGGTGAATAGGTATCAAATAAATCTTCGCCTTCTTTTTGGGTATAACTCTTGGCCATAAGCCCAGCCTTGTACTTTTCAATATTACCATCGAGCTTAAGCTTCCTTTTAAACACCCACTTACATCCCACTGGTTTGCAGCCTTAGGTACGATTAGTGATATCCCATGACCCGTTAGCCAACATGGAATCCATCTCGCTATGGGCCGCATCCTTTCGGTAATTAGCATTTGAAGATGCATAGGCTTCTGAAATAGAATTGGGAGTATCATCCATGAGGCACACAATGAAATTATCACCAAAGAACTTTGTCGTCTTTACCCCTAGAAGGAGCTTCCTCGTCACCCTCCATAGTATTTTCATCTTGTGTTCTCGCATAATATTCCATCAAAATGATAGGTTCAGGAGTCACATCGGATTTGTGTCAAGAATTGCTTTGCATATCTCTCAAAGGAAAAATATCCTCAAAGAATGTGGCATCTTTAGACTCCATGATAGTACTAGCTTCACATTAGGTACATCGGATTTCACCACTAGAAAATGTATAGCCAACGCTATGCTTAGCATAGCCCAGAAAAACGCAGTCCACAGACTTTGGTCCCAGCTTATGCTTTTTGGTTATCGTCTTATCGACATGTTGACTTTCGCCAAACTACCACAAGTGCTTAAGTAAGAGGGGTGTAGTTCTTTTTTTCTCCCATTCCTCATAGGGAGTAATCTCATTTTCTTATGGGAACCTTATTCATGACATGCCATGATGTCAATATAGCGCCCCCCCCCCCCCACCACCATGCCTTGGATAATCCCGATGTATCTAACATGGTGTTAACCAAATCTTTTAGAGTATAATTGTTCCATTCGACAACCCCGTTTGACTGGGATAAATAAGGAGGTGTCCTCTCATGAATAATACTCCGCATAGAATCAATTTAACTCATTAGAAAAGTACTATCCAACACGATCAGACCAAACTCGTTTTATTTCATTTTCAAGTTGCAACTTCTCCCTAGTGTAGAGCCTCATCCTTAGATTTAACAAATACACTTAGCCGAATATAGTGGAATCATCTATCAATGTCATAGAGAAGTTCTTTTCACCTTTAGTGAACACACCATTCATCTCATAGAGATCAGAATGTATGAGCTCTAGTGGCGGCAAGTGTCTCTCCTTCGCGACCTTGTGAGACTTGCAAGGTAGCTCAGGTTATATACACACATGACACTTAGAGCCTTTGGCTAGAGTGATACTTGGGAGTTGGGATTAAATTCAATTTAGCTACTTGCGCCATACAACCAAAATTAATGTGACAAAAGACGTGAATGCCAAACCTCAGATTTGTTCACACTCGAATGAATATGGTTCACGACTTTATTATAAAAATTCGTTAGGAAAAGGCGGAACAGACCTCTGCATTAATATCCTTTTCCAACAAAAAGTCCATATCTCGATATGACTACTCTATTATACTCGAATACTAATTTAAAGCTTTCCTTACATAGAAGGGAGCCACTAACAAGATTCTTTTTGATAGCGGTACATGCTACATATTCTTTAGCTACACGATATTTCCCAAAGTAAACTTCAGATCCAATGTGCCAACACTAGGAACAGACGCATGCGAGCCATTCCCCATCAAAACGGAGCAATCTCGTGTGACCTGGTAAGAAGATAACAATAACACATTAACACACACATGAATATTTGCACCTGTATCAACCCACCAATCAGTAGACTAACAAATTGGAAGTATAGTAAAGAAATTACCATACCCAGATACCCCCATTATCATTGTTGCTCGTGGTCAGATTGGCAGATTTGGAGTCCTGCCCTTACTTCTTAGACTTGTTCGGGCACCTTTCGGCCTAGTGACCATCATCACCACAAGTGAAGCAACCAACATTCTTCTTGTCTTTCTTCTTACCCTTCTTATTGAAGGTAGTATTTTGCCGGATCATTTTATTTCTCTTGAACTTGTTGAAATTCTTCTGCATCATATTTGCGCTAGAAGATCCCTCAACCCCTTTCATGTGTGAATCATTTGCTCTTGAAATCTGCTCAACCACAGATGACCGATGACACCTCAATGGAGAATTCATGTCTCAAGTGATTAAGAGAAGTAGCAAAGTTCCTCCGAGAAGGAGGGAGTTTAGCAATTATGCATCCCATGACAAACATGTTCGGTAATTTACACTAAAGGAGTTCGAGCTCCTTAGCGATCCACTGTATCTCATGAGCCTGGTCCAGTAGAATATGACTATCAACCATCATGTAATCATAATCATGGAACTGCTCCATAGCATACATCTCACTTCTAGCATCGGTTGCACCACACTTAGCTTCGAGCGCATCCCGCAAGTTCTTGGCAACCCACATATGGAGATATGCGTCAACTAACATGTCTCCGATCACACTCAGAACGGCTCCCACAAAATGGTGGTAGCCTCCCTAAACGCCTTCTCATGTTTAGGAGCAATTAATCGTTCCTGTGGGGGTGCCACCAGCGACCTAGAACACGTTCATCGATGAGAGCCACAAGGTACTCTTAGTCTATCAACGCTTAAAATGTGTACCTGTAAACGGGTCCGGTTTCAATGTAGAAAAAAAACCTTGAATAAAAAATGCCTATACAAATAAGATTTTTGGATTGTTGGACATATTAGCATTTTTTGATTAATTTAACAGTATGAAGCTCATACAGATATTTAAACATGTGAGCATGCAATGAACATAGAACCGAAACGTCTATGAACAAAGTAAATACGGCTAGCACATGAACGAGTAAATACGGGATGAACAGATCATACCCTCCAGTAGGCTAGGCTAAGGTCGCGGATGCGGTAGCGGCTCCAGCTTCATGCACAACCTTCTTCTTGGTGGCGGCGGCATTAGCCATGGCGTCGGTGTCGGGGAAGTAGTTGAAGCAGAGGACGGGGATGAACAGGGAGCATTCGCACCGAGGCGCTCTCCAAAAAACTTATCACCCTTCTCCCAGTGTAGGATCGCAAAGTAAGGGGTTCTGGAGGCCTACTCTCCTGAACGGCCATGGGATCGCCTTAAGCATCAACAGTGAGTGGAGCAGTAAAGTGACAGCTAGGGTTGTGAGCAACGAGGAACTGAGTGTGTCGGTTGGAGTGTGAACACGTCCAATATATAGGTCATCCTGCAGGGAGTCATGGGCTTAGGCTTAGGCCCACGCCCAAGTCGACAAACAACTCATAGTCCAATGTCTCGAATAGTGGCACTTCTATTAACGACTCATAATCAATATCTAATTAATTAACCGTTCATGACTAGCAAAAAATAAAACGTACATATGACATAAGTATGAGTTCGGATCGTTTACAAAACACACACGGGCAAGGCGGGCGACAACGGAGGAGCAGGTGTGTACCACTTATTTTCTCAAGCTCCAATAACATATAAAAGAGAATCTCATATAAAGATGTCTCAACTCTCTTCCACTAACGGTATGGTATTAAACTTTTCACCATTTCATGACACCCTACATAAACATAGGCCTTAGAGATTAACAAGAAATTATTGATCATATGGGCCCAAGGCCCATCTATAATTCAACAAATCTCTTCTTTGAGATAAACTCGTCTAGAGCCTTCCACACATACCTATGTAGTGTGTGCATATGTGTGATCATAACTTTTGGGTAAAAACTAAACCTAGGGAAACATTAGGCCGGGACGAGCTTGTAAAAGCCCAAACTTCTTTTCTCAAGCCCGAGCCTAACCTGAAGCCCAAAATACACTCTACTTGATCAAATTTGTAACCCTCATTAGCAGATTCATTTTCAGTAGTTTCCCTGATCAAACTAGAGGTTACCAAGGAACCATGCAGAGCCTGAGCCTGACCAAAATCTTGTTTTCCAATGTTCACATGTGTAAGCCTGGCCTGGAATACTGAAAAGGGAAGCTCGAGCCCAAACTGAACTACCATCCGGGCTGCAAAATGAGGCCCAAGCCCAGCCCGAACGGCAAGTATGGCCCAACTCCACATGGGTTTTTCAGGCCGGGCTGCTCATACTCAGGTCTACTAAAGGCTATCACGCTATAAAAAAATTTATCTCTAACAAAGAAACCATCTCTAAAAAAAGACGATAAAAAACAAGTTGAAAAAATTGCTTTTATATCTAAATCGATCGGCGTTTGGATTTTGCTCTTTCCCGCGCACGGATGTAATGTTGCAAGTAAAATAACACGAGGTGACGCCATGGGATGCGTTTGCAGCTTGGCATGGGCAGCGCGCTGGAGACGCTGTGTGGGCAGGCGGTGGGCGCGGGGCAGGTGGACATGCTGGGCATCTACATCCAGCGCTCCTGGATCATCTGCGGCGCCACCGCGCTGGCCCTCGTGCCGACCTATGTTTTCACGACGCCCATCCTACGGGCCCTCCACCAGCCTGCCACCATCTCCGCCGTCGCCGGCCGGTACACACGATGGGTTGTTCCGCAGTTGTTCGCCTACGCCGCCAATTTCCCGCTGCAGAAGTTCTTACAGGCGCAGAGCAAGGTCTGGGCCATGACTTCCATCTCCGGCGTGGGGCTCGCCCTCCACATCGTGCTCAACTACGTCTTCGTCACACGCCTCGGTCATGGCCTCTTCAGCGCCGCCATGATTGGGAATGTCACCTGGTGGATCATCATCCTCGCGCAGTTCGCCTACCTCGTCTCCGGCTGCTTCCCCGAGGCGTGGAAGGGGTTCTCGATGCTCGCCTTCAGCAACATCGCCGCCTTCGTCAAGCTGTCCCTCGCCTCCGCCGCCATGCTCTGGTTGGCAGATACACGAACTTAATTGAAATCAGCATGTAGGTTGCTTAAAATGCACCATCATTTTCAATAGTACTTATAAATTTATACATGTGTGTGTTATCTAGCTTGGAGGTCTGGTACTACACTGCAGTGCTCATCCTTGTGGGTCTCCTGAAGAATGCTCAACTCGAGGTTGACATCATGTCAGTCTGGTAAGAAAATTTCCTCTGGCAAACTTGTAACTGAACTTTGTGTACATGTAAAGAATCGATTCATTGATCAGACTACATCTGAAATTGACAGCATCAACTACCAGCTCTGGGCCGTGATGGTTGCACTAGGCCTCAATGGAGCAGTGAGGTATAATGCGCTCAACAACACAAACATAGCACCACCAACACAAGACTGCAACTGTACAAAAGTAGATGAAATCCATTGCTCCCTCCAATCCAAATTAATTGACGCAGCCTATATACAATGTTCATTTTACATTATATAGAGGCTGCGTCAATTAATTCGGATTGGAAGGAGTAGTGTTTGTGCTAATACAAAAATTGTCTGACATGCAGCGTTAGGGTGTCGAACGAGCTGGGTGCGAACAAGCCAAAAGCGGCCAGGTTCTCGGTGATCATGGCGGTATCGACGTCCGCCGCCATCGGTGCGGTGTTCCTGGCCGTGTTCCTCACCTGGAGGACCGAGCTGCCACGGTTCTTCAGCAACAACGATGAGGTGGTGAGCGAGGCTGCAAAGCTCGGTTACCTTCTTGCAGCAACCATCTTCCTCAACAGCATCCAGCCTGTGCTCACAGGCACGTACCACGGAGTTACCAAATCAAGCCATTATTCCCAATGGCAACAGGAAGATCTGAACAGCAAACTTTTCGGTGTCGCTGTGCAGGTGTGGTGATAGGAGCAGGGTGGCAGACGCTTGTTGCCTTCATAAACATTGGATGCTACTACTTGGTTGGCATCCCACTGGGATTCCTCTTTGGCTTCGAGCTTAAACTTGGTGCACTGGTAAGGACAAAATCAAATCAACTTCCAATATGAAACGGGCAATCGGACTCTAACCTCTGCTCTGAACATACAACACTGTGTTTCTGCAGGGAATTTGGGCGGGAATGTCCATTGGCACGCTGCTGCAGACTGTTGTACTTCTCATAATTTGCTTCAGAACCAAGTGGAAGAAGCAGGTGCAGTACTATGCTAATATCACTCAATGCAAGATTTTTATTTCTATAGATACGACTCAATCGAAGTTATTTCTTGACTCGATTGAAGTTGAGCAGATCTTTAATCTGAACTTCTGACGCTGCAGGCTATGTTGGCCGAAGGGAGGATAAGGGAGTGGGGAGGAAGCAGCGAAACATTGCCGGCGGCGACAAACGGTAGCATAGCTAGATGATCAGATGGTTCCTGCATGCAGATTGGGCAATGCTATTTATATGTACATGGAAAACACATATATATGTAGACTGTAGAACTAATTAACCTGGACAAATTAAGATTGATCCAATGAATACCTCGACTTCGTCATTGGGGAAATCGGTCTTTTAGGATTTGTTTGGATCGAAGAAATGAAATCAACTATTAATTCCTACTTTAATGAGAATTAGAATTGGGGATCAATTTCAGTTCAGGTATATGGATGGCGACAGGGTTGCAAAACCGAATTAGTAGTGAAGTCAAATCTAAGTTTTGTTTGGTTCAGCACTTTGAAGAATCGAGCGCGCAAACACACACGAATGTATTTCTGTATGCACGGATGTTCATCGCTTGCCCGCACGCGGCTAGGATTTGGGCTCAGGCAGGCTTATCTACAACCCCGAGATTCCAAGACTTGTGGCTCTCTGAACTTCCGCTACAACTGGACTACCGAATCTGGCCAGAAGTGTTGCTTGTAATTCTGTGGAAATTTTGGGACTCGCACAATGCTGCTGCTTTTAGGGCCGTAGACCACCCTCCTCTAGACTCTAGTCACCTTCAGGAACAATGTAACTGATTTTGAGCTGTACTCTTTTCGTTTTAGAGACCCAAGTTGACAAGGTAGCTGCCAGGTCTTGGCTTAGCTATCTTACCACACGCCGCCGTGAGACCCTGTAACTTTCTTTTGGCCGTTTGAGAAAATAGAGTGGGAAGAGGAACATATATTGTACTTATTTTTATACAAATTACTCCATCCATCACATAATGTAAGATGTTTTTTGATACTAGGAAGTACTACTGAATATGAATTATATATTTCCTACGAACTAATTTGTACAATGGATTGTAGTAGTCTTTTTTTCCTTATACTAGAACAATGCCCGCACGTTGCAACGGGATATAAATATTCTAGTACGTTAGTTTGTGATTTACCTGTTAATAAAATGCGATTGTGTAAATAAATGTTCATCAAATTCTGACCCTGAATTATCTTATATTTTGATTAGAAGTTTGGTAAGTAAATTAAAATGGAATTGGTTCAAAAGATAAGTAAATTAAGGTGATTAATTATCACATACATGGAAGGTTGGACGAAGGGTGATGGGAAGAAAGGTGAAATGAAACCTTACGTTCTTTTTAAGTAGTAAAGATTTTATCGCATATTCATATATATGTACTTATTTTTTTTCTTGTTAACCCATCATGTACTTTTAAATATATACGTAGGGCATTTACAAGAAAGCACCACAGAATTGACAAAGCAGAGTACTTACAAGCTAGCGAATCCTTCAGCTCAACGAACGGACCAATGGCACTTACTGGCTTGCTAGCTGCCGGAGGTGGCGGCGATTGGACTGCTGGCGGTGGCAATCCGTACTGTGGCGCCGCAGCTCGGACGCCGTACGCCGTGTGTCCGCCTCCTCTTTCACTCCGCTACTCGTCGCCTGCGCTCGTGGCCGCCGCCCCTCGCCGCGAAACCCTTGAGCACAGAACTGTTCTTTGCAGGCTTCCCCAACACTGCAGGTGTGCATATGGGCCGCGCGAGAATACATCGAGTGCCAATACCAGGATGAACATGTGGCTAAATGTTTATTCAACGCACATGGCGAATAGTAATGGGCTTGGCCAATTATCTCCGTTTTTTTCGTACCGTTTTCTCTGCCGGTTTTCCGCCTCGTTTTTTTTCAGTTTCAGCAGCTTATTTTTTATTATCTTCTATTTTATCTTTACGTTACGTTTTTTTATAGTTTTATAAAGTGTTTTTATTTTATTTTTATTTTTTTCCATTTTGGAAATTTGTGTCCTTTTAAAAAAATAGTGAACGTTCTCTAAATCATGATCATTGTTTAAAAATTGTAAGCTTTTCTAATTCGTTGATATTATTGAGAATATACTATTTTTTTCAACAATATAAATTTAATAAAAAATATTTTGAAAAAAAATCACAAGAAAATTTCTAAATACTTAAACACTTCTTTAGCTCGTGAACAATTTTATAAATTCGTAAGCATGTTTCATAATTTGTGAACTTTTACTATTTTAAATGGATGAAAAAAGTACGAGATAAATGAACCAAATTGGATTAAAAAAACATGCCTAAATATAAAAAGCTATCTGACATAGGTGCTATAACAACTAAAACTAATGAAAAAGTGAATGTAAGGAGTGTTCTTCATTTTGAAAATAATAAAACATATGAAGCGCCGACAAATATTGTGTAAAAGAGGAGGGGGGGGGGGGGGGACTGAACTAAACGGAAAATTATTTTGAACAAAAATGTGAAATATGAACTACATAGATTTGCTTCAAGTGCCCAACACGTATACCAACCTTCCATTTTCGTCAAATGACCCGGCTTCCCCTGGCTCTTCCACCGTCCAGGCTCCCTTTCCTCCCTATGCTCCCCCGACAGAGGCCCGTCACGCTTCGCGCCTGCGGCGTTTTCATTCATGAACTTCCAACGGACTAAGCGCCAAAGCCGGATGGTTTCATTGGTGCGTTTTATCAGCGAGCATGGTCGATCATTAAGCACGATGTTATGGAGGTTTTCATGAAGTTATTTGTTGGTGATGGAAGAGGTTTTGCGAAGCTCAACAAGGCACACATTGTGCTTATACCCAAGAAGCCGGATGCCTAGGAAGTGGGAGACTTTAGGCCAATCAGCCTTATACACAGCATCCCCAAGCTTTTCGCCAAGGTGCTTGCTAATCGCCTGCGAATTCGAATGCCGGAGGTGGTCGGAGCCAATCAGTCCGCGTTCATCCGAGGAAGACACTTGCATGCACTAGTAGAAAACGAAGCTTTAGCGCCGGTTCGTAAGGGCCTTTAGTGCCGGTTATGGAACCGGCACTAAAATGTGGGCACTAAAGCCCCCTTTAGTACCGGGTTCGGCACGAACCGGGCGCTTAAAGAGCCACCACGTGGCGTGAGCTCACGCATACAGTAAGGGCACCTTTAGTACCGGTTGGTGTTACCAACCGTACTAAAGGTTTTTTTTGAATTTTTTTGAAAATTTTGGAAAAAAATTTGACTTTTTTCGATTTTTAATTTTTACGAATTATTTGATGATTTAGTCTCTAATCACCTCTCTTAACTGCTCAAGTGTGGATTACTCATTCCAAATCATCTAACTTCCCGACCGGTCACCCATCCCTCTCACTACTCCAAATTTCGAGCACGCTTAACTTTCGGGTTCTATTCTCCTTCGCTTCGAAGTCTGCACTTGTTGTTTTCCTAACAATAGTAAGATGTCAATCCTATTAACCCTCGGGAGTTTAGCTTGAGCATGAAGTCACACATTTCACCGTTTGAGTTTGAAACTATTATTCTAAAAAACAGTAATTATTTAGTAACGCTAATATTTCTTGAATAAGTTTGACCATAGTTTGGCCAAAATTCAAAAAATTGAAATAATTATTTAGTAACACTAATATTCTTGAATAATTATGTAGTAACATTAATACTTCTTGAATAAGTTGTTTGACTAAATTTAACCAAAAAATTTTAAAAAAACTGAAATTTGACCATATCTTTTTTTCCTTTTCGAATTTGAGGATTCTAAAAAATTCCAAACAGGCCATAGGCGGTCTCCATCGGATGCGGATTTTCGTGCTGAATTTTTTCATATATTATACGTTTTTTTCCGACATCGTATGCAGAAGTTATAGCCATTTTACATTTTCCCTACACTTTTTGCAAAACATGTCCAAATTTAAGTTTTTTAATTTTCCTAACTAGTAGATGTAGTAATATAACTACATCTTGAAGAATTTTATTTTTTGAATTTTTTATTATTTTCTTTTGTATTTTTCAAAACTGAAATGGCGATATACAGGGGGGTAGGGATTGAAAATTGCCCTTTAATACGGTTCAGGCACGAACCGGTACTATAGGTCAAACCCCTTTAGTACCGGTTTGTGCCACGAACCGGTACTAAAGTTGATCATGGGCCCGGCTGGCCTTGCCACCACCACCCCTTTAGTACCGGTTCGTGCACGAAGCGGTACTAAAGGTTCAACACGAACCGGCATTAATGCAAATCCGTTTGAACCGGCACTAATGGTACCATTAGTACCGGGCCAAAATCAAACCGACACTAATGTGCTTCACGTTTGACCCTTTTTCTACTAGTGATGACAACTTCCTATTGGTGCGCCAGGTTGCCCACAGGCTCTATGCTCGCAGATCTCCCGCGGCCTTCCTCAAGATAGACATATCGAGAGCTTTCGACTCCCTGTCCTGGCCCTTTCTGTTCGAGGTACTGGTGGCTAAAGGTTTTGGCATGCGGTGGATCAAATGGATCGCGGTTCTGCTTCATTCAGCTAGCACCAAGGTGATTGTCAATGGTATACCCGGGGACTGCATCTACCATGCACAAGGATTGCGGCAAGGAGATCCCATCTCTCCAATGCTTTTTGTGATTGCAATGGATGCGCTTCCAGCTCTTGTCAAGAAGGGTATGGAGGAGGGTGTGCTTAGTATGTTCTCAGGAATCTCGGCCATGCAGAGGCTTTCCATATACACGGACGATGTGGCCATGTTCATTAGGCCGACGGCACAGGACCTCAACTTTGTCAGGATGGCACTCAAAGTGTTTGGTATGGCTTCTAGACTCAGGGTCAATTATCGCAAGTCATCGGCCATCCTTATCAGAGGAGATAGCAGTGACCGGGCTCGGGTGGAGGAGATTCTTCAGTGTGACCTTGCAGAGTTCCCTTGCCGATATCTAGGACTGCAGCTGACCATCAAGAGTCTTACTAGAGCACAGTGGCAGCCGATGCTGGACCAAGTTAAGCAATTCGTATCGGCCTGGCAGCGGGGCCTCATTCAGAGAGCTGGCCGGCTCGTGATTGTGCAATCTGTCATAGCTGCGAAGCCTGATCACCACTTCATGATTACTGATGCTCCTGACTGGGTGTTCGAGGAGATCAACAAATGGATGAGATCCTTCTTCTGGGCCGGGAAAGACAAGATCAACGGAGGGCAGTGCCTGGTGGCGTGGGAGACGATCTGCAGACCAAAGTGCTACGGTGCCTTGCGAGTGAAGAACAAGAAGTTACAGGCATTAGCACTTAGAGTGCGTTGGGAGTGGCTTAAGAGGACAGAACCACAAAGACTGTGGCAAGGACTGCAAATGGTGGGTGACCCGGAGGCGAGGGCAGTCTTTGATAGCCTCGTCAACATAAGAGTGGGATCAAATACTAAGGTGCTCTTCTGGACAGATAGATGGCTGCATGGATTCTCAGTTGGTGACATCGCTCCCTTGCTGCTGGGCTTGGTCACGCCAAGGAACATCAACAATAGGACGGTCCAGCAGGCCCTGGATGACGATAGTTGGTTGCTGGATGTACAGGAGAACCCCTCGTTTACGGCACAGATCCAACTCATGCATCTCTGTCATGCGATCGCCACTATTGAGAGGAACCTCGATGAACCGGACGTCTTCACCTGGCCTTGTGCTGCGTCGGGCAAATACTTAGCAAGCTCGGTGTACGACAGACTCTGCATGGGGCTTGAGACCTTCCAAACTGCCAAATGCATCTGGAGAAGCTGGGCACCATTGAAATGCAAGATCTTTATGTGGTTGGCAGTTCAATACAGAATCTGGACGTCAGATAGAAGAGCTAGGCATGGCTTGCAAGACCAGCCCTCGGCTTGCTTCGCCTGCCTTCAAGCTGAAGATAACGTGAACCACATCTTTGCCCATTGCGTCTACGCCAAGGAAGTATGGCACCGGATATGGGAACATCTTCAAATCAATGTGCACGCGCCTTCAACCACTGACACTTTAACAGACTTGTGGCTTAGGGAAAGAAGAAGCTTCCATAGACGGGAGAAAAGAGGTTTCGACACTTTGGTCACGGCCACCACATGGTCCATTTGGAAACAGAGGAACGCTCGAGTGTTTAACCGTCCGGATCGGCAATTGGCACCAAGTGCACTGGCTGACAAGGTGCTTGCAAAGGTAGCGGAATGGAGGCTTGCGGGTCTAGGTGCGGGAGGTTTACAACGCTTTGTGAGAACTTAGCTTTAGGCCCTTAGGTGGTGGTGTGTGTTTCGCGTTTGGTCTTGTGTTCGCACTAGGGCAAACTTCTTGTACATATATTCGATCTTCTATAAAATTATGGTACGCCATTGGCATACTCTCGAAAAAAAATGCAAAATTGGAATGACAAACCACAAACATGACCGAGTAGAAAGCATGACACCTGCTCGATAGGACAACAAATTTGAATCCTGTCTCCAACTGTTTAACATTCTAGAAGAGCAAAATCGCTTATCTCATGTCACGCAAAGGCCTTTGTCTGATATAAGAACTAACCTGTCGTATGCAAACATACTGAGCCATTCATATGGTGTTATTTGCTTCTATCGAACATGCAGGCCAATTCAACAGAATGTTTGTTCAGACCCAGACCTCCGTCCTAGTCCTCCCCAGACCAGTTTCCAGGTTCTTTAGTTCCGACCATCCTCTTCCTTGTTTGAGTTCAGTTATATCAGATGGACATGGGAACAGAAATTCCCAGTTAACTATGTGAACACTACAATCCAGAACTGTGCCATGACAACGGAAGTATTCAGATTCCCCAAGCTCTAGATTGCTATGCACAAGAGTAGCAAAAGCAAATATATAAAACCTTTATGACATGTATTTTCACCAATGTCGAAAATATAGGCAAGACACAATAATGGAACCCCATACACACATACCGAAAGGCATTGCTTTCAGACATCAAAATACATTCAACTTTCTTTCTGTATATCGAATATCAATAATCTACATTGTGCACACAATCATAAAATGAGACTGGCCAGCTAAAGATTTTCTCATGTTTGCTATCACCTTGACAAATTCATATCTAAAGCAAAAGATCCCTGCAATTTATGGTATATGATGACTAAATCCTCTTCTTTTTTTCTGTGTTCTATTTGTCATCTTACGCGTATAGCATTTGGTATGCCTAACTTTGAACCAAAAAGCCCTCATAGGATATGCCCCATGCTCACAAACCAAAGATGCAAAACCCTAACTCAACTTGGAAAAGAGCCTGACCGCTTGATATGATCAAGGGTACCTCTCAAGCCATAGCGTTCAACTGCTCGAATGCCAGCTCGAAACCCATCTCCATATATTGCAGAGGGATCTGTTTCGATCTGGTGCTTGAAGAACTCTCCAAGTTTTTTCTCGAAGTCAGTCTTTTCACCCTTTTTTGCCGAGGAAGATGTTGAAGAAGGTGTCGCTGTTGCTTCTGCTGCTACAGCAGCTGCTTCAGATGTGGTTGCAATGCTACTACTTGAACCTGATACGATTTCAGACTCAAGCCAGAGATGAGCTAGGACCTGACAGATGCCTTCTTCAACCTCTGGACTACGGATTCGGTATCCTATAAATAAAGAGAAGATATCAATATGTAGATGTAGCAGTGTTTGATGGCACAAAAGTAGAAGTATGCTTAAGATTCTGCAAACCGAAAATAGACACGTACAATAGTACCTTTAAGTCGAAGGTATGCATGCATCATCTCATGAGCTAGAATATAGCCTGTGAGCAGTCTGCAAGCAATTAGTCAGTGGAAATCAAACATACGCACATTCGCAAGAAAGGACTTCTTAACAGGTTCGTAAACTGGTTGCAGATCAACATCAATCAAACATTAGCATCAACTGTGCTCAGTTCGGAAAACGTATGAAAATAACTAAATTTACCTTGGCAAAGCATATAGTACAAGAATTGCAGTCACTTCACACCGCCGAACTAGTTTGTGTGGTGCTGTAGAAATGTCTATCATTTTGTTTCCTGGTCCAAGTATTGGTCGTCTCGATATCTGTGTAGTGTATGTTAATTTACCATGAATTCTCATAAGTATGAAGGTGACATACAAGAAAATGTTGTAAGAACCTACCATTCTGACAATTTGCTCTTCCGATAGGCAGAGACCCCTAGTTTCAGGAAGGTGATGCCCCTAATCAAGCAGGTTAAAATATTAGTTAATCAACATACATTAAAAAATGGTGAATATCATATCACTTACCATTTTCTCTACTTCCCTGGCTTCATTTAAACCTTGACGTTCAACCAAAAGCAAGGGGATCTGTTGCTCTACTTTCATGTTCAAACCCTCATAGAATTCCTGGATATCAATGTATACTGGTTGGCACTCGTCTGTGTCCATTATTGAAGTATATAGACACTCCAAGCAGAGCTTCCGGCCATCATCTAATGTTATGTACTTGATATCCTTTGGCTGGGGTTGATGATAAAAAATGGAAGATGCAAAATTCATTAAACCAATCAAATGTGAATATTTGCACTATGAATTGAAGCAGCTGTAACTGAACTAAACTGCCCGTTAATTTCTGATTGGTATAGTGATAACCCTAACCTCCATTCGTTCGCAACTGCAACACCTATGAGTACCGTCATTGTCATGCGAAGGACAATACTTCTGCATCCAGAAAGGATGGGCCCGGTATTCAATTAAACCATTTTTATTTGTTCGAATCTGGTCACAAAAATACAATCAGCACATTTCAACAGATAAATTAAAAATTAGGCACCACCAAATACTCAAGCTCACTCATAAACTTGAAACACCAGTTGCTTACAAAGTTCTTGCAAACATCACATTTTGGATGAAAGTTCTCCTTGTAGCAGGAACTGTGGTATGGATGATCTTCATGTACTGCAAACTTGCCAACAGAAAGGTTGACATTTATAATTTTATCACAAGTTGAAGTATGTTAAATCAAATGTGTTAGTTTGTGTACCTCGGAGTCTGATATTGGCTCACTGCAAGCTGAACACCTGAAGCACTGAGGGTGCCAAACAGAGTCCATACAACTGAGAAACTGTCCATGTCCAAGTGGAGTTTTACATCCAGCACAAACCCTACATGAGTCAATATGGTGCACCATATCTATTAAAAATGCAAAACAAAGAAGCTCCTGGCGAAAACAAATGGAGACAGAACCCAATGATTCTACCATCTTATAATAGAGTTGAGTTCTGAGAGCCCAAGGTTTCCACTATTTTACTCTACAGTAAGGGTATTAGAACTCGAGGAGACAATTGATTTCATATGGCAGGTATAAGAGTGTGACTTAACAATGGCAGCATGCAAAGAGAGAATTGTTTCATAACTTAAAGGTAAGCGGAAGATATATGTCACTATGCAGTTAAATTTCGAAAAGACTGTCTGACTACCAAAAGTATTCAAATTTGTCACCTGTAACAATATTGCTACCTTTTTGCAAAAAATATGTCATTCACTATAAATTTTTATATTTTTTACAAACATAATTGGATATGGATGGTCAAAGGTCTATATCGAGACCACATTTATGCCGGAAACAAGTAAAATGGAATGAAGGTAACTAATACATAATACTGCCGGGACAACGCATATGTTTACATTGTTTACCCATAATCAACCCAACCAACAAGTCAGTGCATACGCTCCCAACACTAATCAAACGTTCCTAATCGGGGAAAGTTCCGCCGTATAGCAGTCAACTGGATTAGCTGCATCCACCGGTAAGCCTCAATGCTACCCAAGTCTTTCCGAGCTTACACTTTTACAACCCATACGCTTGGAATAAAATGTGAAACTATACTAGTGGTCATTGTTACATGAACGATTTTTCAGTGGAGTACAAACTCAATTTGAAACATAAATATTGATCCCCGGTCCCAATCACATCCTGATCTTGGACTGAGCAGTATGATTTAGATCAGCAGTTTAGATACGGTTTCTGCTGTTTCTATATTGTATAAAGTAGGTTGCAGAGTATGAACCGCACATTCACAAGCCTGATGAACAGAATGCCCTAGTATTCGTTGTCATCCCACAGGAATGTACCTTCTCATATCATGCTATGAAGCTGGTCATGAATCAATGGCCTAATGCTATTTTATTACATGTCCTGAATTTTGCTTCATCCCCCAAGTTGATGATACATGAGGTTAAACATCCAAAATCGTATTCGTTCTCACCTTTTGTGAGATCAACAAGTTACAGCAATGGATGTAAGTGAAGCACATCTCAACCAAATATATCTGCATGTGTTTTTTTGCTATAAAATCAATAAGTTAGAAAAACCAACACAGTAGATTGTTATTCACTGTTTCACACTAATGCAACATGCAATGCAAGCGCCACTCAGTGGTGTCAAGTGTCAACGAAAGAAAAACAAACTTTTCCAAGTCCAGAAGCTAAATTATCGTGAAACTAGAGATGAATCATAATGTACTATTATAACAAATACCTCGATCTACTTGATGGCAAGATATCTGGCAGTAGGCTAGTTGCTGGAGTACTATCTGAGTGAACTCCCCCCGCCGGAATCTTCTGACGAAGAGGATGTTTATCTTTCAAACTTTCTTGCAGAGCCCGTGCAAGCTCTTCATCTTCTTCTAAATGATCATCACTATCTGGTTCATAAGTAAAAGCAAATGACAAAACATTAAATATATTCTTTCTATCAACTATTCAACTTTACATATTTGGACATGCTCATTAACCTAGAACTGCTATTCCAAACTAAGAAACTTTAATGACACATGCAACTAGGTACAAGAATCTCTAAACTAGAGACTATCAAAACTGGTTTAGTTGGGATAATACAAACCAATGGCCTTTCCCTTCCTTTGACCTTCCTCTGATAAGGATAATGCAATAGCACGATCTATGTCTTCATTGTCACTGGTATGTGTACCCTACAGTATAATTGGAACCAAATTAGCAACAGTGAAGTAAATAAAGCTGTTCATTTTATCTTGGAATCATGTACCACGTTGTGCGCCCTGATTTATATAAAAATGCAGTGGCTCCTGAAAAATAAAGCTGTTCATTATATCTTGGAATCATGTACCACGTTGTGCGCCCTGATTTATATAAAAATGCAGTGGCTCCTGAAAAATAAAGCACAAATTGCTCGATCCCTCACTATCTATGCTTCTGTAGGATTCAAATTTAAACTTCCCACAACTGATTTATCCCATGTGATTTGTCACAGAGAAGAGCAATTTTAAATTGAGAGAGTAATAAACAGACAAGGAAGCGCATGATAAAATGATAATATATGATAGTCAGAATTAAGATTTGAAGAACCATGATTCGCTTCTATGCATTTTTAGGAATGAACATTTTACAGCTAGTTATTTCCAGCGAAGAAGAAGAAGGCAAAATTGGGCAGTACATGTGACGTAGCGTGCTGGGTTGAATAGCCTTCACTAAAGTTCCCGTCGTACTGTCCTCTTATAACTTTATTTACCGAACTTTTAACAACTTTGCTCAGCCAACCCATGTATTTCTTTATTGGAGGATGAAGATCCATTTTGTCCACCCGATGATGAAAATCTATTTTGTTCAGCCGATGATGACGATCCCTTGGAGGATGACGATCCTTTGGAGGATGACGATCCCTTGGAGGATGACGACTCATTTTGTGCATCCGAAGGTGGACAACCCTTGTGCCTGCAGCAAAAAGTAAATTCATGCAGAAATAAGCTAAGAGAGACCTGCAGCTGAGTTTCTTATTTGCATTAAAAGCCAACATTGGGAGGAAGTTGAATTTAAGGCTCTAGGCCTGCATCTCCATTAGTATCTCATTTTGTTCATTTTCCACATAGATTTCAATAGTGGGCGCTGATGCTCTAGGAAACAAACAGCGCATATGTTACTAAATATCTGTTACTATGGCTCCAAATCTTATTTCATACTTCCCATGCCTAGAGCAACCAGTTTCCCTCTGAAAAATGTGATTTTCAATTATCAAATTCGGAGAACACATAAGCAAAAGGCTGTGCCATGTTCATAGACAATCGCCAGTTCGCCACTCACAGAATTTATTGAGAACTTAGAGCAGGCAATTAGGTGAGATCTGCTTTGAAATGGAACACCTCAGGTATACTAAAAACGGGATAATGATTCATTATCCATCCGAGGGTGGACTCGACAAGATATTTTTGGTGGAAATGTCAACGATGGGCTCTCAGAGGGATCAGATCATGAAAAAGAAGCCCCGGAACAGCATTGGAACTTGAGAAAGGGAAAGCCATGGCCTCTTACCTCGGGGAAGGAAAGGTACGCGCCAGCGACCTTGGATTCAGCAGAGCACGGACGGGGCTGGAACTGCGCGTCTGTGGGATGCTATATGAACCACAAGAACTTCCAGCCAAACCGCGTGTCCGGTCTCCGCGGCTATTCGTACTGCTTGTCGGCCGGAGACGGCCGGAGAGGCGCGGCGGGGTGCTCCGGCGGGAAGAGAAGGGGGGCGAAACGGATGGGAGGAAGAGGCGAGGAGAGCGTGACATGGACGGGCGAGTCAAGAAAATAAAATGCGAATCTGGTGTGGAGTCGAGCGACGGCTCTCCCCCCTAACTAACTCCCATCCGCCCACCGCTCCGCGTCGCGGTCGTGGCGACGTCAATCCCCCGACGGTACCGGGAGGGGAGGGAGGTGCGCGGCGTCCCTCTCGGGCATTACGTCGAACGTGCTGGGGGCGTGCTAGTGGAGGGAAATCGCGTGGAAACGGCGGTCCGGTCAATTTTGGTTGGATTTGGATGAACTCTCTAGATGAAAGAGTGTGACATATGTCTTTGGTGTCTATAACTCTAGATGATCTCAAGGCTAAAGAGTAAACTGCATCTAGAGTCACTGAACTTATATGCATTTGCAATTTAGTCACAAACTTTAAAATTGTGATGCGCCGGTCACAAACTCAAAACTTGGGATGCCCCAATCAAGGAAGGTAGCAGAAGCAATTATAGAAACATAAAAGTTGAGTTAATTTCACCATTGGTACATGAACTTGCACAATATTAACAGATCCATACACAAACTTGAAAAACCCATACAAAATGGTCACTGAACTCTCGACGCGGTAACAGTTGTTGGAAAATATGCCCTAGAGGCAATAATAAATTAGTTATTATTATTATAGTTCCTTGTTCATGATAATCGTTTATTATCCATGCTATAATTGTATTGATAGGAAACTCAGATACATGTGTGGGTACATAGACAACACCATGTCCCTAGTAAGCCTCTAGTTGACTAGCTCGTTGATCAATAGATGGTTACGGGTTCCTGACCATGGACATTGGATGTCGTTGATAACGGGATCGCATCATTAGTAGATTGATGTGATGGACTTGACCTATCCTAAGCCTATCACAAATATCGTGTTGTTCGTATGCTTTAGCTTTTCTAATTTTAAGTTTCTTTTCCTTAGACCATGAGATTGTGCAACTCAAGATGCACGTAGGAATGCTTTGGGTGTACCAAATGTCACAACGAATCGGGTGGCTATAAAGGTGCACTACTGGGTATCTTCGAAAGTGTACATTGGGTTGGCACGAATCGAGGCTGGGATTTGTCACTCCGTGTGACGGAGAGGTATCTCTGGGCCCTTTCGGTAGGACATCATCATAATGTGCACAATGTGACCAAGGGATTGATCACGGGATGATGTGTTACGGAACGAGTAAAGAGACTTGCCGTAACGAGATTGAACAAGGTATCGGCATACCGACGATCGAATCTCGGCAAGTACAATACCGCTAGACAAAGGGAATTGCATACGGGATTGCTTGAATCCTTGACATCGTGGTTCATCCGATGAGATCATCGTGGAACATGTGGGAGCCAACATGGGTATCCAGATCCCGCTGTTGGTTATTGACCCGAGAACGTCTCGATCATGTCTGCATGGTTCCCGAACCCGTAGGGTCTATACACTTAAGGTTCGGTGACGCTATAGTTGTTATGGGAAATAGTATGTGGTTACCGAAGGTTGTTCGGAGTCCCGGATGAGATCCCGGACATGACGAGGAGCTCCGGAATGGTCCGGAGGTGAAGATCTGTATATTGGACGAAGGGTATTGGAGTCCGGAATTGTTCCGGGGGTACAGGTGATGACCAGCGTGTCCGAAAGGGGTTTCAGAGGCCCCGACAAGCTTTGAGGGGCCTTATGGGCCAAGGGGAGAGGGCACATCAGCCCACTAAGGGGCTGAGCACCCCTCCCACCCCATCTCACGTAACCTGGAGAGGTGGGAGCGCCACCCCTAGGCCAGCCACCCCTCCCGGCTTGGGGGGCAAGTTTCCTAGGGGGTGGGGGCGCCAAAACCCATCTAGGGTTTCCCCTATGGCCGCTGCCCCTCCCCAAGGGAACCCTAGCGCGCCTCCCTCCTCCTTCCCCTGTATATAGTGAGAGAGAGAGAGGGCAACCACACCCTTCCTGGCGCAGCCTCTCCCTCCTCCAACACCTCCTCCTCCTCCGTAGTGCTTGGCGAAGCCTGCTTGGGAGAACCACGAGCTCCATCACCACCATGTCGTCGTCTTGTCGGAGTTCTCCCTCAACTTCTCCTCTCCCCTTGCTGGATCAAGAAGGAGGAGACGTCCCCGGGCTGTACGTGTGTTGAACTCGGAGGCACCGTTGTTCGGTGCTTAGATCGGAATCAACCGCGATCTGAATCGCTGCGAGTACGACTCCTTCATCTGCGTTCTTGTAACGCTTCCGCTTAGCGATCTTCAAGGGTATGAAGATGCTCATCCTCTCCCTCTCTTGTTGCTAGAATCTCCATAGATTGATCTTGGTGATGCGTAGAAAATTTTGAATTTCTGCTACGTTCCCCAACAGTGGCATCATGAGCTAGGTCTATGCGTAGATTCTATGCACGAGTAGAACACAAAGTAGTTGTGGGCAATGATTTGTTCAATTTGCTTGCCGTTACTAGTCTTATCTTGATTCGGCGGCATTGTGGGATGAAGCGTCCCGGACCGACCTTACACGTACGCATTTCCACGGGAGATGTGTTCCACCGATCGACATGCACTTGATGCATAAGGTGGCTAGCGGGTGTCTGTCTCTCCCACTTTAGTCGGATCGGATTCGATGAAGAGGGTCCTTATGAAGGGTAAATAGAAATTGGCATATCACCGTTGTGGCTTTTGCGTAGGTAAGATGCGTTCTTGCTCGAAACCCATAGCAGCCACGTAAAACATGCAACAACAATTAGAGGACGTCTAACTTGTTTTTGCAGGGTATGCTATGTGATGTGATATGGCCAAAAAAGAATGTGATGAATGATATGTGATGTATGAGATTGATCATGTTCTTGTAATAGGAATCACGACTTGCATGTCGATTTAGTATGACAACCGGCAGGAGCCATAGGAGTTGTCTTTATTTATTGTATGACCTGCGTGTCACTGAATAACGTCATGTAATTACTTTACTTCATTGCTAAACCGTTAGCCATAGTAGTAGAAGTAATAGTTGGCGAGAAAACTTCATGGAGACACGATGATGGAGATCATGATGATGGAGATCACGGTGTCATGCCAGTGACGATGATGATCATGGAGCCCCGAAGATGGAGATCAAAAGGAGCAAAATGATATTGGCCATATCATGTCACTTTTTGATTGCATGTGATGTTTATCATGTTTATGCATCTTATCTGCTTAGAACGACGGTAGTAAATAAGATGACCCCTCATTAAAATTTCAAGAAAGTGTTCCCCTAAGCGTGCACCGTTGCGAAAGTTCGTTGTTTCAAGCACCACGTGATGATCGGGTGTGATAGATTCTAACGTTCACATACAAGGGGTGTTAGACAGATTTACACACGCTAAACACTTAGGTTGAATGGACGAGCCTAGCATGTACTGACATGTCCTCGTAAAACAAGAGACCGAAAGGTCGAGCATGAGTCGTATGGTAGATACGATCAACATGAAGATGTTCACCGATGATGACTAGTCCGTCTCACGTGATGATCGGACACGGCCTAGTTGACTCGGATCATGTAATTACTTAGATGACTAAGAGGGATGTCTATCTGAGTGGGAGTTCATAAGATGAACTTAATTATCCTGAACATAGTCAAAAGGTCTTTGCTAATTATGTCGTAAGCTCGCGCTTTAGTCCTACTGTTTAGATATGTTCCTAGAGAAAATTCAGTTGAAAGATGATAGTAGCGATTATGCGAGACTAAGTCCGTAAACCGAGGATTGTCCTCGTTGCTTGGAAGAAGGCTTATGTCCTTAATGCACCGCTTCGGTGCTGAACCTCGAACATCGCTCTGTGGATGTTGCGAACATCGACATACACGCTTTGATAACTACGTGATAGTTCAAGAATGTTAAATGGTTTAGAGTTAAGGCAATCAAGACGATTTCGAAACGTCGCGAAACATCTGAGATCTTTCGAGGGCTGAAATTGGGATTTCAGGCTCGTGCCCACGTCAAGAGGTATAAGACCTCCGACGAGCTTCTTGGCCTACAAACTGAGGGAGAAAAGCTCAATAGTTGAGCTTGTACTCAGATTGTCTGGGTACAACAATCACTTGAATCGAGTGGGAGTTAATCTTCTAGATGAGATAGTGATGTTTCTCCAAAGTCATTGCCACCAAGCTACTAGAGCTTCGTGATGAACTATAACATATCAAGGATCGATATGATGATCCTTGAAGTATTCGCGATGTTTGACGCCGCGAAAGTAGAAGTCAAGTAGGAGCATCAATTGTTGATGGTTAGTAAAACCACTAGTTTCAAGAAGGGCAAGGGCAAGAAGGGGTACTTCATGAAACGGAAAAATAGTTGTTGCTCCAGTGAAAACCCAAGGTTGAACCCAAACCCGAGACTAAGTGCTTCTTTAATGAGAGGAACGGACACTAAAGCAGAACCACCCTAGATACTTGGTAGATAAGAAGGCAGGCAAGGTCGGCGGAAGTATATTGGATATACATTATGTTAATGTGTACTTTACTGGTACTCCTAGTAGCACCAGGATATTAGATACCGGTTCGGTTGCAAAGTGCTAGTAACTTTCGAAATAAAAGCTACGGAATAAAAAGTAGACTAGCTAAAGGTGAGCTGACGATATGTGTTGGAAGTGTTTCCAAGGTTGATATGATCAAGCATCGCACGCTCCCTCTACCTTCGAGATTGGTGTTAAACCTAAATAATTGTTATTTGGTGTTTGCGTTGAGCATAGACATGATTGGATTATGTCTATCGCAATACGGTTATTCATTTAAGGAGAATAATGGTTACTCTGTTTATTTGAATAATACCTTCAATGGTCTTGCACCTAAAATGAATGGTTTATTAAATCTCGATCGTAGTGATACACATGTTCATGCAAAAAGATATAAGATAGTAATGATAGTACCACCTACTTGTGGCACTGCCAATTGAGTCATGTTGGTATAAAACGCATGAAGAAGCTCCATATTGATGGATCTTTGGACTCACTCGTTTTGAAAAGATTAAGACATGCGAACCATGTACATTGGTAGATATGCATGAAGAAACTCCATACAGATGGATCGTTTGGACTCACTTGATTTTGAATCAGTTGAGACATGCAAATCACACCACATGGGTAAGATGACTGAAAGGCCTCGTTTTCAGTAAGATGGAATAAGAAAGCAACTTGTTGGAAATAATACATTTTGATGTGTGCAGTCCAATGAGTGCTGAGTGAAGGAAATATGCCCTAGAGGCAATAATAAAGTTATTATTTATTTCCTTATATCATGATAAATGTTTATTATTCATGCTAGAATTGTATTAACCGGAAACATAATACATGTGTGAATATATAGACAAACAAGATGTCACTAGTATGCCTCTACTTGACTAGCTTGTTAATCAAAGATGGTTATGTTTCCTAACCATGAACAAGGAGTTGTTATTTGATTAACAAGGTCACATCATTAGTATAATGATCTGATTGACATGACCCATTCCGTTAGCTTAACACTTGATCGTTTAGTATGTTAATGCTTTCTTCATGACCCATACATGTTCCTGTAACTATGAGATTATGCAACTCCGTTTCTGGGAGGAACACTTTGGGTGCTACCAAACGTCACAACGTAATCGGGTGATTATAAAGGAGTACTACAGGTGTCTCCAAAGGTACTTGTTGGGTTGGCGTATTTCGAGATTAGGTTTTGTCACTCCGATTGTGGAGAGGTATCTCTAGGCCTTCTCGGTGATACACATCACTTAAGCCTTGCAAGCATTACAACTAATGAGTTAGTTGTGAGATGATGTATTCTGAGCGAGTAAAGAGACTTACCGTAACGAGATTGAACTAGGTATTGGATACCGACGATCGAATCTCGGGTAAGTAACATACCGATGACAAAGGGAACAACGTATGTCGTTATGCGGTTTGACCGATAAAGATCTTCGTAGAATATGTAGGAACCAATATGGGCATCCAGGTTCCGCTTATTGGTTATTGATGAGAATGGTTCTAGGTCATGTCTACATAGTTCTCGAACCCGTAGGGTCCGCACGCTTAACGTTTCGATGACGATTCATAATGAGTTTATAAGTATTGATGCAATCGAAGGTTGTTCGAGTCCCGGATGTGATCACGGACATGAAGAGGAGTCTCGAAATGGTCGAGACATAAAGATTGATATATTGGAAGCCTATGTTTGGACTTGGAAGGGTTCCGAGTGAAAACAGAAGTTCTGGGAACAGGGGTTACGGAACCCCGGGGTATATGGGCCTTCATGGGCCACAAGGGAGAAGAGGAAGGGCCGGCCAGGTGGGCTGCACGCCCCTCCCCTCTAGTCCGAATAGGACAAGGAAGGGGCGGCGCCTTCCTCTTTCCCCTCCCAATCCTACTCCAACTAGGACAGGGAGTCCTACTCCGGTGGGAGTAGGACTCCTCCAGCGCCTCCCAAGGCTGGCCGCACCCCCTTGGCTCCTTTATATCTGAGGCGGGGGCACCCCATGACACACAAGTTGATCTACGGATCGTTCCTTAGCCGTGTGCGGTGCCCCTCCACCATATTCCACTTGGTCATATCGTCGTAGAGCTTAGGCGAAGCCTGCGCGGAGAAGTCATATCGTCATGAGCTTAGGCGAAGCCCTGCGTCGGTGGAGCATCAACATCGTCCACCACGCCGTCGTCTTGTGGAACTCATCCCGACACTTTCTTTGGATCGGAGTCCGGGATCGCCATCGAGCTGAGCGATGTGCGTAACTCGGAGGTGCCGTACGTTCGGTGCTTGGATCGGTCGGATCGTGAAGACGCACGACTACATCAACCGCGTTGTTATAACGCTTCGCTTTCGGTCTCACGAGTGCGTGGGCGGACACTCTCCCCTCGTTGCTATGCCATCACCATGGTCTTGCGTGATCGTAGGAAAATTTTTGAAATTACTGCGTTCCCCAACAGTGGCATCCGAGCCTGGTTTTATGCGTTGATGTCATATGCACGAGTAGAACACAAGTGAGTTGTGGACGATACAAGTCATACCGCCTACCAAAGCATGTCATACTTTGGTTCAGCGGTATTGTTGGACGAGACGATCCGGACCAACCTTACGCCAGACGCTTACGCGAGACCGGTTCCCTCGACGTGCTTTGCACATAGATGGCTTCATGGAAGACTGTCTCTCCAACTTTAGTTGAACTGAGTATGGCTACGCCCGGTCCTTGAGAAGGTTAAAACGGAGTCTATTTGACAAACTATCGTTGTGGTTTTGATGCGAGGGAAGAACGGTTCTTGCTCAGCCCGTAGCAGCCACGTAAAACTTGCAACAACAAAGTAGAGGACGTCTAACTTGTTTTTGCGGGGCATGTTGTGATGTGATATGGTCAAGACGTGATGCTATATTTTATTGTATGAGATGATCATGTTTTGTAACCGAAGTTATCGGCAATGGCAGGAGCCATATGGTTGTCGCTTTATTGTATGCAATGCAATCGCGATGTAATGCTTTACTTTATTACTAAGCGGTAGTGATAGTCGTGGAAGCATAAGATTGGCGAGGCGACAACGATGCTACGATGGAGATCAAGGTGTCGCGCCGGTGGCGATGGTGATCATGACGGTGCTTGGCGATGGAGATCACAAGCACAAGATGATGATGGCCATATCATATCACTTATATTGATTGCATGTGATGTTTATCCTTTATGCATCTTATCTTGCTTTGATTGACGGTAGCATTATAAGATGATCTCTCACGAAAATTATCAAGAAGTGTTCTCCACGAGTATGCACCGTTGCGAAAGTTCTTCGTCTTTGAGACACCACGTGATGATCGGGTGTGATAGGCTCTACGTTCAAATACAACGGGTGCAAAACAGTTGCACACGCAGAATACTCGAGTTAAACTTGACGAGACTAGCATATAACAGAGATGGCCTCGGAACACGTAGACCGAAAGGTCGAGCGTGAATCATATAGTAGAGATGATCAACATAGTGATGTTCACCATTGAAACTACTCCCTCTAACGTGCTGATCGGACACGGTTTAGTTGATATGGATCACGTGATCACTTAGATGACTAGAGAGATGTGCATCTAAGTGGGAGTTTAGTAATATGATTAATTGAACTTTAATTTATCATGAACTTAGTCCTGGTAGTATCTTGCAAATTATGTTGTAGATCAATAAGCTCGCGTTGTTGCTTCCCTATGTTTTTATATGTGTTCCTAGAGAAAATTATATTGAAAAATGTTAGTAGCAATGATGCGGATTGGATCCGTGATCTGAGGTTTATCCTCATTGCTGCACAGAAGAATTATGTCCTTAATGCACCGCTAGGTGACAGACCTATTGCAAGGGCAGATGCAGACGTTATGAACGTTTGGCTAGCTCAGTATGATGACTACTTGATAGTTTAGTGCACCATGCTTAACGGCTTAGAATCGAGATTTCAAAGGCGTTTTGAACGTCATGGACCATATGAGATGTTCCAGGAGTTGAAGTTAATATTTCAAGCAAATACCCGAGTTGAGAGATATGAAGTCTCCAACAAGTTCTATGGCTAAAAAATGGAGGAGAATCGCTCAACTAGTGAGCATGTGCTCAGATAGTGCAGGTACTTCAATCGCTTGAATCAAGTGGGAGTTAATCTTCCGGATAAGATAGCGATTGATGTAATTCTCTAGTCACCATCACTAAGTTACTAGAACTTCGTGATGAACTATAGTATGCAAGGGATGACGAAACGATTCCCGAGCTCTTCGTGATGTCGAAATCGACGAAGGTAGAAATCAAGAAAGAGCATCAAGTGTTGATGATTGACAAGACCACTAGTCTCAAGGAAAAAGGCAAAGGGAAGAAGGGGAACTTCAAGAAGAGCGACAAGCAAGTTGCTGCTCGAGTGAAGAAGCCCAAGTCTGGACCTAAGCACGAGACTAAGTGCTTTTACGCAATAGAACTGGTCACTAGAAGCGGAACTACCCCAAGTATTTGGCGGATAAGAAGGATGGCAAAGTGAACAAGGGTATATTTGATATCTGAGTTATTGATGTGTGCTTTACTAATGTTTATAGTAGCCCACAGTATTTGATACTTGTTCGGTTGCTAAGATTAGCAACTCAAGCGGTGAGTTCTGACGAATAAAAACTAGTTGAAGGGAAGTGACGATGAGTGTTGGAAGTAGTTCCAAGATTGATATGATCATCATCGCACACTCCCTATACTTTCGGGATTAGTGTGGAACCTAAATAAGTGTTATTTGGTGTTGAGCATAAATATGATTTGATCATGTTTATTGCAATACGGTTATTCATTTAAGTAAGAGAATAAATTGTTGTTCTGTTTACATGAATAAAACCTTATATGGTTACACACCAAATGAAAATGGTTCATTGGATCTCGATCATAGTGATACACATATTCATAATATTGAAACCAAAAGATGCAAAGTTAATAATGATAGTGCAACTTATATGTAGCTCTGCCGTTTAGGTCATATTGGGGTAAAGCGCATGAAGATAACTCCATGCTGATGGACTTTTGTAATCACTTGATTATGAATCATTTGATGCTTGCGAACCGTGCCTTTTGGGCAAGATGACTAAAACTCCGTTCTCGGAACAATGGAACAAGCTCTTGACTTATTGGAAATAATACATACCGATGTATGCGATTCAATGAGTGTTGATGCTCGTGGCAAGTATCATTATTTTCTGACCTTCACAGATGATTTGAGCAGATATGCGTATATCTTCTTGATGAAACATAAGTCTGAAATAGTTGAAAAGTTCAAAGAATTTCAGAGTGAAGTAGAAAATCATCGTAACAAGAAAATAAAGTTTCGCAATCTGATCGTGGAGATGAATATTTGAGTTCTGAGTTTGGTCTTCAATTAAAACAAAGTGGAATAGTTTCACAGCTCACGCCACCGGAACACCACAACGTTATGGTGTGTCCGAACGTCAGAATCAGTACTTTATTTTGATATGGTGCGATCAATGATGTCTCTTCTTGATTTACCAATATCGTTTTGGGGTTATGCATTAGAGACCTTGCATTCACGTTTAATAGGGCACCATCTAAATCCGTTGAGACGACACCATATGAACTATGGTTTAACAAAGAAACCTAAGTCATCGTTTCTTAAAAGTTTGAGTTTTGATACTTATGTGAAAAAGTTTTCACCGATAAGCTCGAACCCAAATCGGAGAAGTGCGTCTTCATAGAATACCCAAAGGTAACTATTGGGTACACCTTCTATCACAGATCCAAAGGCAAGTTTTTCGTTGCTAAGATGGATCCTTTCTAGAGAAGAAAGTTTCTCTCGAAAGAAGTGAGTGGGAGGAAAGTAGAACTTGATGAGGTAATTGTACCTTCTCCCTTATTGGAAAGTAGTTCATCACAGAAATCAGTTCCGGTGATTCCTACACCAATTAGTGAGGAAGTTAATGATGATGATCATGAAACTTGAGATCAAGTTGCTACCAAACCTCGTAGGTCTTCGAGCAAAATCCGCACAGTGGTATGGTAATCGTGTTCGGAAGTCATGTTACTAGACCATGATGAACCTACGGACTATGAGGAAGCGATGATGAGCCCAGATTCCGTGAAATGGCTTGAGGCCATGAAATGCGAGATAGGATCCATGTATGAGAACAAAGTATGGACTTTGATTGACTTGCTCGATGATCAGCAAGCCATGTTAAATAAATGGATCTTCAAGAGGAAGACGGACATTGATAGTAGTGTTACTATCTACAAAGCTCGACTTGTCACAAAAAGGTTTTCGACAAGTTCAAGGTGTTGACTACAATGAGATTTTCTCAAAGTGTAGCGATTCTTAAGTCTGTCCGAATCATGTTAGCAATTGCCACATTTTATGAAATCTGTCAAATGGATGTCAAAACTACATTCTTTAATGGATTTATTAAATAAAAGTTGTATATGATGCAACGGAAGGTTTTTCAATCCTAAAGGAGCTAACAAAATATGCAAAGCTCCAAAGAATCCATCTATGGACTGGTGCAAGCATCTCGGAGTTGGAATAAACGCTTTGATAGTGTGATCAAAGCATATGGTTTTATCTGAGACTTTTGGAGAAGCCTGTATTTACAAGAAAGTGAGTGGGAGCATTACAACATTTCGATAAGTATATGTGAATGACATATTGTTAATCGGAAATAATGTAGAATTATTCGCAAAGCATAAAGGAGTATTAGAAAGGAGTTTTTCAAAGAAGGACCTCGGTGAAGCTGCTTACATATTGAGCAAAAAGATCTATAGAGATAGATCAAGACGCTGGATAAGTTTTCAATAATTACATACCTTGTCAAGATTTTGAAAAAGTTCAAAATGGAACAGTCAAAGAAAAGTTCTTGGCTGTGTTGCAAAACGTATGAAATTGAGTAAGACTCAAATCCCGACCACGGCAGAAAATAGAAAAGAGAATGAAAGTCATTCCCTATGCCTCAGTCATAGGTTCTATGAAGTATGCTATGCTATGTACCAGACCTATTGTATACCTTGCTCTGAATTTGGCAAGGGAGTACAATAGTGATCTAGGAGTAGATCACTGGACATTGGTCAAGAAAATCCTTAGTGAGGACTAAGGAAATATTTCTCGATTATGGAGGTGATAAAAGAGCCCGTCGTAAAGAGTTACATCGATGCAAGCTATTTACACAGATCCAGATGACTCTAAGACTCAATCTGGATAAATATTGAAAGTGGGAGCAATTAGCTAGAGTAGCTCTGCAAGAGCATTGTAGACATAGAGTATTTGCAAAATACATACGGCTCTGAATGTGTCGAGACCGTTGACTAAGCTTCTCTCACGAGCAAAACATGATCATACCTTAGTACTCTTTGGGTGTTAATCACATAGCGATGTGAACTAGATTATTGACTCTAGTAAACCCTTTGGGTGTTGGTCACATGACGATGTGAACTATGTGTGTTAATCACATACAGATGTGAATATTAGTGTTGAATCACATGATGATGTGAACTAGATTATTGACTCTAGTGCAAGTGGGAGACTGAAGGAAATATGCCCTAGAGGCAATAATAAAGTTATTATTTATTTCCTTATATCATGATAAATGTTTATTATTCATGCTAGAATTGTATTAACCGGAAACATAATACATGTGTGAATATATAGACAAACAGTATGTCACTAGTATGCCTCTACTTGACTAGCTTGTTAATCAAAGATGGTTATGTTTCCTAACCATGAACAAGGAGTTGTTATTTGATTAACAAGGTCACATCATTAGTATAATGATCTGATTGACATGACCCATTCCGTTAGCTTAACACTTGATCGTTTAGTATGTTAATGCTTTCTTCATGACCCATACATGTTCCTGTAACTATGAGATTATGCAACTCCGTTTACGGAGGAACACTTTGGGTGCTACCAAACGTCACAACGAATCGGGTGATTATAAAGGAGTACTACAGGTGTCTCCAAAGGTACTTGTTGGGTTGGCGTATTTCGAGATTAGGTTTTGTCACTCCGATTGTGGAGAGGTATCTCTAGGCCTTCTCGGTGATACACATCACTTAAGCCTTGCAAGCATTACAACTAATGAGTTAGTTGTGAGATGATGTATTATGAGCGAGTAAAGAGACTTACCGTAACGAGATTGAACTAGGTATTGGATACCGACGATCGAATCTCGGGTAAGTAACATACCGATGACAAAGGGAACAACGATGTCGTTATGCGGTTTGACCGATAAAGATCTTCGTAGAATATGTAGGAACCAATATGGGCATCCAGGTTCCGCTATTGGTTATTGACCGAGAATGGTTCTAGGTCATGTCTACATAGTTCTCGAACCCGTAGGGTCCGTACGCTTAACGTTTCGATGACAGTTCATTATGAGTTTATAAGTATTGATGCACCGAAGGTTGTTCGGAGTACCGGATGTGATCACGGACATGACGAGGAGTCTCGAAATGGTCGAGACATAAAGATTGATATATTGGAAGCCTATGTTTGGACTTGGAAGGGTTCCGAGTGAAAGCAGAAGATTCTAACAGGGGGTTACTGGAACCCCCGGGGTATATGGGCCTTCATGGGCCACAAGGGAGAAGAGGAAGGGCCGGCCAGGTGGGCTGCGCCCCCTCCCCTCTAGTCTGAATAGGACAAGGAAGGGGCGGCGCCTCTTCCCTCTTTCCCCTCCCCAATCCTACTCCAACTAGGACAGGGGGAGTCCTACTCCCGGTGGGAGTAGGACTCCTCCAGCGCGCCTCCCAAGGCTGGCCGCACCCCTTGGCTCCTTTATATCTGAGGCAGGGGCACCCCATGACACACAAGTTGATCTACGGATCGTTCCTTAGCCGTGTGCGGTGCCCCCTCCACCATATTCCACTTGGTCATATCGTCAGAGCTTAGGCGAAGCCTGCCACGGAGAAGTCATATCGTCATGGAGCTTAGGCGAAGCCTGTGTCGGTGGAGCATCAACATCGTCACCACACCGTCGTCTTGTGGAACTCATCCCCGACACTTTGCTGGATCGGAGTCCGGGGATCGCCATCGAGTGAACGTGTGCGTAACTTCGGAGGTGCCGTGACGTTCGGTGCTTGGATCGGTCGGATCGTGAAGACGCATTTGACTACATCAACAGCGTTGTTATAACGCTTCGCTTTCGGTCTCACGAGTGCGTGGACGGACACTCTCCCCTCTCGTTGCTATGCCATCACCATGGTCTTGCGTGATCGTAGGAAATTTTTTGAAATTACTGCGTTCCCCAACACTGAGGCACGCAGTGGATATCGTTATGTTCTTACTTCACAGATTATTTGAGTAGATGCTGAGTATATTTACTTGATGAAACACAAGTCTGAATTATTGAATGGTTCAAGTACTTTCAGAGTGAAGTTGAAGATCTTCGTGACAAGAGGATAAAATGGCTATGATATGATCATAGAGATGAATATCTGAGTTACGAGTTTTGGCATGCAATTAAGACATTGTGGAAATTGTTTCACAATTAATACCGCCTGGAACACCATAGTGTGATGGTGTGTCCGAACATCATAGTTGCACCCTATTGGATATGGTGCGTACCATGATGTCTCTTATCGAATTACCACTATCGTTCATGGGTTAGGCATTAGAGACAACCGCACTCAATTTAGATAGGACACCACGTAATTCCGTTGAGATGACACCGTATGAACTATGGTTTGGAGAAACCTAAGCTGTCGTTTCTTGAAAGCTTGGGGCTGCGACGCTTACGTGAAAAAGTTTCAGGTTGATAACCTCGAACCCAAAGCGGATAAATGCATCTTCATAGGACACCCAAAAACAGTTGGATATACCTCCTATTTCAGGCCCGGAAGCAAAAGTGATTGTTTCTAGAAATAGGTCCTTTCTCGAGAAAAAGTTTCTCTCGAAAGAATTGAGTGGGAGGATGGTGGAGACTTGATGAGGTTATTGAACCATCACTTCAACCAAGATAGTAGGGCACAGGAAGTTGTTCTGTGGCACCTACATCAATTGAAGTGGAAGTTGATGATGGTGATCATGAAACTTGGATCAAGTCACTACCGAACCTCGTGAGGGTGACAAGGATGCGTACTACTTCAGAGTGGTACAATAATCATGTCTTGAAGGTCATGTTGCTAGACAACAATGAACCTACGAGCTATGGAGAAGCGATGGTGGGCCCGGATTCCGACAAATGGCTCGAGGCCATAAAATCCGAGAGGATCCATGTATGAAAACAAAGTGTAGACTTTGGAAGAACCGCTTGATGGTCGTAAGGCTATTGGGTACAGATGGATTTTAAAAGGAAGATAGACAATGATGGTAAGTATCACCATTAAGAAAGCTCGACTTGTCGTTAAGATGTTTTCCGACAAGATTCAAGGAGTTGACTACGGTGAGGCTTTCTCACTCATAGCGATGCTAAAGAGTCTGTTGGAATTGGATTAGCAGTTACTGCATTACTTATGAAATCTTGCAGATAGGATGTCAAAACAGTGTTTCCTCGACAATTTTCTTGAGGAAAGGTTGTATGTGATACAACCAGAAAGGTTTTGACAATCCTGAAAGACGCTAACAAGTATGCAAAGCTCCAGCAATCCTTCTAAGGACTGGAGTAAGCATCTCGGAGTTGGAATGTACGCTTTGATGAGATGATCAAAGATTTTGGGTTTATACAAAATTTATGAGAAACTTGTATTTCAAAAGAAGTGAGTGGAAGCACTATAGAATTTCTGATGAGTATATGTTGTTGACATATTGTTGATCAGAAATGATGTAGAATTTCTGGAAAGCATATAGGGTTATTTGAAAAGTGTTTTTCAATAGAAAACCTGGATTAAGCTGCTTGAACATTGAGCATCAAGATCTATGAGGATAGATCAAAACCCGCTAAATGGTACTTTCAAATGAGCACATACCTTGACATGATCTTGAAGGTGTTCAAGATGGATCACCAAAGAAGGAGTTCTTGCCCGAGTTGTAAGGTATGAAGTTAAAAGTTAAAGCTCGACCACGGCAGAAGAGAGAAAAAGGACGAAGGTCGCCCCTATGCTTCAGACGTAGGCTCTATAGTATGCTATGTCAGTGTACCGCATCGGAAGTGTGCCTTGCCATGAGTCACTAAGGGGTACAAGAATGATCTAGGAATGGATCATTGGACAGCGGTCAAAATTGTCCTTGGAGTAAATAAGGACATGTTTCTCCATTATGGAGGTGATAAAGAGTTCGGCGTAAAGGGTTACATCGATGCAAGCTTTAACACCTATCCGAGTGACACTGAGTAGCAAACCGGATACGTATAGTGGAGCAACCATTTGGAATAGCTTACAATATGACCTAGAGATTTGCGAAGTGCATACGGATCTGAATGCTGCAGACCCATTGACTAAAACCTCTCTCACAAGCAAAACATGATCAAACCCCAGAACTCATTGAGTCTTAATCACATGATGATGTGAACTAGTTTAGTGACACTAGTAAACTCTTTGGATGTTGGTCACATGGCAATGTGACCTATGAGTGTTAATCACATGGCGATGTGAACTAGATTATTGACTCTAGTGCAAGTGGGAGACTGTTGGAAATATGCCCTAGAGGCAATAATAAATTAGTTATTATTATTATATTTCCTTGTTCATGATAATCGTTTATTATCCATGCTATAATTGTATTGATAGGAAACTCGGATACATGTGTGGGTACATAGACAACACCATGTCCCTAGTAAGCCTCTAGTTGACTAGCTCGTTGATCAATAGATGGTTACGGTTTCGACCATGGACATTGGATGTCGTTGATAACGGGATCACATCATTAGGAGAATGATGTGATGGACAAGACCCAATCCTAAGCCTAGCACAAAGATCGTGTAGTTCAGTATGCTAAAGATTTTCTAATGTTAAGTATCATTTCCTTAGACCATGAGATTGTGCAACTCCCATATACCGTAGGGAATGCTTTGGTGTACCAAACGTCACAACGTAATCGGGTGGCTATAAAGGTGCACTACGGGTATCTCCGAAAGTGTCTCATTGGGTTGGCACGAATCGAGATCGGATTTGTCACTCCGTGTGACGGAGAGGTATCTCTGGGACCACTCGGTAGGACATCATCATAATGTGCACAATGTGACCAAGGGGTTGATCACGGGATGATGTGTTACGAACTGAGTAAAGAGACTTGCCGGTAACGAGATTGAACAAGGTATCGGCATACCGACGATCGAATCTCTGCAAGTACAATACCTCAAGACAAAGGGAATTGCATACGGGATTGCTTGAATCCTTGACATCGTGGTTCATCCGATGAGATCATCATGGAACATGTGGGAGCCAACATGGGTATCCAGATCCCGCTGTTGGTTATTGACCGGAGAACGTCTCGATCATCTCTGCATGGTTCCCGAACCCGTAGGGTCTACACACTTAAGATTCGGTGACGCTAGAGTTGTTATGGGAAATAGTATGTGGTTACCGGTTGTTGTTCGAGTCCCGGATGAGATCCGGACATGACGAGGAGCTCCTAATGGTCGGGAGGTGAAGATCGGTATATTGGACGAAGGGTATTGGAGTCCGGAATTGTTCCGGGGTACTGTGTGATGACCGGTGATGTCCGAAAGGGGTTTCGGAGGCCCCGACAAGCTTTGAGGGGCCTTATGGGCCAAGGGGAGAGGGCACATCAGCCCACTAAGGGGCGGAGCGCCCCTCCCACCCCATCTCACGTAACCTGGAGAGGTGGGGGCGCCACCCCTAGGCCAGCCACCCCTCCTGGCTTGGGGGGCAAGTTTCCTAGGGGGTGGGGGCGCCAAAACCCATATAGGGTTTCCCCTATTGCCGCCGCCCCTCCCCTAGGGAACCCTAGGGCGCCTCCCCCTCCTCCCTTTCCCCTATATATAGTGAGAGAGAGAGGGCAGCCGCACCCTTCCCCTGGCGCAGCCCTTTCCCTCCTCCGACACCTCCTCCTCCTCCGTAGTGCTTGGCGAAGCCCTGCTTGGGAGAACCACGAGCTCCATCACCACCATGCCGTGCGTCAGAGGAGTTCTCCTCAACTTCTCCTCTCCCTTGCTGGATCAAGAAGGAGGAGACGCCCACGGGCTGTACGTGTGTTGAACACGGAGGCACCGCTTTTCGGTGCTTAGATCGAAATCAACCGCGATCTGAATCGCCGCGAGTACGACTCCTTCATCCGCGTTTGTAACGCTTCCGCTTAGCGATCTTCAAGGGTATGAAGATGCTCATCCTCTCCCTCTCTTGTTGCTAGAATCTCCATAGATTGATCTTGGTGATGCTTAGAAAATTCTGAATTTCTGCTACGTTCCCCAACAACAGTTTGGTACAAAAGACTCGAGCAGCTGCTAGATTAGATGCCACGTCAATGAGTGGCGAGTGGCATGCGCCAGCGCTGGGTTCTTTTATAGAAAACACCCTGTCATTATGTAAATGTGTTATAAGGTCCCGGCTTCCCCATTCGGCAATTCTCAACCTTGAGCCCAAATTCCTAACCTGCAACCGCACTCCCGCCGTCGAGGGCTTCCCGTGGCCGTGTATCACGCCAGTATCGCATGGCCCCGACGTCACGAAAAAGGGTGGTGGTCGTGGCGTCCCCGGTCTCCCAGGTGGCGGCATGACCCAAGCAGTGGCGGTGGCATGAAACTCTCCCAGGCAGCGACAACAGCACGGGCGGAGTGGCGGCTTGAGGAACAACGGCGAGGTGGGATTCTACACCGAATCAGTCATCGTTGTGCATCTTATGTGTATCACTGAACTGATGTAGCATGTTGTTGAACAATGAGTATTTGTCTGCTTGAAATATGTTACTGAAATTTGGTGGAATTTTATACTGCAATGCTGACGGTGCTTTGTGCAATCTTGTTGAAGAATTCTTCCCTGCATATACAACAACAACCTCTATGGGGAGGGTTATCTGACCTACGTTCTATTTCATGGCAACATGGGGTCGTTTTTACAAGATTCCATTCCACCCCGTCGTTGAGGACTTACTGAAAATATATGTCGTTTAATCAGGTTTTTTTTCTAAAAAAAGGACTCAACGCTGGCGTGCCACTCGCTGACGTGGCGTCTGACCAGGCAACTGCTTGAGTCTTTTGTACCAAACTGTTACTGCTCACGTGGTGTCTGATCGGGCAACTACTTCAGTCTTTTGTACCAAATTGTTACCGCATCGTGAGTTCAGTGACCACATTTATGGGTTTATCTCTAATAACCCACAAGTATAGGGGATCACAATAGTTTTCGAGGGTAGAGTATTCAACCCAAATTTATAGATTCGACACAAGGGGAGACAAAGAATATTTGAAGGTATTAGCAGCTGAGTTGTCAATTCAACCACACCTGAAGATTAACTATCTGCAGCAAGGTGATCAGTAGCAAAGTAGTATGATTGTAGCGACCCGACCTCAGACGGTCAAGTCTCTGTGCTTAAGTGTCATCCCTTGATCGGTATGCTGACACACACAGTACTCGAGGATTTATAATAGAGGTAAATCACATGTATAAAGTAACGTAAATACTATTACCCCAATCCATATAGCGGAAGTAACAACAAGGCTGTGGATTCCCATCAACACCAACGGCAAAGTTGAGTGTAGAAATCATAATCCTAATGTATCACTTACTCATCGTAAGAATCCTGCAACATGAGACGTTGCAGCCACAAAGGGTCAGTACAAATGTACTAGCAAATTCACACAATAGGATAATGATGAATAATAACTATCACTACATGCATATATGGCTGGTGGAAAAGCTCTATGGTTATAATGTTTTTGCGAAAAGCCAATTTTTCCCTACAACAAAAGAATAAATTTTATTTAACTATCATGGTGGTTGTTAAACATTGAGAATGGTAAACCCCATCTCAATCCCAATTAAAAAGTAATTAAATAACCCAATCAATATTTATAATTAAGATTGATGAGATCCACATGATAATTTAAGAACCAGATACGCAAGATGTCCATAACCGGGGACACGGCTAACCATAATTAGTTTGTACACTCTGCAGAGGTTTGCGCACTTTTCCCCACAAAACCCGATCTCCTCCGTTGGATTTATCGCACTACATGATGTTTGAGAAACGGATGACCGAGACACAGTCTTTCAGAAGCGTTAGCACCTTACGATGGGTAGACAGTACCACCTACACCCCCTACATCTGCTAGTCTACCACTGTAAGAGTTCACACGACTTAATCAACTATGCTAGAGCCCATAATAGCTTGTGGCTGCACATGGAAGTTTCTAGCATGAATAATCTCATGATCCCTTTGAGCCTGGGTGGCAGTCCGTAGGAGAATCACACGGTACCCTGGGATTTCCAAAAAATACAGGCAGTCACTAGATACCCCAGGTGCCTCAATCCACCCAGATGTGTATTAAAGTTGTCACCTTAAGTTAACCATTAATTAAGAATACTCACAACTGTCATGAATACACTCAAACCCAAACCACGTCTACGAGCATAGCATAGCAATGTAAGCAATGTAAAAGTAACTCCCAAGATTTGAATGTAGGGCAATAGGTTCCTACCTCATCAACTACTTCCCAATACCCACATGTTATCAATCCTACTCATGCAATGTTTGAGGGTGAAACTAATGCAAAAAACTGGGTATGTAAGGGATATGATCAAAGTGTGAACTTGCCTGTACTGTTGATGAATATGATTTGCACTCAAAACTCTTGATAGTTCTACTCATCACACTCCGGTCAATCTATCGTAAACAAGCAATAGTAGCCACACATAATCAATCACTCAAAAGATCGGAAAGAACGAAGAATACAATTAGGAAAACATCAAAACAAAGAAAATAACTCTTGCAACATAAAACAATTTCTAACAGTACCAAAATTATGTGAATTTGGCCTTATCATAAAGTTTAGGTCAAGAGCTCCGATTTGCAAAAAGAATCAATTAAATCGGAGTTATAAAACTCAAGTTATGATCAAACGAAGTTTGAATACAAATCTGTTTGAATTCAAATTTTAAAACTTTCAAAAACATGTTTAAGTTGTTTTACTGGATAGAGGGGATCATAATGAAGAAATTGGCATTGGTTTCACTGAATTTGGACTAACGGTTGAAAAGTTGTGGTGTTTTGAAAATCAGGGACTAAACTGAAAAATAAAATCTACACCTAGGTCCCTGGCCACGTGTCAGAAAGCTATTGGTTAAAAACCGTTCGCTGCAAAGGCAAAGCAGTGAACGTTCACTAAGTAAATAAAAACGATTCGAATAAAAAAAGAACTAATCTAATCCTATCCATCTAACCTATATCGGACGGACGAGGAGCACGGCCATCATGATGGTGGGCGCCGACGTCACGGAGAAGGAGACGGCAAAGAACAGAGAGGTCGTCGGGGTGGCTGCTCCGGCGGTCCTCCGGCGTGGCCGCAGGGTTGGGGAGAAGCGGCGCGAGGAGGGGAAGGCGATGGCGGCGTCGGTGGAGGTCGAGGGTGACAGAACCATGCTGGGCGGCGCAGATATCTCGTCGGAGGCGGAACTACTACGAGGGCGCGGCGGCAAGGCGGTTTGCGGCAAAGGAGGAGGAACGGGCCCGGCGGTATAAATAGGAGGAGGGGGTCGGCTTGCGCGAGGGACAGAGGGAGAAGAGTCCCGCCTGGACACGGCGTCGCCGACGAGGAGTGCTGGAGTCGGACTCCGGCGACGGGAAGGAGAAGGTCCCGACAGGTGGACCCTGTCGGTGTCAAAACCGGCGGATCTCGGGTAGGGGGTCCCGATCTGTGCGTCTAGGCAGATGGTAACAGGAAGCAAGGGACACAAGTGTTTACCCAGGTTCGGGCCCTCTCGATGGAGGTAAAACCCTACTTCCTGCTTGTTTAATATTGAAGATATGGGTAGTACAAGAGTAGATCTACCACGAGATCGTAGAGGCTAAACCCTAAGAGCTAGCCTATGATGGTATGATTGTAATTGTGATCGGCCTTCTAAGGACCAACCTCTCTGGTTTATATAGACACCGGAGAGGGCTAGGATTTACATGGAGTCGGTTACAAGGAAGGAAATATAATATCCGGATCGCCAAGCTTGCCTTCCACGCCAAGGAAAGTCACATCCGGACACGAGTCGAAGTCTTGAGTCTTGTATCTTCACGCTTCAATAGTCCAGACGTCGTATACAGTCCGGCTGTCCGGATACCCCCTAATCCAGGACTCCCTCAGTAGCCCCTGAACCAGGCTTCAATGACGATGAGTCCGGCGCACAGTCTTGTCTTCGGCATTGCAGTGGGTTCCTCCTCCGAATACTCCAAAGTACCCGTTACGTGAATAGTGTTCTGAACTCCATCAATGTTGTACTCCTTGGCTTCAGTGCCTCAATAATGACCATCTCCACGTGTCGAACGAATGCGAGGAGCCGAGGTGTTTTTCGCATTTACCACCCTCAATCTTTTGAGCTGACCGCCTATTTGAAGAGACGGGGATTCTTAGATCCAAACCTCACTCTTCCCCCTCGAGCAAGCATCCAACAGAGCGCTCCAGAAAAACCATTCCAACATGGCCGATCGTCACAACTCTTCTGCTCGCTCTCCTCGCTCCAAGCCGGGGGACTAGGAAGAGTGTTCAGTTCCACATAGCAGTTTGATTGAGTTACAAATCCAAGGGTTTCTTCCACCAGCATTCATGGTCCCCGTCCGAGCCGGAATAGCCACCTATAATGGCGGGGAGCAAGCGGAGAGATCTCCGAATCCGTCTCCAGAGGAGCGGATATGCCTCATCCCGCATCTGCTAAGGGGCGTCGAGTTTCCTATCTACCCGTTGCTTCGCGGGCTCCTGGAGTTCTACGACCTCCAGTTACACAATCTTACCCCTGCCTCTATACTACACATAGCAGGGTACGTTGCCCTTTGCGAGCTATTTTTAGGTCATGAGCCTCACTTCGGAGTTATGGAAGAGGCTGTTCTTCCTTGTCCCCATAACCAAGGAGAATCTCTATGTCGGTGGTATGGGCCAAGTATGGCGCATTGCCGAGACCGGATACCTTCCGCACTCCCAAGAAGGCACCAGAGAACCGGCCTTCAGAGTGGTTCTACATTGACGACGTCCCCTTAGGATCCGGTCAGGACAGGTCTCCCGATTCAAGAACGCCCGCCGAGGGCATCGTCTAAGCCGGGCGCCCGAGGCCCCCAAGAGGAGGATACCAGGGAAATATATTACACGATGAGCGGGATAAAGTTCTTGGCCAACTCTGCATGGCGATAGTCGAGGTTATGGCAATATGCATAATATGGGGAGTGAAACCACTTCAATATCGGGGGAAGCCCATGTGGCACTTCAACGGGGAAGATGATGCCACCATTTGTGGCATAAGGGTCCGGACTCTTCCACTGCTCTGGCAAGGATATTGTCCAATTTATTCAAATGCGAAGAGGAGGAATTCCTTCACGTCAAACCGCGAGATGGATTCTCCATGTACAACCCTCCGAACTGGGTGAGTTGTCATTCCTTTCCCTACGTCATTTATTGTGGCGTTCTTCGCTAAGATCATCTGCCTCGATATTTCCGAGCAGGAACTAAGGAGGGCCGTAGAAGGAATCTCCAGCCCCTCCCCGCAGCCAGAGGACCCCGGAAGGGCCCTAGATCCAGGTCTCGAAGAAGATCCGAATATTACCGTGGAGCTTGTCAACGGGATATTTTATCAAGCGAGCTGCGATGGCGCCTCGGTGGCCATTATCGCCGACGACTATCCCGGACCGCTTCCTACGTCGCGCGTAAGCCAAGTCGAAAAACCCTATCCTCTGAAGAGGATTTCCTTCAGATGTCATGCCTTACCCTTAACGTGTCGTGTTTTTGCAGATACGATGGTCGGAGCGTGGGGCCGAGCCCCTAGGGACTCGTCGGCCAAGGGTGTCCGGATCGGGCAGGATCAAGAGGAAGGCGGTAAGGGTCGACTCGCCGCTATAGAGGTAAGGCAAAAACTTGTGCCGTGATTATGGTATTTTGAAGTATGACAGCACCCTTTGTGTCCTGGCAGGAAGAGGAGCAGCCGGACTATATGCGGGGATCCTGCCAACCACGCCTCCACCAGCCGGATTCCAGAACCGGCTTCGAGAGCGGAGGCGGGAGCGGGGCCGATGCCGCATAGTTCTTCAACAGAGAATGCGGATATGCTCTCAGCCCCGAATTCCAAAGTAGAGGCGCCATGAATCACCGGCGCCGACGGGCCGTACTTCGGAACAACGTCTTTTCCGAAGAGGCATTTAACGCCTTCAATTCGGGAGACACATACATCCGAGCTGCTCAAGGCGGGCTTGCCCAGCTGACGGACCAAAGATACCAAAGATATACGGGTAAGAAAATTTGATAAGCATGTGTAGCAGTAGCCCCTGAGACTTGAAACGGTTGGAACAACTGTTTTAAGGATCAATTTATGCACATGTCCTTGTAGAACGAGCAATTGTCTCGGGAGCTGGAGGAATGCAAGGCCGAACTAAGGGCTGCAGTTGCCAAGCTGGAGGAATCCCGAAAGCACTCCTCTGGTAACAGTTGTCGCAATTGTACGAAGGTGCTACAATTAGTAAATTGCTGAGATGACAAGTCTAACAGAAAATTCTGTAGAAATCCCGGGGTGAACCCGAAGGACGTAAGAGAGGACGCATCGCATCTCAAAAGGCAGCTGGAGGCTGGCGAGCGCATTCTTACGCGAGTTAGGCAGGAGAAGAACAATCTTCAAGATGCCAACGTCCAGCTGGACGTGGAGTTAAAAGATCTCCGCGCTCAGCTGGCAGACTCCGTGAAGGAGAACAAAAGGCTTCGACGCGGCATTTACGGTAAGTGCCTAGACGAACTGTAATATAGTTCGGCGAGGATGTATATTGAAAGAATTTTTCTTGCAGGACTGTTATGAGTTCGCATACGAGGAGGAGATGCCCTCATCTCGCAAGTGATTTCTTGCAAGACCTTTAGAATCGCACGAGCGAAGCTCGGCAAGTGATACAGGTGTAGCTCAGGCTTTGTGGCCATCAAGCTTGCTTTGTCGAATGGCATGGGGGAGCTCGTGGATATCTTGCAAGGAGCACGGCGGCGCTTCCGATCGTGGAAGATGTCCGCTTAGGCAAGGCGCAAGAGAAGCTCAGGCTATGGTGAAGACGCGCTACACCAAGCTGGACCCGAACCATATGGCGAAGTAGGACGGCGGGGCCCGATGGGCAAGAAATTCCCATGAGTCCGGTATATGACCGGTGGCGTTAGCCAAAAGTATTCTCAACAGGATTGTAAGCTAGATAGCCTGTTGGATGGTATAGAGGAGGAATATAGTCAGTCCAAGTGACTGCGTAATTCAATGGACATAAGTAGTCCCTAGCCGGATTAAAATCATTTGTCATGGCGAACCTTTTCGCTTCAGCCCCCGGATCCTATAGTTCGGGGTGTGTCCGAATACCCACTCAGTTATATAAAACCGGGGTATGCGTGGACACCAGGCGTAGGGGTCATAAGTGCTTGAACAGACAAGTACCCAACTAGTTATGTTATATTACATGGATAGTAAGAAACATCTTCCAGGGAGAATAGTTCCGTTAGGGGTTCCTTTCCCTGGGTAAGCATGCGACAATGCACATGTTGAAAGTGCGTTATATCGACTAGAGGGGGGTGAATAGGCGATTTTTATGAATTCTTCACCGAGGAATTTGCCGGTGAGGAAATTCCTTAGCGAAGAACTACTTGCAGCGGAATAAGTACTCAAAAGTAAGCATAACATAATACAAGCATGGTCATCATGATGAAATGAAGACAAGCACAGAGTACAGAAAGCGTAATCACAGGATAGCACAAGATGAAGACAAACAGACTGAAGAAATTGAACTGAGGAAATTGAGAAAGTCTTTAGTCAAAGTCTTCAAACACATACATGAACAATCACTCAACACAGTAATGAGGAAATGAAAGAGTTGAGGAAATAGAACCAATGAAGGTTGGTGAAGACAATGATTTGGTAGACCAGGTTCAAGCTCATTTGTCTTAGTTATGCGTCTGTTTGGAACGGTTTATTATTTAAACTCGAGGACACACAGTCCCGGACACCCAGTCGCTGAGCACGCAGCTCAGGACACCAAGTCCTCACCATATTCTCCTTGAACTAAGGTCACACAGACCTCATCCAATCACTCATGGTAAGTCTTCAGGTGACTTCCAAACCTTCACAGACTCGGTCACTCGGCGATCCACAATTCCTCTTGGATGCTCTAGACCATGACGCCTAACCGTCTGGAAGAAGCACAATATTCAAAGGTAACAAGCGTCGGATCCACGCAAGATCAATCTCTTCAGTGATGCTCAATCACTTTGGGTTTGTAGGTGTTTGGGTTTGGGTTTTCCTCACTTGATGATTTTCACTCAAAGTCCTCGGAGGATGGGATGCTCTCAGATGACAAGTATCAGTTTCTCTCGAGCGGTGACCAGCTAGTGGTTGTAGGGGGTGACTATTTATAGCCTAGGAGCAGCCCAACATGATAAGACATAAATGCCCTTCAATGATATGAACGTTAGGTAGATAAGATATTTTGGGACAGATGGCGCCAAGAACACAACAACGGTCGGAAATTTGACTCTCAAATTCCTCGGGGCTATCATGTTCCTCATCGTGTAGGCAATCCGACTGGCGAATTCCCTAACTCCTCGGTCGAACAAATTACTTCAAATGACCGGAAGAACTTCGTCTCACATCAAGAAATTGACTGAAGCTGTATGAGATTTCCAAAGGCTTCACTCGAAGGGGATTGGTAGGTGTAGGATTTTGAGTTGAGCATCACATGGAAATTTTTCCTTAGTATTTCCTCGACCCCCTTTAACAGTATGGTGTTTCCTATGACTCAAGAAAGAGAAAACGAAACTACGAAAACAAAAGTCTTCATGCTTCATGCTCCTCAAATGAATAGCAAGTCTTCAAGTTCACACCAATTTCTTCACTTTCAAAGTCTTCAGGAAGTCTTCAGAACACCAAAGTCTTCAGTCGAAGAACTTCATTTTTAGGGGTCGACTTTCTCTGTAAATATCAAACTCCTCATAGACTTATAGACCTGTGTACACTCATAAACACATTAGTCCCTTAACCTATAAGTTTTCAATACACCAAAATCACTAGGGGGCACTAGATGCACTTACACATGTCCGGACTGCGAACGATTGCGTAGGATACAAAACTTCTGGGGATTTGCGTTATAATAAACGAATACATCTTTTGTTCACCGACCGAAAATTCTCTGAAGGAAGCTAGCATTCGGCTACACCCACCGAGGTACACATCCGGCTGAACCGGCAAGAATAATCGCAGAGGTGCTCCCCTTATGCCCTAGCCGAATTAAGGGAACGTAGGGCATAAACACAGGAGATGGCAACCCAGCTTGGCAACATCTTAAGTCATATCGATGCATATAATGGTGAAGAAAAGGCACATATGGAAAAAGAATGCATATGTGACGGGCAGAAAGCCATGTGAGTAATTATTTTTAGCTTCAGATAGGAAGCCCCTGTGTATTGCTTACACACTTAGTGCGGCCGGAGTGATCCGGAAATCCACACTGTATTGAATACTTTGTGTGAAGAGAGAAAAAGGTCGAGAAAGGAAAAAGGGATGGAGCATAATTAAAAAGGAGGGGTTAGGAGACGAACATTGTGTTCGGCGTTAAGCGTAGAATATCCGGAGTCTGGCCGCGTTCCATGGGTTCGGCTCGAGTCTGTTATCGAATGCATTATGTAAGCGGTACGCTCCTCCGGTGAGAACTTTGTCAATGACGAAGGGACCCTCCCACTTGGGTTTGAGCTTGTCCTTCTTCTTCTCCGGTAGACGTAGAATGAGCTCGCCAATGTTGTAAGTTTTGGCCTGCACTTCTCTGCTTTGATATCGTCAAGCCTGCTGCTGATAGAATGCGGAGCGGGCTTTTGCAACGTCGCGCTCCTCCTCCAGGGCGTCCAAGTTATCCTGCCGATCTAACTCGGCTTCCTTCTCTTCGTACATGCGTACGCGTGGTGAATCATGTATTATGTAGCAGGGTAATACCGCTCCGTGCCGTACACCATAAAAAATGGTGTATATCCGGTGGTGCGATTTGGCATGGTCCGCAGCCCCCAGAGTACGGAGTCGAGCTCCTCGACCCAGTGCGTATCCGACTCTGTCAAGGATTGTACTAGTCTGGGTTTGATGCCGCTCATGATGAGACCATTTGCCCACTCTACCTGGCCGTTTGTTTGGGGATGGTAGACGGAAGCATAATCAAGCTTAATGCCCATTTTTGCGCACCAAGTTTTCACTTCGTCGGCGGTGAAATTTGAGCCCTTATCGCGATGATCTTTGTGGGGACACCGTGTCGATGTACGACCCGGATATGAAGTCTATTACTGGTCCGGATTCGCCGCTTTTGACTGGTTTGGCTTCTATCCATTTGGTGAATTTGTCCACCATGACCAATAAGTATTTTTCTTATGGCTTCCCCTTTAAGAGGTCCGACCATATCCAGCCCCTGACCGCAAAGGGCCAAGTTATGGGGATTGTTTGGAGAGCGGTAGGGGCATATGACTCTGATTGGCAAAGAGTCGGCAACCAACGCAATGTTGGACAAGGTCTGTCGTCTGCTCGGGCCGCCGTCAAGAGAAACCTGTACGGAAGGCATTGCTGACTAATGCTCGAGCCACGGTGTGGTGCCCGCCCAGTCCAGCATGGATTTCAGCCAAGAGCTGCCGCCCTTCCTCTTCGGAGATGCATATTTGGAGCACTCTGGTAGTGCTTTTCTTATAGAGTTCCCCTTCGTAGACTTTGTAAGCTTTAGAGCACCGGACGATGCAGCGTGCTTCATTTTGGTCTTCGGGGAGCTCCTGCCTATTTAGGTAGGCCAAGAAAGGCTCGGTCCACGGGGCAATTACAACCATGATTTCGTGGGCCGAGGGCGTTATTTCGGTGGTAGAACCTCCGACTATGTCTGATAGTTCAGAATCTGGGGGTGTATTCGGATCCGTGCTAGTATTGCCGGACTCCCCTTCCCATACTACGGATGGCTTGAACAGCCGTTCCAAGAATATGTTAGGTGGGACAGGGTCGCGTTTAGCGCTGATGCGAGCGAGGACGTCCGCCGCTTGATTGTTTTCTCGAGCCACATGGTGGAATTCGAGCCCCTCGAACCGAGCTGACATTTTGAGGACGGCATTACGGTAGGCCGCCATTTTCGGGTCCTTGGCATCAAAATCTCCATTTATTTGTGATATTGCAAGGTTTGAATCCCCGCACACTTCTAGGCGTTGAATGCCCATAGAGACTGCCATCCGAAGATCGTGCAACAGAGCCTCGTATTCGGCTGCATTGTTGGAGTCTGTGTATAATATTTGGAGGACGTACTGGACCGTGTCTCCGGTGGGAGACGTCAGGACTACACCTGCTCCCAATCTGGCCAGCATTTTAGAGCCGTCGAAGTGCATGATCTAGTTTGAGTATGCGCCATACTCTTTAGGGAGTTCGGCTTCTGTCCATTCAGCGACGAAGTCAGCCAATAATTGCGACTTGATGGCCCGCCGAGGTTTGTATGTTATGTCGAACGGAAGGAGCTCAATGGCCCATTTGGCAATCCGGCCCGTAGCATCGCGGTTATTTATTATGTCATTTAATGGTACTGCGGAGGCCACCGTAATCGAACACTCTTGAAAGTAGTGTCGTAGTTTCCGGGATGCCATGAATACCGCGTATGCTATTTTTTAATAGTGTGGGTATCGGGATTTGCATAGGGTTAGGACCGTGGACACGTAGTAAACCGGCTTCTGGAGTAGGTATTTGTATCCGTCAGCCTCTCGTTCAACGACGAGCACTGCGCTTACAACTTGATGCGTTGACTATATGCTATGTACAGCAGCATAGGTTCGTCGATATTCGTTATTAATCTTTGGATTACTGGCCAATAAGGTCTTTATTTCATCCAGTCCGGCCGTGGCTGCATCCGTCCACACGAAGTGTTCGGTGTGCCGAAGAAGGCGGTAAAGGGGTAATGCCTTTTCTCCTAACTTGGAGATAAAGCGGCTTAGAGGAGCCACGCATCCGGCTAGTTTCTGGATGTGCTTGAGGTGCATTGGTATAGCCAATCGTGACCGAAGCTCGATTTTTGCGGATTCGCTTCAATTCCTCTATTGGAAACTTGATGAAGCCGAGTAGTTTCCCGAGGGGACGCCAAAAATGCATTTTTCGGTTTCACTTGATGTCGTATGTCCGGAGATTGTCGAAAAGTAAGCCTCAAGTCATCTATCGGGGTTTCGGCGTGTCTTGTTTTTATGACCACGTCGTCCATGTATGCCTCCACCGCTTTTGCCGATTTGCTTTTCCGGGCATGTTTGAATCATGCGTTGGTATGTTCTTGTGACGTTCTTAAGCCCGAAAGGCATAGTGTTGAAGCAGAAAGGGCCATATGGCGTTATGAAGGCTGTTGCAGCTTGGTCAGACTCTGCCATCTTTATTTGATGGTATCCAGAGTATGCGTCGAGGAAACACAGCGAGTCGTGTCCTGCTGTGGCATCAATGATTTGATCGATGCGAGGGAGAGGAAAGGGATCCTTGGGGCAAGCCTTGTTGAGGTCTTTAAAGTCGACACATATGCGCCATGATTTGTCCTTCTTTGGTACCATTACTAGGTTTGCCAGCCAATCCGGATGCTTGATATCTCTGATGAATCCGGCCTCGAGTAGTTTGGCTAGCTCTTCCCCCATGGCCTGCCGTTTGGGCTCTGAAAACCGTCTGAGAGTTTGCTTGACCGGTTTGTATCCTTTTAGTATATTGAGGCTATGTTCGGCCAATCTGTGTGGGATGCCTGGCATGTCCGATGGGTGCCAGCGAAGATGTCCCAATTCTCGCAGAAGAAGTCTCGCGGTCGCGGCATCCATCGCGGGCTCACCGTGTCCCGACGGAAGCTGTCTTCGTGGGGTCCGTTGGATGGACTTGGAATTTGACTATCTCGTCTGCAGGTTTAAATGGGGTGGACTTGGGTCGCTTGTCGAGTATCACATCGTCCCTGTCCACGGTGGCCCGTAGTGTTGTTAATTCTTTGGCTGCTAGGGCCTCAGATAATGCCTCCAGGGCTAGTGCTGCGGTTTTGTTTTCGGCGCGAAGTGCGACGTCCGGATCACTGGCTAGAGTGATGATTCCATTGGGCCCAGGCATTTTAAGCTTCATGTACCCGTAATGGGGTATAGCTTGAAAGCTTGCAAATGTGTCCCGCCCTAAAAGGGCGTGGTATTCGCTGCTAAAAGGGGCCACTTGGAACGTGATTTCTTCGGACCTATAATTTTCCGGGGTGCCGAATACCACGTCGAGTGTGATTTTTCCTGCACACCGCGCTTCTCAACTAGGGATAATTCCCCTGAAGGTTGTGCCGCTTTGTTCAATGCGGCCTTTGTCAATTTCCATTTTGCTGAGTGTCTCTTCATAGATCAAGTTTAATCCGCTTCCGCCATCCATGAGCACTTTAGTGAGCCGAAAGCCGTTGACGATTGGGCTGAGAACCAGAGCGGCTGGTGCCCGGACAGTCCGGGATCGAGGTTCGTCACTGGCATTAAAAGTTATAGTAGTGTCGTTCCAGGGGTTTATTTTAGCCATATGTCAATTTTCCGTGGAGCTTCGATGAGCTCGCTTACGCCTATTGTTTGAGGCAAAAGTCTCGAATACTGTTAGTACCGTATTGTGCTCGTTGGCGGGAGGTTGTTCTGTGAGAAGGTCCTCGCCACTTTTTGCAACCTGACGGAGTATCCAACATGCCCTGAGGCTATGAGTTGGTGCTATGTCCGCAGTGCCGTGGAGTTTACATGGCCCATTGAGCCATTTTTCCAATACGGTTCCCATACAGGGTGGGCTTTGGTTTCTTGGGGATTGGATCGGCCGACTTACGAGAGTTCGCCCGTTTAGTTCGGACAAAGGCTTTGGTGAAAGCCGGACTGTCCCAAAATTCAGCTTGAGTTTTCACGACGCTTTCCATCGCACAGTACTTCTGTACTATGATTGCTAAGTCCGCAAAGAGTACTATGTCACGGCGACTTATAGCATTAAGGATTCCTTTGTCCGTGCGAGACTACGTCCTCCTCGTGGCAGTCCTCGACTTTGTTTAGCGCAAGGATGAATCTGGCCCAGTAATGATGTACTGTCTCCTGGGGCTCTTGCCTGATATGGGAGAGACGATCTAAGTCTGCATGGGGGGTTATAGCTGAATTCGGATTCTGATCCGATCTAGCCCCCCGGGGCATGGAAGCTTCCGAGTTCAACAGCTCGAGATTCGGGATGCTGCCCAATTTCTCCGCCCTGCGTCCGGTTCTAAGTCCGGGAACCGGGTCATATTATACCCCGGGCGGGTGTCCGGCTCCGAGAGCTCGGCGATCCGGACATAATTCGTCCTCAAAATAGAGGGATACTCCTTGTACGGTTCCTCCGATACCGCTATCTCATGGGTGGCTGGCGCGGATTTAATGTCCCCTTGGTCCGGTTTAAGCCCGATCTGGTCATAGTCCGTTGCGACTCCCAAAGCGGCGATGCGATCCAAGAGCTCATTAAGAGAAGAGAGCTCTATCGAATCCATCTGTTTGGCGAGTTCCGAATTGATGTGAAGTTTATGCGTGATGACCTGAGAGGCCATTGTTGGCGCGACAGCCAATGGGGCGGCCATGACGAAACCGCCTAGTCGGAGAGTTTGGCCTACAGCCAGAGCTCCCCCCGCGGTAATGTTGTCCCTGACGACGAGACGGGCCATCGAGCCTTGCAGCGAGGACACAGAGGAACTCTCAATGAAAGCACCAATGTCGGTGTCAAAACCGGCGGATCTCGGGTAGGGGGTCCCGATCTGTGCGTCTAGGCAGATGGTAACAGGAAGCAAGGGACACAGGTGTTTACCCAGGTTCGGGCCCTCTCGATGGAGGTAAAACCCTACTTCCTGCTTGATTAATATTGAAGATATGGGTAGTACAAGAGTAGATCTACCACGAGATCGTATAGGCTAAACCCTAAGAGCTAGCCTATGATGGTATGATTGTAATTGTGATCGGCCTTCTAAGGACCAACCTCTCCGTTTATATAGACACCGGAGAGGGCTAGGTTTTACATGGAGTCGGTTACAAGGAAGGAAATATAATATCCGAATTGCCAAGCTTGCCTTCCACGCCAAGGAAAGTCCCATCCGGAAACGGGTCGAAGTCTTGAGTCTTGTATCTTCACGCTTCAATAGTTCGGACGTCGTATACAGTCCGGCTGTCCGGATACCCCTGTCGGATTACGGGTTCCGACAGACCCTTAAGGTTCGAACTCTGGGGTGCGCGCGGAGATCCAACCCTCCGCCGTCTCGTACCTCGCCGAATCGCAGGGACCTAAACTACTCGAAAGAACAGCACAAGAGACACGAGATTTATACTAGTTCGGGCCACCGTTGTGGTGTAATACCCTACTCTAGTTTGTGGTGTGGTGGATTGCCTCTTGGGCTGATGAAGAATAGTACAGGGAAGAACAGCCTCGCGAGGGTCTGTTCTTGGTGGGTGTGATGAACTGCTAGGTGGTGTCCCGTCGCTCTAGCTTGAGGATCGGGTCTCTATCTCTCTCTCTGGTTTCCGAATGCCGGATCTCCCTCTCTGGATGTGGCTACTCCTATTTATAGGCAAAGGCCCTGGGCCTCTTCCCAAATATTGAGCGGGAAGGGCGCCAACAATTGGCCATTTTGAAGGGGAACAGCGGGTACACTTATCCTGACTAAAGTTGGTCCTCGCCTGCCAAAGGCTCTGGTGATGACGCCTGCTTGGGCTCCACGATGACTCCATTTCAGCCGTTGGGGCTGGTCCTGGTCTTGTTGCACCGAAATGGATGCCTTTGCTTGATGCTCTCGCCTGCGCTTGCTCCCTTTGCACCAAAGAGGAAAGGAGGACGCTGCGCGAGCTGGCGCCCGACTGGCGCCCTTGGTCGTCATGGCTTGCTTCATGGGAACCTCGCGAGGTACCCCGCCTCGAACTCTCCGCCTCCTCATGAGCCAGCCTGACGAGGCCGTGCCTGAGGAAGTTCCTTGTCGTCCGCCCCGCGAGGCTTGGCCCCTCGCGAGGGTCTTGAGCTTGTGTTGATGAAGATGGGCTGTCTGGGCCTCCTGTGAGCCACGCCGCAGGCAGGCAAGTCTGGGGACCCCCGTTCCCAGAACGCCGACAGTAGCCCCCGGGCCCACGGCGCGCCCGAACTTGGCCGAGCAGAGAGGCGAAAGGGAAAGTGCGAAGCGCTGCGGGCCCTAACAGCCTGCGGCCTTGGGCGACGCTTGGCAGTTGATTGGACGTGTGCGCACTGCTCCCCCACGATGCCTCGGTAACCTCCCAGATTCGACAAGTCCCTGCATGCGGAGTTGGTCATGATTACCGGTGATCGTGTGGGCCGACGGTTGGCCTTCGCCAGCAATAAGTATGGAACGGCGCGCGCCCTTCCAATCTACCCTTTCTTGTCTCTCCTTCTTCTCCATGGCTCCACCAAGGAAGTTCTCGGCCACAGAGAAGGGGAAGGGCCGCCAGGTCGAATCTTCTTCTCCTCCGCCTAAGCATGGTCGAGGTCGCCCTGCATAAGCACCCCGTGGCCTCCACGGCGGTCCCCGCGATCGTGGGGAGGCTCTCAACATGGTGACGAGCGGTAGCCATGGTCGGAGGGCGTGCCCCTGCCGCGCGTCCCGAGGCCGCGCCTTCATGCTTTGGCCGCTGAGTTCATGGTGAGAGCGGAGGAGCCGTCCGGTGTCCCGGCTTCAGCTCCCGTGCTTCCTCTGGGTGAGCTCCTGATGGCGCTCGAGTGGCCTCTGGCTCCAGGCGGAGATGGCTGCTGCAGCCGGGCCGTGGGCTTCTCTGAGGTCTCTGCTGCAGGAACCTGTTCTCGCCCATGGTGGCAGACGTTCGCTGTGGCGTGGTCTCCGCCACGGTGCTCCTGCACTTCAAGTATGATGGCGACGCCACCCTCTACGTGAGGGTGTTCGGGGAAGACGGCCGCCGCATGGGGTGCTGCCACGAGGACGACGACCATGCCGAGACTCAGCCCGGCGGGCGGAGAGGGCAAGGCGGGCGGCGGGCGATGCCCGCGACTCCTCACACTTCACCAGCTCTTCTTGGTGGCGATTCTTCCAAAGAGCGGCGCGCCAGCCCCGCCACGCGCCTGCTTGGGGGGTGGCAGCGGTCGCTGGCTGCCACGCCCGTGAAGCGAGATGGAGTCGGCCGAGCTCGGAGGCGGCTCGGGCCTTCCGAGAGAGCCGGCACGGGGCGTGCTTCACCTGCTCCTGTCCTTTTCCTTTCTTTTCTCCTGCGTAAAAAGGGAACAATGTATGGCCCCGTGGGGGCACATTGAGATCAATGCCGTTAATTATTGTACTGCTTTTGTTATCCTGATACTGTTCACTCCTGCTGTGCGCCCATTCGTAAGTGAATCCCTGCCGTGGCCGCAGGGGCGACCGATCCAGGCCCCGTGTTCGCGTTGCGCTACCTGTGAGGCATGGTCAGGAGGGGTGCTCCAGCTGTGGGCCAGGCTGCAAAACTTGAGCGATAGGGGGCAGAAACACTGCTGGGCTCCCGAGGCTCCCGCCTCACGAGTCCCCGCGCAAGAGAAATTGAGGCAGGAGAGTGAGAAAGATCGAAGAACCATGGATCAAAAAGAGGCAATAGTTTCGATAAAAAACTCCAAATGGGAATAACTGGTCAACTGCAGAAAGCAAATGGAAAAGCCGCGTCCGGCACCTAGTCTAGTCTTCGACGTCTTCTCACCAGCGCGGAGCTAAGTGCTGCCACTGGGCGTGGGAGGGAGCCCCAGGGCCTGAGGCTGGCACTCCTGAGACTCCGGGGCGTGTACAGCCCCAACTCATTATTACGTGAGAGTGTCACGGGCGGCGAGCTTCACAGGCGTTCGCCTTCTTCACAGGCTCCGGGCCTTTCTTCTGGGAAGCAAGCTTCACGGGCGTTTGCCCTCTTCACAGGCTCCGGGCCTTTTCAGAACGTGTCGGCTTCACAGGCGTTCGCCTTCTTCACAGTCTCTGGGCCTTTTCCAAAAAGATGAACTTCACACGCATTTGCCTTCTTCACAGGCTCTGGGCCTTTTCCAAAAAGATAAACTTCACAGGCATTTGCCTTCTTCATGTGCTCGGGCCTTTTCCAAAAGATGAACTTCACGTGCTCTGGGCCTTTTCCAAAAGATGAACTTCACGGGCATTTGCCTTCTTCATGTGCTTCGGGCCTTTTAGGGTAAAACCTCCGGAGGTGCTGGATGTTCCACGCGTTCTGTATAGGTACTCCCTCTTGAGTCTCCAAGCGCACGGAGCCAGGCCTGGAAACATGAACAACCTTGAATGGGCCCTCCCACATGGCAGAGAGCTTATGCAGTCCCTCCCTGGAGAGGACCTGTCGGAGCACGAGGTCCCCTACCTCGAGAGTCCTGGGGCGGATGCTACAGCAGTGGTATCGCCGGAGTGCCTGCTGGTACCTTGCCGCTCGCAGCGCAGCTTCGACGGTGCTCCTCCCCAAAGACAAGGCCGTCCCCGCATGGCGCCCTGCAGCGTTTCATCGAACGCGCCCGGACCCAGCGGATCGACGCTTGACCTCGTGAGGGAGGACCGCTTCGGCTCCGTAGACCAGGAAGAAGGGGGTCTCTCCAGTCGGCTTGGTTGCGGTTGTGCGATGGACCACAACACGGACGGAAGCTCGTCGTACCAGCCTCTGCCGCAGGCTTCCAGTTTCTTCTTGAACATCTTGGTCTTGAGGCCTCTCAGGACCTCTGCATTGGCCCGGCCACCTGTCCATTGCTGCGAAGTGCGCCACCGAAGCGTAGCATATCTCTGCCCAAGGTTAGCGTAGTACGTTTTAAAAAGGTTACTGGTGAACTGCGAACCGTTGTCGGTGATGATGCGGTTCGGCACCCCGAACCGGCTCACAATGCCCTTGATGAACTTGACCGCAGAACCAGCGGGGATGGCACGGACGGCCTCGACTTCGGCCCACTTGGTGAATTTGTCCACGGCGACATAGAGGTAGCGATAGCCCCCTGGCGCCCGAGGAAAAGGGCCCAGAATGTCCAGCCCCCAGACCGCGAATGGCCAAGTGAGGGGGATGGTTTGCAGACCTCCTGCTGGCTGGTGGATCTGCTTGGCATGGAATTGGCAAGCCTCGCAAGCCTTCACGAGTTCGATAGCGTCATTGAGCACGGTGGGCCAATAGAAACCGATGCGGAACGCCTTGCCGACAAGGGTCCGTGACGATGAATGGTGCCCACAATCTCCGCCATGTATATCTGCCAGCAATTCCTTCCCTGTTCCTCGGTGATGCAGCGCAGGGATACGTCGTTCGGTCGTTTCCGGTAGAGTTCTCCATCCATGATGCTGTATGCCGTGGCTTGCCGCACCACACGCTCTGCCTCCTCCTCCTTCTCCGGCAAAGTTCCACGCGTTAAGTAACTCTTGAGCTCCGTGATCCAGCACTCCTCTTGAGGTTCCATTGTTAGAAGCAGGCGTGCTCCTGAGGCCGGGCCACAGTGGGGCCCGAGGCTGGTGGTGAGGAGCTCCTCCCGAGGCTGTCTTGTGCTTGATAACGCTAGCAGTGGCTGAGGGCTTGAAGAGTCGTTCCTCAAAGACGCCCGACTCCTGGGGTAACCTCACGGAGGCTCGTTTGGCGATGTCGCCGGCCTCTTGATTGGTGCCGCGGGGCACGTCTGCAGCTCCAACCCCGTAACTGTTTCTCCATCCTGCGGACCTCCGCAAGGTAGGCCTCCATGTGTTCATCTCTTGGCTCATACACCTTGTTGGAGAAATTGACGAGGAGCTGCGAATCGCCCTTGATGGTAGGCGCTTCACCCCTGTGGCGATGGCGGCCTTGGACCCGCTATCAGCCCCTCGTATTCCGCTATATTGTTGGAGACCTTCTCGTCATGCTGGAAACAGAGTTGCATGGCATAGTAGAGCTTGTCCTGAGCGGGGGATATGAGCACTGCCCCAGCCCCAGCGCCCTGCCTGGAGAATGCTCCGTCGAAGTACATGACCCAACCTTTTGGCGCTTCGCTCCCTGGGGAGAGGGACCGATCCTCGCCGGCCCTGAGGCCGGGTGCTTCTGTCCATTCGGCCACGAAATCCGCCAGTGCTGCCCCCTTGATGACTCTGGTCGTGCTGAACTCGAGCTGGAATGCTTGCAGCTCAATATTCCACTCGGCGACCCTTCCGGCCGAGTTGGGGCTCCTGAGCACCCTCTCCAGGGGGTATGCCGAGACAACCTTGATTGGATGACCCTGGAAGTAGTGCCGCAGTTTGCGCGAAGCCACCAACAGCGCGAGGAGGAGCTTCTGCGGCATGGGGTACCGTGCCCTCACATCCCGTAACACGGTGCTAACGAAGTACACCGGGTGCTCGACGAGGTTAGGGGCGTCGGTGCTAGTGGCGTCTTCTGGAAGCTGTGGTGCCTCCCGAGGCGGCGGCGCCTCCGGAAGTTGGGTGCCTGGATGGGAGGCCTCCCCCGCCCCTGGTGCACTCTGCTGCGACGGCTGATCTTCTTCCATTGTGGCGCTGGCTTCTGCCAGTCCCTTCTGATTCGGTCTTGCCTTAGCTCGGGTGGCCGTAGTGGCCTTGGCCTGACGCTCCTCCCTAACTGCCACCAGAGCAGCGCCAGCGGAGTAGGGAGTGGCGGCTAGGTAGAGTACCAAGGGCTCCTGAGGGCACGGGGCCACCATCACTGGAGGGCTGGTCAGGTACCTCTTGAGGTCTTGAAACGCTTTGTCGGCCTCTTCAGTCCACTCGAAGGGCCCCTTTTTCTTCATCAGCTGGAAGAAAGGCAGTGCCCGCTCCCCCAATCGGGAGATGAAACGGCCCAGTGCCGTTACGCGCCCTGTGAGCTTCTGCGTTTCCCTGAGGGTCTTCGGTGGGCTCATGTCTTCCACTGCCTTGACCTTTTCTGGGTTGGCCTCGATGCCTCGGTGGGACACGAGGAAACCCAGGAGCTTGTCTGAGGGAACTCCAAACACACACTTCTCCGGGTTGAGCCGCAGGCTCACTGTGTTGAGGCTCGCGAAGGTTTCTTCCAGGTCTTGTATCAAGGTCTTGGCCTCGCGAGATTTCACCACGACGTCGTCGACGTATGCCTCCACATTCTTCCCGAGCTGTGGGCCCAAGGTGATGTGCATGAGCCGCTGGAAGGTTGCGCCCGCGTTGCGCAGCCCGAACGGCATGCACGTATAGCAGTACACCCCACACGGGGTTAGGAAGGCCGTCTTTTCGACGTCTTCCACCGCCATCTTGATTTGGTGATACCCGGAAAAGGCGTCCAAGAAGCACAACAGGTCACACTCGGCGGTGGAATCGACGATCTGGTCGATGCGAGGGAGCGGAAACGGATCCTGCGGGCATGCTTTGTTGAGGTTGGTGAAGTCGACACACATGCGCTCCTTTCCTCCCTTCTTTGGCACCACCACGGGGTTGGCCAGCCAATCTGGGTATCGGACCTCGCGAATAACCCCCACGGCTTCTAGCTTGCGGGTCTCTTGGACGATGAAGGCCTGCTTTTCAGTGGACTGCCTTCTCGCTTTCTGCTTCACTGGACACACGTTGGGGCACACGTTGAGGTGGTGCTCGATCACACCCCGTGGAATCCCCGCCACTGATCGGGCTCCCGGCGAACACCTTCTTGCTCGCACGCAGGAACTTGACAAGGGCCTCCTCCTACGGCAGCTCGAGGTTGGCGCCTATGGTGAAGGTGGCGTTTGTGGACCCGTCCTCATCGGCAGTGTATCTGCTTGGTCTCCGCCTTGTCTTGAGTGAACAATCGCTTCTTCTTGGTCGGCGCAGCCCCTTTGGGCTCGGGGCTTCCGCATCGTGGGCTGTGCGGCCGCCGTCTTGAGGGTGAGCCCGAGCGCCCGCAGTGCACCTTCAGTATCCCCATGCACAGTGAGGACGCCGCTGCTCCCAGGCATCTTCATGAGGTTGTACCCCGGGTGAGTTGCGGCCATGAATTTGGCCAACGCTGGATAGCCAAGGATGGCATTGTAGGGGAGGCCGATGGGGGCGATGTCGAAGTCGACCAGTTCCGTGCGGAAGTTGTCGTAGGTGCCGAAGGTCACCGGAAGCCGGATTTGCCCCAAGGAGCTGGATGACCCCCCCTCCTACGCCCGAAAAAGGCCGGCTGGGCAGCAGCCGCTCCCTGGGTATGCAGAGGAGGTTGAAGGCCTCGACTGAGAGTACGTTGAGGCTGGCGCCGCTGGCCGATGAGGGTCTGGTGACGGCGACTGGCGAGATGGTGGGTGTGCGAGCAGGGGAGCGCACCCAGCGGCGAGTTGGTGGGGTGGTCTTGAGAGTCGAAGGTCAGCCCGCCGACGACTCTGTCTACCGAGGGAGCCCCGCGCGTGGAGGCGGCACCGACCCGGGCGGACGAATGTCTTGACATGGCGGTGGAAGGCGGCGCTTTACGAAGCCGCCGAGGAGGGCCGTGACGAGCGGAGGAACCGGCGCGACGGGCGAAAGTGACGAGGAAGACGCGCCGCTTCCCCGAGGTCGCCGAGGAGCGCAGGACGATGCTTGCCGCCCGTTTCGCCGGGCCGGTGGCGGTGTTGACGGACGGCAGCGACGGGAACGACGAGGGCGCCTGCCGACGGGAGCCGCCCGGTGACATGGGAGGCGTAGGGCGGCTCGGCGCGACGCTGGTTCGACGGGCGCCGATATGGTATGCGGTGGTCGGGGAAGAACGAGGCGACGAAGGCAGATTCCAAGACTTTACCTGGCGCGCCAAATGTCGGATTTCGGGTTCCGGCAGACCCTTAAGGTTCGAACTCTAGGGTGCGCGCGGAGATCCAACCCTCCACCGTCTCGTACCTCGCCGAATCGCAGGGACCTAAACTACTCGAAAGAACAGCACAAGAGACACGAGATTTATACTGGTTCGGGCCACCATCGTGGTGTAATACCCTACTCTAGTTTGTGGTGTGGTGGATTGCTTCTTGGGCTGATGAAGAACAGTACAGGGAAGAACAGCCTCGCGAGGGTCTGTTCTTGGTGGGTGTGATGAACTGCTAGGTGGTGTCCCGTCGCTCTAGCTTGAGGATCGGGTCTCTATCTCTCTCTCTGGATTCCGAATGCCGGATCTCCCTCTCTGGATGTGGCTACTCCTATTTATAGGCAAAGGCCCTGGGCCTCTTCCCAAATGTTGAGCGGGAAGGGCGCCAACAATTAGCCATTTTGAAGGGGAACAATGGTACACTTATCCCGACTAAAGTTGGTCCTCGCTTTGCCAAAGGCTCTGGTGATGACGCCTGCTTGGGCTCCATGATGACTCCATTTCAGCAGTTGGGGCTGGTCTCGGTCTTGTTGCACGAAATGGATGCCTTTGCTTGATGCTCGCTGCGCTTGCTCCCTTTGCACCAAAGAGGAAAGGAGGACGCTGCGCGGGCTGGCGCCCGACTAGCACCCTTGGTCGTCATGGCTTGCGTCATGGGCACCTCACGAGGTACCCCGCCTCGAACTCTCCGCCTCCTCATGAGCCAGCCTGACGAGGCCGTGCCTGAGGAAGTTCCTTGTCGTCCGCCCCGCGAGGCTTGGCCCCTCGCGAGGGTCTTGAGCTTGTGTTGATGAAGATGGGCTGTCTGGGCCTCCTTTGAGCCACACCGCAGCCGCATGCGAGCAAGTCTGGGGACCCCATTCCCGAACGCCGACAACCCCTAATCCAGGACTCCCTCGGACCCCACATGTCGATGGTGGGCGAAGCGGCGTCTGGCGAGCTAGGCAGCGGAGGCGATTCGGGCCTTGAGGCAGCGGGCTGGGCAGCTGGCGCGGGGAGAGAGAGAGAGAGAGAGGGAGGGAGAGAGAGAGAGGGAGCAGTGCTGGGCTTCGCCGTGGCACTGTTCGAAGAGTTTTTTCTTAAACACGGACAAACAAAAATAAAACAAAAGAAAATAGAAGCAAAATATAATATAGGCATATTATATATCAAATTTTTTAGAAAAAGATTTCCTGCAGCGTGAACATTTTTTTAACATCAAATAAAATCCACATAAATTTAAATAAAGAAAAGAGTGCTACTGCTATAAGAAAATCCAATAAAAAATCATTTTAAAATACCAAAATGATTTCAAATTTATTTTTCTCCAATTTTCTATTGTAGGGAATCATTTTACCCTAATTTCCATGTATTTTATTTTTGGAGAAAAATAATTTGAATAAAAACTCAAATAACCCCAAATTGAAAATAATTCTAATGGGACTTTAAATTTAATTCTTTTAAAACTTCCAACTCATATTTCATATGTTTTGAAGAAGTCATTTTATCTTCTCTCATGAAAATCATTGAGTTGCTTAAAGTTTTTGAATTTGAGAATAGTTCCAATGAAATTCAAATATTTTCAAATACCCTTTTCATTTAATTAAATGGAAAAAGTCATATCATCTTCACTCAAGGGTTTTGTGGTGAAAAGAATTTGAATTCAAGGAGATCATAAAAGCAAGGTGAAAGTTTTGGTAAAGTCATTTTATTCCCTCTCGTTTAACTTTCAAAAAGTTTCGAATTTCACTCAATTTCACTCAAGCAATCAAACAATCAATCAAAACTATCTATTTAATATAACATTCCAAAATTTAGAATTTTGGGATGTTACAATGATAGTTTTGATAGTAGTGACTAAAGGAAATATGCCCTAGAGGCAATAATAAAGTTATTATTTATTTCCTCATATCATGGTAAATGTTTATTATTCATGCTAGAATTGTATTAACCGGGAAACATAATGCATGTGTGAATACATAGACAAAACATAGTGTCACTAGTATGCCTCTACTTGACTAGCTCGTTAATCAAAGATGGTTGAGTTTCCTAAACCATAGACATGAGTTGTCATTTGATTAACGGGATCACATCATTAGGAGAATGATGTGATTGACTTGACCCATTCTATTAGCTTAGCACATGATCGTTTAGTTTACTGTTATTGCTTTTTCATGACTTATACATGTTCCTATGACTATGAAATTATGCAACTCCCGATTACCGGAGAAACACTTTGTGTGCTACCAAACGTCACAACGTAACTGGGTGATTATAAAGGTGCTCTACAGGTGTCTCCGATGGTACTTGTTGAGTTGGCATAAATCAAGATTAGGATTTGTCACTCCGATTGTCGGAGAGGTATCTCTGGGCCCTCTCGGTAATGCACGTCACAATAAGCCTTGCAAGCAATGTGACTAATGAGTTAGTTGCGGGATGATGCATTACGTAACGAGTAAAGAGACTTTCCAGTAACGAGATTGAGCTAGGTATTGAGATACCGATGATCGAATCTCGGACAAGTAACATACCGATGACAAAGGGAACAACGTATGTTGTTATGCGGTTTGACCGATAAAGATCTTCGTAGAATATGTGGGAGCTAATATGAGCATCCAGGTTCCGCTATTTGTTATTGACCGGAGACGTGTCTCGGTCATGTCTACATAGTTCTCGAACCCGTAGGGTCCGCACGCTTAAAGTTTGGTGATGATCAGTATTATGAGTTTTTGTGTTTTGATGTACCGAAGGTAGTTCGGTGTCCCGGATATGATCACGGACATGACGAGGAGTCTCAAAATGGTCAAGACGTAAAAATCGATATATTGGACGACTATATTTGGACACCAGAAGTGTTCCGGGTGGTTTCAGAGAAAACCGGAGTGCCGGAGGGTTATCGAAACCCCCAAGGAGAAATAGTGGGCCTTATGGGCCTTAGTGGAGAGAGAGAGGGCTGGCCTAGGGCAGGTCGCGCGCCCCTCCCCCTCTGGTCCGAATTGGACTAGGAGAAGGGGGGCGGCGCCCCCTTTCCTTCTCCCTCTCCCCCTTCCTTTGCCCCTCCTAGTAGGAGTAGGAAAGAGGGGAGTCCTACTCCTACTAGGAGGAGGACTCCTCCTCCTGGCGCGCCCTACAGGGGCGGCCAGCCTCCCCCCTTGCTCCTTTATATACGCGGGGGGGGGGGGGGCACCTCTAGACACACAAGTTGATCTGTTGATCTCTCACAGCCGTGTGCGGTGCCCCCTCCACCATAATCCACCTCGATCATATCATAGCGGTGCTTAGGCGAAGCCCTGCGTCGGTGGCATCATCATCACCGTCATCACGCCGTCGTGCTGACGAAACTCTTTGGTGAAGCTTTGCTAGATCGGAGCTCGTGTGATGTCATCGAGCTGAACATGTGCTAAACTCGGAGGTGCCGTGTGTTCGGTACTTGGATCGGTCGGATCGTGAAGACGTACGACTACATCAAGCGCGTTGTGCTAACGCTTCCGCTTTCGGTCTACGAGGGTACGTGGACACACTCTCCCCTCTCATTTCTATGCATCACCATGATCCTGTGTGTGCGTAGGAATTTTTTTGAAATTACTACGTTCCGCAACAGTGGCATCCGAGCCAAGTTTATGCGTACATGTAATATGCACGAGTAGAACACAAGTGAGTTGTGGGCGATACAAATCATACTGCTCACCAGCATGTCATACTTTGGTTCGGCGGTATTGTTGGATGAAGCGGCCCGGACCGACATTACGCGTACGCTTACGCGAGACTGGTTCTACCGACGTGCTTTGCACATAGGTGGCTGGCGGGTGTGAGTTTCTCCAACTTTAGTTGATCCGAGTGTGGCTATGCCTGGTCCTTGAGAAGGTTAAAACATCACTAACTTGACAAACTATCGTTGTGGTTTTGATGCGTAGGTAAGAACGGTTCTTGCTCAGCCCGTAGCAGCCACGTAAAACTTGCAACAACAAAGTAGAGGACGTCTAACTTGTTTTTGCAGGGCACGTTGTGATGTGATATGGTCAAGACATGATGCTATATTTATTGTATGAGATGATCATGTTTTGTAACGGAGTTATCGGTAACTGGCAGGAGCCATATGGTTGTCTCTTTATTGTATGCAATACAATCGCCCTGTAATTGCTTTACTTTATCACTAAGCGGTAGCGATAGTCGTAGAAGCAATAGTTGGCGAGACGACAGGGATGCTACGATGGTGATCAAGGTGTCGCGCCGGTGACGATGGTGATCATGACGGTGCTTTGGAGATGGAGATCAAAGGCACAAGATGATGATGGCCATATCATATCACTTATATTGATTGCATGTGATGTTTATCCTTTATGCATCTTATTCTGCTTTGTTTGATGGTAGCATTATAAGATGATCTCTCACTAAATTTCAAGGTAAAACTGTTCTCCCTGAGTATGCACCGTTGCCAAAGTTCATTGTGCCAAGACCACGTGATGATCGGGTGCGATAAGCTCAACGTTCATCTACAACGGGTGCAAGACAGTTTTACACACGCAACATACTCGGGTTAAACTTGACGAGCCTAGTATATGCAGATATGGCCTCGGAACACTGAGACCGAAAGGTCGAGCGTGAATCATATAGTAGATATGATCAACATAGTGATGTTCACCATTGAAAACTACTCCATTTCACGTGATGATCGATTATGGTTTAGTTTATATGGATCACGTGATCACTTAGATGATCAGAGGGATGTCTATCTAAGTGGGAGTTATTAAGTAATATGATTAATTGAACTTAAATTTATCATGAAATTAGTACCTGATAGCATTTTGCTTGTCTATGTTGTTGTAGATAGATGGCCCGTGCTGTTGTTCCGTTGAATTTTGATGCGTTCCTTAAGAAAGCTAAGTTGAAAGATGATGGTAGCAATTACACGGACTGGGTCCGTAACTTGAGGAAGCACCGCTGGGTGCCAGGCCTGCTGCAGATGCAACTGACGATGTTAAGAACGTCTGGCAGAGCAAAGCTGATGACTACTCGATAGTTTAGTGTGCCATGCTTTACAGCTTAGAACCGGGGCTTCAACGACGTTTTGAACGTCATGGAGCATATGAGATGTTCCAGAAGTTGAAGCTAATATTTCAAGCAAATGCCCGGATTGAGAGATATGAAGTCTCCAATAAGTTCTGCAGCTGCAAAATGGAGGAGAATAGTTCTGTTAGTGAACATATACTCAAAATGTCTGGGTATAACAATCACTTGATTCAACTGGGAGTTAATCTTCCGGATGATAGTGTCATTGACATAATTCTTCAATCACTTCCACCAAGCTACAAGAGCTTCGTGATGAACTATAATATGCAAGGGATGGATAAGACAATTCCTGAGCTCTTCGCAATGCTAAAGGCTACGGAGGTAGAAATCAAGAAGGAGCATCAAGTGTTGATGGTCAACAAGACCACCAGTTTCAAGAAAAAGGGTAAAGGGAAGAAGAAGGGGAACTTCAAGAAGAACATCAAACAAGTTGCTGCTCAAGAGAAGAAACCCAAGTCTGGACATAAGCCTGAGACTGAGTGCTTCTACTGCAAACAGACTGGTCACTGGAAGCGGAACTGCCCCAAGTATTTGGCGGATAAGAAGGATGGCAAGGTGAACAAAGGTATATGTGATATACATGTTATTGATGTGTACCTTACTAGAGCTTGCAGTAGCACTTGGGTATTTGATACTGGTTCTTTTGCTAATATTTGCAACTCAAAACAGGGACTACAGATTAAGCGAAGTCTGGCTAAGGACGAGGTGACGATGCGCGTGGGAAATGGTTCCAAAGTCGATGTGATCGCGGTCGGCACACTACCTCTACATCTACCTTCGGGATTAGTTTTAGACCTAAATAATTGTTATTTGGTGCCAGCGTTAAGCATGAACATTATATCTGGATCTTGTTTGATGCGAGACGGTTATTCATTTAAATCTGAGAATAATGGTTGTTCTATTCATATGAGTAATATCTTTTATGGTCATGCACCCTGGAAGAGTGGTCTATTTGTGATGAATCTCGATAGTAGTGATACACATAGTCATAATGTTGAAGCCAAAATATGCAGAGTTGATAATGATAGTGCAACTTATTTGTAGCACTTCCGTTTGGGTCATATCGGTGTAAAGCGCATGAAGAAACTCCATACTGATGGACTTTTGGAATCACTTAATTATGAGTCACTTGGTACTTGCGAACCATGCCTCATGGGCAAGATGACTAAAACACCGTTCTCCGGAACAATGGAGCGAGCAACAGATTTGTTGGAAATCATACATACTGATGTATGTGGTCTGATGAATATTGAGGCTCGCGGCGGGTATCATTATTTTCTCACCTTCACAGATGATTTGAGTAGATATGGGTATATCTACTTAATGAAATCTAAGTCTGAAACATTTGAAAAGTTCAAAGAATTTCAGAGTGAAGTGGAAAATCATCATAACAAGAAAATAAAATTTCTACGATCTGATCATGGAGGAGAATATTTGAGTTACGAGTTTGGTCTACATTTGAAACAATGCGGAATAGTTTGCAACTCACGCCACCGGAACACCACAATGTAATGGTGTGTCCGAACGTCAGAATCGTATTTTACTAGATATGGTGTGATCTATGATGTCTCTTCTTGATTTACCGCTATCGTTTTGGGGTTATGCTTTAGAGACGGCTGCATTCACGTTAAATAGGGCACCATCAAAATCTGTTGAGACGACGCCTTATGAACTGTGGTTTGGCAAGAAACCAAAGTTGTCGTTTCTTAAAGTTTGGGGCTGCGATGCTTATGTGAAAAAGCTTCAACCTGATAAGCTTGAACCCAAATCGGAGAAATGTGTCTTCATAGGATACCCAAAGGAAACTATTGGGTACACCTTCTATCACAGATCCGAAGGCAAGACAATCGTTGCTAAGAATGGATCCTTTCTAGAGAAGGAGTTTCTCTCGAAAGAAGTGAGTGGGAGGAAACTAGAACTTGATGAGGTAATCGCATTCTCCTCCCTTATTGGAAAGTAGTTCATCACAGAAATCTGTTCCTGTGACTCCTACACCAATTAGTGAGGAAGCTAATGATGATGATCATGTAACTTCAGATCAAGTTACTACCGAACCTCATAGGTCAACCAGAGTAAGATCCGCACCATAGTGGTACGGTAATCCTATTCTGGAGGTCATGTTACTTGACCAAGGCGAACCTACGAACTATGAAGAAGCGATGGTGAGCCCAGATTCCGCAAAATGGCTTGAGGCCATGAAATCTGAGATGGGATCCATGTATGAGAACAAAGTGTGGACTTTGGTTGACTTTCTCGATGATCGGCAAGCCATAGAGAATAAATGGATCTTCAAGAAGAAGACAGACGCTGACGGTAACGTTACTGTCTACAAAGCTCGACTTGTTGCGAAAGGTTTTCGACAAGTTCAAGGGGTTGACTACGATGAGACTTTCTCACCCGTAGCGATGCTTAAGTCTGTCCGAATCATGTTAGCAATTGCCATATTTTTATGATTATGAAATTTGGCAAATGGATGTCAAAACTGCATTCCTGAATGGATTTCTAGAACAAGAGTTGTATATGATGCAACCGGAAGGTTTTGTAGATCCAAAGGGAGCTAACAAAGTGTGCAAGCTCCAGCGATCCATTTATGGACTGGTGCAAGCTTCTCGGAGTTGGAATAAACATTTTGATAGTGTGATCAAAGCATATGGATTTATACAGACTTTTGGAGAAGCTTTGTATTTACAAGAAAGTGAGTGGGAGCTCAGGCATTTATGATATTATATGTGGATGACATATTGCTGATTGGAAATGATACAGAATTTCTGGATAGCATAAAGGGATACTTGAATAAGAGTTTTTGAATGAAAGACCTCAGTGAAGCTGCTTACATATTGGGCATCAAGATCTATAGAGATAGATCAAGACGCTTGATAGGACTTTCATAAAGCACAAACCTTGACAAAGTTTTGAAAAAGTTCAAAAGGGATCAAGCAAAGAAAGGGTTCTTGCCTGTGTTACAAGGCGTGAAATTGAGTCAGACTCAATGCCCGAACACTGCAGAAGATAGAGAGAAAATGAAAGATGTTCCCTATGCTTCAGCCATAGGCTCTATCATGTATGCAATGCTGTGTACCAGACCTGATGTGTGCCCTGCTATTAGCTTAGCAGGGAGGCACCAAAGTAATCCAGGAGTGGATCACTAGACAGTGGTCAAGAACATCCTGAAATACCTGAAAAGGACTAAGGATATGTTTCTCGTTTATGGAGGTGACAAAGAGCTAGTTGTAAATGGTTACGTCGATGCAAGCTTTGACACTGATCCGGACGATTCTAAATCGTAAACCGGATATGTGTTTACATTGAAAGGTGGAGCTGTCAGTTGGTGTAGTTCTAAACAAAGCGTCGTGGCGGGATCTATGTGTGAAGCAGAGTACATAGCTGCTTCGGAAGCAGAAAATGAAGGAGTCTGGATGAAGGAGTTCATATCCGATCTAGGTGTCATACCTAGTGCATCGGGACCAATGAAAATCTTCTGTGACAATACTAGTGCAATTGCCTTGGCAAATGAATCAAGATTTCACAAGAGAACCAAGCACATCAAGAGACGCTTCAATTCCATCCGGGATCAAGTCCAGGTGGGAGGCATAGAGATTTGCAAGATACATATGGATCTGAATGTTGCAGACCCATTGACTAAGCTTCTTCCACGAGCAAAACATGATCAGCACCAAAACTCCATGGGTGTTAGAATTATTATTGTGTAATCTAGATTTGACTCTAGTGCAAGTAGGAGACTGAAGGAAATATGCCCTAGATGCAATAATAAAGTTATTATTTATTTCCTCATATCATGATAAATGTTTATTATTCATGCTAGAATTGTATTAACCGGGAAACATAATACATGTGTGAATAGATAGACAAACATAGTGTCACTAGTATGCCTCTACTTGACTAGCTCGTTAATCAAAGATGGCTGAGTTTCCTAAACCATAGACATGAGTTGTCATTTGATTAATGGGATCACATCGTTAGGAGAATGATGTGATTGACTTGACCCATTCTGTTAGCTTAGCACATGATCGTTTAGTTTACTGCTATTGCTTTCTTCATGACTTATACATGTTCCTATGATTATGAGATTATGCAACTCCGACACCGGAGGAACACTTTGTGTGCTACCAAAGCGTCACAACGAATCGGGTGATTATAAAGGTGCTCTGGTGTGTCTCCGATGGTACTTGTTGAGTTGGCATAAATCAATATTAGGATTTGTCACTCCGATTGTCGGAGAGGTATCTCTGGGCCCTCTCGGTAATGCACATCACAATAAGCCTTGCAAGCAATGTGACTAATGAGTTAGTTGCGGGATGATGCATTACGTAACGAGTAAAGATACTTGCCAGTAACGAGATTGAGCTAGGTATTGAGATACCGACGACCGAATCTCGGACATGTAACATACCGATGACAAAGGGAACAACGTATGTTGTTATGCGGTTTGACCGATAAAGATCTTTGTAGAATATGTGGGAGCCAATATGAGCATCCATGTTCTGCTATTGGTTATTGACCAGAGACGTGTCTTTGTCATGTCTACATAATTCTCGAACCCGTAGGGTCCGCATGCTTAAAGTTCAGTGATGATCGGTATTATGAGTTTTTGTGTTTTGATGTACCGAAGGTAGTTCGGAGTCCCGTATATGATCACGGACATGACAAGGAGTATCGAAATGGTCGAGACATAAAGATCGATATATTGGATGACTATATTCGGACATCGAAAGTGTTCCGGGTGGTTTCGGAGAAAACCGGAGTGCCGGAGGGTTACCGGAACCCCCCTGGGAGAAATAGTGGGCCTTATGGGCCTTAGTGGAGAGAGAGAGGGCTGGCCTAGGGCAGGCCGCGCCCCCTCCCCCTCTGGTCCAAATTGGACTAGGAGAGGGGGGGCGCCTCTTCCTTCTCCCTCTCCCCCTTCCTTTCCCCCTCCTAGTAGGAGTAGGAAAGAGGGGAGTCCTACTCCTACTAGGAGGAGGAGGACTCCTCCTGGCGCGCCCTACAGGGCCCGGCCGGCCTCCCCCCTTGCTTCTTTATATACGGGGGTAGGGGGGCACCTCTAGACACACAAGTTGATCTATTGATCTCCTCCAGCCGTGTGCAGTGCCCCCCTCCACCATAATCCACCTCGATCATATCGTAGCGGTGCTTAGGCGAAGCCCTGCGTTGGTAGCATCATCATCACCGTCATCACGCCGTCGTGCTGACGAAACTCTTCGGCAAAGCTTTGGTAGGTAGGAGCTCGCGGGACATCATCGAGCTGAACGTGTGCTGAACTCGGAGGTGCCGTGCGTTCGGTACTTGGATCGATCGGATCGTGAAGACGTACGAGTACATCAACCGCGTTGTGCTAACGCTTCCGCTTTCGGTCTACGAGGGTACATGGTCACACTCTCCCCTCTCGTTGCTATGCATCACCATGATCCTGTGTGTGCGTAGGATTTTTTTTGAAATTACTATGTTCCCCAACAAAGGATGCAAGATGTGATACGGTAATAAAGTTGATAGCAGTAATTTTGTAGCAAGTGTAACAGTGATGATAACAGTAGTAACTTAGCAAGAACAATATAAGATAAATTTGTAGGTAGTGGATCGGTAACATGTTGGATGATATTCATCATGAGACAGTTATAACCTAGGGCGATATGGCACTAGCTCTAGTTCGTCGATATAATGTAGGCATGTATTCTGTAAATAGTCATACGTGCTTATGGAAAGAACTTGCATGACATCTTTTGTCCTACCCTCCCGTAGAAGTGGGGTCCATATTGGAAACTAAGGGATATTAAGGCCTCCTTTTAATAGAGAACCGGAACAAAGCATTAACACATAGTGAATACATGAACTCCTCAAACTACGGTCATCACCGAAAGAAGTCCCGGTTTTTGTCATTTCGGGGTTACCGGATCTTAACACATAGTAGGTGACTGTAACTTGCAAGATCGGATCTAAAACATGGATATAATGATGATAACATAAACGGTTCAGATCTGAGTTCATGGCACCCGGGCCCAAAGTGACAAGCATTAAGCATGGCAAAGTCATAGCAACATCAATCTTAGAACATAGTGGATACTAGGGATCAAGCCCTAACAAAACTAACTCGATTACATGATGAATCTCATCCAACTCCTCACCGACCAGCGAGCCTACGAAGGAATTACTCACTCCCGGTGGGGAGCATCATGGAATTGGCAATGGAGAAGGGTTGGTGATGATGAAGAACGAAGACCCCCCTCTCCGAATCCCCAAACGGACTCCAGATCTGGCCTCCCGATGAAGAACAGGAGGTGACGGCGGCTCCATCTCGTGGATCGCGATAATTCTTTGTCCCTGGTTTTTTTTGGAAAAATAGCATTTTATAGCGTCAGTTTCAGGGTCTGCGGGGCCACCAGGTGGGGACAACCCACCTGGGCGCGCCAGGAGAGGGGGGCGCGCCCTGGTGGGTTGTGCCCGCCCAGGTGCCCCTCTCCGGTAGGTCTTGGCTCCAGAAATTCTTATTTATTATATAAAAATTCCTCGCGAAGTTTCGTTCCATTCTGAGAACTTTTATTTCTGCACAAAAACAACACCATGGTAGTTCTGCTGAAAACAGCGTCAGTCCGGGGTTAGTTTCATTCAAATCATGCAAATTAGAGTCCAAAACAAGAGGAAAAGCCTTAGGAAAAGCAGATACGTTGGAGACGTATCAACTCCCCCAAGCTTAAACATTTTCTTGTCCTCAAGCAATTCAGTTGATAAACTGAAAGTGAAAAAAAATTACGAACTCTTTTGCTCTTGTTTGCATAAATAAGCAAGTTTTCAGCCAACATTATAACTAACCATACCGACAATAACTCTTAAAGATTATAATGACTCATATCAATGACATAATCAGCTAGCGAGCAATAATAAGATATCTCAAACAGCAACATGTTGACAAAACAACCATGATATAATATGACAATAGTGGTATCTCGCTAGCCCTTTCTGAGTCCACAAAACATAAATGAGAGCACCTCCAAAGTTCAAGTAGCGACTAAACATTGTAATTCATGGTAGAAAAGATCCAGTCATGATGCACCCAATATTAGCTACACACAATGCATAAGTCATGACAGCTATGCTCTCAGGTTCTAGCACTTGTTTTATAAGGTGATGACACAACATAAAAGTAAATAGATAGTCCCTTCACAGAGGGAAGCGGTGATTTGTGTTGGGGAACGTAGTATTTCAAAAAAATTCCTACGATCACGCAAGATCTATCTAGGAGAAGCATAGCAACGAGCGGGAAGAGTGTGTCCACGTACCCTCGTAGACTAAAAGCGGAAGTGTTTAGTAACGCGGTTGATGTAGTTGAACGTCTTCGCGATCCAACTGATCAAGTACCGAATGCACGACACCTCCGTGATCTGCACACCTTCAGCTCGGTGACGTCCCTCGAACTCTAGATCCAGCTGAGGCCGAGGGAGAGTTCTGTCAGCATGACGGCGTGGTGACGGTGATGATGAAGTTACCGGTGCAGGGCTTCGCCTAAGCACTACGACGATATGGCCGAGGTGTGATACGTCTCCAACGTATCTATAATTTATGAAGCATTCATGCTATTTTATTATATGTTTTGAATGATTACGGGCTTTATTATACACATTTATATTACTTTTGGGACTAACCTATTAACCGGAGGCCCAGCCCATATTGCTGTTTTACTGTCTGTTTCAGTATTTCGAAGAAAAGGAATATCAAACAGAGTCCAAACGAAATGAAACCTTCGGCAGCGTTATTTTTGGGAAGGATATGATCCTGAAGACTTGGAGTTCAAGTCAGAAGATCCTCGAGGACTCCACGAGATAGGAGGGCGCGCCCCCTGTCTCGTGGGCCCCTCGAGCACCTCCCGACCGACTTCTTTCGCCTATATAAGCCTACGTACCCTAAAAACATAGAATATCAAGACAGATCGGGAGTTCCGCCGCCGCAAGCCTGTGTAGCCACCAAAAACCTCTCAGGAGCCTGTTCCGGCACCCTGCCAGAGGGGGAACCCATCACCAGTGGCCATCTTCATCATTTTGACGCTCTCCATGACGAGGAGGGAGTAGTTCACCCTCGGGGCTGAGGGTATGTACCAGTAGCTATGTGTTTGATCTCTCTCTCTCATGTTCTCTCTATGGCACGATCTTGATGTATCGCGAGCTTTGCTATTATAGTAGGATCTTATGATGTTTCTCCCCCTCTACTCTCTTGTGATGAATTGAGTTTCATTCTTGAAGTTATCTTATCGGATTGAGTCTTTATTTGAGAACACTTGATGTATGTTTTGGTGACCAAGTTGCGGGTTCCGCCCATGAACCTATGCATAGGGGTTGGCACACGTTTTCTTGACTCTCCGGTAGAAACTTTGGGGCACTATTTGAAGTACTTTGTGTTGGTTGGATGAATCTGAGATTGTGTGATGCATATCGTATAATCATGCCCACGGATACTTGAGGTGACAATGGAGTATCTAGGTGACATTAGGGTTTTGGTTGATTTGTGTGTTAAGGTGTTATTCTAGTACGAACTCTTTAATAGATCGATCCGAAAGAATAACTTTGAGGTGGTTTCATACCCTACCATAATCTCTACGTTTGTTCTCCGCTATTAGTGGCTTTGGAGTGACTCTTTGTTGCATGTTGAGGGATTGTTATATGATCTATCTATGTTATTATTGTTGAGAGAACTTGCACTAGTGAAAGTATGAACCCTAGGCCTTGTTTCTTATCATTGCAATAGCGTTTACACTCACTTTTACCACATGTTACCTTGCTGTTTTTATATTTTCAGATTACAAAACCTATATCTACCATCCATATTGCACTTGTATCACCATCTCTTCGCCGAACTAGTGCACCTATACAATTTACCATTGTATTGGGTGTGTTGGGGACACAAGAGACTCTTTGTTATTTGGTTGCAGGGTTGTTTGAGAGAGACCATCTTCATCCTACGCCTCCCACGGATTGATAAACCTTAGGTCATCCACTTGAGGGAAATTTGCTACTGTCCTACAAACCTGTGCACTTGCAGCCCAGCACCGTCTACAAGAAGAAGGTTGTGTAGTAGACATCAAGCTCTTTTCTGGTGCCGTTGCCGGGGAGGTGAGTGCTTGAAGGTATATCTTTAGATCTTGCAATCGAATCTGTTTGTTTCTTGTTTTATCACTAGTTTAGTTTATAAAAGAAAATTAAAAAAATGTAGTTAAGTTTGTCTCATACGCTTCGTCTTTTTAATATCTTTCGTGAGTTTGATGGAAAGGAAAATTGTGCTCAAGTGCTAGAAGAAGAATGCTTTAAAATGCTTGGTACTAAATCTTTGAATGATGAGCATGATTGCAATGTTGTTAGTATGAACTCCTTGAATATCCATAGTACTAATGATGATTGCTCTAGTCATGATGAAAATATCTCTCATAAGCATGTCAACTTTTGTGGAGTGCATGTTTGCATTAACACACCAAATAAATAAGATATATATTGCAAGAGGCATAAGTATTTAGAAACTAAGAAGTTGCAAGAAAGGCTAGATAAGAGTGCGGAGAATTTAAGATATCTTTCCCGTTGTGAATTTTGCAATAAACAAGATCATTTACATCTCCAATGCAAATTGTTTCATGATCGGATCGTGTCCAAAAATTGTGATGATTTGATCTCCCTTTCTCATTACAATGAACTTAGATTGCTTTTGGGTTGTGAAGAGTTGAAACGTTTAACTAAGCCTATTCCAGAATATAATCTTAAGTATTTTCTTGATATTGATCTAGAAAAGATTTATATGTTTTGTGCGGAGAATTGCATTGAAAATCCTTATATTTCCAATTACCTAAAGAAAAGAAAGCAAATGGAATATGATGAGAATTCTAATGAAAGGGAAGAGACTTCCCAATCTCCTCCTATTATTTCTTATGATGAATCAGGTAACGAGGAGGAGCTTTCTATTCAACCAATCTCATCAATAAGGAGCTCAAAGAGGAAGGTTGAACCTACACATAATGTGAAGAAGAAAAGAAAAGAAGGAGCAACAAAGGTAGAAAGGTATCCCTCCCAAATGATGTTGCTCCTACTACTCATTGTGATGATGATAATTGCTTTACTATTGGTGCTATCCATATTTTTAATGATGAGAGTGATTATGCTTATGATATGAAAGAGCCCAAGCTTGGGGAAGCTATGTTTGATGAAGATGAAATATTTGAGAATATATTTGCTGAAATTAATGTTTGTCCCAAGCTTGGGGAAGCTATGTTTAATGAATATTATATTTTTAGCACCCCAAGTTTTGATATACAAAGTTGTTATGATGATAGCATGCCTCCTACCTATGATGATTATATTGATGAAAGTGGGTTCGGAAGAGTGTCAACTTTTGGAAGTAGTGATCCCACTATTTTGGAGGATGTTGAATTTTATTGTGATGAATATGAAAGTGGATTTGGAACAGTGTCAACTTTATTTAGTGATTCCACTATCTTGGGAGAGGTTTCAATCGATTATGATGAGAACGGAGTTGCTAATTATGATGATTATTGTGATGCAACTTATGCTATAAAAAGTAGTGATGATTATATTTACAAATCTTGTCATGATTATGATTACCCTTTTTCTGAACATTACTCTTTTAATGTGGAAACAATTTTTAGTGTTCAAGTCTCTTATGATACTCCCACTATTCCGAATGAGAAGAATTTTGCTTATGTGGAGAGTAGTAAATTTTCTATGCTAGTAGATCATGAAAAGAATGCTTTAGGTGCTGGTTATATTGTTGAATTCATTCATGATGCTACTGAAAATTATTATGAGGGAGGAACATATGCTTGTAGGAGTTGCAATAATGTCAAGTTTCCTCTCTATGTGCTTCAATTTTTGAACTTATGCTTGTTTTACCTTCCTATGCTAGTTGATCATTGTTCCCATAAGTTGTTTGCTCACAAAATTCCTATGCATAGGAAGTGGGTTAGGCTTAAATGTGCTAGACATATTCTTCATGATGCTCTCTTTATGTTTCAGTTCTTATCTTTTATGTGAGCATCATTGAAATCATCATGCCTAGCTAGGGGCGTTAAACGATAGCGCTTGTTGGGAGGCAACCCAAATTAATTTTAGTTTCTTGCTTTTTGGTTCTGTTTAGGAATAAATAATCCATCTAGCTTCTGTTTAGATGTGGTTTTATGTTTTAATTAGTGTTTGTGCCAAGTAGAACCTATGGGAAGACTTGGGTGAAGTCTTTATGATCATTCTGTAAAAAAACAGAAACTTTAGCGCCCACGAGATTAGCTAGAACTTTTTACTGGAGAGTGATATTTAGTTGATTCTTTTTGAAGATGATTACTAGACAAATTCCTCAGGTCCACCCTTTTATTTTAGAATTTTTGGAGTTCCAGAAGTTTGCGTTAATTACAGATTACTACAGACTGTTCTGTTTTTGACAGATTCTGTTTTTCGTGTGTTGTTTGCTTATTTTGATGAATCTATGGCTAGTAAAATAGTTTATAAACCATAGAGAAGTTTGAATACAGTAGGTTTAACACCAATATAAATAAATAATGAGTTCATTACAATACCTTGAAGTGGTGTTTTGTTTTCTTCCGCTAACGGAGCTTACGAGTTTTCTATTATGTTTTGTGTTGTGAAGTTTTCAATTTTTGGGTAAAGATTCGATGGACTATGGAATAAGGAGTGGCAAGAGCATAAGCTTGGGTATTCCCAAGGCACCCCCAGGTAATATTAAAGTACAACTAAGATCCTAAGCTTGGGGATGCCCCGGATGGCATCCCCTCTTTCGTCTACGTTCATCGATAACTTTACTTGGAGCTATATTTTTATTCACCACATGATATGTGTTTTTCTTGGAGCGTCATTTTATTTTCTTAGTATTTGCTTGCTGTTATTTAGAATAATGTTTTGCATCTTTATTTCCAATAAAAATGTCAAGGATAGCCTTTGCCATGCTTATTTTGCTAGTATACATGTTGCTGTTTGAAAACAGAAAGTTTACCTCTGTTGCAAAAAATCCCTATAAAAGTCAGAGAATTGTATAATGTTGAATCTTTTTGCATATTGAGCTATGATAAATTTATTACAGTTGGAATTTTAGTTCATAATTTTTGGAGTCAGGGAAGTATTGATACTCTTGCATTCTTTACAGACTGTACTGTTTTTGGCAGATTGCTGTTATGTTTGCATTGTTTGCATATGTTTGCTTGTTTAATGATTCTATTTAAGGATAGGAGTATTAAATATGCAGAGGCATTTAGTATGCAATGTTGAATAATAATGTAGTGATTTGTTACAGTAGAAAATGATAAGGTTTTGCATTGGTTTATACTAACCTATCTCACGAGTTCTTGTTGAGTTTGTTGTGAATGAAGCTTTTGATAAAAAGAGAAACCATGATATGAGAGGAATTAAGGAGACACAAAAGTTCAATCTTGGGGATTCCCAAGGCACCCCAACATAATATTTCAAGAAGTCTCAAGCATCTAAGCTTGGGGATGCCCAGGTACGCATCCCACCTTTCTTCTTCAACAACTATCGGTTAGTATCGGTTGAGCCTAAGTTTTTGCTTCTTCACATGAGTTGTGCTATCCTTGCAATGTCATTTTATTTAATTTGCTAGCAGTTTGAATAAAGTACCAAGATCTGAAATTCTTTAATGAGAGAGAATCTTCACATAGTTGCATAATTATTTAGCTACTCATTGTTCTTCACTTACATCTTTTTGGAGTAGTTTATCATTTACTCGTGTGCTTCACTTTTATCCTATGAGTAAATGGTTGAATGAGTTGATTGTCATAAACCTGAAATTATATATGCCTCATTTTCTTATTCCATGGGGAGTAATGACTTCACGTCTAAGAAGTAGAGGTTGTAAATTTATTGAAGGTTAGCAAGCATTGTATTGGTCATTTGAACAATTCATGAAAGAATATTGAAGGAAGAGAGATTTCACATATAAATATACTATCCTAGACATCTTTTATAATTGGGAGCACTCATTTAGTATGACATGCAAAAGAGTTAATGTTGGACAAGGAAGACAACATAATGGGTTATATTTTCCGACATCTCAGTTAAAGTATATTGTCATGGATCATTCAAACATGTTGAGCTTGCCTTTCCCCCTCATGCTAGCCAAAATTCCTTGCACCAAGTAGAGATACTACTTGTGCTTCCAAATATCCTAAAACCCAGTTTTTCCATGAGAGTCCATCATACCTACCTATGGATTGAGTAAGATCCTTCAAGTAAGTTGTCATCGGTGCAAGCAATAAAAATTGCTCTCTAAATATGCATGACTTATTAGTGTGGAGAAAATAAGCTTGGAAGCAATAAAAGCGACGAACTGCATAATAAAGGTCCATATACAAGGGGCAATATAAAGTGAAGTTCTTTCGCATTAAGATTTTGTGTATCCAACCCTAAAAGCGCATGACAACCTCTGCTTCCCTCTGCAAAGGGCCTATCTTTTACTTTATGTCTTTTACTTTTATGCAAGAGTCAAGGTGATCTTCACCTTTCCCTTTTTCATTTTATCCTTTGGCAAGCTCCTCGTGTTGGGAAGATCATGATATATATATATATATATATATATATATATATATATATATATATATATATATATATATCCAATTGGATGTAAGTTAGCATGAACCATTATTATTGACATCACCCAAAGGTGAATACGTTGGGAGGCAACACTATAAGCCCCTATCTTTCTCAGTGTCCGATTGAAACTCCATAACCATTAGTATTGCGTGAGTGTTAGCAATTGTAGAAGACTATATGATAGTTGAGTATGTGGAGTTCGATATTCCTGAAAATAAGATGAATTGCAATTGTTTGAATGATCGAGAATGAAATTTGTTAGTTTTCAAGAAAGTTTACGGTCTATGCTTTGACATGTGAATTGCTTGTTACTTTATCGTGAGAAGTATTATGAGATGAACTACTGTTATGACATATTATCATGCTAGAAAAGGTGATTGAAATTATCATTGATCAAACTTGTGCACCTTCTAGCATTCACACTTCATAAATTCTTTCTTTTATCATTTACCTACTCGAGGACGAGTAGGAATTAAGCTTAGATGCTGATACGTCTCCAACGTATCTATAATTTATGAAGCATTCATGCTATTTTATTATCTGTTTTGAATGATTACGGGCTTTATTATACACTTTTATATTACTTTTGGGACTAACCTATTAACCGGAGGCCCAGCCCATATTGTTGTTTTATTGCATGTTTCAGTATTTCGAAGAAAAGGAATATCAAACGGAGTCCAAACGGAATGGAACCTTCGGCAGCATTATTTTTGGGAAGAATATGATCCTGAAGACTTGGAATTCAAGTCAAAAGATCCTCGAGGACTCCACGAGATAGGAGTGCGCCCCCCCTACTGGGCGCGCCCCCTGTCTCGTGGGCCCCTCGAGCACCTCCCGACCGACTTCTTTCGCCTATATAAGCCTACGTACCCTAAAAACATCGAATATCAAGACAGATCGGGAGTTCCGCCGCCGCAAGCTTCTGTAGCCACCAAAAACCAATCAGGACCCTGTTTCGGCACCCTGCCGGAGGGGGGACCCATCACCGGTGGCCATCTTCATCATCCCGGCGCTCTCCATGACGAGGAGGGAGTAGTTCACCCTCGGGACTGAGGGTATGTACCAGTAGCTATGTGTTTGATCTCTCTCTCTCTCTCGTGTTCTCTCTATGGCACGATCTTGATGTATCGCGAGCTTTGCTATTATAGTTGGATCTTATGATGTTTCTCCCCCTCTACTCTCTTGTGATGAATTGAGTTTCCCTCTTGAAGTTATCTTATCGGATCGAGTCTTTATTTGAGAACACTTGATGTATGTTTTGGTGAATAAGTTGCGGGTTCCGCCCATCAACCTATGCACAGGGGTTGGCACACGTTTTCTTGACTCTCCGGTAGAAACTTTGGGGCACTATTTGAAGTACTTTGTGTTGGTTGGATGAATCTGAGATTGTGTGATGCATATTGTATAATCATGCCCACGGATACTTGAGGTGACAATGGAGTATCTAGGTGACATTAGGGTTTTGGTTGATTTGTGTGTTAAGGTGTTATTCTAGTATGAACTCTTTAATAGATCGATCCGAAAGAATAACTTTGAGGTGGTTTCGTACCCTACCATAATCTCTACGTTTGTTCTCCGCTATTAGTGGCTTTGGAGTGACTCTTTGTCGCATGTTCAGGGATTGTTATATGATCTATCTATGTTATTATTGTTGAGAGAACTTGCACTAGTGAAAGTATGAACCCTAGGCCTTGTTTCTTATCATTGCAATAGCGTTTACACTCACTTTTACCACATGTTACCTTGCTGTTTTTATATTTTCAGATTACAAAAACCTATATCTACCATCCATATTGCACTTGTATCACCATCTCTTCGCCGAACTAGTGCACCTATACAATTTACCGTTGTATTGGGTGTGTTGGGGACACAAGAGACTCTTTGTTATTTGGTTGTAGGGTTTTTTGAGAGAGACCATCTTCATCCTACGCCTCCCACGGATTGATAAACCTTAGGTCATCCACTTGAGGGAAATTTGCTACTGTCCTACAAACCTGTGCACTTGCAGGCCCAACACCGTCTACAAGAAGAAGGTTGTGTAGTAGACATCAAGGTGTAAAAATGTGTAGGGGCACCGCACACGGCTAAGAGATTGTCTGTTGTGTCTATGGGGTGCCCACTGGCCATGTATATAAAGGAGGGGGGAAGAGGAGGCCGACCTAGGAGGGGCGCGCCTATAGGGGGAGTCCAACTAGGATTCCCAATCCTAGTTGGAGTCCCCTTCCTTTTCTAAGAGGGGAGAGAGGGAAGGAGTAGGAGAGGGAGAAGGAAAGAGGGGGGCGCCACCCCCTCCCTAGTCCAATTCGGACCAGCCCATGGGGAGCACGCGGCTGACGGTGTCTTGGACTAGGGGGTACTCATCACGTCATCTCCCGATCTGTTAGATTGGGCTGAGGACCCCCGTGGCCGTATACTCACGGGCCAGTCCGGACAGCTGCCGCATACAAGGAAGATTCCACAAGACTTGGCGATCAAGACAAGGACTCCTCCCCACCGGCGTATTCGGCTAGGACTCTTGTTATCGTAGGCCTCTGGTGCATTATATAAACCAGGGGCCAGGCTAGTCGATAGAGATATACAACAATCATACCATAGGCTAGCTTCCAGGGTTTAGCCTCTACGATCTCGTGGTAGATCAACTCTTGTAATACTCATATTCATCAAGATCAATCAAGCAGGAAGTAGGGTATTACCTCCATAGAGAGGGCCTGGACCTGGGTAAACATCGTGTCCCTTGCCTCCTGTGACCATCCGCCTTAGACGCACAGTTCGGGACCCCCTACCCGAGATCCGCCAGTTTTGACACCGACATTGGTGCTTTCATTGAGAGTTCCCCTGTGTGTTCGGCAAAAGGTCGATGGCTCGCCTCTGAGATCAAGCTGCGACTTGGCATTTTCGTCACCAGCTCGACTGGTCACCTTGGTTCGACCAAGGACTGTGCCCTACCTCCGATCGTCATGTTCGGATGAGGGCCTTCATCAACATCAACTCCGATCTCTATCAAGATCATGGAGGAATCATCCATGGCGCTCAGGGGCTCAAAATTCAACATTGCCCTCGGGCGACTGCGCTGCTTTTCTGGACATCGAACTTGTATCCGCCACCACCGCCTCTTCGAGTGTCGCTTTAACGATTGCTTCGGTGGAATTGTGCGGAATTGAGTCTACACCGGCCCTGGAAAATTTCGTCGAGTTCCGATGGAGGAATCTCCGGCAATCTCCGATATACCGGAGCCGCATTGAATCTGGACGAGAATCCGGACGAGTTTGGAGCATGGTGTCCAGCATCTAGCTCGGACGTACTTTGGAAGATCCAACCATTGATCGGCTGTGGAATTCCTATATCTACCACCTATCAAACATTCAGCTCGATCCGACCGTCCAAACTCCGGGAACCTCCCGATTAGGGCATCACTTTTCAGATCTGTTTCCTACACGAATACGGATCCTACCCCAATTCATGTTTCTTTATGAACGTGATATTTGACAACATTTTTAAAAGGAATTTTCTTCTAAGGTATTGCGCATTGTTTTTAACACGCGCCCATAAAATTTTAATCCTCCTATGAGGTAACCTTCGCCATCACGATGGTGTCAAACCAGTACGACAATATAGCTCCACGGCTGCCGACCTGCGCTAGACATGTCATCGCTTTTTGAGCCGAGCTCAACTTCTTCGGATACTCACCTCGGCGAGCCGAACAAGTGTTCGGAATCGCCAAAGATAAAACATCACCGCCCCACGGATTACACGGAGCGGGCACACCGGCATCGCCGCACGGCCACTTCAAAGAAGCCAAGATTGACCACATCACAAGTTACGACCTGCATCGGCATGGCCGAACTGTTGCTTCATCGAGCCAATGTCCACCAACGCCGAACTACTTCAACAACTCGGCTGACATGGCAGCTGCAACATCTCCTCATCGATCTGCTCCGTCTCCTCGGCCGGACCGGGGGCTTCGTCATCCCTTCATCAGCACACTCCGGTAACTTCGGCGACACCAGCCGACCAGCTTCGTCACGTCAACTGGACCGGGGGCTTTGCCTCGGCGAGTCAACCTTTACCAGCGTCGCCATGCAATCGCTTCATCGCCCATCAGGCAATGGGTATGCGGACCGAGTCCCAATTTTGGGAGTCGCTTTTCTTCGGACTACTACAAAAAATAAACCAGGTGCTATTAATCTTAACAATTTTTGCTTGTTGGGTTTATTTTTATTAAGGAATTATTACTCTGGTTTGTTCCATCATCTGTACACAGGTCTATCAAATGGCGGCCACATTAAAAACGGTCGCGTGGTGGTTCGGTCAGTTTCCGTACATAGTTCGTGAACGCCGCATCGGAGCCGGATCGCCACGCAAATTAAATCACGATGCCTGCAGCGACATTGGCTTCAGCACCAGGCCACATCTCTTTAAATAAATTATTTTTGCGCAAAGCAATTACGCAAGGATTATATATATTATTATTATTTCCTGGACCGCACTATTTTACATGTGCAGGTAATGGACTTTGACTGCGTCGCGTGGTCTCTTCGGCGTCACTCTGCCGGCCTACATTGGCCGTGCTACGTCGCCACTTCGGATTGCCGAGCTCTTCGCTCCGCCACCTCGAGACCGGCTTGGGGGCTGGGACCTTGTCCCGCATCAAGCTAGGACCGCGTCATCAACACCGAGCACATTAACCAGCTAAGTCGCTTTCATGCTAAAAAACTTTCAGTTTTAAATTTTGTTCGGTCTGACCAAGCATTATACCTTTTTTGACAAAAGGTTGTTTGCGAAAAACTTCCTTGTCCAAACTTTGTTTGTGACACACAAATTCAAATATCCCGTTTACTTGGGGGCTTCCTTTATGAAGCCTTTCCTCTTGCAAATGATTATACTTGTACGGCTTCGTTCCTTGTTCGTGTATCACGCCACAATATGCACCATATTGACCTAAGTGATTTGCAAGCTGGGTTGCCTTGCTCCTGTGTTTACCCCTACGTTCCCGATTGTTCGGCTAGGGAGTAAAGGGAGCACCTCTGTGATTATCACGATCGGTTCATCCGAGCCGGACCTCAGACTGGGTGAAGCCGAAAGCTAGCGATCTTACTGTTTTCAATTATGGTCGGCACACAACGGAACTCATGAGTACAAAAAATCTATTGCACAAGTCTCATAGTAACAATGAGCACCGAAGAAAGGTATCGGTGGGGTTACTATTTTCTTCGAAGATGCTTCTTACGCTTTGTCGGTAATATAGCATAAGTTCCCTGAGCGCGCTTTCTCTGTTACAGCCTTATGGCTTGATTGCCTGGTTATCGGAAACACCGTCGATATTCTCGACAGGTGGAGTACATAACACTTTTCGGTCCTTGACCGAAGAGGGAGAAGCCGACGGTCGGTTAAGACGTATAAAGTTCGGGTGAACACATATATGATATAAGTACTTTGGTACATACACTCATTATACATAAAATTCTTTTACCCAAGTCACTCATGGGCTCTTAAATTAGTATGAGCTGTTTTTCTTCTTGGTCGTTGAAAAGTCTCTTTTTTCTATCACCCCTTTCTCGATGCAAGTGTGTGGTCAATAGCCAGATAGCCTTGTTTCTCTCTAAATCCGCTCGAGTGCAGTTTGCTAAGCTTGCCTCGGAGAAGCACTCTGCCTTCGGGATAAGAGGTTTAGGCCATAGGCTGACCCGCTTGGAGTCTTGAGATAGGATGTGTCATGTTAAAGCACGACAGAAGCACCTTTTTTTTTAAAAAAAGAGCCCAAATTTCGGATTGGCACCGAACACTTGATCTAGTTCGGACATTAAAATTTTGAATAAGTTTTTTGGGTTTTCGAGCCTATGGCCCTTTTAAACTATTCGTGCGTTTTCAGCATTAGTCTCGCAGTGCAACGTCGGACACCTTTAGGGATTCGGCAAAAATTCTCGGATATTGCTATATATGCATCAGCTTCGAATTGTGTCTTCGGTCAATAGTTGGGTTGCCCGGCTCCTTTGCCTGCCTCTTATGTTCCGCTTTGTTTGGCTAGGTGTGCAAAAGGAGAACCACTGCGATTGTGCTTCCAGCTCGCATGGTTAAGCACCTTAGTGGAGAAAGCCGAAAAACCGATCGTCACAAGAAGTTTAAACTGGTCAGCGATCCGATGACCGTGTTAAATGATGAGCCGTTCATAACATTGGCCGAAGTGTTTACGGCTTGACCTCAGCTGTCGCCGAACACTAACCGGGGGCTCGTAGCTTGCTTCCCCTGTTTAAAGCTCCTATGACTAAGTGAAAGTTATAAAGCCAAGATATCTGATTGCCACGTTTCCGCTAACACAACCGCCTCCGGGCACCGGGACGTCGGCTAAGGGTTGTCTGGTTATTGCAGAAACACCCCACGTAGTATCTACAAAGGGGTAGAAGCCAACAATGGCCACTTTCAACTCATAAACGATCGCAATGGGGTCAAAATAAGTATATATCATCAACATTTGTATTCATTATACAAGCGTTGCCTTCTGTAATTATTGTTATATAAAGCCATAAATATGCATCAATTTGACTTAGGATTTTTGGCCAAGCTGGGTTGCCTGGCTCCTGTGCTTACCCCTACGTTCCCGATTGTTCGGCTAGGCGGTAAAGGGAGCACCTCTGTGATTGTTACTAACGGGTCATCCGAGTTAAGTACCTCAGACTGGGTGAAGCCGAAAAGCTAGCAATCTTAAAGGATCACATTGGTCGGCAACAACGGAAGTAAAATTTTTGGTTCCTTAATACCACAGAGTTCGGGAACTTTCCCCGAACTAAATCCTCAATATTTTCCTCCCACATTGATCGGACCTGAGGTTTCATGATCATGCTTAGCATGACAACCCAAAGAAAGGAACCGATAGTGGGACTATTTTCTTTGGAAGATGTTTCTTACATTACAAAGTAATATAACATATCTCTCCGCGTACCTTTGTGTATAAAACCGTATGGCTGGATTGCCTTGTTTACCGTAAATCTTTGCCCTCATAAAGGCTTTATAAGGTAGGACAAACACTCCTCGGCTACTGGCTGAGGAGGTTGAAGCCGATGGTCGGTCAACAAAGTTTTGTACAATGCTTTGTGATTTTACTCTGGATATTGATCCTTAATTCGGCCACCCGTGCCCACATTAAGGCCCGGGGGCTACTGGGCTTTGCACTCATTATTTATAATATTAAAGGGGTACATCGATCCCCTGATCTGGTGTTGCCACCCGACCAGTGTCTCGGGGGCTACTGCATTGCCTATTCAATGCAGAAAATTCAAAGTGCTCAGTGTTCGGCTTGACCGAACTATGCGCAAACGCGTCTTCGGACAACAAGGGGTACCATCTGGACCTATACGGCATCAAGCTAATATATTACGGCGACTTCTCAAGACCCTCTATCAAGGTCCCGTTAGCCGATCACTATTTTCCCTAATATATTACACCGCGTTTCTATTCCTACGTACGCTGCCGAGCTAGGAGTTGATCCTCAGGCCGATTTCGCGCAACGACCTGAGTCTCAGGGGCTACTAGGATCAGCGGTTTCATGTTTTCCTTCAGGTGCATCTCGGATATTAGGCCAACACGCACCTTGAGGGATACTGGCTATACATCTTGTCAGATATTACATTGCACGATTCGGAATTAAATTCATAAAAATCAGTCCCATGGCGAAGGTGGTGCACCACCTCGGGAGAAGTCCGGCATAAAGCTCGGGCGCCAGTGGCTGGCTCCATAGAGGGCATTTCCGGTATTAAGCTTAGCTAAACTCTTTCAACTTTTTGAACCAAGGTGATCTATGACACCTCGGATATAATCCGGCGTTGGAGCTCGGATATAGTCCGGCGTTGGAGCTTGGACACAGTCCGGCGTCGGAGCTCGGAAGCAGTCTGGCATTGGTGCTCGGCTGCAAAGGATACCTCGAATGCAGTCCGGCGATTAGAGCTCAAACGCAAGAGGACACTGCCTCCCGGGAACAACTTCAAACCCGAGGCGTGGCATAAAAATAACAAAGGCATTGATAAAGGACGGAAACTTAAAGGGGCTCCCCGGATACCCAACGTGTAAACTCTTCGGATGCACTACAACGATCCTCAAGATCGAAGATGAGAAGATTTGTTGAACCAGTTTTCAAGACCGACTACCGAAGATGAAGAACAGTTCGGAAGAATCGAGGAGCGTCCCTAACTTGAAGACCGGTTTAGGGGGTTACTGACGGTGTCTTGGACGAGGGGGTACTCACCACGGCATCTCCCGATCTGTTAGATTGGGCCGAGGACCCCCGTGGCCGTATACTCATGGGCCAGTCCGGAAAGCTGCCGCATACAAGGAAGATTCCACAAGACTTGGCGATCAAGACAAGGACTCCTCCCCACCGGCGTATTCGGCTAGGACTCTTGTTATCCTAGGCCTCTGGTGCATTATATAAACCAGGGGCCAGGCTAGTCAATAGAGATATACAACAATCATACCATAGGCTAGCTTCTAGGGTTTAGCCTCTACGATCTCGTGGTAGATCAACTCTTATAATACTCATATTCGTCAAGATCAATCAAGCAGGAAGTAGGGTATTACCTCCATAGAGAGGGCCCGAACCTGGGTAAACATCGTGTCCCTTGCCTCCTGTTACCATCCGCCTTAGACGCACAATTCGGGACCCCTACCCAAGATCCGCCGGTTTTGACACTGATAGCAGCCTCCCCTTGTGGCTCTTTTCTCCTTTCCACTAAGGCCCATGAAGGCCCAACAACTTCCCGGGGGGGGGGGGGTCCGGTAACCCCGGTACTCTGAAACTTATCTGAAATGACCTGAACCATTCCGGTGTCTGAATGTAGCCTTCCAATATATGAATCTTTATGTCTCGGCCATTTCGAGACTCCTCGTCATGTCCATGATCTCATCCGGGACTCCGAACAACCTTCGGTACATCAAATCACATAAACTCATAATACGAATCGTCATCGAACGTTAAGCGTGTGGACCCTACAGGTTCGAGAACTATGTAGACATGACCGAGCCACATCTCCGGTCAATAACCAATAGCGGAACCTGAATGCTCATATTGGCTCCTACATATTCTACGAAGATCTTTATTGGTCAAACCGCATAACAACATATGTTGTTCCCTTTGTCATCGGTATGTTACTTGCCCGAGATTCGATCGTCGATATCATCATACCTAGTTCAATATCGGTACTGGCAGGTTTCTTTACTCGTTCCGTAATGCATCATCCCGCAACTAACTCATTAGTCACATTGCTTTCATGGCTTGTTGTGATGTACATTACCGAGAGGGCCCAGAGATACCTCTCCGACAATCGGAATGACAAATCCTAATCTCGATCTATGCCAACTCAACAAACACCATCAGAGACACCTATAGAGCATCTTTATAATCACCCAGTTACGTTGTGACGTTTGATAGCACACTAAGTGTTCCTCCGGTATTCGGGAGTTGCATAATCTCATAGTCATAGGAACATGTATAAGTCATGAAGAAAGCAATAACAATAAACTAAACGATCATAGTGCTAAGATAACGGATGGGTCTTGTCCATCACATCATTCTCTAATGATGTGATCCCGTATATCAAATGACAGCACATGTCTATGGCTAGGAAACATAACCATCTTTGATAAACAATCTAGTCAAGTAGCGGCATACTAGGGACACTCTGCTTGTCTATGTATTCACACATGTACTAAGTTTCCGGTTAATACAATTCTACAATGAATAATAAACATTTATCATGATATAAGGAAATATAAATAGTAACTTTATTATTGCCTCTAGGGCATATTTCCTTCAGTCTCCCACTTGCACTAGAGTCAATAATCTAGTTCACATCGCCATGTGATTTAACACTCTATAGTTCACATCGCCATGTGACCAATGCCCAAAAGGTTGACTAGAGTCAATAATCTAGTTCACATTGCCATGTGATTAAGACCCAAAGAGTACTAAGGTGTGATCATGTTTTGCTTGTGAGAGAAGTTTAGTCAACGGGTCTGCCACATTTAGATCCGTATGTATTTTGCAAATTTCTATGTCTACAATGCTCTGCACAGAGGTACTCTAGCTAATTGCTCCCACTTTCAATATGTATCTAGATTAAGACTCAGAGTCATCTAGATCTGTGTCAAAGCTTGCATCGACGTAACTCTTTACGACGAACTCTTTATCACCTCCATAACCGAGAAATATTTCCTTTGTCCTCTAAGGATAATTTTGACCGATATCTAGTGATCTACTCCTATATCACTATTGTACTCTCTATAGGAAATATGCCCTAGAGGCAATAATAAAGTTGTTATTTATATTTCCTTATATCATGATAAATGTTTATTATTCATGCTAGCATTGTATTAACCAGAAACTTGGTACATGTGTGAATACATAGACAAACAGAGTGTCCCTAGTATGCCTCTACTAGACTAGCTCGTTAATCAAAGATGGTTAAGTTTCCTAACCATAGACATGTGTTGTCATTTGATAAATGTGATCACATTATTAGAGAATGATGTGATGGACAAGACCCATCCGTTAGCTTAGCACTATGATCGTTTAGTTTATTACTATTGCTTTCTTCATGACTTATACATGTTTCTATGAGTATGAGATTATGCAACTCCCGAATACCATAGGAATACTTAGTGTGCTATCAAACATCACAACGTAACCGGGTGATTATAAAGATGCTCTACAGGTGTCTCCGATGGTGTTTGTTGAGTTGGCATAGATCGAGATTAGGATTTGTCACTCCGATTGTCGGAGAGGTAACTTTGGGCCCTCTCGGTAATGCACATCACTATAAGCCTTGCAAGCAACCTGAATCTCGGGCAAGTAACATACTGATGAGAAAGGGAACAACGTATGTTGTTATGCGGTTTGACCGATAAAGATCTCCATAGAATATGTAGGAACCAATATGAGCATCCAGGTTCCACTGTTTGTTATTGACCGGTGAAGTGTCTCGGTGATGTCTACATAGTTCTCGAACCCGTAGGGTCCGCACACTTAACGTTCGATGACGATTGGTATTGTGAGTTTATGTGATTTGATGTACCGAAGGTTGTTCTGAGTCCCGGATGATATCACGGACATGACGAGGAGTCTGGAAATGGTCGAGACATAAATATTGATATATTGGACCGTGTTGTTCGGACACCGGAAGAGTTCCGAAGAGTTTCGGATAAAACCGGAGTGCCGGAGGGTTACCGGAACCCCCCCCCCCCCCCGGGAAGTTAATGGGCCACCATGGGCCTTAGAGGAGAGAGGGCCGGCCAGGAGGTGGCGCGCGCCTCATCCGGGTGGACAAGGGGTGGGGGCGGCGCCCCCCTCCTTCCTTCTCTCCCCTTCCTCCTTTCTTCCCCTCCTTGCTGGACTAGGAAAGGGGGGAACCTACTCCTAGTAGGAGTAGGATTCTCCCCCTTGGGCGCGCCCCTTGAGGCCGACCGGCCCCCTCCTCCCCTACTTTATATACGGGGGAGGGGGGCACCCCATAGACACACAAGTTGATTTCTTAGCCGTGTGCGGTACCCCCCTCCACAGTTTTCCACCTCGGTCATATTGTCGTAGTGCTTAGGCGAAGCCCTGCGTCAGTAACTTCATCAGCACCGTCACCACGCCATCGTGCCGACGGAACTCTCCCTCGGCCTCAGCTGGATATAGAGTTCGAGGGACGTCACCGAGCTGAACGTGTGCAGACCGCGGAGGTGTCGTGCGTTCGGTACTTGATCGGTTGGATCGCAAATACGTCTGACTACATCATCCGCGTTACTAAACGCTTCCGCTTTCAATCTACGAGGGTACGTGGACACACTCTGCCCGCTCGTTGCTATGCTTCTCCTAGATAGATCTTGCGTGATCGTAGGATTTTTTTTGAAATACTACGTTCCCCAACAGTGGCATCCGAGCCATGTCTATGCGTAGATGTTATATGCATGAGTAGAACACAAAGAGTTGTGGGCGATAATAGTCATACTGCTTACCAGCATGTCATACTTTGATTCGGCTGTATTGTTGGATGAAGCGGACTAGACCGACATTACATGACCGCGTTCATGAGACTGGTTCTACCACCGTGCTTCTCATACAGGTGGCTAGTGGGTGTCTGTTTCTCCAACTTTAGTTGAATTGAGTGTGACTACGCCCGGTCCTTGTTGAAGGTTAAAACAACACACTTGACGAAAAATCGTTGTGGTTTTGATGCGTAGGTAAGAACGGTTCTTGCTAAAGCCCGTAGCAGCCACGTAAAACTTGCAACAACAAAGTAGAGGACATCTAACTTGTTTTTGCAGGGCTTGCTGTGATGTGATATGGTCAAAACGTGATGATATATAATTTGTTGTATGAGATGATCATGTTTTGTAACAGTTATCGACAACTGGCAGGAGCCATATGGTTGTCGCTTTATTGTATGAAATGCAATCGCCATGTAATTGCTCTACTTTATCACTAACGGTAGCGATAATCGTAGAAGCAATAGTTGGCGAGACGACAATGATGCTTCGCTGAATATCAAGGTGTCAAGCCGGTGACGATGGTGATCATGACGGTGCTTCAGAGATGGAGATCAAAGGCACAAGATGATGATGGTCATATCATATAACTTATATTGATTGCATGTGATGTTTATCCTTTATGCATCTTATTTTGCTTAGTGCGGCGGTAGCATTATAAGATGATCTCTCACTAAATTTCAAGGTACAAGTGTTCTCCCCGAGTATGCACCGTTGCGATAGTTCGTCGTGCCAAGACACCACGTGATGATCAGGTGTGATAAGCTCTACGTCCACATACAATGGGTGCAAGCCAGTTTTGCACACGCGAAATACTCGGGTTAAACTTGATGAGCCTAGCATATGCAGATATGGCCTCGGAACACTGAGACCGAAAGGTCGAGCGTGGATCATATAGTAGATATGATTAACATAGTGATGTTCACCCTTGAAAACTACTCTGATGATCGGACATGGTTTAGTCGATTTGGATCACGTGATCACTTAAATGATTAGAGGATGTCTATCTAAGTGGGAGTTCTTAAGTAATATGATTAATTGAACTTTAATTTATCATGACCTTAGTACCTGATAGTATTTTGCATGTCTATGTTGTTGTAGATCAATGGCCCGTGCTACTATTCCGGTGTATTTTAATGCGTTCCTAGAGAAAGCTAAGTTGAAAGATGATGGTAGCAACTACACGGACTGGGTTCGTAACTTGAGGATTATCCTCATTGCTGCACAGAAGAATTACGCTCTGGAAGCACCGCTAGGTGCAAGGCCCGCTGCAAGAGCAACACCGGACGTTGTGAATGCCTGGCAAAGCAAAGCTGATGACTACTCGATAGTTTAGTGTTCCATGCTTTACGGCTTAGAAGCGGGACTTCAACGACGTTTTGAACATAATGGAGCATATGAGATGTTCCAGGACTTGAAGTTAACATTTCAAGAAAATTCCCGGATTGAGAGATATGAAGTCTCCAATAAGTTCTATAGCTACAAAATGGAGGAGAATAGTTCTGTCAGTGAGAATATACTCAGAATGTCTGGGTACCACAATCACGTGACTCAACTGGGAGTTAATCTTCCGGTTGATAGTGTCATTGACAGAGTTCTTCAATCACTGCCACCAAGCTGCAAAATCTTCGTGATGAACTATAATATGCAAGGGATGGATAAGACAATTCCCGAGCTCTTCGCGATGCTAAAGGCTGCAGAGGTAGAAATCAAGAAGGAGCATCAAGTGTTGATGTTCAACAAGACCACTAGTTTCAAGAAAAGGGGTAAAGGGAAGAAGGGGAACTTCAAGAAGAATGGCAAGCAAGTTGCTGCTCAAGTGAAGAAGCCCAAGTCTGGACCTAAGCCTGAGACTGAGTGCTTCTACTGCAAAGGGACTGGTCACTGGAAGCGGAACTGCCCCAAGTATTTGGCGGATAAGAAGGATGGCAAAGTGGAAGGTATATTTGATATACATGTTATTGATGTGTACCTTACTAATGCTCGCAGTAGTGCCTGGGTATTTGATACTGGTTCTGTTGCTCATATTTGCAACTCGAAACAGGGACTACGGATTAAGCGAAGATTGGCTAAGGATGAGGTGACGATGCGCGTGGGAAATGGTTCCAAAGTCAACGTGATTGCCGTCGGCACGCTACCTCTACATCTACCTTCGGGACTAGTTTTATACCTGAATAATTGTTATTTGGTGCCAGCATTAAGCATGAACATTATATCCCGATCTTGTTTGATGTGAGATGGTTATACATTTAAATCAGAGAATAATGGTTGTTCTATTTATATGAGTAATATCTTTTATGGTCATGCACCCTTGATGAGTGGTCTATTTTTATTGAATCTCGATAGTAGTGATACACATATTCATAGTATTGAAGCGGAAGATATAAGTTTAATAATGATAGTGCAACTTATTTGTGGCTTTGCCGTTTAGGTCATATTGGTGTAAAGCGCATGAAGAAACTCCATGCTGATGGGCTTTTGGAATCACTTGATTATGAATCACTTGATGCTTGCGAACCATGCCTCATGGGCAAGATGACTAAGACTCCATTCTCCAAAACAATGGAGCGAGTAACAGACTTGTTGGAAATAATACATACTGATGTATGCAGTCCGATGATTGTTGAGGCTCGTTGCGGGTATCGTTATTTTTTGACCTTCACAGATGATTTGAGCAGATATGGGTATATCTACTTAATGAAAAATAAGTCTGAAACATTTGAAAAGTTCAAAGAATTTCAGAGTGAAGTGCAAAATCATCGTAACAAGAGAATAAAGTTTCTGCAATCTCATCGTGGAGGAGAATATTTGAGTTACGAGTTTGGTCTTCATTTGAAACAACGGAATAGTTTCGCAACTCACGCCACTCGGAACACCACAGCGTAATGGTGTGTCCGAACGTTGTAACTGCACTTTATTAGATATGGTGCGGTCTATGATGTCTCTTACTGATTTACCGCTATCGTTTAGGGGTTATGCTTTAGAGATGGCTGCATTCACGTTAAATCGGGCACCATCTAAATCCGTTGAGATGACACCATATGAACTGTGGTTTGGCAAGAAACCTAAGTTGTCGTTTCTTAAAGTTTGGGGCTGCGATGCTTATGCGAAAAAGCTTCAACCTGATAAGCTCGAAGCCAAATCGGAGAAATGTGTCTTCATAGGATACCCAAAAGAGACTGTTGGGTACACCTTCTATCACAGATCCGAAGGCAAGATATTCATTGCTAAGAATGGATCCTTTCTAGAGAAGGAGTTTCTCTCAAAAGAAGTGAGTGGGAGGAAAGTAGAACTTGATGAGGTAACTATACCTACTCCCTTATTGGAAAGTAGTTTATCATAGAAATCAGTTCCACTGATTCCTACACCAATTAGTGAGGAAGCTAATGATGATGATCATGAAACTTCTAATCAAGTTACTACCAAACCTCGTAGGTCAACCAGAGTAAGATCCGCACCAGAGTGGTACGGTAATCCTGTTCTGGAGGTCATGTTACTTGACCATGACGAATGTACGAACTATGAGGAAGCAATGATGAGCCCAGATTCTGCAAAATGGCTTGAGGCCATGAAATATGAGATGGGATCCATGTATGAGAACAAAGTGTGGACTTTGGTTGACTTGCCCGATGATCGGCAAGCCATAGAGAATAAATGGATCTTCAAGAAGAAGACTAACACTGACTGTAATGTTACTGTCTACAAAGCTCGACTTGTTGCGAAAGGTTTTGACAAGTTCAAGGAGTTGACTACGATGAGACCTTCTGACCCGTAGCGATGCTTAAGTCCGTCTGAATCATGTTAGCAATTGCCGCATTTTATGATTATGAAAATTGGCAAATGGATGTCAAAACTGCATTCCTGAATGATCTTCTGGAAGAAGAGTTGTATATGATGCAACCCGAAGGTTTTATCGATCCAAAGGATGCTAAAAAAGTGTGAAAGCTCCAGCGATCCATTTATGGACTGGTGCATGCATCTCGGAGTTGGAATAAATTTTTTGATAGTGTGATCAAAGCATATGGTTTTATACAGACTTTTGGAGAAGCCTGTATTTACAAGAAAGTGAGTGGGAGCTCTGTAGCATTTCTAATATTATATGTGGATGACATATTGTTGATTGGAAATGATATAGAATTTGTAGATAGCATAAAAGGATACTTGAATAAAAGTTTTTCTATGAAAGACCTCGGTGAAGCTGCTTATATATTGGGCATCAAGATCTATAGAGATAGATCAAGACGCTTAATTGGACTTTCACAAAGCGCATACCTTGATAAAGTTTTGACGAAGTTCAAAATGGATCAAGCAAAGAAAGGGTTCTTGCCTGTGTTACAAGGTGTGAAGTTGAGTCAGACTCAATGCCCGAACACTGCAAAAGATAGAGAGAAAATGAAAGTCATTCCCTATGCTTCAGCCATAGGTTCTATCATGTATGCAATGATGTGTACCAGACCTGATGTGTGCCTTGCTATTAGTTTAACAGGGAGGTACCAAAGTAATCCATGAGTGGATCACTGTACAACAGTCAAGAACATCCTGAAATACCTGAAAAGGACTAAGGATATGTTTCTCGTTTATGGAGGTGACAAAGAGCTCGTCGTAAATGGTTACTTCGATACAAGCTTTGATAATGATCCGGATAACTCTAAGTCACAAACCGGATACGTATTTATATTGAACGGTGGAGCTGTCAGTTGGTGCAGTTCTAAGCAAAGCATCATGGCGGGATCTACGTGTGAAGCGGAGTACATAGCTGCTTGAGAAGCAGCAAATGAAGGAGTCTAGATGAAGGCATTCATATCCTATCTAGGTGTCATACCTAGTGCATCGGGTCCAATGAAAATCTTTTGTGACAATACTGGTGCAGTTGCCTTGGCAAAGGAATCCAGATTTCACGAGAGAACCAAGCACATCAAGAGACGCTTATTTGCCATCCGCGATCAAGTCAAGGAGGGAGACATAGAGATGTGCAAGATACATACGGATCTGAATGTTGCAGACCCGTTGACTAAGCCTCTCTCACGAGCAAAACATGATCAACACCAAGACTCCATGGGTGTTAGAATCATTACTATGTAATCTAGATTATTGACTCTAGTGAAAGTGGGAGACTGAAGGAAATATGCCCTAGAGGCAATAATAAAGTTGTTATTTATATTTCCTTATATCATGATAAATGTTTATTATTCATGCTAGAATTGTATTAACCGGAAACTTAGTACATGTGTGAATACATAGACAAACAGAGTGTCCCTAGTATGCCTCTACTAGACTAGCTCGTTAATCAAAGATGGTTAAGTTCCCTAACCATAGACATGTGTTGTCATTTTATAAACGGGATCACATCATTAGAGAATGATGTGATGGACAAGACCCATCCGTTAGCTTAGCACTATGATCGTTTAGTTTATTGCTATTGCTTTCTTCATGACTTATACATGTTTCTATGACTATGAGATTATGGAAATCCCGAATACCGGAGGAACACTTAGTGTGCTATCAAACGGCACAACATAACTGGGTGTTTATAAAGATGCTCTACAGGTTTCTCCGATGGTGTTTGTTGAGTTGGCATAGATCGAGATTAGGATTTGTCACTCTGATTGTCGGAGAGGTATCTCTGGGCCCTCTCGGCATCACTATAAGCCTTGCAAGCAATGTGACTAATGAGTTAGTTGCGGGATGATGCACTACGGAACGAGTAAAGAGACTTGCCGGTAACGAGATTGAACTAGGTATGATGATACCAAATCGAATCTCGGGCAAGTAACATACCGATGACAAAGGGAACAACATATGTTGTTGTGCGGTTTGACCAATAAAGATCTTCGTAGAATATGTAGGAACCAATATGAGCATCCAGATTCCGCTGTTGGTTATTGACCGGAGAAGTGTCTCGGTCATGTATACATAGTTCTCAAACCCGCAGGGTCCGCACGTTTAACGTTCGATGACGATTGGTATTATGAGTTTATGTGATTTGATGTACCGAAGGTTGTTCGGAGTCCCGTATGAGATCACGGACATGATGAGGACTCTAGAAATGGTTGAGACATAAAGATTGATATATTGGACCATGTTGTTCGGACACCGGAAGTGTTCCGGAGAGTTTTGGATAAAATCGGAGTGCCGGAGGGTTACCGGAACCCCCCTGGGAAGTTAATGGGCCACCATGGGCCTTAGAGGAGAGAGGGCCGGCCAGGAGGTGGCACACGCCCCCCAGTCTGAATTGGACAAGGGGTGGGGGTGGCGCCCCCCTCCTTCCTTCTCTCCCCTTACTCCTTCCTTCTCCTCCTTGTTGGACTAGGAAAGGGGGAACCTACTCCTAGTAGGAGTAGGATTCCCCCCTTGGCGCGCCCCTTGAGGGCGGCCGGCCCCCTCCTCCCCTCCTTTATATACGGGGGAGGGGGCACCACATAGACACACAAGTTGATTTCTAATTAGCTGTGTGCGGTGCCCCCCTCCACAGTTTTCCACCTCGGTCATATTGTCATAGTGCTTAGGCGAAGGCCTGCATCAGTAACCTCATCATCACCGTCACCATGCCGTTGTGCTGACGGAACTCTCCCCCGGCCTCAGCTGGATCTAGAGTTCGAGGGACGTCACCGAGCTGAACGTGTGCAGATTGCGGAGGTGCCGTGCGTTAGGTACTTGATCGGTTGGATCACGAAGACGTTCTTCTATATCAACCGCGTTACGAAACGCTTCTGCTTTTGGTCTACGAGGGTACGTGGACACACTCTCCCTGCTCGTTGCTATGCTTCTCCTAGATAGATCTTGCGTGATCATAGGATTTTTGTTTGAAATACTACGTTCCCCAACACTCTCTTGCCAAACTTATGCTAAGATATACAATAGGTCCGGTACACAGCATGGCATACTTTATAGAACCTATGGCTGAGGCATAGGGAGTGACTTTCATTCTCTCTCTATCTTCTGCCGTGGTCGGGCTTTTGAGTCTTACTCAACTTTACACCTTGCAACATAGGCAAGAACTCCTTCTTTGACTGTTCCATTTTGAACTACTTCAAAATCTTATGAAGGTATGTACTCATTGAAAAATCTTATCAAGCGTCTTGATCTATCTCTACAGATCTTGATGCTCAATATGTAAGTAGCTTCACTGAGGTTTTTTTATTGAAAAATTCCTATTCAATTATCCTTTTATGCTATCCAGAAATTTTGTATTATTTCTAATCAACAATATGCCATCACATATAATATCAGAAACGCTACAGAGCTCCCACTCACTTTCTTGTAAATACAGGCTTCTCCAAAAGTATGTATACAACCATATGCTTTGATCAACTCATCAAAGCGTATATTCCAACTCCGAGATGCTTGCAACAGTCAATAGATGGATCACTGGAGCTTACACACTTTGTTAGCACTTTTAGGATTGACAAAACCTTCTAGTTGCATCATATACAACTCTTCTTTAAGAAATCCATTAAGGAATGCAATTTTTGACTTCCATTTGCCAGATTTCATTAAACATGGCAATTGCTAACATGACTCAGACAGACTTAAGCATCGATATGAGTGAGAAAATCTCATCGTAGTCAACACCATGAATTTGTCGAAAACCTTTTGCGAAAATTCGAGCTTTGTAGATAGTAACACTACTATCAGCGTCCGTCTTCCTCTTGAAGATCCATTTATTCGCAATTGCTTGATGATCATCGAGCAAGTCAATCAAAGTTCATACTTTGTTCTCATACATGGATCCCATCTCAGATTTTATGGCCTCAAGCCATTTTGCGGAATCTGGGCTCATCATATCATCGCTTCCTCATAGTTCGTAGGTTTGTCATGGTATAGTAACATGACTTTCAGAACAGGATTACCATACCACTTTGGTGCGGAACATACTCTGGTTGACCTACGAGGTTCGGTAGTAACTTGATCTGAAGTTTCATGATCATCATCATTAGCTTCCTCACCAATTGGTGTAGGCATCACGGGAACGGTTTTCTGTGATGAACTACTTACCAATTCAAGAGAAGGTACAATTACCTCATCAAGTTCTACTTTCCTCCCACTCACTTCTTTCGAGAGAAACTCCTTCTCTAGAAAGGATCCATTCTTAGCAACGAATATCTTGCCTTTGGATCTGTGATAGAAGGTGTACCCAACAGTCTCCTTTGGGTATCCTATGAAGACAAATTTCTCCGATTTGGGTTCGAGCTTATCAGGTTGAAGCTTTTTCACATAAGCATCACATCCCCAAACATTAAGAAACGACAACTTGGGTTTCTTGACAAACCACAGTTCATATGGTGTCGTCTCAACGGATTTATATGGTGCCCTATTTAACGTGAATGCATCTATCTCTAATGCATAACCCCAGAACGATAGTGGTAAATCGGTAAGAGACATCATAGATCGCACCATATCCAATAAAGTATGGTTATGACGTTCGGACAGACCATTACGCTGTGGTGTTCCAGGTGGCGTGAGTTGTGAAACTATTCCACATTGTTTTAAATGAAGGCCAAACTCGTAACTCAAATATTCACCTCCGCGATCAGATCGTAGAAACTTTATTTTCTTGTTACGATGATTCTCTACTTCACTATGAAATTCTTTGAACTTTTTCAAATGTTTTCAAGCTTGTGTTTCAATAAGTAGATATACCCATATCTGCTCAAATCATCTGTGAAGGTTTATCTTGTAACTCCTGTTTTCGAGTTACTACTCTTAGCAACTGAACCAGTATCAAATACCGAGGGGTTGCTATAAACACTAGTAAAGTACACATCAATAATTAGTATATCAAATATATCTTTGTTCACTTTGCCATCCTTCTTATCCGCCAAGTATCTAGGGCAGTTCCACTTCCAGTGACCATTTCCTGCGAGAAGCACTCATTTCAGGCTTGGGTCTAGCTTTGGGCTTCTTCATGGGAGTGGCAACTTTCTTGCCATTCTTCTTGAAGTTCCCTTTCTTTTCCTTTGCCCTTTTACTTGAAACTAGTGGTCTTGTCAACCTTCGCCAATTTCAGCAACGCGAAGAGCTCGGGAATCGTTTTCGTCATCCCTTGCATATTATAGTTCATCACAAAGTTCTAGTAGCTTGGTGATAGTGACTAGAGAACACTATCAGTCACTATATTATCTGGAAGATTAACTCCCACTTGATCTAAGCGATTGTAGTGCCCAGACATTCTGAGCACATGCTCACTAGCTGAGATATTCTCCTCCATCTTGTAGGCAAAGTACTTGTCAGAGGTCTCATACATCTCGACACGGGCATGAGTCTGAAATACTAATTTCAACTCTTGGAACATCTCATATGCTCCGCTGCGTTCAAAACATTTTTGAAGTCCCGGTTCTAAGCCGTAAAGCATGGCACACTAAACTATCAAGTAGTCATCATACTGAGCTTGCCAAACGTTCATAACGTCTGCATCTGCTCATGTAATAGGTCTGTCACCCAGCGGTGCATCAAGTACATAATTCTTCTGTGCAGCAATGAGGATAATCCTCAGATCACAGACCTAGTCCGCATCATTGCTACTATCATCTTTCAACTTAGTTTTCTCTAGGAACATATCAAAAATAAATGGGGAGCTACATCGCAAGCTATTGATCTACAACATAGATATGCAAATACTATCAGGGCTAAGTTCATGATAAATTTAAGTTCAATTAATCATATTACTTAAGAACTCCCACTTAGATAGGCAACCCTCTAGTCATCTAAATGATCACGTGATCCATATCAACTAAACCATGTGCGATCATCACGTGAGATGGAGTAGTTTCCAATGGTGAACATCACTATGTTGATCATATCTACTATATGATTCATGCTCGACCTTTCGGTCTTAGTGTTCCGAGGCCATATCTGCATATGCTAGGCTCGTCAAGTTTAACTCGAGTATTCTGCATGTGCAAAACTGGCTTGCACTCGTTGTATGTGAATGTAGAGCTTATCACACCCGATCATCACGTGGTGTCTCAACACGAAGGACTGTCGCAATGGTGCATACTCAGGGAGAACACTTATACCTTGAGATTTTAGTGAGAAATCATCTTATAATGCTACCGCCGTACTAGGCAAAATAAGATGCATAAAAGATAAACATCACATGCAATCAAAATAAGTGATATGATATGGCCATCTTAATCTTGTGCCTTTGATCTCCATCTCCAAAGCACCGCCATGATCACTATCATCACCGGCTTGACACCTTGATCTCCATCGTGGCATCGTTGTCATCTCGCCAGCTATTGCTTCTATGACTATGTCTACCGCTTAGTGATAAAGTAAAGCAATTACATGGCGATTGCATTTCATACAATAAAGCGACAACCATAAGGCTCCAGCCAGTTGCCGATAACTCTATTACAAAACATGATCATCTCATACAACAATTTATATCACATCATGTCTTGACCATATTGACGGTGTCCTGGACTAGGGGTACTCGCCACGTCGCCTCCCGATCAGTGGGATTGGGCCGAGGACCCCCACGGCCGTTCACTCATGGGCCAGTTCGGACAGCCGATGCATAAACAAGGAAGATTCCACAAGACTTGGTGATCAAGACAAGGACTCCTCTCCACCAACGTGTTCGACTGGGACTCTTGTTATCCTAGGCCTCTGGTACATTATATAAGCCTGGGCCAGGCTAGTCGATACGCGATCATGGCATTACTCATCATATCTCTAGGGTTTAGACCACAACATATGATCTCGAGGTAGATCGACTTTGTAATCATATACATTGAATACAATCAAAAGCAGCATGTAGGGTATTATCTCTTCGAGAGAGCCCGAAGCTGGGTAAAAACACAGTGTCCCTCGTCTCCTGTTACCTATTAATCATAAGACACACAACTTGGGACCCCCTACCCGAGATCTGCCAGTTTTGACACCGACAATGGTGCTTTCATTGAGAGTTCCGCTGTGTGATTGGCAATGGATTAATGGTTGGTCTGTAGATCAACTACAACGTCGGCGTCTTCATCGCCGACTTGACTGGTCACCTCAGCTGGGCCGAGGACCAGGCTCCTCTTTGGATCGTCAAGATCGGACATATGTCCTCGTCGTCATCAAATCTGATCTCTATCAAGATCATGGAGGAATCATCCATGGAGCCCGGGGGCTCAACGTCAACATTGTTCTCGTGCGACCGTGCTATTTTTCTGGACATCAAACTTGTATCTGCTATCACCGCCTCCTCGATCATCGATTTGATGATTGCTTTGATGGAATAGTATGAAATTTAGTATATAAAAACCCTGTAAAATTTCAGCGCGTTCCGATGGAGGAATCTCCGGGAATCTACGATATACCGGAGCCCTATCGAATCTGGATGGGAATCTGGACGAGTTTAGGGCGAGAAGTCTAGCGTCTAGCTCAGACATCCTTTGGAAAATCCAACCGTTGATCGACTACGGAATTACTGTATCTACCAGCCCTCAAAATTTCAACTCGATCCGACCGTTCAAACTCCGGAAAACCTCCGATTAGCGCATCAAATTTCAGATCTATTTTCTACGCGAAAACGAATTCGACCCGAATTCATCTCTCTTCATGAACGGGATATGGAACATCCTTTTTCAAGGAAACTTTTTCTAGGGTATTGTGTTTTGTTTCCAAACACATGCTAAAAAATCTTGCTTCTTTTCGGAGGTAATCTTCACTGTTGCGCCGGTGTCAAACCAGCCCGACAACGTTGCTGCACGGCTGCCGACCTACACTAGACGGGTCATCGCTTCATCGAGCCATGATCAACCTTATCAGATCATCCTCTTGGCGAGCCGAACAAGAGTTCGGCATCATGAAGGCCAAATCATCACCAACATTGTCACCCCATAGATTATACAGAGCGGGCACGCCGACATCACTGCATGGTCACACTTCATCAAGTTGTCATTGACCGCGTCACAAGATCCGGCCCGCATCGGCATTGTCGCACTATTGCTTCTTCAAGCCAAGATGCGACCTCTGCGTCCAAAGATCGGGAGTCAATTCCGGCCGGACTCACCTATCTTATCCCGAATCCAGCTTCAAGTCTGGACGTGACTTCGGCGTCCGAACACCAGGAGTCAACCCTGGACGGACTCGCCCCTCGCATCATCGTACTTGAGGACGACTCCGAAGAAATCCCAGATATACTAATTCGGCTAACCAAGCAGATGTGCACCATGCCGACCTGCTTCGGCACCTCGGCTGGCATAGTGCGGCAAACATCACAATACCGACCCGCCCCGTCACTTCGGCCAGACCAGGGGCTTTGCCATCTCTTCGTCAACCTACTCCGGAAACTTCGGCATCACCAACCGATCAGCTTCGTCACGTTAGCTGGACCAGAGGCTTTGCCTCGGCGAGCCAGCCTTTGCCAGCATCGCCATGCCGTTGCTTCATCGCCCATCAGGCAATGGGTGTGCGGATCGAGTCCCAATTTTGGGAGTACCTTTCTTCAGATTGCTACAACAGATAAACCAGGTGATATAAATCCTAGTATTTTTTTTCTTGCTTGGGTTTACTTTTTTCGAGGAATTATTACTCTGGTTTGTTCCATCATCTGTACACAGGTCTGTCAAATGATGGCCGCATTAACGATGGCTGCGTGATGGTTCGGTCAGTTTCCCGTCCGCAGTTCGGTGAACGCCTTATCCGGGACTCGAACCGCCCTGTGAATACAGGCTTTGTCACGCCAAGCGCCCTGCACATACATTGGCTTCGACGCCAGGCCAGATCTCTTAAAAAATTATTTTGCTTAAATTATTTATGCGAGGATTTTTATATATTCATATTATTATTTTTTGGACTGCACTATTTTACATGTGTAGGTAATCGACTTTGACTGTGTCACGCGGTCACTTCGGCAAGCCGACGTCGTCGTCCCAATCGGCATAAATCGGCTCGCAGCTTGTTGGTCGAATTGCCATACCGACATGTTCGGTCGTCTCGAGGACTTCGGCATCGCTGAAAGAGCTCTACCTCATCGAGTGTTCGGCACATGGGCCATATTTCTTTTATTACTCACTTTGCATAAATTTTTATTATGCTACGAATCTTTTTTCATTTATTCTTATAACTATTATCTCTGGTTTGCACTATGTTCTGTGCATAGGTAAATGATCCGGGTTGGGCAGCCTTGTCACCTCGGTGTACCGACATATCACAGCACCTCGGCTGGACTGGGGGCTTCGTCATCACTTCATTAACCCACGTCGGGGACTTAGGCGTCATACTGCCGGCATGCTCCATCGCCTCTGTCGGACTGAGGGTTCCACCTCGCCACATTGGTCGTACTACGTCGGAATGCCGAGCTCTTCCCTCAGCCACCTCGGGACCAGCTTGGAGGCTGGAACCTTGTCACGCACCAATCTCGGACCGCGTCATCAATGCCGAACACATTAACCAGCTAAGTCGCTTTCATGCTCAAAGTTTTAAATTTTTAATTTGTGTTCGGTTGGACCATGCTCACATACATTGTTTGATTAAAAGAAACTCCCTTTGCCCATGTTAACTGGGGGCTCTTAAAATTTATATGAGCCGTTTTATAGTAAATGTGTTTTCTTCTTGGTCGTTGCAAAGTCTTTTCCTACCGCTCCTTTTTTTGACTCGCGTGTATAGTCAATAGCCGGATAGCCTGGCTTCTCTCTAAAGCCGCTCGAGTTTAGTTTGCTAAACTGGCCTCAAAGAAGCACTCCGCCTTTGGGATAAGGAGCTTGAAGCCGTAGGCTGACCCGCTTGAAGTCTTGAGATCGGATGTATCATGTCAAAGCACGACAGAAGCATAATTTTTTTTAAGACCAATTTCCGGATTGGCACCAAAATCTTGACTTAGTCCGGACGTCAAGCTTTTACATAAGTATTTGGCTTTTTGAGCTTATGGCAATTTTTACTATTTGTGTGTTTTTATTTTATGAGGCGGGACATCCTCTTGTTCGAGGTACCCTGCTTAATAATCCATCTCGGAAAATCTTTTTCGACCCATAGTTCGGCATTTTTCCTGCCGACCTGCACCTCGGTGTTGGGTCAGAGCATAAATCCTGCAGTTCATTGCCGGACACTTTTTAAGCATCGACAATATCAACGGGGGGGCTGCGACTTGAGCCGAACCCACCAAAAGCCGTGGTACTCTAAGGAGTCCTAGGCTAAATGTTCTTGGATATTGCTTTATATGCATTAGTTTTGAATTGTGTCTTTGGCCAATAGTTGGGTTTCCCGGCTCCTGTGCTTGCCTCCTACGTTTCGCTTTGTTCGGCTAGGTGCGCAAAGGGAGAACCACCGCGATTGTGCTTCCAGCTAGCATGGTTAAGCGCCTCACACTACTAGGGAAAAGCCTAGCAGCAGTGCTGGTTTTGGGTGTATCAAGATGGCGGGTGCAGCGCTTATCGATCTGGCGCCATGACTAACTTAGTAGCGATGGCGGCGTGTTGACACACGCTACTACTATACATGGTTAGCTGTAGCATGCATTGCAAACAGCGCTACTGCTAATTAGCTGTAGCGGGACTTATACCCCGCGCTACTGCTATTACTTTCAAAAACAAACAAAAATCTTGATCCCGTGCGTGCTGTCAATGGCAGCAATTGTAAGATCTAGCGATGATTGGCATCGCCGGAGACATGAACGGACAGCGAAAGACCAGATCCAACTGTGTCTATTGGAGAGGGCCCGTTTCTATGGAAGAGCTAGGCCGCGGCGTGGTGCTCCTCTTCCCGACCATGCCAGATAACTCAGGGTCATCCATGGCGACGATCTGCACGGGCATGGACATGGGAGGGTGAGTCAAACCAGAGGGAGAGAGAGAAAAGGAAAACCGAGGGAGAGAGGAAGGTGATGTAGGGTGCAGTGAGCTAGTCACCGGTGGCGAGGTGCTCCGGTGTGGTGGCGCGGGGCGGCCTCCTAGACGTCGGTGGAAGACCGGCGAGCTCCTAGACGCCGGTGGCGCGAGGCGGCGGCCTCTTTCGGCGCCATGGAGGAGGATGGGTGCATGGGCAAGAGGTCCATGTGAGAGCGTATGGAAAGTGAGAGGAGAGAGTGGTGGAAGAGAGGAGGGATTTGGGGGAGGAGATGGGGATTCGACCGAGGATATGGCGACTTCACCTACCTCGTACTTAGTAGTAGCGAGGGGTATAAAACCGCGCTACCACTATCAACTTAGTAGTAGCGCGGGTTTATACCCCTCGCTACTACTATGGCAATGTGTCGGTGGGCACGGTAGAGACCGCTTAGTAGTAGCGAGGGTTAAAAACCCGCGCTACTACTATCAACTTAGTAGTAGCGAGGGTTAAAAACCCGCCATCGCTAATTAGCAACAACACTTCTTTTGTGTGCTACCGCTTTGCTAAGATTCTGTGTATAAGGTTTTCCCTAGTAGTGTAAGTGGAGAAAGCTGAAAACTGACTGTCACAATAAGCGTAAACTGGTCAGCGATCTGATGACTGTATTAAACTATAAGATCGATAGAGGCCACCCCGTGTTAAATGACGGTCCGTTCATAACATGGGCCGAAGTGTTTACGGCTTGACCTCGACTATCGCCGAACACTAACTGGGGGCTAGTAACTGGTATCCCAACTTTAAGCTCCTATGACTAAGTGAAAGTTATAAAGCCCGATTATCTGATTGCCTTCTTCCTGCTAGCACAACCGCCTCCGGGCACCGAGACGTCGGCTAAGGGTTGTCTTGTTATTGCGGAAACACCTGCGTAGCATCTACAGAGGGGTAGAAGCTGATGATGGGCCACTTTTAAATGATAAACGGTCGCAACAGAGTCAAAAAACATATATCATCAGTGTTTGTATTCATTACACAAGCGTCGCCTTCCGTAATTATCATTATAAATCCATAAATATGCATCAATTTGACTTAAGACTTTGGCCAAGCTAGGTTGCCTGGCTCCTGTGCTTACCCCTATGTTCCCGATCGTTAGGCTAGGCAGTAAAGGGAGCACCTCTGTTATTGTTACTACCGGGTCATCCAAGTTAGTACCTCAGACTGGGTGAAGCCGAAAGCTAGCCATCTTAAATGATATAATTGGTCGGCAACGACGGAAGTGAAAATTTAGGTTCCTTATAGACCACATAGTCCAGGAACTTCCCCAAACTAAATCCTCAATATTTTCCTCCCACATTGCTCGGAGATGAGGTTTCATGATCATGATCAGCATGACAACCCGGAGAAAGGAACCAATAGCGGGACTATTTTCTTTGGAAGATGTTTTTTACATTTAATAGCAATATATAGCATATCTCTCCGCATACCTTTGTTTATAAAACCATATGGCCAGATTGCCTTGTTTGTGGTAAAAATTTGCCCTTGTAAAGGCTTTATAAAGTAGGACAAACACTCCCCAGCTACTGGCCGAGGAGGTTGAAGCCGATGGTCGGTCAACAAAGTTTTGTACAATGCAGATCCGAGAATTAATGATGTAAAGTACTTGGATACATAGAATCATTACACATAAAAATCGCGAGTAAAATCCATTTACCACAACCCATCTTTAAAATCCCTTGGGGCCTACCTTGGCGAGCTCGGATTTTGACTAGCTCTAAGCTACTTTAAGAGATCTTATTATTATTTTTGAGAAGTTTGTGTTAAACACAACAAATTTTTCTGTCAAATGGAAATCGATCCTTAATTCGGCCACCCATGCCCACATTAAGGCTCGGGGGCTACTGGGCTTCGCACTCATTATTTATAAATATTAAAGTTGCACATCGATCCCCTGATCTGGTGTTGCCACCCGACCAGTGGCTCGGGGGCTACTGCATTGCCTATTCAATGCAGAGAATTCAAAGTGCTCAGTGTTCGGCATGACCGAACTATGGAAAAGCGCGTCTTCGGACAATAATAAGTACCATCTGGGACTTATCCAGCATCAAGCTAATATATCACGGCGACTTCTCACGACCTTCTCTCAGGGGCCCGTTCGCCGATCACTATTACCTTTAATATATTACACCGCGTTTCTATTCCAAAGTATGCTACAGAGCTAGGAGTTGATCCTCAGGCCAATTTTGTGAATCGACCTGAGTCTCAGGGGCTACTAGGATTAGCGGTTTGATTTTATCCTTCAGGTACATCCCGGCTATTAGGTCGGCACGCACCTTGAAGGCTACTGGCTATACATCTCGTCAGCAAACAAATTGCACCAATCGGAAATAAAATCCGCAAACAAACAGCCCACGACCGAGGTAGTGCACCACCTCGGATGCAGTCCGGCATAAAGCTTGGATACAAATGGTTGGCTCCTTAGAGGGCATTTCCAGCATTAAGCTCGGCTAAACTCCTTTGACATTTTTAAGCCAAGGTGATCTATGACACCTCGGATACAGTCCGGCATTGGAGCTCGGATATAGTCCGGCGTTGAAGCTCGGATGCGGTCTAGCGTTGGAGCTTGGACGCAAGAGGACACCATCGCACGGGAACAATTTCAAACCCGAGGTGTGGCGTAAAAACTTACAAGGCATTGATAAAGGCTGAAAACTTAAAGGTCTCCTCGGATGCCTGCTACGTCTTGAGCTTGCGTTGGTTTTCCCTGAAGAGGAGAGGATGATGCAGCACAATAGCGTAAGTACATAGATGCAAAGTGAAAAGTAAAAAGCAAAGTAAAAACAAAGCAAGTATAAAAGTGATGGAGATTGATATGATGAGAATAGACCCGGGGGCCATAGGTTTCACTAGTGGCTTCTCTCAAGAGCATAAGTATTCTACGGTGGGTGAACAAATTACTGTCGAGCAATTGACAGAATTGAGCATAGTTATGAGTATATCTAGGTACGATCATGTATATAGGCATCACGTCCGAGACAAGTAGACCGAAACGATTCTGCATCTACTACTATTACTCCACTCATCGACCGCTATCAAGCATGCATCTAGAGTATTAAGTTAAAAACAGAGTAACGCCTTAAGCAAGATGACATGATGTAGAGGAATAAATTCATGCAATATGATAAATACCCCATCTTGTTATCCTCGATGGCAACAATACAATACGTGCCTTGCAACCCTTTCTGTCACTGGGTAAGGACACCGCAAGATTGAACCCAAAGCCATGCACCTCTCCCATTGCAAGAACTACCAATCTAGTTGGACAAACCACACTAGTATAAAAACGACTTTTAGTACCGGTTCATAAGGACCTTTAGTACCGGTTCTGGAACCGGCACTAAAGAGTGGGGACTAAAGGTTCCCCCCTTTAGTACCGGTTCAACACGAACCGGGACCAAAGGCCCACCACGTGGCACGAGGCGCGCCATGGTCTGGGGGACCTTTAGTCCCGGTTGGTAAGGATTTTTTTTATTTTTATTTTTGAAATAAAGCAAAAATAGACCGCCTACTGGGCCGGCATGGCCTGCATACGACTAGAACACCAATCTCTAGTTGGGCCAGGATGCAGGCCCGTACGGCCCAGTAGGCCCCATAGGGCAGAAGACTTGCAATAGGCCCACAAAGGCCTGCTTAGAGAGGAGCTCGACACGGTAGTCAGCGGGGCTTATAATCCGGTGCGAGCTCCTCTCAACTAGCGAGGTGGGACTAAACATTGTGCACTGTGGGTGGCAGCGCACCACCTTTAGTACCGGTTGCTGGCTCCAACCGGTACTAAAGAGGGGGTCTTTAGTACCGGTTGGAGCCACCATCCCGTACGCCTTTAGTACGGGTTTGTGGCTCCAACCGGTACTAAAGACCCCTCTTTAGTACCGGTTGGAGCCACCAACCCGCATTAAAGGCCACCACCTCTTTACTACCGGGTTCGTGGCACGAACCGTACTAAAGGTTCGCCACGAAACGGTACTAATGAGCGCTCACTGGCCGTTGGAACCGGCACTAATGGTCACATTAGTGCCGGTTCAATTGCAAACCGGGACAAATGAGTTTCACATTAGACCTTTTTTCTACTAGTGTCGAACGGATAATTCGAAGAGACTTGCAAAGATAACTCAATCATACATAAAAGAATTCAGAGAAGATTCAAATATTATTCATAGATAAGCTGGATCACAAACCCACAATTCATCAGTCTCAACAAACACACCGCAAAAGAAGATTACATCGGATAGATCTCCATGAGAGAGGGGGAGAACATTGTATTGAGATCCAAAAAGAGAGAAGAAGCCATCTAGCTACTAGCTATGGATCCGAAGGTCTGAAGTAAACTACTCACATTTCATCGGAGAGGCTATGGTGTTGATGTAGAAGCCCTCCGTGGTGGATGCCCCCTCCGGCGGAGCTCCAGAACAGGCCCCAAGATGGGATCTCGTGGGTACAGGAAGTTGCGGCTGTGGAATTAGGTTTTTGGCTCCTGTTCTGATCGTTTGGGGTACGTAGGTATATATAGGAGGAAGGAGTACGTCGGTGGAGCAACAGGGGGCCCACGAGGCAGGGGCCGCGCCCTAGGAGGGGGCCCCACCCTCGTGACCGCCTCCGTTGTTCCTTGGCGTAGGGTCCAAGTCTCCTGGATCACGTTCGGTGAGAAAATCACGTTTCCGAAGGTTTCATTCCGTTTGGACTCCATTTGATATTCTGTTTCTTCGAAACACTGAAAAAGACAAAAAAACAGCAATTCTGGGCTAGGCCTCCGGTTAATAGGTTAGTCCCAAAAATAATATAGAAGTGGAAAATAAAGCCCAATATAGTCCAAAATAGTAGATAAAGTAGCATGGAGCAATCAAAAATCATAGATACGTTGGAGACGTATCAATGCCCAATGTGTGCACTCTTCGGATTCAGCTCGGCGATCCTCAATCAAAGATGGGAAAGATTTGTTGAACCAGTTTTCAAGACCGGCGTCCGAAGATGAAGAACAATTTGGAAGAACCGAGGAGCATCCCCAACTTGAAGACTGGTTCAGGGGGCTACTGACGGTGTCCTGGACTAGGGGGTACTCGCCACGTCGTCTCTCGATCAGTGGGATTGGGCCGAGGACCCCCACGGCCGTTCACTCATGGCCCAGTTTGGACAACTGATGCATAAACGAGGAAGATTCCAGAAGACTTGGTGATCAAGACAAGGACTCCTCTCCACCAACGTGTTCACCTAGGACTCTTGTTATCCTAGGCCTCTGGTACATTATATAAGCCGGGGCCAGGCTAGTAGATAGGGGATCATGGCATTACTCATCATACCTCTAGGGTTTAGACCACAACATATGATCTCGAGGTAGATCGACTCTGTAATCATATACATCAAATACAATCAAAAGCAGCAGAGCCCGAAGCTGGGTAAAAACACTGTATCCCTCGTCTCCTGTTACCCATCGATCCTAAGACACTCAGCTTTGGACCCCCTACCCGAGATCTACCGGTTTTGACACTGACACATATCACATCACAAAAAGCCTTGCAAAAACAAGTTACACATCCTTTACTTTGTTGTTGCAAATTTTACGTGGCTGCTACGGGCTTAGCAAGTACCGTTCTTACCTCCGCATCAAAATCACAATGATTTTTTGTCAAGTGTCATGTTTTAACCTTGGACCGGGCATAGTCACACTCGATTCAACTAAAGTTGGAGAAACAGACACCCACTAGCCACCTGTGTGCAAAGCACGGCGGTAGAACCAGTCTGATGAACTCGGTCATGTAATGTCGGTCTGGGCCGCTTCATGCAACAATATCGCCGAATCAAAGTATGACATGCTGGTAAGCAGTATGATTATTATCGCCCACAACTCTTTGTGTTCTACTTGTGCATATAACATCTACGCATATGATACGTCTCCAACGTATTTATAATTTTTGATTGCTCCATGCTATATTATCTATTGTTTTGGACATTAATGGGCTTTATTATCCACTTTTATATTATTTTTGGGACTAACCTATTAACCGGAGGCCCAGCCCAGAATTGTTGTTTTTTTTTCCTATTTCAGAGTTTTGCAGAAAAGGAATATCAAACGGAGTCCAAACGGAATGAAAGCTTCGGGAACGTGATTTTCTCACCGAATATGATCCAGGAGACTTGGACCCTACGTCAAGAAAGAAAAGAGGAAGGCACGAGGTAGGGGGCGCGCCCACCCCCCAGGGCGCGCCCTCCACCCTCGTGGGCCCCCTGTAGCTCCACCGACATACTCCTTCCTCCTACATATACCTACGTACCCCAAACGATCAGATATGGAACCAAAAACCTAATTCCCCCGCCGCAACCTTCTGTACACATGAGATCCATCTTGGGGCCTGTTCCGGAGCTCCGCCGGAGGGGGCATCCATCATGGAGGGCTTCTACATCATCACCATAGCCTCTCCGATGAAGTGTGAGTAGTTTACCTCAGACCTTCGGGTCCATAGTAGTAGCTAGATGGCTTCTTCTCTCTTTTTGGATCTCAATACAATGTTCTCCCCCTCTCTTGTGGAGATCTATTCGATGTAATCTTCTTTTGTGGTGCGCTTGTTGAGACCGATGAATTGTGGGTTTATGATCAAGATTATCTATGAACAATATTTGAATCTTCTCTGAATTCTTTTATGTATGATTGGTTATCTTTGCAAGTCTCTTCAATTATCGCTTTGGTTTGGCCTAGTAGATTGATCTTTCTTGCAACGGGAGAAGTGCTTAGCTTTGGGTTCAATCTTGCATGTGTCCTTTCCCAAAGGATGAGGGGCAGCAAGGCACGTATTTTATTGTTGCCATCGAGGATAACAAGATGGGGTTCTTATCATATTGCATGAATTTATCCCTCTACATCATGTCATCTTGCTTAAGGTGTTACTCTATTTTCATGAACTTAATACTCTAGATGCATGCTGGATAGCGGTCGATGAGTGGAGTAATAGTAGTAGATGCAGGCAGGAGTCTGTCTACTTGTCTCAGATGTGATGCCTATATACATGATCATACCTAGATATTCTCATAACTATGCTCAATTCATCAATTGCTCAACATGAATTCGTTCACCCAAGTAAAATACTTATGCTCTTGAGAGAAGCCACTAGTGAAACCTATGGCCCCCGGGTCTATCTTCATCATATTAATCTTCCAACACTTACTTATTTCCTTTGCTTTTTACTTTGCTTTTACTTTACTTTGCATCTTTATCACAAAAATACCAAAAATATTATCCTATCATATCTATCAGATCTCACTCTCGTAAGTGACCGTGAAGGGATTGACAACCCCTTATCGCGTTGGTTGCGAGGAGTTATTTGTATTGTTCAGGTGCGAGGGACTCGCGCGCAGCCTCCTACTGGATTGATACCTTGTTTCTCAAAAACTGAGGGAAATACTTACGCTACTTTGCTGCATCACCCTTTCCTCTTCAAAGGAAAACCAACACAGTGCTCAAGAGGTAGCAGCATAGACCTGGCTCTGATACCACTGTTGGGGAACGTAGTATTTCAAATAAATTCCTACTATGATGCAAGATCTATCTAGGAGAAGCATAGCAACGACCGGGGAGAGTGTGTCCACGTACCCTCATAGACCGAAAGCGGAAGCGTTTAGTAACGTGGTTGATGTAGTCGAACGTCTTCGCGATCCAATAGATCAAGTACCGAACGCACGGCACCTCCGTGATCTGCACACGTTCAGCTCGGTGATGTGCCTCGAACTCTAGTTCCAGCTGAGGCCGAGGGAGAGTTCCGTCAGCACGACGGCGTGGTGACGGTGATGATGAAGTTACTGGCGCAGGGCTTCGCCTAAGCACTACGACGATATGACCGAGGTGTAAAACTATGGAGAGGGGGCACCGCACACGGCTAAGAGATCGTCTGTTGTGTCTATGGGGTGCCCCCTGGTCATGTATATAAAGGAGGGGGGAAGAGGAGGCCGGCCTAGGAGGGGCGCGCCTATAGGGGGAGTCCAACTAGGATTCCCAATCCTAGTTGGAGACCCCTTCCCTTTGCAAGAGGGGAGAGAGGGAAGGAGTAGGAGAGGGAGAAGGATAGAGGGGAGTGCCGCCCCCTCCCTTGTCCAATTCATACAAGCCCATGGGGGGGGGGGCTCCCCTTGTGGCTCTTTTATCCTTTGCACTAAGGCCCATGAAGGCCCAATAACTTCCGGGGGGGGGGGTTCCAGTAACCCCCGGTACTCCGAAACTTCTCCGAAACGACCCGAACCTTTCCGGTGTCTGAATGTAGCCTTCCAATATATGAATCTTTATGTCTCGACCATTTCGAAACTCCTCATCATGTCCGTGATCTCATCCGGGACTCCGAACAACCTTCGGTACATCAAAACACATAAACTCATAATACGAATCGTCATCGAACGTTAAGCATGCGGACCCTACGGGTTCGAGAACTATGTAGAAATGACCGAGACACATCTCCTGTCAATAACCAATAGCGGAACCTGGATGATCATATTGTCTCCTGCATATTCTATGAAGATCTTTATCGGTCAAACCGCATAACAACATACGTTGTTCCCTTTGTCATCGGTATGTTACTTGCCTGAGATTTGATCGTCGGTATCATCATACCTAGTTCAATCTCGTTACCGGCAAGTCTCTTTACTCGTTCCGTAATGCATCATCCCGCAACTAACTCATTAGTCACATTGCTTGCAAGGCTTATTGTGATGTACATTACCAAGAGGGCCCAGAGATACCTCTCCGACAATAAAGTGACAAATCCTAATCTCGATCTATGCAAACTCAACAAACACCATCGGAGACACCTGTAGAGCATCTTTATAATCACCAATTACGTTGTGACGTTTGATAGCACACTAAATGTTCGTCCGATATTCGAGAGTTGCATAATCTCATAGTCAGAGGAACATGTATAAGTCATGAAGAAAGCAATAGCAATAAACTAAACGATCATACTGTTAAGCTAACGGATGGGTCTTGTCCATCACATCATTCTCTAATGATGTGATCCCGTTCATCAAATGACAATACATGTCTATGGCTAGGAAACATAACCATCTTTGATAAACAAGCTAGTCAAGTAGAGGCATACTAGGGACTCTCTGTTTGTCTATGTATTCACACATGTACTAAGTTTCCGGTTAATACAATTCTAGCATGAATAATAGACATTTATCAAGATATAAGGAAATATAAATAACACCTTTATTATTGCCTCTAGGGCATATTTCCTTCAATTTGCAGAGGTGCCAGAGCTCATGTTTTAAAACAGAGATAAATGATATTTTGGGACATGCACCCTTCTCATTTACTTCACGGCCATCAGTTATCAATATCTTCCATGCTAAGCACGCTAGTGGTGGTTCCCAAGCGAGAAAAGTAAAGGTTTACTCCCCCTCCACCATCAATCACACTCCATGGCTTGTCCAAAACAATGGGTGTCGTCCATACCAACAACAGTCCCGGGGGAGTTTTGTTTAATTATTTGCATTTTTGAGTTCGGGAATGGGAATTCCTATTACCGCCATTTTCTCGTGCGATGGCGAGTGAATAAACACTCGACCTGAGAATAACCCGCTTAGCATGGAAGATACCGACCACCTCCTGTCGTTCCATGAATGATCCAGGCACACAAAAAGGATATTTATTTGAAGTTTTTAGAGATGGCACATGCAAATTTACTTAGGACGACATGGTAATACCACATATAGGTAGGTATGGTGGACTTATCTGGAATAACTTTGGGTTCAAGGTTTTTGATGTACAAGCAAAATTCCCATAGTACATGCGAAGGCTAGCAATTAGATTGAGAAGCGGCCAGCTAGAGAGCAACAACGGTGATGAACATGCATTATGCATAAGTTACATTGGACAATAGCATGTGTAGGATATGAACACCATGAACATAAATATCATAGAGGCTATGTTGGTTTTGATTCAACACTACTAGGGAAAACCCTGTACACAGAACTTTAGCAGTAGCGTGGGTCAAAAAAGCACGCTGGTGCTAATTAGCAGTAGCGCGCCTGAGGTAACCGCGCTGCAGATAAAGATCTAGCGATGGCGGCGTCTTGCTGTACACGTTACTACTAAAATTCCCACGACTTAGCCCATAAGCTACACATAGTAGTAGCGATCTATGACGAAGCGCTACCGCTCGCTGTTTTGTAGCGGTAGCGTTTTATATAAACTTCGTTGCTAAAGGTTATAAAATTAAATGGAAAGAAAATGGAAAGGTAATTGAAAATGAAAGAAATAGAATAAGGTGAAAGGAAACAAATAAAATATGAAGAAAACTAAATGAAAAAGGGAAAAAAGAAAGGAGTAGCGATGGCGTGTATGTGACAGCCTTTGTAGCTAAGGTAGCGGTAGCTTTTCTCGAGCAGCACTCTGCTACTTGACTTAACCACGGGCAGTTCGTCCTTCCCCACGCCACTTTCCCCAAATCCAACTCTCTCCACTCTACGCCGCTGCCTCGGCCGCCACGCTCTCCGCACCCTCTCGCCGCCCGACCCCGACCTCAACGATGCCCCGCCTGACCTCAATGCCGCCCAGACGCCATGACCACAGATTCAACGCCGCCCGCCTCGACCTCAACGCCGCCTCGGGCCAGCCTCGAGCCCGACCCGACCTCGGCCGCCTGCCCCTCCTCGTCATGAGCACCCGAGGTGAGCACGCCTGTCCTCCCTCTCCCCTACCTCTGCCTAGGGTTTCTTTATATTTTAGTTGCATATTAAGTTTATTTTTATTTATAGTAAGTTTATTTTAGTTGCATATTAAGAACTAGGTACTAGAATATTTTTAATTATAGTAAGTTATTTTTAGTAAGAACTAGTTGAATTAATAGAACTAGTAAGTAAGAACTTGTTTCTATTTTTAGTTAAAGCAATTTTTCCCGCCTCGGCGTGGGCGATGCCTATCCGCATCCTCGCTGCCGAGTAGGCGGAGGACGACACCTGCTTGACCAGATCGGCCATGTCCGGACTGGCTCCGGGTGGTACTGGAGGCGCTACCTACCGGGGCGCGAGGTTGGTGAGGAGCCAGCCTGCCGTTGACCCGAACCTTCTTTGGTGGCGGTCGCGTGGGCGATGTGATCGAGAGGCTCGAGGACTCCAGCGGAGGTGGTGCGTCACCGTGTCGATGAGGAGGACGCGCACGTCCGTCGCTACTTGTTTGCGTTGGAGCACAGGCCGTTCTCCAATACCTGGCAGGTGCTCTAGGGATCTCACTGGAGCTATGATCCCGTGATGGTTCCTTCTCTGTGGGTGTCCATCGCCCGCGCCGATACCCGTCGTGTGCTAGGGTTTTAGTTCTATTAGTGATGTTATATGTATGACACTATTCGTGATGTATTAGTGATAATATTCGACGATGTACGGACGTATGAGATGATTTACTTTTGCTTATTGAATGCATGCTAATTTGAGTCCTATAAGATATTTTGAAATGTATATCTTGTATTGCTCAATATCCAAGTGGCCCGTCATGTTTGCAGGTTACACCTCTGAGTGGCCTATGTTTTCCCGGAGTGTTGATTCATTTCCGTTCTGGCAAATTTCAGGCGCTCGATATGTCCTATTTTAGCAAAGGTCATGCCGGATTTTTCCGTGAATTTTGTCATGACTTGTACCAGAATATGTAGGAAATATCGAGTGCCCCAGATTTGTGTGTTGAGTATCTTGGTAGTTGTCTTCGATCGATTTTCAATTAATGTTTTAACTATGAACATAGGAAATGTCTGACGACAAAAAGGATTTCGGTATTTGCAACATCAAGACGAAGCGGCTCGCTGACGGAATCTTTCTAGATGATGATAGGCGCTTGACATCAAGCTAGACGAGAACTTCAAGTGGATACGATGAAGTCACAATGACAAGTCTTTTTTCGTAATTAAGCATGACATCTGCTTCATTTGCTTGAACTTGTATTTTTTACTATTCTACTAGCGTATCCCCTGCCATGCAAGAGTTTTTGTATTGGATAAGATAGGTTTCAGTCGTACTACAGAGGTAAAGAAAGTTTACTTGAAGACCGAGCATGGTTATATTTTCCATGCAAAATTATACAACACAGACGACTACACCTATTTTGGATGCAAAACATGGGGAGCACTATGCAAGACTTATGCATTTGAGCCTGATATGGTTATTACCTTTGATATTCGTCCGGAAGATGATATTGAAGGTAATACTGACATCACGGGTCGATGTGCGCATACTCCAGTTATACCATTATGTAAGTTTCTCAACCATATTTATGTCTTTGATATTGTTTATTCAAAATAGTTGACAACTAATTTGTATTGTCGACTTATTTACTGCAAGCAAACATGTCCGGTAACTTGGTAGGCGGGACCTACTACTGTCCCGAGGCTGAACTAAATGCGAGGAGCTAAGTCATTATGTTTCATGGCTTGAGGATCTTGATACTGTCAAGACAAATTTTCTTCCTGGATTTAGAAATGTTAGTACTGAAAACGTGCGGCCAATAGTGTTCGTAATGAACTACGGTCACATCCATTTAGGAAGGATGGTAAGATTTTTACTATTTGTCCTCGTTGCATCTTTTCCATACATTATTTTTGAAGCTAAACTTCATTCCTAAGTATGCTACCATACGATGTTCTTCAACAGGGACTCCCGATGAATGTTGTGCCTTATGGGATCGAGACTAAAGGTACCATGAGTATTATCAGCTTACGGCCAAGATATTCTATAGATTACTGTAGTGCATTCAATATTAGCGACGGATGCTTAATAGTGCAAGACTGGACCAAATATGTGTTGGGGGAGCGCAGAGAAGTACTAGGGGGCAGCAAATAGAGGCGCTTTCCACGATTAGGAGACTGGTTCATCTGCATGCTCCAACTTGATCAAGGAGGAGAGCTACACATGTTTTATGTTGTTTTACCTAAGAGAGAGCAGCAGGAGTGATTAGCTAGCTAGAAATGAGTTTCGTGGATGATGATGTGCTACACTATTACTATGATGATAAAATAGCTAGTGTTGGTGGTAATGACGATGATTATTATTAGCTAGTGTTAGTGGTGATTAAATAAATACTGTTGGTGGTAATGACCATGATGATAATTAAATATATTGTGATGTCGGATTATATTCAAGTGGAGTCAACATGTGGTGCACATCGAAAGTACTACTAGTCCAAACTAGATCAAGTTTGGATTAGTAGTATACTTTTGACATGCACCACACATTGCCTCCACTTGAACCTAATCCACCTTCATTTGACACACTGTTATGGACATAATGATGTAAACCTCATAACTAGTATTGTACCAATATTTGTATGATGGCGCATAAATACACTAAAAATAAAAAAATAAAAAAGTACTAGTAGCGATGGAATGAAAACACGCTGCAAGTAGTTACCTTAGCAGCAGCGTGGTAACGAACAAACGCTGCAGCTATTTGTCCTAGCAAGATGGCGGACGCAGCGCTGCTGCTAAGCAATAGCTGTAGCGCCTTATTAGTAGCGCCTATACCCGCGCTACTGATACATCTAAAACCCGCGCTGCTGCTAGCCTTTTCCCTAGTAGTGCAACTACATGCATGAACATGTGCCAAGTCAAGCCACTCGAACATTCAGAGGAGGATACCATATCATCATACCACATCACAATCATTTTAAAGTAATCTTGATATCCAAGATAAATAATTATCCACTCCCAGCTACTTATGCATGGCATGAGAAACTATAATCTCTAATTGTCATTGCAAACATGTTTAATCATAATGGGCTGAATCATGGATACTAGGTTAAACATATTTACACAAACATAACAAGTCGAGTTCATACCAGTTTCTCTCTGCCATGGCTAGTTCATCGAATATCGTCATTATTTCCTTTTACTTGCACGACCGAACGATATGAAAATAATAATAGTGCAAGAGTTCTTTGGACTAAGCTGGAATCTGCAAACATTTTATTCACAGGAGAAGACAAGGTAAAATGTGCTCTTTATTAGATTAACAATTATTCATATGAGAGCCACTCAACATTTTCATCGTGGTCTTCTCCTCGGTACAACTCAAATAAAAAGAAAAGAAATTCATAGAAACACACTAATTTTTTTTGAGTTTTTGGTTTTCTTGAACAAGGAAATAAAAAGGGAAAAGCAAAAACGAGAAAAACTATTTACACGGGAAAGCTCCCAACAAGCAAAAGAAGAACAAGGAGATCTTTTTGGATTTTCTGTTTAATATTACTACTAAGCATGCATAGAAATTAGACTACTACAACTAATTTTTTTTGGTTTTTCTAAAGCTTTTCAAACACACAAGAAGAAAGCAAGAAAATAAATCTAAGCAAGGATGATACATTGAAAATGTGTGAACACCGACAAAGAGAAATAAGTGGACATGAATGTAATGTCGGTGAGAACACGTACTCCCCCAAGCTTAGGCTTTTGGCCTAACTTGGTAGTCGGTTAGTAGCCTGGATGGTAGTAGGGGTGCTGAGGAGCGGGCATCAACTCATCCCACTGCTGAGGCTCCTCCTCTGTCTCTGCCGCAGCCTGAGCGTTCCGGTAGGCCATGATGTCCGCAGGCATAATCCTATATCTGCCCCTGGCAACAGAATCAAACAAAGCAGGTGCAGGCAATGGAATAATATTATGAGTTTTAACGCTAAAAACCAGGTTATAAGGAATAGGGATATTAGGATAATCTCGTGCAAGAAAATGATGGTGTTCCATGGCTGCGCGGTCTAAGTAAAACTTGGTCAGAGGGTAATCATGAGGGCGTATCTCAACATTAAAGTGGGCCGCCAACCGAGTAGAAAAAATCCCACCATGTATTTTACCCTGGGATTTATTAAGATGGAGGCGACGAGCCGCAATAGCTCCCAAGCTATAAGTGTTGTCGCCCTCTAATGCATGACGTTGATGTCTACTACACAAGCTTTGTCGGGGAGGCTGATCGTACCCACGGACACCTATGGGGCCGGCGGACCGGTCCCCTTGTGGTTCGGAGGGGGGCGGAGATCGCACGAAGAGCGGATCGAGGCGATGCACACGAGCGGTTTACCCAGCTTCGGAGCTCTCCGGAGAGATAAAACTCCTACTGCTGCTTGTTTGATCTATTGTGTTCTTGCTAGGGAGCAATGAGAGCTACAAAACCTAGCGTGAGTCTATCTGGTCTCGAGTGGGTCTAATGAACCCAACGAGACGAACCTGGCGAACCGAACCGAACGGGACCTTTTCTACGTTGCACTCGGGCCTCCTTTTATATGCTCAAGGGGTCTCCGACAGGTGGCAACATAGGCGAGGGTACAAATGTAAAAACAGGAGTTGGTACACCTACTTGAACAAAGGTACGATTGCCAAATACCTAACTCGGCGGCAAGGGACAAAAGCAATAAATGCCCGTCATTGTCGCCAAACAAAGGCAACAGAGGCCGTCAGTGCGCCTCCGCTCACCACGATGGCGAGCTTTGTCGGCGCCGCTTATCGCTGCTCTCCGCTGGCTGCACAGCCGCCGACACGCGCCCATGGAACGGTCCCATGGCGACACGTCGCTGGGTGAGCTGGAGCGAGACGAAGGGAGGTTGCATGCCGCGGCAAGCGCCTTGCCGCGGACGAATCCTTGTCGCGCTCGGAGACTTGTCGCGCTCCGAGCCTTCCCGGCAAGCTCCTCTTGCCGGGGCCTTGTCTTCTGCGTGCCTGGAGCGGCCTTCCCGACAAGCTCTTCTTTTCGGGGCCTTGTCTGTGCCTAGAGAGGCCTTCCCGGCAAGCTCCTCTTGCCGGGGTCTTGTCTTCTGAATGGCTGCGGAGGGTCTTGGCGGGCCTACGAGGCTTGCCACGGGACGCCAGGACTGCCTTGCAGACAAGTTCGGGGTACTAAGGTACCCCTACTTTAGTACACCGACAACCTTCTTCTTGTAGACGTTGTTGGGCCTCCAAGTGCATAGGTTTGTAGGACAGTAGCAAATTTCCCTCAAGTGGATGACCTAAGGTTTATCAATCTGTGGGAGGTGTAAGATGAAGATGGTCTCTCTCAAACAACCCTGCAACCAAATAACAAAGAGTCTCTTGTGTCCCCAACACACCCAATACAATGGTAAATTGTATAGGTGCACTAGTTCGGCGAAGAGATGGTGATACAAGTGCAATACGGATGGTAGATATAGGGTTTTGTAATCTGAAAATATAAAAACAGCAAGGTAGCGAGTGGTAAAAGTAAGCGTAAACGGTATTGCAATGCTAGGAAACAAGGCCTAGGGTTCATACTTTCACTAGTGCAAGCTCTCTCAACAATAATAGCATAATTGGATCATATAACTATCCCTCAACATGCAACAAAAAGAGTCACTCCAAAGTCACTAATAGCGTAGAACAAACGAAGAGATTATTGTAGGGTACGAAACCACCTTAAAATTATCCTTTCTGATCGATCTATTCAAGAGTCCGTAGTAAAATAACACGAAGCTATTCTTTCCGTTCGATCTATCATAGAGTTCGTACTAGAATAACACCTTAAGATACAAATTGATAACCCACAAGTATAGGGGATCGCAACAGTTTTCGAGGGTAGAGTATTCAACCCAAATTTATTGATTCGACACAAGGGGAGCCAAAGAATATTCTCAAGTATTAGCAGTTGAGTTGTCAATTCAACCACACCTGGATAACTTAGTATCTGCAGCAAAGTAATATGGAAGTAACGGTAACGGTAGCAAAAGTAATATTTTTGGGTTTTGTAGTCATTGTAACAGTAGCAACGAAAAAATAAGCGAAGAACAATATGTGAAAAGCTCGTAGGCATTGGATCGGTGATGGAGAATTATGTCGGATGCAGTTCATCATGTAACAATCATAACATAGGGTGACACAGAACTAGCCCCAATTCATCAATGTCATGTAGGCATGTATTCCGAATATAGTCATACATGCTTATGGAAAAGAACTTGCATGACATCTTTTGTCCTACCCTCCCGTGGCAGCGGGGTCCTAACGGTAACTAAGGGATATTAAGGCCTCCTTTTAATAGAGTACCTGACCAAAGCATTAACACATAGTGAATACATGAACTCCTCAAACTACGGTCATCACCGGGAGTGGTCCCGATTATTGTCACTTCGAGGTTGCCGGATCATAACACATAGTGGGTGACTATAGACTTGCAAGATAGGATCAAGAACTCACATATATTCATAAAAACATAATAGGTTCAGATCAGAAATCATGGCACTCGGGCCCTAGTGACAAGCATTAAGCATAGCAAAGTCATAGAAACATCAATCTCAGAACATAGTGGATACTAGGGATCAAACCCTAACAAAACTAACTCGATAACAAGATAAATCTCATCCAACCCATCACCGTCCAGCAAGCCTACGATGGAATTACTCACGCACGGTGGTGAGCATCATGAAATTGGTGATGGAGGATGGTTGATGATAACGACGGCGACGTATTCCCCTCTCCGGAGCCCCGAACGGACTCCAGATCAGCCCTCCTGAGAGAGTTTAGGTCTTGGCGGCGTCTCCATATCGTAAAACATGATGAATCTTTCTCTTTGATTTTTTTCTCCCCGAACACGAATATATGGAGTTGGAGTTGAGGTCGGTGGAGCTCCAGGAGGCCCACGAGGCAGGGGGCGCGCCCCCACCCTCATGGAAAGGGTCTGGCCCCCTGGCCTTGATTCTTTCACAAGTATTTTTTATATTTTCCAAAAATAATCTCCGTTGATTTTCAGGTCATTCCGAGAACTTTTGTTTCTCCACAAAAATAACACCATGGCAATTCTGCTAAAAACAACGTCAGTCCGGGTTAGTTCCATTCAAATCATGCAAGTTAGAGTCCAAAACAAGGGCAAAAGTGTTTGGAGAAGTAGATACGACGGAGACGTATCAGCTCCCCCAAGCTTAAACCTTTGCTTGTCCTCAAGCAATTCAGTTGATAAACTGAAAGTGATAAAGAAAAACTTTTACAAACTCTGTTTGCTCTTGTTGATGTAAATATGTAAAGCCAGCATTCAAGTTTCAGCAAAGATTATGAACTAACCATATTCACAATAACATTTAAGTCTCATGTTTACTCATGTCAATGGCATAATCAACTAGCGAGCAATAATAATAAATCTTGGATGACAACACTTTCTCAAAACAATCATGATACGATATAACAAGATGGTATCTCGCTAGCCCTTTCTGAGACCGCAAAACATAAATGTAGAGCACCTTTGAAGATCAAGGACTGACTAAACATTGTAATTCATGGTAAAAGAGATCCAGTCATAGTCATACCCAATATAAATTAATAGTAATGGATGCAAATGACAACAGTGCTCTCCAGCTGGTGCTTTTTAATAAGAGGGTGATGACTCAACATAAAAGTAAATAGATAGGCCCTTCACAGAGGGAAGCAGGGATTTGTAGAGGTGCCATTATAACAGAGCGGCATACTTTCATTGTCAACATAACAACCGAGAGATGGCGATATCTTCCATGCTACCCACATTATAGGCGGTTCCCAAACATAATGGTAAAGTTTATACTCCCCCTGCACCAACAAGCATCAATCCATGGCTTTCTCGAAACAACGAGTGCCTCCAACTAACAACAGTCCCGGGGGAGTTTTGTTTGCAATTATTTTGATTTGATTTGCATAAAACATGGGACTGGGCATCCCGGTGACCAGCCATTTTCTCGTGAGTGAGGAGCGGAGTCCACTCCTCTTGAGAATAACCCGCCTAACATGGAAGATACGGACAGCCCTAGTTGATACATGAGCTATTCGAGCATACAAAACAGAATTTCATTTGAAGGTTTAGAGTTTGGCACATACAAATTTACTTGGAACGGCAGGTAGATACCGCATATAGGAAGGTATGGTGGACTCATATGGCATAACTTTGGGGTTTAAGAAATTGGATGCACAAGCAGTATTCCCGCTTAGTACAAGTGAAGGCTAGCAAAAGACCGGGAAGCGACCAACTAGAGAGCGACAACAGTCATGAATATGCATTAAAATTAATGAACATTGAGTGCAAGCATGAGTAGGATATAATCCACCATTAACATAAATATCATGAAGGCTATGTTGATTTGTTTCAACTACATGTGTGAACATGTGCCAAGTCAAGTCACTTGAATCATCCAAAGGAGGATACCACCCCATCATACCACATCACAACCATTTTAATAGCATATTGGCACGCAAGGTAAACCATTATAAACTCCTAGCTAATTAAGCATGGCATAAGTAACTATAGTCTCTAATTGTCATTGCAAACATGTTTATTCATAATAAGCTGAATCAGGAACGATGAACTAATCATATTTACAAAAACAAGAGAGGTCGAGTTCATATCAGCTTCTCTCATCTCAATCAGTCCATCATATATCGTCATAATTGCCTTTCACTTGCACGACCGAATGATGTGAATAATAATAATAGTGCACATGCATTGGACTAAGCTGGAATCTGCGACCATTCAAGAAACAGGAGAAGACAAGGCAATATGGGCTCTTGGTTAAATCAACAATAATGCATATAAGAGCCACTTCAACATTTTCATTATGGTCTTCTCATATCAATCTCCAAAGAAAAGAAAATAAATAAAAACTATTTACACGGGAAAGCTCCCAACAAGCAAAACAAGAACAAGAAATATTCTTGGGTTTCTTTTAATTATTACTACTACAGCCAAAAAATAAACTAGCTAAAAGCTACTACTAATTTTCTTTTGGTTTTCTTAAGGTTTTTCAAACACACAAGAAGAAAGCATAAAAAGGAAAATAAACTAGCATGGATATTACAGTGAAAAAGTATGAGAACCGACAACTAGCAATGAGTGTGTGAACATAAATGTAATGTCGGTGAGAAATACATACTCCCCCAAGCTTAGGCTTTTGGCCTAAGTTGGTCTATGGCCACGGCTGGCCTGGCGGATATCCAAAGTCATAGTTGGGGTCGTACTGAGATGCAGCGGCTATTGCATCGTGGGATGCAGCTTGGAGGCGAGCTGCCCTCGTCCTCCTCTCGTACTCATTTGCCTCCTCCCTGGTTATGACATATCTCCCCTTTGCCTGAAACTCAAAGAGAGTAGGAGCAGGGAGAACAATACTGACGGCGTGACGCCTATCAAAGATTAGTCGGTACTGGAGAGGCGGTTCATTCCTCTCAACAAACTAATGGTTAACCATGGCATTAAAATCTAGATAAGCAGGAGGCAACTCAACATCATACTCACGTATGGGTATATCAAGAAAATTAGCTAGACGGGTTGCATAAATTCCGCCAAAGAAATCTCCATTAATTCTACTATTATGCAACCTACGTGCAACAATGGCTCCCAAATTATAATGTTTATCTCCTAACACAAAGACTCGAGAACACTAAGATCAGGGACACACATGTGACATGCTTCATCCTTACCATTTATGCACCTACCTATAAAGAGAGCAAAATAATGTATAGCAGGAAAACGAATGCTCCCTATGGTAGCTTGTGTTATATCTCTAGATTCCCCCACAGCTATACTAGCAAGAAAATCTCTAAATTCGGATTTGCGAGGTTCACTAGGACTACCCCATTGTGGAAGTTTGCAAGCAGTATTAAAATCATATAAGTCCATAGTATAAGAATTTTCATAAAGATCAAACAAGACAGTTTGAGAATTGCGTGATGATGAAAATTCAAACCTCCTCACAAAGGAATCAGTGAGATAGTGGTATTGACGGCACTTATCTGCCTCGAAGCACACAAGATCAGCGTTACGCACATATGCGTTAAATTCTTCCTTGATTCCTGCTCGATCCATGAAGTCCTCTGAAGGCCATTCACAAGCCCGCACTTGAGCTTCCCTTGGTGATTCATCGTCGGCATCGCGCATTGCGAGCCTGGGTCCTTGCTTCCTTGAAGGGCCACCTTGGTACATTTTCCTAAACATATTTCTTCCTCTGAAAAATTTCTGAAATTTTTAGTAACTTCAAATAAAAGTGAACCAAGCTCAACAAAATTGATAGCAACTACTCCCACAAGTGCCTAGAGACTATATCATGCATTAGAACTACTTGGAACCATATAAATTTGACATGCAAGCTCAAGAACATGGTCACCTAGGCAACACAAATTTGCAATGAATAAAGCACTAGAACAAAAACTAATTGGACCATTGGAGGAGTCACATACCAAGGAACAATCCCCCAAAGAAGTTTTGTGAGAGGTGCTTTGAGCAAGGAGATCGAAAATCGCAGCAAAATGAGCTAGAACTCGTGCTTGAGATGGTTGGTGATTTTTTTGGGAGGAAGAAGGAGTGTGGGTGCAGGAATAAGTGGAGGGGAGCCACCATGGGCCCACAAGGCAGGGGGTGTGCCCAGGGAGGTGGGCGCTCCCTGGACCCTCGTGCCTAGGTGCTTGCCCACTCCCTGGACCATCGTGCCTAGGTGCTTGCTCCCCCTGTTGTGTTCTCAGTGCCGAATATTCTAAAATATTCCATAAAAATCATATTAAATTGGCAGGGCATTTGGAGAACTTTTATTTTCGGGGTATTTTTATATTGCACGGATAAATCAGAAAACTGACAGAAAATACTATTTTTTCTTTATTTCAACTAAATTATAGAAAGTAAAAGGAGGGTACAAAAGGTTGTGCTTTCTAACTTCATCCATGTCATGCTCATCAAAAGGAATCCGCTAACAAGGTTGATCAAGTCTTGTTAACAAACTCATTCCGAATAACTTGGAATCGGAGAAATTTTGAATAACACTATGTTACCTCAACGGGGATATGCACATCCCCAATAATAAGAATATCATATTTCTTCTTAACAGTAGGAAGAGGAAATTCAAAACCTCCAAAAATAATCGATGGAATTTTTCCAATAGAATTGATATTGTGGACTTGAGGTTTTTTCCTCGGAAAGTGTACCGTATGCTCATTACCATTAACATGAAAAGTGACATTGCCTTTGTTGCAATCAATAACAGCCCTGCAGTATTCAAAAAGGTCTTCCAAGAATAATAGACATACTATCGCCCTCGGAATATCAAGAATAACAAAGTCTGTTAAAATAGTAATGTTTGCAACCACAACAGGCACATCCTCACAAATACCGACAGGTATAGCAGTTGATTTATCAGCCATTTGCAAAGTTATTTCAGTAGGTGTCAACTTATTCAAATCAAGTCTACGATGTAAAGAGAGAGGCATAACACTAACACCGGCTCCAAGATCACATAAGGCAGTTCTAACATAGTTTCTTTTAATGGAGCATGGTATAGTTGGTACTCGTGGATCTCCAAGTTTCTTTGGTATTCCACCCTTAAAAGTATAGTTAGCAAGCATGGTGGAAATTTCAGCTTCAGGTATCTTTCTTTTATTAGTAACAATATCTTTCATATACTTAGCATAAGGATTCATTTTGAGCATATCAGTTAATCGCATACGCAAGAAGATAGGTCTAATCATTTCAAAGAAAGCGCTCAAAATCCTCATCATCCTTTTTCTTGGATGGTTTGGGAGGAAAAGGCATGGGTTTCTGAACCCATGGTTCTCTTTCTTTATCGTGTTTCCTAGCAACAAAGCCTCTCTTATCATACATTGATTCTTTGATTGTGGGTTATCAAGATCAACAACAGGTTCAATTTCTACATCATTATCATTACTAGGTTGAGCATCAACATGAACATCATCATTAATATTATCACTAGGTTCATGTTCATTACCGGATTGTGTTTCAGCATCAGAAATAGAAATATGTCCAATCATTAGAAGCAATAGGTTCACTAGAAGCATGCAAATTCCTATCATTTTTCTTTTTCTTCTTTTTAGAAGGACTAGGTGCATCAACATTATTTCCTTGAGAATCCTGCTCAATTCTCCTAGGATGGCCTTCAGGACACAAAGGTTCCTGAGTCATTTTACCAGTTCTAGTAGCCACTCTAACAGCAAAATCATTATTCTTACTATTCAATTCACTGAGCAAATCATTCTGAGCTTTAAGTATTGTTCTACTTGAGTGGTGACCATAGAAGCATGTTTACTAATGATTTAAGTTCACTTTTAACTTAGACATATAATCACCCAAGTGTTCAAGCATATAAGAATTGTGTTTCAATTGTCTACGAACATAAGCATTGAAGTTTTCTTGTTTGACAATAAAATTATCAAACTCATCTAAGCATTGGCTAGCAGACTTATAACGAGGAATATCACTTTCATCAAATCTATAGAGAGAATTTACCTTTATTACCTGTGTCGGGTTATCAAGACCATGTGTTTCTTCAATAGGTGATGGATTAAGATCATATATTTCTTTAACAGTGATGAAATTAAGACCATGTATTTCTTCAATAGGAGGTAAATTCTTAACATCTTCAGCTTTAATACCTTTTTCCTTCATAGATTTCTTTGCCTCTAGTATATCTTCAGGACTGAGAAATAGAACACCCCTCTTCTTCAGAGTTGGCTTAGGAGTTGGTTCAGGAAGTGTCCAATTATTTTCATTGGTCAACATATTATTGAATAAAATTTCAGCTTCATCTGGTGTTCTTTCCACAAACAGTAACCAGCACAACTATCCGGTGGTCTCTGGAAGCATCGGTTAGTCCATTATAAAAGATATCAAGCATTTCATTTTTCTTGAGAGGATGATCAGGCAAAGCATTAAGTAATTGGAGAAGCCTCCCCCAAGCTTGTGGGAGACTCTCTTCTTCAATTTGCACAAAATTGTATATATCCCTTAAAGCAGCTTGTTTCTTATGAGTAGGGAAATATTTAGCAGAGAAGTAATAATTCATATCCTGGGGACTACGCACACAACCAGGATCAAGAGAATTAAACCATATCTTAGCATCACCCTTTAATGAGAATGGAAATATTTTAAGGATATAAAAGTAGCGAGTTCTCTCATTATTAGTGAATAGGATGGTTATATCATTTAATTTAGTAAGATGTGCCACAACAGTTTCAGATTCATAGCCATAGAAAGGATCAGATTCAACCAAAGTAATTATATCAGGATTGACAGAGAATTCATAATCCTTATCAGTAACAAAGATAGGTGAAGTAGCATAAGTAGGATCATATTTCATTCTAGCATTCAGAGTTTTTTTGTTTAAGCTTAGCTAATAATTTCTTAAGATCACTTCTAACATTGCAAGCAAGAAAGTCTCTAGCAGTTTCTTCATCCATAACATAGCCCTTAGGCACAATAGGCAATTCATATTTAGGAGGAGAGTCTTCATCATCACTTTCATCAATATTATCAGTTTCAATAATTTCATTCTCTCTAGCCCTAGCAAGTTGTTCATCAAGAAATTCACCAAGTGGCACAGTAGTATCAAGCATAGAAGTAGTTTCATCATAAGTATCATGCATAGCAGAAGTGGCATCATCAATAACATGCGACATATCAGAATTAATAGCAGAAGCAAGTTTAGGTGTCGCAAGCTTACTCAAAACAGAAGGTGAATCAAGTGAAGAGCTAGATGGCAGTTCCTTACCTCCCCTTGTAGTTGAGGGATAAATTTTTGTTTTTGCGTTTTTCAAGTTCTTCATAGTGACCAGCAGATATATCCCAAGTGACTCAAGGAATAGAGCTATGCTCCCCGACAACGGCGCCTGAAAATAGTCTTGATAACCCACAAGTATAGGGGATCGCAACAGTTTTCGAGGGTAGAGTATTCAACCCAAATTTATTGATTCGACACAAGGGGAGCCAAAGAATATTCTCAAGTATTAGCAGTTGAGTTGTCAATTCAACCACACCTGGATAACTTAGTATCTGCAGCAAAGTATTTAGTAGCAAAGTAATATGGAAGTAACGATAACTTGGTAGCAAAAGTTATATTTTGGGTTTTGTAGTGATTGTATAAAGAGTAACGGAAAAGTAAATAAGCGAAGAACAATATGTGAAAAGCTCATAGGCATTGGATCGGTGATGGAGAATTATGCGGATGCGGTTCATCATGTAACAATCATAACATAGGGTGACACAGAACTAGCTCCAATTCATCAATGTAATGTAGGCATGTATCCACGAATATAGTCATACGTGCTTATGGAAAAGAACTTGCATGACATCTTTTGTCCTACCCTCCCGTGGCAGCGGGTCCTATGAAACTAAGGGATATTAAGGCCTCCTTTTAATACAGTACTAGACCAAAGCATTAACACATAGTGAATACATGAACTCCTCAAACTACGGTCATTACCGGGAGTGGTCCCGATTATTGTCACTTCGGGGTTCTCGGATCATAACACATAGTAGGTGACTATAGACTTGCAAGATAGGATCAAGAACTCACATATATTCATGAAAACATAATAGGTTCAGATCTGAAATCATGGCAGTCGGGCCCTAGTGACAAGCATTAAGCATAGCAAAGTCATAGCAACATCAATCTCAGAACATAGTGGATACTAGGGATCAAACCCTAACAACACTAACTCGATTACATGATAAATCTCATCCAACCCATCACCATCCAGCAAGCCTACGATGGAATTACTCATGCACGACTGTGAGCATCATGAAATTGGTGATGGAGGATGGTTGATGATGACGACGGCGACGGATTCCCCTCTCCGGAGCCCCGAACGGACTCCAGATCAGCCCCCCCCCCCCCCGACGGATTCCCCTCTACAGAACCTTCTTCTTGTAGACGTTGTTGGGCCTCCAAGTGCAGAGGTTTGTAGGACAGTAGAAAATTTCCCTCAAGTGGATGACCTAAGGTTTATCAATCCGTGGGAGGCGTAGGATGAAGATGGTCTCTCTCAAACAACCCTACAACCAAATTACAAAGATTCTCTTGTGTCCCCAACACACCCAATACAATGATAAATTGTATTGGTGCACTAGTTGGCAAATAGATGGTGATACAAGTGCAATATGGATGGTAGATATAGGTTTTCGTAATCTGAAAATATAAAAACAGCAAGGTAGCAAGTGGTAAAAGTGAGCGTAAACGGTATTGCAATGCTAGGAAACAAGGCCTAGGGTTCATACTTTCACTAGTGCAAGTTCTCTCAACAATAATAACATAATTGGATCATATAACAATCCCTCAACATGCAACAAAGAGTCACTCCAAAGTCACTACAAAGAACTTCAAAGAGTGCCCCAAAGTTTCTACCGGAGAGTCAAGACGAAAACGTGTGCCAACCCCTATGCATAAGTTCACAAGGTCATTGAACCCGCAAGTTGATCACCAAAACATACATCAAGTAGATCACGTGAATATCCCATTGTCACCACAGATAAGCACATGCAAGACATACATCAAGTGTTCTCAAATCCTTAAAGACTCAATCCGATAAGATAACTTCAAAGGGAGAACTCAATCCATTACAAGAGAGTAGAGGGGGAGAAACATCATAATATCAAACTATAATATCAAAGCTCGCGATACATCAAGATCGTGCCAAATCAAGAACACGAGAGAGAGATCAAACACATAGCTACTGGTACATACCCTCAGCCCCGAGGGTGAACTACTCCCTCCTTGTCATGGAGAGCGCCGGAATGATGAAGATGGCCACCGGTGATGGATCCCCCCTCCGGCAGGGTGCCGGAACAGGGTCCTGATTGGTTTTTGGTGGCTACAGAGGCTTGCGGCGGCAAAACTCCCGATCTAGGTTTCTTTCTGGGGGTTTCTGTATTTTTAGGAATTTTTGGCGTCGGTCTCACGTCAGGGGGGTCACCGAGTCATCCACGAGATAGGGGGGCATGGCCAGTGGGGTAGGGCGCGCCCTCCATCCTCGTGGATGGCTCGGGACTCTTCTGGCCCAACTCTTTTACTCCGGAGGCTTCTTTTGGTCCAAAAAAAATCATCAAAAATTGGCACGTCAATTGGACTCCGCTTGGTATTGCTTTTCTATAAAACTCAAAAACAAGGAAAAAACAGAAACTGGCACTGGGCTCTAGGTTAATGGGTTAGTCCCAAAAATCATATAAAATAGCATATAAATGCATATAAAACATCCTAGATGTATAATATAATAGCATGGAACAATCAAAAATTATAGATACGTTGGAGACGTATCAAGCATCCCCAAACTTAATTTCTGCTCGTCCTCGAGTAGGTAAATGATAAAAATAGAATTTTTGATGTGGAATGCTACCTAATATATTTATCCATGTAATTCTCTTTATCGTGGCAAGAATATTCAGATCCATAAGATTCAAAATAAAATTGTAATATTGACATAAAAATAATAATACTTCAAGCATACTAACAAGGCAATTATGTCTTCTCAAAATAACATGGACAAAGAAAGCTTATCCCTACAAAATCATATAGTCTGGCTATGCTCCATCTTCATCACATAAAATATTCAAATCATGCACAAGCCCGATGACAAGCCAAGCAATTGTTTCATACTTCAGTATTCTCAAACTTTTTCAACTTTCACGCAATACATGAGCGTGAGCCATGGACATAGCACTATAGGTGGAATAGAAGGTGGTTGTGGAGAAGACAAAAAGATGGAGATAGTCTCACATAAACTAGGCGGATCAACGGGCTATGGAGATGCCATCAATAGATATCAATGTGAGTGAGTAGGGATTGCCATGCAACAGATGCACTAGAGCTATAAATGTATGAAAGCTCAACAAAAGAAACTTAGTGGGTGTGCATCCAACTTGCTTGCTCATGAAGACCTAGGGCATTTGAGGAAGCCCATCGTTGGAATATACAAGCCAAGTTCTATAATGAAAATTCCCACTAGTATATGAAAGTGAAAAAATAAGAGACTCTCTATCATGAAGATCATGGTGCTACTTTGAAGTACAAGTGTGGAAAAAGGATAGTAGCATTGTCCCTTCTCTCTCTTTTTGTTTGGCTTCTTTAGCCTCTCTTTTTTCCTTGGCTTCTTTGGCCTCTTTTTTCCCCTCACACGGGACAATGCTCTAATAATGATGATCATCACACTTCTATTTATTTACAACTCAAGGATTACAACTCAATACTTAGAACAAGATATGTCTCTATATGAATGCCTCCGGCGGTGTACCGGGATGTGCAATGAATCAAGAGTGACATGTATGAAAAAATTATGAATGGTGGCTTTGCCGGAAATACTATGTCAACTACATGATCATGCAAAGCAATATGACAATGATGGAGCGTGTCATAATAAATGGAATGGTGGAAAGTTGCATGGCAATATATCTCGGAATGGCTATGGAAATGCCATAATAAGTAGGTATGGTGGCTGTTTTGAGGAAGGCATATGGTGGGTGTATGGTACCGGCGAAAGTTGCGCGGTACAAGAGAGGCTATCAATGGTGGAAGGGTGAGAGTGCGTATAATCCATGGACTCAACATTAGTCATAAAGAACTCATATACTTATTGCAAAAATCTATTAGTTATCAAAGCTAAGTACTACGTGCATGCTCCTAGGGGGATAGATTGGTAGGAAAAGACCATCGCTCGTCCCCGACCGCCACCCATAAGGAAGATAATCAATAAATAAATCATGCTCCAACTTCGTCACATAACGGTTCACCATACGTGCATGTTACGTGAATCACAAACTTTAACACAAGTATCTCTCAAATTCACAACTACTCAACTAGCATGACTCTAATATCACCATCTTCATATCTCAAAACAATCACAAGGAATCAAACTTCTCATAGTATTCAATGCACTTTATATGAAAGTTTTTATTATATCCCTCTTGGATGCCTATCATATTAGGACTAAATTCATAACCTAAGCAAATTACCATGTTGTTTAAGACTCTCAAAATAATATAAGTGAAGCATGAGAGTTCATCTATTTCTTCAAAATAAAACCACTGCCGTGCTCTAAAAGGATATAAGTGAAGCACTATAGCAAATGGCAAACTACTCCGAAAGATATAAGTGAAGATCAATGAATAGTCGAATAGTTATGCAACTATATGAAGACTCTCTAACATTTAAGAATTTCAGATCTTGGGATATTATCCAAACAGCAAGCAAAACAAAATAAAACAAAATGACGCTCCAAGCAAAACACATATCATGTGGTGAATAAAAATATAGCTCCAAGTAAAGTTACCGATGAACGAAGATGAAAGAGGGGATGCCATCCGGGGCATCCCCAAGCTTAGGCTATTGGTTGTCCTTAAATATTACCTTAGGGTGCCTTGGGCGTCCCCAAGCTTAGGCTCTTGCCACTCCTTATTCCATAGTCAATCGAATCTTTACCCAAAACTTGAAAACTTCACAAGACAAAACTCAACAGAAAATTCGTAAGCTCCGTTAGTATAAGAAAATAAAACAACCACTTAGGTATTGTTGTGAACTCATTCTAAATTCATATTGGTGTAATATCTACTGTATTCCAACTATGGTTCATACCCTCCGATACTACTCATAGATACATCAAAATAGGCAAACAACACATAGAAAACAGAATCTGTCAAAAACAGAACAATCTGTAGTAATCTGTAACTCCCGAATACTACTGTAATGTCAAAAATCCTACCAAATTAGGAAAACCTGAGAAATTTGTGTACCAATCCAGAGCAAAAAGAATCAGATCAAAAGCACGTTTCTGTGAATTATCAAAACTAATTTACTGGGCGCAAAATTTTCTGATTTTCAGCAGGATCAACATAACTATCACCTTAAGCTATCCTAAAGGTCTTACTTGGCACTTTATTGAAACAAAAGCTATAAAACATGATTACTACAGTAGCATAATCATGTGAACACACAAAAACAATAAAGGTAAAGATTGGGTTGTCTCCCAACAAGCGCTTTTCTTTATTACCTTTTTAGCTAGGCATGATGATTTCAATGATGCTCACATGAAAGATAAGAATTGAAACACAGCGGGAGCATCATTAAGAATATGACTAGCACATTTAAGTCTAACCCACTTCCTATGCTTAGGGATTTTTTGAGCAAACAACTTATGGGAACAATAATCAACTACAAGCATAACTTCAAGATTTTCAACACATAGAGAGGAAACTTGGTATTATTGCAATTCCTACAAACACATATTCCTCCCTCATAATAATTTTCAGTAGAATCATGAATGAATTCAACAATATAACTATCACATAAATCATTCTTTTCATGATCTACATGCATATAAATTTTATTACTCTCCACATAAGCAAACTTCTTCTCATGAATAGTAGTGGGAGCAAACTCAACAAAATAACTATCATGTGAGGCATAATCCAATTGAAAATTAAAATCATAATGACAAGTTTCATGGTTATCATTTTTCTTTATAGCATACATGTCATCACAATAACCATCATAGATAGCAACTTTGTTCTCATAATCAATTGGAACCTCTTCCGAAATAGCGGATTCATCACTAAATAAAGTCATGACCTCTCCAAATCCACTTTCATCAATATAATCATCATAAATAGGAGGCATGATTTCATCATAATAAATTTGCTCGTCAAAACTTGGGGAACAAAAAATATCATCTTCATCAAACATAGCTTCCCCAAGCTTGTGGCTCTGCATATCATTAGCATCATGGATATTCAAGGAATTCATACTAACAACATTGAAAGCATGCTCATCATTCAAAGATTGTATGCCAAACATTTTATCGCATTCTTCTTCTAACACTTTGGCACAATTATCGGAATCCTTATTTTCACGGAAGACATTAAAAAGATGAAGCATATGAGGCAACCTCAATTCCATTTTTTGGTTTTCTTTTATAGACTAAACTAGTGATAAAACAAGAAACAAAATGATTCGATTGCAAGATCTAAAGATATACCTTCAAGCACTAACCTCCCCGGCAACGGCGCCAGAAAAGAGCTTAGTTGACGGGGTGTTAGTGCAGCTTACCTAGCCTCCCCGGAAATGGCGCCAGAAAAGAGCTTGATGTCTACTACACAACCTTCTTCTTGTAGACGTTGTTGGGCCTCCAAATGCAGAGGTTTGTAGGACAGTAGCAAATTTCCCTCAAGTGGATGACCTAAGGTTTATCAATCCGTGGGAGGCGTAGGATGAAGATGGTCTCTCTCAAACAACCCTACAACCAAATAACAAAGAGTCTCTTGTGTCCCCAACACACCCAATACAATGGTAAATTGTATAGGTGCACTAGTTCGGCGAAGAGATGGTGATACAAGTGCAATATGGATGGTAGATATAGGTTTTTGTAATCTGAAAATATAAAAACAGCAATGTTGCAAGTGGTAAAAGTGAGCGTAAACGGTATTGCAATGCTAGGAAACAAGGCCTAGGGTTCATACTTTCACTAGTGCAAGTTCTCTCAACAATAATAACATAACTGGATCATATAACAATCCCTCAACGTGCAACAAAGAGTCACTGCAAATTCACTACAAAGAACTTCAAAGAGTGCTCCCAAAGTTTCTACCGGAGAGTCAAGACGAAAACGTGTGCCAACTCCTATGCATAAGTTCACAAGGTCACTGAACCCGCAAGTTGATCACCAAAGCATACATCAAGTAGATCATGTGAATATCCCATTGTCACCACAGATAAGCACATGCAAGACATACATCAAGTGTTCTCAAATCCTTAAAGACTCAATCCGATAAGATAACTTCAAAGGGAGAACTCAATCCATTACAAGAGAGTAGAGGGAGAGAAACATCATAAGATCCAACTATATAATAGCAAAGCTCGCGATACATCAAGATCATGCCAAATCAAGAACATGAGAGAGAGAGAGATCAAACACATAGCTACTGGTACATACCCTCAGCCCCGAGGGTGAACTACTCCCTCCTCGTCATGGAGAGCGCCGGGATGATGAAGATGGCCACCGATGATGGATCCCCCTCCAGCAGGGTGCCGGAACAGGGTCCCGATTGGTTTTTGGTGGCTATAGAGGCTTGCGGTGGCGGAACTCCCGATCTAGGTTTCTTTCTGAGGGGTTTCTATATTTATAGGAATTTTTGGCGTCAGTCTCACGTCACGGGGGGTCTCCGAGTCATCCACGAGATAGGGGGGCGCGCCCAGGGGGCTAGGGCGCACCCTCCACCCTCGTGGATGGCTCGGGACTCTTCTGTCCCAACTCTTATTCTTCGGAGGCTTCTTTTGGTCCATAAAAAATCATCAAAAATTGGCACGTCAATTGGACTCCGTTTGGTATTCCTTTTATGTAAAACTCAAAAACAAGGAGAAAACAGGAACTGGCACTGGGCTCTAGGTTAATGGGTTAGTCCCAAAAATCATATAAAAAAGCATATAAATTCATATAAAACATCCTAGATGGATAATATAATAGCATGGAACAATAAAAAATTATAGATACGTTGGAGACGTATCACAAGGTATAGTTGGTATTCCTAGATCTGCAAGTTTTCTAGGCACTCCATCTTTGAAAGTATAATTAGCAAGCATACTGGAGATTTCAACTTCTGGTATTTTTCTCTTATTAGTGATGATGTCTTTCATATGCTTTGCATAAGGAGACATTTTCAAGATATTAGTCAAGCGAGTACGCAAAAAGACTGGCCTTAGCATTTCAGCAAAGTGTTCAGATTCTTCACCATCTTTCTCTTTAGTTGACTTGGGTGGAAAATGTAGGGGAACATAGTAATTTCAAAAATTTCCTACGCACACGCAATATCAAGATGATGCATAGCAACGAGAGGGGAGAGTGTTGTCCACGTACCCTCATAGACCGTAAGCGGAAGCGTTATGACAACGCGGTTGATGTAGTCGTACGTCTTCACGATTGACCGATCCTAGTACCAAAAGTATGACACCTCAGCGATGTGCACACATTTGGCTCGGTGACGTCCCACGAACTCATGATCCAGTAGAGTGTCGAGGGAGAGCTTGACGGTGATGATGAAGCTACCTGCGCAGGGCTTCGCCTAAGCACTGCAATGATATGACCGAAGTGGATTATGGTGGAGGGGTCACCGCACACGGCTAAGAGATCAATGATCAAATTGTGTGTCTATGGGGTGCCCCCTGGCCATGTATATAAAGGATGGAGGGAGGAGGAGGCCGACCCTCATAGGGCACGCCCAAAGTGTGGAGTCCTACTAGGACTCCCTAGTCCTAGTAGGATTCCACCTCCCACGTGGAATAGGAAAAAGGGAAGGGAGAAGGAGAAGAAAGGAAGGGGGCGTCCCCTTTCCCTAGTCCAATTCAAACCAGTCCATGGGGAAGGGGTGCGGCCACCCTTGAGGCCTTTCTCTCCTTTCCCGTATGGCCCATTAAGGCCCAATACGAATTCCCATAACTCTCCGGTACACCGAAAAATACCCGAATCACTTGGAACCTTTCCGATGTCCGGATATAGCCTTCCAATATATCGATCTTTACGTCTCGACCATTTCGAGACTCCTCGTCATTTCCCCAATATCATCCAGGACTCCGAACAAACTGCGGTCATCAGATCACATAACTCATAATACAAATCGTCACAGAATGTTAAGCGTGCGGACCCTACGGGTTCGAGAACTATGTAGACATGACCGAGACTCATCTCCAGTCAATAACCAATAGCGGAACCTGGAGGCTCATATTGGTTCATACATATTCTATGAAGATCTTTATCGGTCAAACCGCATAACAACATACGTTGTTCCCTTTGTCATTAGTATGTTACTTGCCCGAGATTCGATCGTCGGTATCTCAATACCTAGTTCAATCTCGTTACCGACAAGTCTCTTTACTCGTTCGGTAATGCATCATCCTGCAACTAACTCATTAGTTACATTGCTTGCAAGGTTTATAGTGATGTGCATTACCGAGAGGGCCCAGAGATACCTCTTCGAAACACGGAGTGACAAATCCTAATTTCGATCTATGCCAACCCAACAAACACCATCGGAGACACCTGTAGAGCATATTTATAATCACCAGTTACATTGTGACGTTTGATAGCACACTAAGTGTTCCTTCGGTATTCGGGAGTTGCATAATCTCATAGTCAGAGGAACATGTATAAGTCATGAAGAAAGCAATAGCAACAAACTAAACTATCATCGTGCTAAGCTAACGGATGGGTCAAGTCAATCACATCATTCTCTAATGATGTGGTCCCGTTAATCGAATGACAACTCATGTCTATGGCTAGGAAACTTAACCATCTTTGATTAACGAGCTAGTCAAGTAGAGGCATACTAGTGACACTCTGTTTTTGTTTATGTATTCACACATGTACTAAGTTTCCGGTTAATACAATTCTAGCATGAATAATAAACATTTATCATGATATAAGGAAATAAATAATAACTTTATTATTGCCTCTAGGGCATATTTCCTTCAGTCTCCCACTTGCACTAGAGTCAATAATCTAGTTCACATCGCCATGTGATTTAACACCAATAGTTTACATCGTTATGTGATTTAACACTCTGTGTTCACATCGCCATGTGACCAATACCCAAAGGGTTTACTAGAGTCAATAATCTAGTTCACATCGCCATGTGATTAAAACCCAAAGAGTACTAAGGTGTGATCATGTTTTGCTTGTGAGAGAAGTTTAGTCAACGGGTCTACCACATTCAGATCCATATGTGTTTTGCGAATTTCTATGTCTACAACGTTCTGCACGGAGGTACTCTAGCTATTTTCTCCCACTTTCAATATGTATCTAGATCCAGACTTAGAGTCATCCAGATCGGTGTCAAAGCTTGCATCGATGTAACTCTTTACGACGAACTCTTTGTCAACTCCATAAGCGAGAAACATTTCCTTATTCCCTAAGGATAATTTTGACCGTTGTCCTGTGATCTACTCCTGGATCACTATTGTACCCTCTTGCCAAACTCATGGTCAGGTACACAATAGGTCTGGTACACAACATAGCATACTTCATAGAACATATGACAGAGGCATAGGGAATGACTTTTCATTCTCTTTCTATTTTCTGTCGTGGTTGGGTTTTGAGTCTTACTCAACTTCACACCTTGCAATATAGGCAAGAACTCCTTCTCTGACTATTCCATTTTGAACTACTTCAAAATCTTGTCAAGGTATGTATTCATTGAAAAAACTTATCAAGCGTCTTGATTTATCTCTATAGATCTTGACGCTCAATATGTAAGCAGCTTCACCGAGGTTTTTCTTTTAAAAACTCCTTTCAAACGCTCCTTTATGCTTTCCACAAAACTTCTACATCATTTCCGATCAACAATATGTCATACACATACACTTATCAGAAAAGTTGTAGTTGTCGAATGTGGGGTTCCGGCAAAACCCTTAAGGTTCGAATTGTGGGGTGCGCGCGAAGTTCTTTCCCTCCTATCGATCCACGCCCTAGCTTGCTAAGATCTCGCGGACGAACTCGACGAACTCACAACACAGAAAGACATGGGATTTATACTGGTTCGGGCCACCATTGTGGTGTAATACCCTACTCCAGTGTGGTGGTGGTGGATTGCCTCTTGGGCTGATGATGAACAGTACAAGGGAAGAACAGCCGCCTGAGGTTGAGGTGTTCTTGTGTGAGTGTTGGCTTCTCGATCTGTTGGATCAAGCTCGGATCCGATTCGCTTGCCTCTACAGTGTTGTACGGCGTTCGCGCCGCCTGGAGCGCGGGGTCAAGGTCTTCATGGGCAGGTGACACCGCTCGGGCTGGCCAAGCTGCCCAGCGGTTGGAGTCTGGCCTTGGATTTCCGGACATCGGAGCATGGAGCTTCGGTGGATCGTTCAGCGAGGAAGAGGCTCCGGCGCACCCCTACCTGGCGCGCCAAATGTCGGATGTGGGGTTCCGGCAAAACCCTTAAGGTTCGAACTCTGGGGTGCGCGCGAAGTTCTTTCCCTCCTATTGATCCATGCCCTAGCTTGCTAAGATCTCGCGGACGAACTCACAACACAGAAAGACATGGGATTTATATTGGTTCGGGCCACCGTTGTGGTGTAATACCCTACTCCAGTGTGGTGGTGGTGGATTGCCTCTTGGGCTGATGATGAATAGTACAAGGGGAAGAACAGCCTCCTGAGGTTGAGGTGTTCTTGTGCTTGTCGAACTTGTGTGGAGAGGACTCGACCAGTTGCCGATCAGATGCCTCCTACGGTGGTGGATAGCCCTACTTATATAGGCCCTGGTCCTCTCCCCAAATATTGAGCAGGAAGGGAGCCAACAACGGCGGGCAAATTTGAAAGGGGACAGCTAGTACAAGCTATCCTGACAAAAGTGGTCTTCGCCTGCAAAAGGCTCTGGTGGTGACGCCTGCCTTGGTCTCCATGGTGACCTCCGCCTTGCCGCCCCATCGGTCTTGGTCTTGTTGCACCGATATGGAAACCTTTGCCTGATGCCTCGGTACTCCGCGCCTGCGCCTGCCTCCATAGCACCAAAGAGGAAACAAGGACGCTGCGTGCGCTGGCGCCCGCCTGGCACCCGCCTGGTCTTGATCGTCATGGCTCACGTCACGAGAGCCTCGTGAGGTTTTCCCCGCCTTGATATCTCCGCTCCTCGAGAGCCTGCCTAGCTAGGCCGCTCATGAGGAAGTCTTGCGTCGTCCGCCTCACGAGGCTTGGCCCCTCGCGAAGGTCTTGAACGCCTTGTCGTTGAAGATGGGTCGTACGGCCTGCTAGCTTAGCCACGCCGTGGGCCGCAGGCAGGCAAGTCTGGGGACCCCTGCTCCTGCACGACAAGAGCTCCCGGCCCAAGGTGCACTCGGGCTTGGCTTCGAGGCGAAGCCAAAGGTCAAGAACAGAGCACCGCGGGCCCCAAAAGCCTGCGGCCTCGGTTGACACGTGGCGGTTGATTGGACGTGGGCGTCTCCGCTTCCCCATGCCGCCTTAGAACCCGCCTGACTATGCGGCCCCCGCAACCTACACAGTTATTCCTCCATCGCCCGCGCCTTGCTTCCCCAATCTCTCCGCTTCCTCGACGCTCTACTTCTCCTCTCCAATCTGACCCGCGCTTCTCCTGCTTCATCGCCATGGCGCCAAAACAGGCTGACAAGGGGAAGAAACCTCTGCCTTCGCCAAGTGCGCCTCCGTCCTTCGAGCCTGCGCTTGGCCATCCCCGGGTGCTCAACGACGAGGCTATGGACAAGGTGCGCCCCATGCTTGCTTCTAGTTTCAACGAGTGGGGAGAGACGGTGGCTTGGCCTGCATCTCATTCTCGCATTGCTCGGGCGGCCACTGAGGTCCCAATCATCATAGATGCCCTTTGGGCTGGCCTGATTCCCCCCCCCCTTCTCCGCCTTCTTCAACGCGGTGCTCGAGCATTATCAGATCCACATGTTGCATCTCGACCCTCAATCTATGACTCTTCTCGCCGTCTTCGCCTTTGTGTGCGAAGCCATGGTTGGCATCGCCTTATACGTGGCCCTCCTTCGCCATTTCTTCTCATTGCATCCGACCGACCTCAAAGATAGCTCGGGTGTGTGAGCTTCAAGCCGTGCGGCATGATAAAGGGCGCGGGGATCGACTTTGAGGTTCCTCTATCCACGAGCGAGTTTCAGACATGATGGGTGTCGGTGTCAAAACCGGCGGATCTCGGGTAGGGGGTCCCGATCTATGCGTCAAGGCTGATGGTAACAGGAAGCAAGGGATACAGATGTTTACCCAGGTTCGGGCCCTCTCGATGGAGGTAAAACCCTACTTCCTGCATGATTAATATTGATGATATGGGTAGTACAAGAGTAGATCTACCACGAGATCGTAGAGGCTAAACCCTAAGAGCTAGCCTATGATGGTATGATTGTAATTGTGATCAGCCTTCTAAGGACCAACCTCTCCGGTTTATATAGACACCGGAGAGGGCTAGGGTTTACATGGAGTCGGTTACAACGAAGGAAATATAATATTCAGATCGCCAAGCTTGCCTTCCACGCCAAGGAAAGTCCCATCCGGACACGGGCCGAAGTCTTGAGTCTTGTATCTTCACGCTTCAATAGTCTGGACGTTGTACACAGTCCGGCTGTCCGGATACCCCCTAATCCAGACTCCTCAAGAGCCCTGAACCAGGCTTCAATGACGATGAGTCCGGCGCGCAGTCTTGTCTTCGGCATTGCAGGGCGGGTTCCTACTCCGAATACTCCAAAGTAATTTTCGAACACTTAAACCATGTCCGGATCCACAAGATGATCTTCACATGCCACTGTAGAGAGAATGATGTTTCACAAATGCAATCTGCTGACAACTTTTTAGGCAACACGACGTGCCACTACGGTCAGGTCATTATTCGAACCGTTCTTTCCACAACCAGCCACAGCGCATATTGCGAGGCGGTTTCCTTGACACGTCTTGTCAAAGCAGAGATCGTGCCCCCTTATTACGGGATTCTCATCAATACGGGTATGGGTAATCCACCACATTATCAATTGTGGTGCTTGGAAAGCAAGCGATTCCCAACGGGCAAGTGGGGAGGCGCACCGCTTTTGTCGCCTCTATAAAGGGATAAGATTTCCTCATTTTTACCCACGCCTTCTTCCTCCTTTGCCCATCCTTGCCCGGGCTAGAGCTCCAAATACTAAGCCCAAGTCTCCTCCGCACAGCTAAACATGTACAGTAGCAGGAGGCAGGTGGGTGGCTTCCACCGTCAAGGAGAAGCACATCACAAATCTTCTAAGCGGCCGGATACTTGGCCGCAGACATAGTGCACCGCCACGGACGCTGGGCAGGTCATTCCGACCCGGGACCCCACGAGAGAGTCGTGTTCGCCGCCCACTTCGGCCGTGGACTGGATTTCCACTCGACGCTGCGTCGCTGGGCTCATATTCTACTATGGGCTAGATTTCCATGATCTAGCCCTGAATTTCGGCCCTCAATATCTCGGTGTTCATCATCGCTTATGAGGCCTTCCTCCGCATCCGCCTCATTTCGCCTATATCGCAAACCTTCTGCGTGAAGCCGAAGGTTGTAAGCGGCCAGCAAGCGGAGTGCGGAGGAGCCATGGTGGGTAAGATGCCTAACGTCACCTGGCTGGACGGTTCCTTCGCGGAAACCGTAAAAGGATGGCAATTGGGGCGGTTCTACATCACCGAGCCGCGCGGCGCCAGCTGGGCAGCGGCCCCCGAGTTCCGACCTGGAACACCCATGCGGCTCACCTCCTGGGAGAAGAAGGGCCTGTCCTGGGGAGATTCCACGGAGCTGGCCGGACTCCAGACATGCATCAAAAGCATGAAGGACAAGAACATCAAGCTTGTCAACGTGATCCAGGTCATGCTTGTTCGCCGGATCCTGCCCTGCCAAAAGCGGGCGGTTAATCTGTGGGAGTTCATCCCAGCCGAACACCAGACGCTCCAGAAGCTCTACGACATGACGCACGAAGGCGCATGGAAAGTGTTGTTCAAGGCCTCTGAAGTACCTCCTCCCACATCCGAGGACCGCGGGCTTCACGCCGCGCGGGCTCCTAGTCAGGTGAGTTCTTAGACTACCACCGGACCCAGCTTTTCCCAATATATTCATGGGAATCCCTTAAGTAATCATGCATACTTGCCTCATGACTACGTGGAGACAGCGGAGCAGGTCTACTGTCCGGCTCCGCCTCGAAGACTCCAATGGATGCTCTCCCGACGGAGATCTGGTCCCGCACCGCATAAGGTGCCGGAGAAGAAGGCCGAGAAGAAGGCCTCGGGGACCCGGAAGGGTCTCCGTCTAAGGTTAGGGTAAGCCTCGTCCGAGGATGACGAGGCAGACTCCTCCCACGAAGGGGAGGAGGAAGAAGAAGAAGCCCCATCTGGGAAGGATGAGGAGCCCGGCGAAGCAGGCCGGGGGCCGGAAAGGGCCCTCAGCACAAGGCCGTTATACCCCTGTCGTCCGATGACGACGAGAAAAATTCCTCCCACAGAGGCGGGGGGAATCAAGAAGAAATTCGGCCTCCCCGCACAAGGGAGAGAAGAAGAGAAAAGCCGCCCCGGAGGGGGAGGCTGGGACGTCCAAGAAGGTGAAAACATCCCTTCCGAACTACTCCACCACGGCCGCTCACAGCGATGAGGGGTGGCTGCCTGGGAAGCCCCGCGATCGTAAGTGTCCGCACTCTGCCGTGGTTTTTACTTCATAATTGTTTAATAACGCCGAACATTGGCGCAGTCCAGCCCGGGCTCATCCGGCGGCGTCGTCTTCGGATTGGTCTCTGAGTTCTTCAGAGATGAACTCGCTCCCGACGGCCACCACTCCTCAGCCTGCGGATGACACAGAGGTGTTGTCTCGAAGGCTCCCTGAACAGGGGTGGGTACCCTGGAGACGCCCCAAGGCAGACTCCCGAACGTCGGACATGCGGGGTTCAAGGTCCTCGCAGATCGCGTCGATGAGAGCCGCAACAAGGCGGACTCTCGAACGAACACTGTTCCGGAACCTCCAACAGTTCTGGACTTAGGCGGGCAGCCCCTCGTTAGGGAGGGCGAGCCGCCCGTGCCGAGACCTTCCGTCGCATCAACGTTGCCAGATAGCCTGGTGGAAGCGCTTCGAGGCGCTTCCATGGAAGAAGAGCACCGTACTCTTATGAGTGCGGTGATTCAAAAGGTTATGTCCGCCAAAAGCGGACTAACCGGAGCCTGCACAAGCCTCCTGACGGGCTTTGAGGTAAGTAACGAAAATGTATGAAATCACCACCCGATAGGTAGTGGCCCCTGATACTCTGGTTGGCGTTCGGAAAGAAAAGCCAAATGGAGGGTCAATTACAATCCGTAGGAGTCTAAAAAGCGTTTATGTTGATAAGCAGGCTGTGCTGCTTGCCGCTGCTGCCCGTACTGCCGAAGTTGCCGAACTGAAGCGGGATCTGGAGCAGGCGCATGGAGAGCTCAGCCTCACGAAGAGGCAGCTCGAGGAGAATAAAGGTAAGTGATTCCCCGTTTGTATGTGTTTTAAAGATAAGCAAAATTGGTCACTCTAACACCAAAGCGTTGTGACTGTGTAACAGGGACCGCCGCCGAAGTGGAGTCCCTGAAGAAAGCGCTGTCCGAGGACGAAGACAAAGCGGCCTCAGAATGCAAGGAGCGCGAGAAGCAAAGTGCTAGAGTGGGTGAGGTACAGCAGGAGCTCCAGGACTTCGGCAAGAAGTTCGAGTCCATGGAGCATGATCTGAAGGCAAAAGAGGCCGAGCTTGCGAAGGCCCTTGAGAGTGTAAGAGACGCCAAGGCCGAAGCCGAGAAGGCAGAGCAGGAAATCCAGGAGGCCAAAAAGAAGCAGCGGGTAAGAAGCTCTTTATGCAAAGCAAACATGTGGAGGAGGCGTTTCTTTTACTTACTCGGATTCGGAGCTCTCCAGGGGCATTCGCAGATCTGCCACGCAGCGTATCTGACGCCGCGGAGTTCTACCGTGCCTGTGAGGGGAGCTCAACGAAGAAGCTATTCTGGTCCCAAAGATGTGGGGCCGAACACCCAACGCCTCTGAGTGACCAACTGAAGCAGTTGGTCGAACTCCATAGGGCGGCCGAAGTGGCTATGAAAGATTTCATAGTCCGGATGTGGCCTGGTGAGCTCCTACCCACTAGCTACTTCGGCATGATCAAGCGGATGGTGGATGCTTGTCCGCACCTTGAGGTGATCAAGCGGTCCGTTTGCATTGAAGGTGCTCAGTTTGTCAGGTGAAGCAGCTGTTTGCCGGGTTTGTTTTAGCTTGAGACGTTTCATTTCTTCGCCTTTGCTTCGTCATCTATGTTTTCCTTTACGCTTCGTCATCTTAATTTCGTCGCTCTTTCATGCGGTTTCGTTGTTTCATCTGCCGTCGTCGCGCTGCACTCAGTTTCCATTTCTGCCGTCGCATCTCTTGTTCAACGGCGCATTTCAGATTCAAGATCGAAGTTTCTTCGCATCGTAATGGGGATGAACCGTGAACTGCATGTAAAGGGGAAACTTACGGCCGGATCTGCTATGGAGGGCGCTGCCGCTCTTCCTCGTCGATTCAATTGATGCAGCTACCAAGGTCGATTTGGAGATGAGGTGCATCGCGGGCGCAGCGGCGGCGGAGCTTGGCGGATGTGGAGAGAGCGAAGCGAGGAAGAGGATCAGAAGGGGGAAAATGAAAACCCAGGTCGCGCCCATTTATAAGGAGAGAATAACTGAGACGGCCCGGGAAACAAGGAGATAAGAATTACTATCCAGCGGCCCTGACGCCTCGATTCTTGGAACGGGCAATAAAGACGAAGATCCGCTAATGATTCGGCGAGATAAAAGGAAAGATGACGTCATGACGGGTTAACACGGATCCAAAGAGTGACATCACGCCGGGTTAAAGAAAGTCTTTTTGTGCAGTCTGAAGACTGAAGATTTATATTTTAAGTTATTTTAAGATTGACATGAGCAGGTTCAAATCAATTTGGGGCCTAATGTTGGGGATATAACTATTTGTGTAAGCCGCCCAGGAGGGGCCGGGTTACGTAAAGAGTTACCAGGAAGAAGCCCAAGTCCAAGCATGAAGATGGCGTCTCAACAAGGGGCCTAAGGCCCACTGGCGACTTAAGGCCCGGTGTAGTAAACCGCCATAATGGCATGACTTGTATCATAAGGTAGACTTGACTAGTCACCGAGCCGACACTGCTTATGAGCGAGCTGCCGGGATTTCAGAAGCCGCAGGCGGTCAACCCGTATATAAGGGGACGACTCACGCCGCCATGCTTAGGGCAAGAAACAACCTTCGAGAACCGGCATAGCGATCTCGCCCCTCGGGTCATCGAAACCTCAAGCAATACCAACCCAACTAGACGTAGGCTTACCTTCACCGTAAGGAGCCGAACTAGTATAAACCTCTCCGCCCTTTTGTCCCGATTAACCCCTTTAAGCTTCCTAGTCGCGATGGCTCCACGATTAAGTCCTTGCAAGAGGACATCTGCCGTGACAATTCCACGACAGGGCCCTTGCCCGCGTCAAGGTGCATTGCAGCAAGCTGGATGCGGAGAAGTTGGTCAAGGACGGGCCGCCGGAGGGAAAGGCGCATCGCCATCCCGAGATGTATTATGATGGCGTGATGAAGGGTGCTCGTGTCGTCGCTGATGAGTGTACCAAGGACGCCGTTTTAGAATGAATTCACTTCTGTCATGTTTGTAATTAAAGACGAAGTTACTTGCGCTATGTAGCGCTTTTGTTATTTAAAATATTACCTTCTGTGTGGCTGTTTATAAAATTCTGAAAGTAGGCTACCGTCGGTTTCCGCCCGTGTGACTAGCCTTTGGGGTGTTCGTGGAAAACCAGGACACTCTTTACCCAAATGTTTGTTCCCTTAAGGAGGTGTCCGCGCAATGAACCATGCAATCGGACTATGCGGCTTTATAACTTTCACTTAGCCATAGAAGTCTACAATTTTAAATTTCGGCGAAGCCCCTAGAATCTGGAAGACCGAATCGGGGCGCTATACACGTCTAGATCGGACGAAGCCGATTTATCGCCTAAAGCAGAAAATCTTTAAGGATTTTAGAACCTCTCGAACAACGACCAGCTCTCGCCACATCATGCCGGTCAGTTTTCGGCTTTCTCTACTGAGGTGCTCGTCCAGAAGAACCGGGACACCATCGCAGTAGTTCTCCCTGCGCTACCTTAGCCGATATAACGGAACGTAAGGCACCAAAACAAGGGAGCCGGGCTATCCCAACTGTAGACCCAAGACACGATTCGGAGTTGATGCATATAGTGCTATAAGTTCGGGGTGCCGCACTGTTGAAAGTGTTCGGACTTTTGTTGCCATATAGCGGGGCGCCATAAGAAGCCCCAGGCAAACAGGTGTACGGATGCAATATCAAATAAACATTTATAAGAGAAAAATGCTCAAATAAGAATAATAAGCTGACGTTATGTATAATCTCACATTGACGAAAAATACGTTTAAGTGTACGTTTACAATGGATGCGTTAAGCAGAGATAAAATAGGACTATTTGACATGTCTTATCCAGGGGCAGGCTGTGTTCAGATAGATAAAGCGGGTATAATGATCGTAAATAGATTCCACCTGTGTATTTCCTTCTGTGCACAACGTCTGTTGCCTCCGTGGATGTCTCTTCCCTATAAGTCCGGCAATTAGGCTTTTTTGAGGATGCTGCGCCAACGCGGTGTCCTGAAAGGTAAGAGGGAAAGAGTATCAAAGTATTTTGTGGTTACTCGACCTTGATCGAAGTCGTTGATGCGCCTCCGCCTATGTCCATGGTATTTTAAGTGCGTAATTGTGTGCATGTTCCACGAATGCTGCTTTGATGGGGCTTAAGCGGAGGCCGAACTGCTAGTCGCGCTTTTGGCGTGCCTGGTGATCCTGTTGCGGGGTGCTCCGGACTCGCTTGACTGTGCTTGAAGTTGTTGTCGCCGGATTTGTTTGTCGGAGAAGGCCGCATTGTACTTCCGCCGCAAGGGCTGCAGTATGTTCTTCTGTTCGTAGAGAGCGGTCCATATTCCCGTTCACTGTTATGACCCTGCGTGGTCCTGGCATCTTGAGCTTGAGATATGCGTAGTGTGGTACCGTATTGAATCTGGCGAATGTAGTTCGTCCGAGTAGTGCATGGTAACCACTGCGGAAAGGGACGATATCGAAGATTAACTCTTCGCTTCGGAAGTTATCCGGAGGTCCGAAGACCACTCCCAATGTTATAGAGCCCATACAGCGGGCCTCTACTCCAGGAATTACACCTTTAAAGGTGGTTTTAGTGGGCTTGATCCTCGCAGCTTCGTCCTCACATCTAACAGCAGTGCGAGCCGCCTACCGCTGCCTGGGTCAACGTCTGCGCCTTGAGAGTCGCCATCAGCGATGTTGAGCTGCCTAGACTGCCCTCGTCGTGTGCGCTGCTCAGACCATTGCAGAGCCGTCCCCGGAGATTCACCCCATGTTTCCGGACCACCCCGTGTTGAGCTGCCGCCGGAGAGTCGCTCCTCGCTGTCAAGCCGCCCTGGAGCAGGCTCCTGCGACTTCACCTGCACCACTCCGTCACTCTCCCCGTCCACCTGCAGCTTCAAGACCCGAAGGAATAGGTGTTGTTGTTATTTTTCTTGTGGTGGAGACTAGTCAAATCCAAGGAAACATCAAGTACTACTAGTACTCGGTCACGTGATTACGTGAAGCTGAAATCAATTTAAGGCGAATACCACTGGACTAAGGCGTTTAGAAAAACAATCAGGTGCTATTTTTATAAACTTTTACTGGTTAATTAAGTATCATCCAAAGCTTTTTTCACGGTATGCTATGCTGTACACAGGTCAATTGACTCATGGCCAAGGTATGATCCTGTCCTCGTGCGCCGGCGTCAGGAGGCGACGTATACATCTGCACTGCCCGTGCCGGGTGTTCAAAGACCTGGAGAATAACCCGGAGGGTTTCTGCTTGAACCGCCGGGACCATATTGAGTTGTCGACCAGCTTAAACCGCCTCTGTCGTGATGAACGGATCATCCATTGTCCAAACAAAAAACATCAGGTGATATCCGTCCGGTTTGTTTTCATAGCACATATTAATTTTTGTGTGAACAATTACTTTGGCATGTGATATTTTTTGACACAGGACAATTGTTCATTACAAATGAGGCGTTATATTACGGGCACGAAGCATGCGCTGGCAACGTTCTACACTGGTGTTTCGTCCGTGTCATACCACCCGGTGAATGAACGTAAGCAAGTCGCCGTCCATATGGCCCGGTTTACATCAGCTTGCCGGGACCGCGCCCGCGATTAACTCGCCCGTCTGAGCCGGTTTACGACACCGGTGTCGATCTTCCCCGTCCGCACCAGTTTACAATGACGCGGCCGACTCATCTGTCCGAGCTGCCTCTGATGCTGCGGCCATCCTTGTCGTTCGTCTCTCGCGGCCTGGTCTATATCAGCATACCGGGCCGCACCTGTCTGCATGAGCTGTTTATTAGGCGCACAAGTCGCCGCCACTATAGTTTTGGTTAACTTCAAATCGCCAGTTGGAAGGAACCATTGGCCGAGTTGCTGACACGGCTCGTACGGGATCATTTATAACCCGCCGCAGTCACCTCAACTTTCTGTGGATTCACATCGCGTTATCAACATCAATGATATACACCTTCTGCTATGGTCAAACATGGAGAATCTCAAGCCAACTCCTCGAGTCACCTTGAGACTCGGGGGCTACAATGATATGATTCAGCTATATGCCGGTTTTCGGTGAAGTCAAGAACCCCAGGACGTTGGAGGGAAAGATAACCCGGTCTCGGAGGCTACTACCATATTGATGACAATTTGAAGGCCGTCGGAAAATTTCCGGTTCAAAATAAAGAATGCCGATTTAAAATCTGGTTCAAGGGAAATCTGATTCCCACAAAGCTCTGAAGCTCTCAAATCCGGTTTAAGAATTTCGGGTTCAAGAGGAATTAATCTCTCGCAAGTTTGAGCTGAAAGGCCGTCAGAAAATTTCGGCTGAAAATGAAGGTTCCGGTTTAAAATCCGGTTCAAGGGAAAGATGTCTACCATAAAACATTGAATCTCTCAATATCCGGTTCAAAATCCCGGTTCAAGAAGAATTTATCTCTTGCAAAAATTTAAAGGTAGCCGAAGAGGACCTGTTGCCATGATGCGCGGTTAAAACATGGGTATCCCGCCTTATTGGCCTGTCATATTATTGATCACATGGGGGCTTCTGCTTATAAAGTGGCGTCCGGTTTACCCCTTGATTCAGCTTATCAAAGCTTTCTACAATATCACTTGGGGGCTTGGTCGTATCCGAACCATAGCTACACCTCTTGATCGGCGCTATGCCACATCATCACTTGGGGGCTTGGTATTATCCAACCATAGCTACACCTCTTGATTGGCGCTATGCCACGACATCACTTGGGGCTTGGTCGTATCCGAACCATAGCTACACCTCTTGATCGGTGCTATGCCACAAAGATCACCGGGGCTTGGTCAGATCCGAACCATAGCTACACCTCTTGATCGGCGCAATGCCACAACATCACTTGGGGGCTTGGTCGAACCCGAACCATAGCTACACCTCTTGATCGGCGTAATACCACAACATCATTTGGGGGCTTGGTCGTATCCGAACCATAGTCACACCTCTTGATCGGCTCAAAGCCTCGCCTACAACGGTTTCATTTGCCTTTGTTTGAGTTTTTTTCTCTTTTTTTGATAATTTTTTTTTTGCTTTTTAAACCGGCGTTAACAACCCGGCTTGGCTTTCAACTACAAGTTGTTAGTACATGATCAAGTTATAATCCGGAGACTATCAACCTGGTCTAGTTTGACTACGAGTCGCCAGTATTATATATGGTTAAACCGGTGTTTATCACAACTCGGTACGGTTTTATCATAAACCGGTACAGTATGAAAGGAGTTATCATTACTCAAGATTGGGGTTATCACTCTTACTACAAAAAGCTGGTAAACCAACGATGTGATTCAATGTCACATGTATGATATATTTCATATTTGATTATTCTTAAGTGCAGCCTTGGTTATAAACCCAGGTTATATGTTGGGCATTATGACCCGTCCGGCGGTAAACCGTCAGGACACTTTAAACTTGTTGTATGCAGAAACAGGTTGAATAAAGTATGATTATAAATCACCGGTGTTCATTAACCCGGCCTGGCTTTTGACTATAAGTCGCCAGTATGATGAGAAATTATCCGGTGTTTGTTAAACCGGCCTGGCTTTTGACTATAAGTCGCCAGTATATATTTGGATTGCGCCATTGGAATCATGCGCTTATAAATAATTGGGTTATATTATTCAAATAGCCAAACTTGGCTAAATTTTCATTATGATATTGAATGAATAAGGTTTTCATACCAGATTATATTATCTTGAATAGCCAACATGGCTGGATTTTTATTATGGTTATTAATAACCAGTATTATGATTAAGGTTTTCAAAGTCGCTTTAGCACAATGTCTATTATATTATCAATGGATACGATTTATTCTACAATTGAAAGAAATAGCCCCGAGTCGCTGCAGGCTTACGACCCGACACTTGGGGGCTACATTATTCAAAACTGAGATTATATCAAATATGCAAGTCTCATGTCGCTGCAAGCACGCACCGTGACACTTGGGGCTAATGGAAAGTCATTTTTTTCTCACCTTATTGAAGACCTGACTCATCACAGTGTAATGAGCCGGCCCTTGGGGGCTACCAATTGCTCCTATCAACAATTCAAGGTACACAAGTCTTAATCCATTATATTGAAGGTTTATTGCTCAGTTGGTAAAGCACAAAGCTCTTAACCTTGTGGACATGAGTTCAAGCCCCATGATGGGGGCTACATGTTGCTGTTCAAATCTACATGATCATATTTATAAAGTCCCTGCTCATTATTGCATAATGACCCGGCCCTTGGGGGCTACACTGGTTGAAGTTTTTTGAGCATCAGGCAATTACAAAGTCCCAGGTTGCTGCAAGCATGACAACCCGGCACTTGGGGGATACATGTGTGGAATATTCAGTTTATGATTAATGATTGAGATGAACAAACCGGATTTCTTCCAGGTTGCAACACTTATATTGGAGCAAGTCTTAAGCTATCACTATGTTCTCCTCTTAAGACTTGGGGGCTACAGGTATTATGCATATATAAGGAGGAACATTTTCAAATTATTAGTTTTGAGAAAATCAGGAAGATCAATTACATGACCCGGTGTCAACAACAATTATGACTCGGCATCGTCTGCTATATAACTCGGCAATTTTGGTAATGATAAACCGGCAAGTTTTACATCTTCAAGCCGGCTGAATATCAGATGAGTATTTGAAGGCCAATATTCTTTAACCGGCGCTTTGAAAGCCGACTCAAGTGGATTGTTCTTCACAATATTTCTCTGTGAGAAACCAATGTCAGCAAATTGAGTATGAAGCTGGTCTATTGACTCGGATTTTTCAGAAGGAAGAAATGACAAGGACTTAAGGATGATCAAGTGCCAGTTTATGAGAATATTTAAACCGAAGAACAACCCGCCAAATTTGTTCTTGTGTTTATACTGCAGATCAGTTTAACATGGATAAATCCAAATTAAACTGGGGGCTAATGTCAGGGATATACCCCACGGCGTAACCCGACACGAAGTATAACCCGGCCGGACTTGTCGACTCACTGCTAAACCGGCGGGCGGGACAAACGGATGACAAGGCCCAAGGCCCAGAAGGTCGTTTCAACTATGGTGGGCGGTTTAAGAGGAAAGGTGTGAGGAATATTTGTCTTACAAGGAGTTAAGACCTGGACTTGTATCCGGTTTGTATTAGAGATAGACTAGTCCTAATCCTAATATGACTCCACATGTAACCCGCCCCTTCAAAATATATGAGGAGGGGCATGGCTCCCCAAAGAGGGAGAAGCGACAGGCAACAATCAATAATCTCTAGGGCTAGATACAACTAGAGGAGAGCCGGTTTACCGACGACCCCCTCATGATGATAATGAGACCTAGCCAAAAACATCATGTAGGGTTGTTAATGGGATGATGTTTCCTGTATTCAAGCTGTCTAAACCCTTGTCTTGTGTTGCGTCTCTCGATTCCGCTCAACCCCTCTCAAGCTACCACATAGATGTGTTGGCCTCGCGACTAAGTCCTGACACTAAGGACATCTGCCGTGACAAAACCACGACACTATGGATGTGCTTGATCTTCACTCTGAAGTTTGTTGAAGCCCTCGAGGAAAATCGTTTGAAGACTTCCTGCACTTTAGTTTTGTAAGTGATGATATGCACACATGTGTAACGAGAATAGTCATCTACAATAACAAAGCCATATAGAGATGCAACATTGGTGAATGAGGCATAATGAGTAGGGCCAATGAGATCCATGTGAAGCAATTCAAATGGACGAGTGGTAGTCCTGATGGTCTTTGAGGGATGCTTAGCCTTGGTCATCTTTCCAGCTTCACAAGCTCCACACAGGTGATCCTTGAGGAATTTGACACCCTCGATGCCAATGACATGCTTCTTCTTCACGAGCGTGTGCAAATTCCTCATGCCAGCATGACCAAGTCGTCGATGCCATAGCCACCCATCTGAAGCTTTTGCAAGTAGACACGTGGCAGGTTGTGGTCCTGTAGAGAAATCAAGAATATACAAGTCTCCTCGCCTAAAGCCTTCGAAGACTTTGGAATGGTTAGCTTCCATGATCACAACACATCGTTACTTGCCAAAGACAACAACCATATCAAGATCACAAAGCATTGAGACAGACATGAGGTTGAATCCTAAGGACTTGACAAGCATGACTTTGTCCATGTGCTGATCCTTTGAGATCGCAACCCTACCTGGACCCAATAGCTTGCTTTTGCCTTTGTCAGCGTAGGTGATATGCTTCAGATGCGATGGAGATAAAGCAATGTCCATCAATAAGTTCCTGTCACCAGTCATGTGATTTGTAAATCCACTATCGATGACCCACTCAATAGCTTTGGCTTGATCATCCTGTAGATGAATTAGCGCATCTTACGAACTCATATACTTCATCAGTCAAGAATATGACATCAAAATCATCAGATCATATTTCATCAAGCAATAGAACAGATATAGCAGTATGATGACGTGAGAAATGAAAATTCATTTATTCATGATTAACTTGTCCTTTCAAGAATATTCAGGTCTCCAGCAAATTCTTTAGACGTTTAAGTTTGTCTGGAGACCTGACCCTGCATAAGAGATTAGTTCTTTTTCTTCACCAGCCACATCTGGAGGGGTGGCAAAGAGTTCATCATTCTGCGAGCTCCATATGAGAAAGGTGGCATAGAAGCCAGTCCACTTCGTTTCACATAAGAAGGGTTAGAGTAAGCATATGAATTAGCAGAGAAATTCTTCAAGGTCTTATGAACATAATGATTTGAAGAATAATGCGCATATTCATAGCCCTTAGTCTTTTCCTGCGAAAGAGAAGTGTTAGCATGATGATGTTCATATGAGGACTTTGATCCATATGAGGAATTTGATCCATGTGAGGAATGTGGTCATGAGGACTTGGATCCATATGAAGACTTTGGTCCATATGAAGAATTTGATCTGGGGTTCCTATTCTTCACATGTGGTGTCATGATGACATTCACCTGAAGACTTTCAAGGCACCTTTTGGGAACCCATATTTTCTTCATAGGGGGACCGTTCCTGCAGTTAGTGCCAACATATCTAGCAAATACTTCACCATTCTGATTTTTGAACAGTTTATAGTTTGAGTCAAATGACTCATCAGAAGAATATGAAGATTCACTAGTAAAGCCAAATAAAGTGGATGGATCTACGGAAGGTCCCTTTGCAGCAACCCATGAGGTTTTGGCATACTGCTCAGGTTTCCAGTATGTCCCATCAGCATTGAGTTTCCTCTCAAAGGCAATACCCTCTTTCCTAGGGTTCCTTTTGAGGATCTGCTTTTTAAGCACATCACAAAGAGCCTGATGCCCTTTGAGGCTTTTGTACATGCCCATCACATACAATTTCTTCAGCCCTGCATTGTCAGTGATACTGGTAGCATCCTCATATGAGGGATTTGTGATAGCAGAGACAGTAGAAGAATTTGCAGCAATAGAAGCATTTGAACTTTCAGGTGAAGAATTAGCAGATTCACGTTCAATGCATTTCAAACATGGTGGGATGAATTCATCTTGAGCGGCACTGATCTGTTGAGCAAGCAATGAATCACTCTCCTTTTCAAGATCTTCATAACTCGCCCTTAGCTTTTCAAGATCTTGCTTTCTTTGAAGAAATTCATAATAAAGCTTCTCATGATCAGATAAGAGAGTCTTATGATGACTTTGAAGGTTGTCAAACTTAGACTGGAGTCTCTGAAGATTATCAGTCAAGGTTTGAGTTTGATCCATTTCTTCACCCAACAGGTCATCGCTTTTGTCTAGCATATCTTGAACCTTTTCAAAGGCCCTTTGTTGTTTCACAACAACCTTAGCAAGTTTAGAATAGCTAGGCTTGAGGTTTTCATAAGATTCATCCTCACTTGATTCAGAGGAGGGATATTTGAGTACCTTGGCACCCTTTGCCATGAAGCAATAGGTGGGAGCATAGTCATCATCGCCGTCGTCAGCAGTGTTGGGGAAGTCATTCTCCTCAGAGTTGAAGATAGACTTGCTGAAGAAAGCAGTAGCAAGGGCTAGGCTCGCCACACCAGAGTCTGACTCCTAAGATGCCTCCTCTTCCTCATTTTCCTTAGATTCAGCTTCAGAGTCCATTTCCTTGCCAATGAATGCCCGAGCCTTTTTTGGAGTTGCTCTTCTTATGAGATGAAGACTTTGAAGATTTTGATGATGAGGAATTTTGAAGATTTCTTCTCCTTCTTTGCGTCATCAGAACTGTAATCCTTGTATTTCTTCTTCTTTGATTCATTTTCCCACTGAGGAAAATCAGTAATATAGTGACCAGGTTTCTTACATTTGTGGCAAGTTCTCTTCTTGTAGTCACGGAATGAGGAATCTGATTTCAAGTCATCACCTCTTGACGATTTACCAAAGCGACCATGCCTTGATAACTTTTGGAATTTCCTCACGAGCATTGCTAGCTCTTGACTTAGTTCTTCAGGATCACCAAGGTTGCTTCAAGAATCCTCACCTTCAGATTCAGAGATGCCTTGGCCTTCAGAGCGTGTGATCTGCCATAGCTCGGTCCATAGAGATCTCTCTTCTCAGCAAGCTGGAACTCATGAATGTTTAGCCTCACGAGGATATCAGCGGGATCAAGTGACTTGTAATCTCCATGTTCTTGAATCATCAGTGCAAGAGTGTCAAATGAGGAATCAAGCAATATCAGCAATTTCTTCACCACCTCATGGTCGGTGATGTCAGTGACACCAAGTGCTTGAAGCTCATTTGAGATGTCAGTGAGGCGATCGAAGGTTTGCTGAACATTTGCATTGTCGAGTCTTTTGAAGTGGTTGAAGAGATTGCAAAGAACGTCAACTCGAGAGTCATGCTGTGTTGAGATTCCTTCGTTAACCTTGGACGGCCTATCCCAGATAAGCTTAGCTGTCTCCAAAGCACTCACTCTGCCATACTGCCCTTTGCTCAGATGGCCACATATGATATTCTTCTCTTGAGAGTCGAGTTGCTTGAATCTCTTCACATCAACAGCGTTCACGGAAGGAGTGATGGAGGGAACGCCATTTTCCATAATGTACCAGAGATCGTTGTCAATTGCCTCAAGATGCATTCGGATCTTATTCTTCCAGTAGGGGTAGTCCGCCAGCAGAGACCTTGATCATGCCTACAGTTGACATAACTAAAACTCCAAGTGGTTAAACCAAAATCACACAGAACAAGGGAGTGCCTTGCTCTGATACCAATTGAGAGTGTGTTATATCGACTAGAGGGGTGGTGAATAGGTGATATTTACAAATTCGTCACTGAGGAATTTTAGGGTGAGTAAATTCCTAAGTAACGAACTACTTAGCAGTGGAATAAGTACTTAGATGCAAGCATAACAGAGTAGTAGCACAGTCATCATGATGACATGAAAACAAGCACAGAGTACAAGTAGCGTAAACACAGGATAAGCAGGCTGAAGACAAAGTGACTGAAGAATTTGGATTGAGGAAATTGAGAAAGTCTTCAGTCAAAGTCTTCAAACAGTAACGATCAAATACAACAGCATATGAATGAGGAAATGGAAGGATTGAGGAAATAGAACCAGTAGCTCGGTGAAGACAGTGATTTGGTAGACCAGTACCAACTGTTGTGACAGTCGTATGTCTGGTTGGAGCGGCTAGGTATTTAGACCTGAGGACACACAGTCCTCACCGTATTCTCCTTGAGCTAAGGTCACACTGATATCGCCCAACCACTCGTGGTAAGACTTCAGGTGACTTCCAAACCTTCAAAGACTCGGTCACTCGGCGATCCACAATTTCCTCTTGGATGCTCTAGACCATGACGCCTAACCGTCTGGAGGATGCACAATCCTCAAAGGTAACAAGCGTCGGTTCCACACAGGAACAATCTCTTCAGTGATGCTCAATAACTTTGGGTTTGTAGGTGTTTTGGTTTGGGTTTTCCTCACTTGATGATTTTCGCTCAAAGTCCTCGGAGGATGGGATGCTCTCAATGACAAGTGTAAGTTTCTCTCGGAGTAGCCAACCAGCTAGTGGTTGTAGGGGGCGGCTATTTATAGCCTAGGGAGCAGCCCGGCATGATAAGACATAAATGCCCTTCAATGATATGACCGTTAGGTGGGTAGATATTTTGGGGCAGCTGGCACGTAGCACAGCAACGGTCGGAAATTTGAGTATCAAATTCCTTAGGGCTATCATGTTCCTCAGTTGTAGGCAATTCGCACTGGCGAATTCCTAACTCCTCAGTCAGAAAAATTCCTCAGAGACCAGAAGAACTTCGTCTCTGTCACTAAAGAAATTGACTGAACTGTATGATATTTCCAATGGCTTCACTCGAAAGGATTGGTTGGTGTAGGATTTTGAGATGAGCATCACTTGGAAACTTTTCCTTAGTTTTACCTCGACCCCCTTTGACAGTACGGTATTTCCTATGACTCAAGAAATAGAAAAAGAAACTATGAAAAACAAAAGTCTTCACACTTCATAATCCATGCATGAATATCAAGTCTTCACGATCACACCAATTTCTTCACTTTCAAAGTCTTCAAGAAAACCAAAGTCTTCAGCTGAAGACATTCATTTTTAGGGGACTTTCTCTGTTAATATCAAACTCCTCATAAACTTATAGACCTATGTGCACTTCACAAACACATTAGTCCCTTAACCTATAAGTCCTCAATACACCAAAATCACTAAGGGGCACTAGATGCACTTACAGATAGGGTTTCAAGAGATTTCATCAAGTGAATGTCCCTCATTTTAAGTAGATCAAAGATCTATGCATTTTATTTAAATTGATTTTTAATTAGGGTTTGATGATTTAAACCATTTCAATCCATGTATTTGGGGGGTGAGTCCATATACAGAATTATGGGGTCCATGCCAAAACTTTAGGCTTGAGAGGGCATTTTTGGCTCATTGAAGATGTGTTAGAGTTTTAACCTTTTATTAAAGTTGAGGGTTGAAATTATCATATTTTAAAATTAAAATTAATTAAAATGATGCTTATGAGATGCTCATGATGCACAATCAATTCCTAAATAATAGGGATAATCTTGACCTGTTACACATGACCTTGCCACCACCTTCATCAATTGTCATGCGATGCGCCGGTAAGTTCCTCGGGTGGCGACGGGGAGGGAGAAAGGGGAGGGGAGGAGGATCAAAGGGCTAGGGTTTGGTTGCCCACGAGGACCGACGCGAGGGCCGAGTGTGTTTAGTGTATCGTGGTGAAAATATTTAAGGGATGTCTTTCTCCGGCAAAGAAATGTGAAATAAATAATGGAATGGAGGTGTCCATTATTTGTTCTACATTTTCTTCATGGGTTCATGCTCCTGCACACAACTTCTCCAAAGCACCTAGCTTTTAGGAAATTCCCTCACTCCTCGTCCGCATTTAATGCACGTGCCTCCGTCGTTGCTCTATAAGCCATCCCTAGCTCCCTCTATCTCGTGAGTCTCCCCCTCTAATCAAGCCATCTCTGACTGCCTCTATTTTGTGGGGCTCTCACTCTGATCATTAGAGAGCTCTCTGCAAGGTAAAATCGCACTCTATCCCTATCGTTAGATCAAACTTGTCTATGAACCTCTACCTATTTTTTGACAAAAGCGAGCAAATGCAACTCAAGCCTGAGCCCCTTCTCTTGGCAAAGCTCAGTTAGGATCACGACGAAACCCTAACAATCCTCTTTCGAAGCTTAGCAAGTCTCAGGAGCCCTACCCATCAAAACTCGTTGGAGTCAAGCGCGTCGTCGAGCCTCTCGTCATTGTCAACCTTCCCCACCTTTGTGGCAGTGCACCATGGTCTCCGCATCCTTCTCCTGAGCACCTAGATAAGTCGAGCGTCAAAAATGGTGGCCTGTAGCCACGTGAATTGTCGTTGGAGTTCTGGGTAGCATGAAGAAGACGTCGACCGCTAGATAAACATGAGAGGTGGACCACTTGTTGACTCGGGTCCTACCCGTCATTGTATGCTCATATAGGGCGCACATTAGTCTCTCGTTTGCTTCGGTCCCACTCGTCGTAAACCCAGCCCATGGCCCAACAACTATCCGACGCCGAGTCACGACGAGATAGTGTCCGAGCCCGATAAGTCTTTCAAATTTCGCTCGGTCAAAATCAAAGGTGGCGTCAAAAGGGACTCCAAGGAGGAGATCGCAATAGCCATCATAGACTGCTAGTACAAGGACTTGGAATCACTACATCGTGCCAATGTCATGTGTGTATTGTCCTCATAGTCTCGAATGTTTCACCACTTAGACTGATGCTTGTCAAATGTACTTAATGCTTCTCAATAAAATCTTAAAGTAAAAAAAAAGACTGCTCGTACAAGAACTTGAAGACACCATTCCCCAAACCACTCCACTATTACTAGGAGTGGAAAACATTCACTTCTTAGTTGCACTTGAGATATGCAGCAAAGGGTTCGTACATAGCTGTGAGATGTATCAGAGGATCCTAACCATGAAGGGTGGATCACATCACCATCGTGATCTGAACAACATGGCACTTTTTCGACCAACCCTAAGGGTAGAGCTCCGAACCCAGTACAATACACACGAGGAATCATCGAGCGGCTATAAGCAGCGAAAAAAGAAAATTACGGATGGTGAACTGCTACCACTTAGATGTTTATGTTGATTGATATGTTAATTTCATTTCATGGGCTAGTTTTTTGTTGCAATTTCTATTAGACTAGTATGTTGTTCATCTTGTATTTATTGCGATGCTTATGTACAAATATGTGGCATTTACATAAAACATATGTGAAATCTACTGTCTAAATATTATCATCACTTTCAATCCTTCCGATAGTTCACTTAACTTCTGGGCTACATGAAAACAATGAAATGCACTAACTACTACACCTTTAGAAATGTTTTGAGTTCTTTCAAAAACACTATCATATGGGTGGACCAATAACCTTTAGAGTCAGTCACATGCTTATAAAAATGATTTGCACGCTTTGAGGAATAGAAACACTATCATATGGGTCCATAGCTCATTTGATAGGGATCGTGCCCGGTTCTTCTAGTAGGCGGCGGCCGGCCAAAAAAATACCATATGGTCAAGTGGAAGGATATTTGTATGCCAAAGGACCTCAGTGGGTTAGGCATCCTTGCTCCCCGTCACATGAACACGACCCTCATGTTATTGGGTATGGTAGATCATCCGATGGGAGGGGGTTGTGGTTGTAGCTTCTTTGTGCTAAGTATTTACGGGGCAAGCCCCCTCCTTGCTTGCTCGCACATGCAGGGATTCTAGTTCTGGAAGTCCATCCGGCAGATGAAGCAGGAAATCCGCCTAGGAATGTCCTTCTATATAGGAAATGGAGAAGGCACTCTATCTGGTTTGATCCATGGGTTGAGGGACTGCTATGTTTGTGATTTCCAAGCTTGTATGCTATTTGCGCTGACCCGATGGTGTTGTCTCGACGGCTGCCCATAATGGACATTGGAGCATCTTGTTCCGTCAGAAATTTGGTCATGCAAAGACTGTAGAGTTGGCTAATTTGCGGGATGCCCTCCCGCCGGTGCTCGCGGATGATCCGAACAACGTATCTTGGAGTCTCTCACCTTCGAGTGTCTTGTCCACAGGCTCGACATACCATGCGTTGTGTCGTTGGCCGACCATTTCTTGGACAACTCCTCGTTGGAAAGCCCCGTTGCCCCTGAAGATCAAGATTTTTGTGCGGCAATTGTTGCGGGACCGACTTCCCTCTAGCACAGACGTGCTTAAGAGAAACGGTCCTGGTAATGGCATGTGTTCTCTCCATGAGGTCCTAGAGACAAGGACCGGCGATATCACAGGTGGAGACATGGCCTGGGTTTCTGTCGACGGTTCTCCGGTGCTTGCCACTACCCGACTTGATCTTCGTGGGCGCTATGTACGCATTTGCCGGTTCTTCAAAGACGATAGCTTTCTCGGGAATTCGAGTCCTGCTATCCACTCATCGTCTCCTCTTAGGCATTCAAGGGTGGATAGTGCGTTGGCAAGGGATTCTAGGTGGAGTTGTTGGTCTTCAAGGCGCCCGACTTTTGTTGTGATGCGGCTAGATGATTAGCATAAGGGAGGCCCTTTTTCGTTTGTAATTGTCGTGGTGGAGTGTAGAGTTTCAATTACACTTGTTGTTCGTAGCAAGTCATAGTCTCTTATAATTAATATCTGCCTTCTACAAAAATCATAGTCTGTTATAATTAATTTCTGTCTTCTATAAATATATGGTATTCCTACGTCTAGGCTTACTCTCAGAATTTTTTTTTGTCTATTATAATGTTTAATCTCCAACGGACAGCAGAAAAAGAACGAGGCTAGTATAATCCTCAATAAATTTTTATCTTCTGTTAACCGTTCTGCGTCTAGTTCAGTCTTTCGTTCATTGTTCTGCCTACTGTTTTCCTTGATAATAAATATCTTAGGGTGTTATTGTCTAGGAAAAACGTACCCATAAAAAGGAAAAACTTGCTCTCAGACTGTTATTGTCTTACCATAGTAGGTGCTTAAACATTGAGAAGACCACACCACACACACGAGAGAATTTACACATGGAGCGTACCCAAAGTACACACATACACACCCATCACTCGCTAGCATGCAGCGAGTAGACCGAGGCAAGAAAAGAAAGTTACAAGCACTAGTAGACGAGTAGTACGAAGCTCAAGACAAACTACATGCAGCCTCAGACAGCAACGTACGCTATGCAGGATTAGATAACCAAAAGAGCAGCAAACATGGCGGCGTCGCACAAGTTGTTGAGCACCCTGTCTTCAGTTCTCTGGCCGACGACGGCTCTTATTTAGCGGTGGTTGCTCCTGGTCCTCGTCTCGTCGCTGTAAAGCCTGGACATCAAACGTGGCAACGTGTTATTATTTCCTGGTTTTAACTATTGCCATGTTCGCCCGTTTCAAGTTCCCAGTAGATCGTGTTACTAAAACTGATTTTATACTGTGAGATAGTATATAGATCGTGAGCTAGCGTACCAGTCGTAGACGGTGGGGGAGTTGGGCTGGGGGCGGTCGAAGAGGTTGGCGCCGAGGCTTTTGGTGGCCAGGTTGCTCCCGGGGTGGAAAACGCTCCGCCACACGCTGCCGCCGCGCGGCGGCGTCGACGACGACGGCGTCACCGGCGTGGTCGGGGTCGTCGGCATCGACGGCGACTGCTTAATCGCCTCCCCTGCAGCTGCACCTCCACCAACATCCATGTAAACCGCCATCAGTTCACACAATAAACCCGATATACCCTCCGCTTAAACATCAAATCTTCTTCAGAAAACCACGGGTGCTAGTTCTTACGTTCTTCTCAACAGTTCCAGGCCATGTCGTAACTAACTTATACAAACTGTACCTGTGTTGATGGCGAGGGGTTGGGTGGCGGCGACCCGGCGGAGCTTGTCGAGGCCCGTCTCCGGGTGAGGCCCGGCCACCACGTCGTCCCACAGCTTGTCCAGCATCTTGCGCAGAAGTTGGATCTGATCGGTGCAAGAACTTGTGTCACTCGCTTGTGGTACTACCACCGATAAGATCAAGTGCACTGGTCGACTGAGTTAGGTGAGACTTGGGGACACTTAAATCATGCAGGGACGGGGATGCGGTCACCGTCCGGTTGCGTCAACGCTCTAGATCACACACGGACACCTGTACACATAGGGTTAGCGTCTCACACAGTGTACTAGCAAATGAAGGATCAGACCGGAGTCTGGCGGGGCCTCTAGAAATCTTGGTGCCGGTGAGGTTAGCTTATTTTGACCGGGCGTTGAGCGGAACCAGCGCTGGGGTGATAAGATTGGATGACGAGCAGGGACTTTGGACAGTCGTGCCGGATAAGGATGCAGCGACTGGCCCCACTGCTCGATTGGATTATATGGAGCGAAAATATCTAAACCTGACTTATGGGCAGCGCGATGTGGCAGTGGGGCACGCGATAGCGGGAAATATATTTAAAAAAGTGTGATGAGAATGGACAGATCACCAACGACACACGTCGATGCAACTCGCACAAAAGACTATGAGATCCAGGGTTTTAACTACGGCGAAGTCGCTGTAGATGCCCCGGTATTGTGTCTTTGTATTAAAACCATCTGGAATGTGACATGCATTCTCCTAAATATCTAACCAAGTGTAGCTAAAAGTAACAGCTTGCCATATACTACATTCTGCAACCAAGCGGATTAGTGCATCTCCAACGGTGACCCTAAAATTCCCCCCGCATCCATTCACAAACAGGGGGATGAGTTCACGCATACGGATACAGAAGCCGGCCATCCAAAGCTATCCCCATTTATCCAGTTATATTTCGGACGAATTTTAACAAAAAATAACAAATTTGATGCGAACTCAAATAGATCGGGTGATATTCATTCATACTCATTGGATAATTTTTACATAAAACCTGATACTTTTCATTTAAACCGGAATAAATTCATTATATTTAGACATATTTCAACTAGACCATATTCTAGACCTAGCCTAAAATGACCTTCGGTGACCATTCCCCATCTTCGCCAAATTATGAGCCTCGGAAAATGAAGCTCGCCTCATTTTCCGCCACCGTGAGCCCAGGAATCAAGCTATCTGCCTCGACATCGCCGCCAATTAGCTAATCGGCCAACGATGTTTGACCCCACCAAGCTTGCCTTCAACGGGAGGGAAAGAGCCGTGGCCTTCCTGGGACACAAACGCCGGCGACCTCCCATGCTTTACTCTTCTTTGTTGTCGGCGGCGCTCGCGTATGTGTCGGCTTCGTGGTCGTGGCGGCGGGGCGCCGATACATTCATTTTGCATCATGATTTCGTAGTGCTATTTATCTTATTGTGAAGTTATATTTTATATTATGATGCAATTCTAATGCCTTTTCTCTATCATTTTTCAAGAATCGTCAAAAGAGAGGGATTACAGGCGGTTTGGAATTACGACTGGAAAAGCTACTGTGGAGATAGCAATTCTCCGAGGCTCAAACTAAAGAATTTTACAGAGATTTATTTTGGAATATATAAAAAAATATTATAAGAAAGAAGTATCGGAGAAGAGCCTCGATGGGCCCACAAGCCCTGGGGGCGCGACCACCCCCCAGGTTGTGCCACCCAGGCTTGTGGGGCCCAGATAGGTCCACTCTCGATGTCCTTCCCCTATATGAACCCATTTACCATAGAAAAAAAGAACACTTTTGGGACCAGCCACCGCCGTCTCGAGAAGGAAAGAGGCGGAGCACTTTTGCTCTCCGACGGAGCGATTCTACTAGAGAACCTTCCCTATGAGAGGGGGAAATTGAAGCATCGTTATCACCAATGTTCCTCTAACCGTGAGAGGCTTCATCTTCATCAATATCTTTACAACACCATCTCATGTCCAAACTCTAGTTCATCTCTTGTGCTCAATCTTTGTATCAAATCTTAGATTGGTACCTGCAGTGCAATACTGTTGATTACATGTTGTAGTTGATGCTAGTTGGTTTATTTGGTGGAAGATCTTTATGTTCATATAATTGATTGCATATTTATACCTACTGAATATGATCAATATTATGAGTTGTGAGTAGCTCTATTTGTTCTTGAGGACATGGGAGAAGTCTTGTTATTAATAATCATGTGAAGTGTATTACTGTTCAATGTTTTGATGATATGTTGTGTTGTTCTTCCTTTAGTGGCGTTATGTGAACGTCGACTACATGAGACTTCACCATTTTTGGGCCTAGGGGAAGGCATTGTGGAATTATTTTGTAGATGATGCGTTGTGGGAATGACTGAAACCTAAACCCAAATTTATGAATTATTCCATGTAGGGCTATTTTGGATCCACATGTTTAATGTTATGGTTAGATTTGTCTTAATTACTTCTCTTGTATTTGCGGATGCTTGCATGGAGGGTATAATCATAAATAGGTGTTTGTTCAAGTAAGAACGATACCTTAGCTCTGTTCCACCCATATAACAACTTATCAAGGAGCTGAACATAAGTCGATGAATCATGGTGAAAATAACTCGATAATTCCCGTGTGTGCTTGAGAGTGTTTTAGTCACTATAAGAAGTACCACCGGCTTGTCCTTAGCATAATTAAGGATTGGGCCACCTTTTGCAGCTTGCTACACTTGTTACTTGTTACCACTTATCTTGCTATCTATATGTATCAAAACTATCTTACATCACTTGTAGAGAACACCTTGGTAAAAACAACCTATAAATTCCTTCTGCTCCTCATTGGGCTCGATTCTCTTACTTATCAAAAGGACTACGAATGATCCTTTATATTTGTGGGTCATCAAGCCTCTTTTTTTACGTCGTTGCCGAGGAGTGCTCTTGGGAAGTGGAATTTGGTAAAGAATCATTTATTATACATGCTGAATTTTCTATACACTTGCTACTATGGAAGATGATCATTTGAGAGGTTTGTTCGGGGTATCTTCACCTTGAGCACAATTCGAAAGAGAGGAGCCTCCTACTACTAAAAATATTTCTTATGAAATTCCTCTTGGTATTATGGAAATATTGCATGTTAATTCCTATGCAGGAGATCGAACAATACACCCTGATATGCACTTACTTTTTGTGGATGAAGTATGTGGATTACTTAAGCTTGCGGGATTATCGAGGGATGAAGTTAAAAATAAGTTATTCCTTTATATTTCAAGGGGGAAGCATTAGCATGGTATAGGCTATTGGATGATTCTGATTCATGAGACTGGAACTGAACGAAGAAGGAATTCCATCAGAAATTTTATTCTGTGCATTTGGTTCATTGTGATAGGAATTATATCTATACATTTTGGCCATGTGAAAGAGAAAGTATCGCTCAAGCTTGGGGGAGTCTTAAGGACTTAATGCTCAAATGCCCCAATCATGAGCTCTTGAGAGATGTTATTGTTTAAAACTTTCATGTTAGGCTTTCTCTTCGCGATAAAGAAATGCTTGATGCTTCTTTTGCGGTTCTTTCTCAAATAGGCATATGGAATTCAAATGGGATCTAACTGAAAGAATTAAACAAAAATCTGAAGATTGGGAGGTCGACAAAGGTAAAGAATCAGGTATAAAGCTTGAATATGATTGCGTTAAGTCTTTTGTAGAAACAGATGTTTTTCATGAGCTTAGTGCAAAATATGGACTTGATTCAGTGATAGTAGTTAATTTTTGTAAATTTTTTGCTGCTCATGTTGATCTTCCTAAATAGAAGTGGCTTTGTGCGTGCACATCTAGCCACCTTCTACTCCGCACGGCCGGGTTTCACCTTCACGCCCGGTGTTAGTTTACATCACCTCTTTTTTACTGCCACGTCGCCAACGGCCCACGGTTTCAAAAAATTAAAAAGGAAAACGCCGCCGCTCCAACGGCTAGTTCTCCCCAGCCGCTCCCGGATCGGACTCAAAAATCCATCGCCCATCTCGCCACAGCCAGAGCAGCCCCAGCCTCGCCATAGCACACCATCTCCGACGCCGCCCGCCGCTCTCGCGAGCTTGCTAGCTAGCTAGATCGCCGACCCCACCGGGCCGGAACGCGGAGCAAGCGCAGATGGAGATCCCCCGCAGCCTCGGCGTCCAGGACAACGAGGAGGAGGAGGAGTATGACAGCGTCTTCTACGAGGACATCGAGGCGCCCAAGTTCGTCGACCTCACCGCGCCCGACGCCGCCTGCCCCGCCGACGACCCCTCCTGGTTCTGCCTCCGCGTAGGTACGCAATCATCCTCTACCCTTTCACAAGCACAGCCCCTCACCGCCGGCGTTCGCTATCGAATCTGAGACGCAAAGACACCAAATTCGCCTCGGCGCTGATCCGTAATCCGTACCCGTACGATATGCAGGCTGCGACCAGAGTCATGAGCACGTCGACCCGGAGGCGCTGCACAGGAGCTTCGTCATGCGGGTAATCCATCCATCGCTCTCCCGAATCGAATCTCGCGGCTTCTCGTGTTTGATTGATGCGTGGCTGAATTCGACGGCTGACGGAACCGAGTTGTGATCCGTTCCCCCCGCAGGTCATGGCGGCGCGGAGCCCCAACGTGAGGCTGCACAAGGCCATCAGCAGGAGAAACCAGAGGTGCGCGTCTCTGATCCGAATTCTTTTTCTTTCTCGCCCGCCGCCGGCCTGAATTGGACTGTTATTTAGATCGGATTTGTTGACCCCGTGCAGCTCGACGCTACCGAAATGCCCCCACTCTGCGCCGGCGAAGCCGCCGAGGACCCGGATGACCAGGCTGAGCCTGGCGACGGGGGCTGCCGAGAAGGCGGCGAGGGACAGGCTGCAGGGCCACCGGATTCGCGGCCTGAGGAATTCCCCGGTCCGGACCAAGGCGGCGAGGGTCGAAGCGTCCAGCGCGAGGAAGAAGGCCCTGACCACGCCCAGGAGCAAGACCGTGCGGCCGAGGCAGGAGCCCTTCCTCAGCGTGAAGCACCAGAAGGGACCGGTCGCGACGGCGGCGGCGGAGATCAAGGGGACGGTGGTGAAGGCGCTGTTCATGAGCACGCCCAAGAAGGAGACGCCGGCGAAGACCCAGGCTCCTCCCGTGGCCGACGTCTGCTCCAAGATGAAGAAGCTCAACCTGGCGTGCCGGGAGGTGCCTAGCAGGTACCTGTCGCAGCTGCCCACTCCGAAGATCGCCAAGAAGTGCGAGGAGACGGCTATGGTGAAGAGCGCGAAGGGAGTACAGGAGCCAAGGAATGGGAAGAAGAAGATGATCCTAGGCTGTTCGGCGAAATGCGCCAACGCAGAAACAGATGGGGGGAACCGAAGTGGCCGTGAGAACATCAACGCGGACGAGAACTCGTGTAAACGAACTGCGAGGCGCAATTGGGGGCAAGAACCCAAGGAGGTGGTGGAGTCATTGCAGCCGGACATTCATGGCGACGACAAGGAGAATGCGCCATGCGGTGATCAGCTCGCCGAGCAAGCCTTGAATCGGGAAGAAGAAGATGAAAACAGCAAGCAGTCGGAGGAGAACAATGAGGATGCTCCTCAGAAGGTACTGAAACTCTGACGTTAGTAATGTGGTTTGCCATGGTTTAGCTGTGGGTATGATGTGGTGAACCTGAAATGTTGCCATGACTAAATGCAGGTGCTTAAAAGGCAGAACAAGGTAGTGAATGCGGAGCAGGGAGGAAAGCTTAAGAAGAATACCATCCTAAGGCCATTCAGGCTAAGGACTGATGTGAGTTATGATTGCATTGCATCCCCTATTGCTTGTTTTTGTGAAGGATTTTCACTCGGTTGCTGAAAGGCCTCAACTCTTTGTGCTGCATTTAGGAAAGACAGGTGTTGAAAGATGCAATTCCAGAAAGAAAACCAACGGTCGCCGAGAAGAACATCATGCCAGTACTGAAGAGTGAAAATAGGCGAGTGATGGTAAGTTGAATCAGGAGTGCACAACATTAGATTTCATATTTCTTCGACTCCACCTGTGGTTACTCATTGTTCTATGTGCTACTGTGATGTGATGCAGCAAACTGGAAGATGCCCTGATGGAAAGGAAAGAGAAAAACTGACTTGTGGCGAGAAGCAGGTGAGCATTTCCCGGTCCAAATCAATTTAGTGGTGGTACAATTTAGAAACACACATGCTGAATTGCTTGTCTGTCCATGTTGCATATTCAGAGGAAACAAATTACATACACCGCCACGAGTCGGCTTGGTGAATCTAAAACGGTTTTGAGTAGCATCCGGCCTAACAATATGAGGCCTGCGCTGACTAAAGGCAAAACCGTAGAGAAATCACAGAGGGCAGCGTCATCAACAAGAACAGCCAAAATAACAAGGTTTGCAAAACCAAATCAGTTCCTGTCCCTTTCTGAATTTCTGAATTTACACATTGATGTCTGAATGTTGCATCATCTAATCTTTTCCTTGCCCTCTGTTCAGTGGTTTCAAAGAACCCTCTCGAATTGGAGAAAAAAGGAAGGCCTCGGTGAAGACATCCAGGCTTCAGGAAGCAGCAGCTTGAGTAGAACATGTGGCGAAAAAAATGAAAGAAGACAACGATTATATTGTCTGCTCCATCCAAAAGACTGAGTGTGTATCTATGGCGTCGAACTGGTTTTGTGAGTTTTGTCAACTAGAAGTGTACACTAGAGAGGGGGTTGGCCAGGAACTCTCACACCAACAGGGTTCTGTCAAGTTTCCCTGTTTTTGTCCATGAAATTGGTGTGATGAGTAAAACTCTTTTTTTCTGTACCATCTTTACTAGACATTCTTTTGTAGCTGAAAGCCCAGAAGAAATTTCATTCAGTGGTGAAATGTGTATCTATGGCGTTGAATTGGTTTTCTGAGTTCTGTTAACTGAAAGTGTGTACCGTCTGTTTCTTTACTCAAACCGTCAGTGTTCCGTCGAGTTTCCTTGTTTCTGTACCATGAATTTTGTGAGGTAGGTGAAATTCTTCTTTTTTGGTATACCCTTACTAGACTTTTATTCCTCTGTACTGAAAATCTGTAGTGAAACACAAAAATGCAAGGAAGTTAAGAATTGTGTTCCTTAGTTAGAAATTGTGAAATACAAACACGACAACTATTCTTGAAAGCGAAAATTCCTAATATGGAGGCCCCCTTCAATTTGAGCCTTAAACCCCATACCTGGATATAAACATGGATATCGATTTTTTTCATGGTTCATTTTTATAATAACTGCAGACAATAGGACCGATATGAACAATATTGCTGATTTACAAATTTTGCACACAAGTAGCACACTATCACAATTGATCAAATGATTGCTAGTTGGTGTAACAAATTTCGGGGCGGGTATCAATGGGAAATAATGTGTGTTGTAATAAAGAATCTGCCCTGCTATGTCAATTGACATGGTACTATGCATGTTAACCAAGTTTGGTATCTGTATATGCTGGGTATTTCTTTTTCCTTACTATAAGAACACATCAGAAGTTGTTTGTTTGTAGAACGCCTGCCGACCGGTTCGAAAAATCCGCGTCACTATATAACATCATGAGGGTACAGAACAACATGAATACACGGTTGACATTTTGACTTTTCCAAATTACATCTAGCGAAATGGTTTTCAGAAGTAGATAATGATCTTTGCTATTTGTCTTTACAATTGTTGTTACAAAAAAATCAGTCATCTAAATATACTTGGGATTGTCAATTGTCCAACAATAAATCTATGAATCGCCACCACGCACTTTCAGACAAAGATGAGCCTTCACAGGCTTGTGATCAGAGCTGCTAACACAATCAAGTGCTTCATATGAACTTAAGACAGCATCCAAGCCAGAAGAATGGTCAACCTTGAACAATATCCTGTCTGTCCAAGATGGCACTCTGATCTGAGGAAGTGAAGAGCATATGCATAAGACATTAAGTTTCCAGAATATGTACAATTTCTTTCAGACAAATTGACATCTTAACATGATACAAATTCAAGGTACCTTGTAACTTGAATCGTAGTTGCTACTTCCGACATTATATTTGTATGTTGGCTTAAAAGACAAGGTCCCTTCACAGTACCCATTGAACACTTGACCTTTCTCAGCTTCTTGCAGCAGCTGGTCTCTGTCTCTTAGCTTCTGAAACAGCGCATATATGTCAGCCATTATGTCATGTAAAATATGAATGGTTCCAGCATACACTTACACTTTGACGATTCTCCTCGACCATCTTCCTTGCTGGTAACGAACTTATTCCTTCTAATCTGTAATTCAAGTCACCAAGCCACACAGTTATGTCGGCAGATTTGGCGTAATGTATGTCATTCTTGGAGAACAGCGAGTGCGAAATATGCCGGCATTCAGAGTTCCTCTTGTCCACCTTGTGTTGATGAGCTACACTTTAATAAGATACCTTGTTACTTATTCGTAATAACATTTGAAAGACAACAGTTACTATTGAATTAAATTACTGTTGCTTCCAGTATTAGCACTGAGGTAATAAGACCCAACAATATTAGTGATACTAATAAGAAATGGATTGGCCAGAAGTTAATAATCAACCTGCAAGATGGCAGGACACAAACACCATCCGGATCCCACTGAAGTTTACATACATGGCCACAGCTCCTTTCTTCCTCCCAATTACGCCACCGCAGCCTCCGACGGCGTGTTTGTCCACCTTCATTTCTGTCCAAATTCAGGTATTTAAACAGAACTTACTTGATCAGATTAGAAGTGCTATTTCAACACCAAGAATATTCAGCTACATAATAACATGATCACCTTTGATGTACGCTTCCGAACTCTTTGCCCCAAAAAGAAACATCTGAATAGACTGCATGGCCTCCTGGCATAACAAGCTGAAATTTTGACAACCATTGCCGTATTTCAGAATATGGTGAAAACCTTCAGAATGTTTTCATAAAAAAAGGTTAACCTTGAAGATTCCTCACATGTGTGTATCAGCCATGGCTTCTTGCAGAACCTGCTCGACACCGCATTTCGGGACTTCTTGCAACCCCACAACCAGCAAGTCGAACTTCCTGTTGGAGCTCACCAGCTTTCTTATGTCCTGCACAGACATCTTCGTGAAAGAACAGATATTAAACCAAAGGAATATGATGCAGCCATCAAGAAGAACATAGCCAAGAATAAGATGGCACCTTGCCGTTCATGTTCCATGTGATAATGCAGACACAAAGCGCAGAGCTGGTGGTGAACTCACAGGCTTTCTGAATCCGGATCGTCTTTATGCCGTCATGAGTTCCATCCTCTTCAATGGAAACCATGCCATTGCTGTGCAGATCACCAAATATCCTGCGGTCCCATTAGTATATATACATCAGTCATATGGAATTGCTCAAAGAAATCAATCATATGGAAAGTAACTTTTAATAAGACTGGATATGACTCTAACTTTGTTATCTCAAACAGATAACAGATAATATACCATTTTGGAAGACTGAAGCTGCTGCAGTTGCCCATATCTATGTTGGCTGAGCCCTTCTCTTCCGATTATCTTACAAGAAGATTACAAAAGGGGACTTTTTATACCGATCTACTCCGAAAGTTCAACGTTTCTTCGCAGAAACCAAATTGATTAGATTTTGAGATGCTTCTGGTCATCACGTTTTCCTGGTCAGCAATTCTGGTGCGAAGTTTCAACATAGCAGTAGAGAAAAGGACAAGTGGAATGCTGAAGACCAACCACTTGGACTGTGTGGATTGGGTAGTTAGGTATTGGATATCTCTGATGTGACAATAAGATCGCCTTTGTCGCCCCATTATTACAAGGGCTGCTTCTGCACTCCACAAAGAGCGCACATGTGAAATAGACTAGACACATGCAGAGGACCAGTAGAATTGCTGCCAGTAATGCTTGGCGAAAAACAGGGCCACAGTTTTGCTTAGCAAGTAACTTGGTTGACCATGAGCTCTCTGATGGAGAAGTTCAATTGGGGAACATGTTGAACTTTTGCTGTGTTCCTGAAGTTTCACCATGGGAGCCTTGTGCATCACTGATCCGCGGGTAGGTACATAGACAGGAAAAACAACCGTCTTGTGAAAGCGATATCTCTCTCATTTTATCTGGTGGCATGCGTATTTTAGATGAGCAGAAATGCATTGCCCTGGCATTTTATTTATTATTCTTGTCTGTTTAATTTTAATTTTCAAAGCAACAGCAATGCATACCAGGGCAGGTTTCCCAGTAAGTCAGTAGCACCCCTCAGTGAAGTTAAATCAGATGGACTGCAAAATGAAGAGATGGAACTTCAGTATTGTGAATAGCATTGTGCCATTTACCATAAAATAGCTATATTTACAGGAAGTACATCTCAGAAACAGCATATGAAATCCACTCCCAGAATAGTTGAAGAATCTCAGGTTTTATCTTAGAGTTGATCCATTATATATAACCAAAGAAAAATAGGGAAAGATACATAGAAGTATAAACCCAACCAAGGAAAATTTCGCACCACACCTGATATCATATTTTAATACTTCAGGTGTTAGCATGTATGGCAGATCAAAATACAAATATTCATTGTCGTGTAAAGATAAATGTCTACTAAATCACAAAGTGTTGCGGGTGCGGCCATTTGAGAGGAGGCCTGAAGAAAGTGGTTAAGGAATGTCTGATCGTGAGAATACGCATGAACGACATAGCATGACCTATGAAACATTTTGTGGAGAGGGGTCTACGCGGGCGACAGTAACCTAGACCCCGCCCATCTAATCCCCCTCTTGCTTACGAGGGGGCACTGTGTGTGGACGCGTTGGAGGGGGTGCGGAGGGATGCCGAAGGAGATGTATGCTCCAGTGGAGTAACCTAGACCCCGCCCATCTAATCCCCTTCTTCTTACAAGAGGGCGCTGTGTGTGGACGCATTGGAGGGGCTGCGGTGGGATGCCGAAGGAGATGTATGCTCGAGTGGCCGTGCTCGACGGCAGTGTGGTCTGGCTAGGGTCACCAAAGAAGAGGGCGGCGGCGAGCTCGGGGCGATGAGGTGGTGAAGTTGTTTGTGTCTCCGACGGGTCTTTCAGGGTCCGATCAATTTAGGTTTCCAGTTAATCTAAATTCAGCCGACGGACTCGGACTTTCTACATGCCCTTATCGATTTGCTTCATGACCGCCTACATCGATGACTTCACAGCCGCTGCTTTTTGCAAGCCCCTAGATTTAAAAATGTTTCAAAGACTTCCCTAGCGCTGCTTTTTGCAAGCCCCTAGTAGATTTAAGAAAGTTCCAACGACTTTCCGGACGCTCCTTTTGCAAGCTTAAAAAGTTAGTTCCATCAAGACAAAGGAGCTCCTAGATTTAGAAAGGATTGCTCAAATACGTAAACAAAAGACAAAAGCCGAGGGGAGATCAGAGAAAAGGAGGGATATTAATTTGTTCCAGATTTACAATTTATTCTAATTCCATTATGTTTCTTATAATTGTTAGCAGACAAATGAACGTCTCCAACTGATGCTACTTCTACTAATATTGAGTGGAATAAGACAGGGCTACTAGCGGCAAGAGGGTACAACCAGAGCACATTCAGTATAGCAACGACAAATCACATCCCAGCGATGATAAATACGTACGTAAGCAACGAAGTGCTGACTGTTAAAACCCCGAAAAGTTGCCAGGGCAGTGGTAATTGTAACCAACAGAGTTTATGCAAACACTGTCATTGAATTCTCACGCTACAGAAAGAAGAAATACTATCAAGGAAAACTAATTTCATGTTTCACAAGGTACTTCAAAGCCTGATCCTGAGAGCAACTTCACCATCCCAGTCGCACCTAATAACAAGGATAAAACAAATAATCAGCAAGTAGGTTAATGCAACTATACAAAGTCCAGAACAAAATCTTGCGGTGCAACCAACTACTACCGACTAAGCAATAACTTATACTGTACCAACATATAAAAGGCTATTAAAACTGCAAACGGCGTCAGAACTGAGTAGTTCGCGTTTGTCTTCCTACCATGAATAATATTCCCTCCGATTTTATTTACTCCCCATATTAGCTTTGGCCTAAGTCATTGCCAAGTGAGTTGAATGGTGAAAGATTGCCAAGTTCATCAAAAACAATCTGAACTTCCACAATACAAAATATATATGGTATGAAAGTAAACAATGATTCCAATGTTATTGATTTGGTACTGTGGATGTTAATTTCTTTTGTATAAAATTGGTCCGAGTATAGAAAGTTTGACCCGAAACGAAGCTAATATACGAAGTACATAAAAACGGAGGGAGCATAACAAAAAAAAACTTAGCAATTTACACAGCAGATCATTGAGGAAGGAAAAAGATGGCTGGTGGTGAGATCTCAGGCAAAAACTCATCATATCATAGTCGGTCTAATGGACGGGGACCAAGACACTGGCCTAGTGGCCTTGTCAATGTGATTCAGTTCATTCAAACCTTGGCATTTAAATGCATTGGGCATAATGACTAGGTTTGTTTCTACAACTCAGCATCTTAGTCAACATTACATATTGTTGATCGAGACCAACCTCCAATATGAATTTCTAGTTCTTTCTAAAGCACACAATATTTTGAGCTTCTTCATAACTTAAAAGTCCAGTACAGGTTTTGAGGGTGTTGTGTTCCTAATATAATAATGGTCTGTTTACAAGGCAAAAGATCATTCAAAACATATGCAAGAAACATTCTAATTGCAATGGTTAATTAAAAGAAAGCTAAACACAATGTCACAATCCTAAAATAACATTATTCCAATTATTCTATATAAGCCACCCACACAAAAAAAAGCAAAACTAACACAATTCCACCATTCCTTCTTCGGAAGCAATCTCAAGAAAAACAAGCATTATGGAAGACTCAGCTTATGGACCACAAAGTAGAACAACTAATAGAAAACGCTAAATAGGAAAATTAAAATCCAGAACATACTGCATCCATGGAACCATAAAATACAGTTGTCATTGTACTCGGCAAGGAGTCAAGTACCACAACGGTTTAAGATTAAAAGATGAAATTATCATCTAAAACATTAATATTTCTTGATCCATGGGGCAAAATCAAACAAGAAAACAGATAACAGCAATAGGTGCAACTGTGATTACAGCAGATAATATAGTCAATCTTGTTGCATTTACAAAAAGAGTGCATATAAACCACTAAATCAGCTAATGATACTACTAAACGTGAGATCATAACACAGTTTGAGAATGGTAAATCAGCTAAATATGATAAACAACTAAAACATGCAAAGATCTTTTTGAGCCAAGCAATTTCTTCATCTTTGTAAGCTACAACAATTATGTTGCTATATGAAACAAAACTTCTCCTTCCAATCTACTTGTTGAAGGCCATTACTTAAATTCCAGAATTCATCAGTTTGCAAATCAGATCACCTTGTGTACACACAGAACCGTAAAATTACAAGCATTACCAACCCTAGAAATAAGGCAAGCATCATGTAAGCCGAATCAAACGATGAGTGGACAATTCACTTCTCTTTTCTGTTGGGAAATCAAAACACACCAGTGAAGTTAAGTGCGTCAAGCATAATGAAGCAATCACACTGGCTCCCAACAAACGACCATGAATCTAACCAAATTCAATATGGATCCAGTGGGGATAGCCGCGAGTAGTCCAACCGCGCAAGCTCACATAGAAACCGATCTACGACTACGAATCCGAAAACGGGATCACACGCGCACGGCACCCAAATCGAGAAGGAAGAGCGTGGGCGGGAGGAATCACCTCAGGGGGGCGGGGGCCGGGGGGCAGCCCTAGAGCTCGAGCTTGAGCTCCGTCATGCCGGGCTCGCGGGTGAGGTAGTGGAGGATGTAGGGGGCGGCGCGGATGACGGCGATGCAGCCCGCCATGATGCTGAGGTGCAAGCGCAGCTCTTTGTACGCCGCCTCCTTGCTCGGCTTCCGGGGCATCGCGCCTAGAAACATCTTGGCTGTCGTCGGCGGCGAGTTCTCCGGGTTCGAGGGTTTGGGTTGGGGATCTGGAGGCGGCGAGGCTGCTGCTGCTGCTTAAACCCTAGCACGATGCGATTGCGGTGGCTCTCGAGAGGAAACGGGTCGTATTTACGACCGTGACCCTGGGGAACTGCGTATTTCCACGCACGACGGGCCCGGCCCAATCACCACGAAATCAGGAGTGCTCCTATTCGGCGCCGAGACCTCCTTTGAACCGAAATAGGAGTCCTGCGAGTTTTTTCCTTTTTTGGTAGATCCGGTTATACAAAACGTTTTTATCTCTTATAAATCGTGCGTCCAAATCTCGAACCGCTTTTACCTTGGATTTCTCACGTCGAGATCTTCAAAATTAGATCGCTTGATCATATGTTTTGACGAACTTTTTTTCACGAAAAAACCAAACAAAAAAAGCACACCGGGAGCACATTTTTTCCCTTTACAAAAGCCGTTTCCGAAAGGCACGCTCGCGACTCTCGTGAAGGCAAATTCGTGCCTCTCGTGAAAGGAAAAAAATGTGTTTTTTTTTCGTTTCTGAGAGGTGCCTCTCGCGGAAGCAAAATCTCACGGAAGGAAAAAAAGAGTAAACACGTTTCTTTATTTTCGAGAGGCACGGTTGTGCCTCTTGCAGAAACAAAACCGTACCTCCCACGAAAGCAAAAATGAACGTGTTTTTCATGGGAAAAAAGTTTCCAAAATTTTTTTTGTCGAAAAGCTGAAAAAATGAGGAAAAAAAAATCTAAAATGCCGAAAATGCATGCAAAAAAATAGAAATAAAAACAAAATCCGGAGTGAGCGCGACACGTGGTGTGCTCTCAGCACATCCCAAATAACCCTTGGAAAGGCTCCTGAACAAGCAGTCCTCAATTAGTTGCTCCCCTTTGGACGCCCGCCGTTAGTGTCAATCTTTTTTATTTTTGAGAAACCTGTAGTCGTCCAATAGGACAGGCTCCGCCTGAAAGCCAGAGAAAATGGGCAGGACCACTCTACAGTGAGCGGGTCTTTTTTCCATTTGTTTTTATAAGTCAGGGTTTTTTGCAAAAAATACTGTTGTTGCTTTTACATAGCAAGATATTTAAAACACTCATAAAAATAAAAATAAAAATCTGAAAATTGTTCAATGCATGTTTTAAAAACAGTTTGGTATATATTACAAGAATCACCATATATATAAATATTAAATATGTATTTAAAATATTTATCAAGTAACTAGAAAGTTCATCTTATATTAAAATGACTCAATGAATATATTATATAAAAAATAGTGTGTATTCAAACCATCGTATATTAAAGAATCATTGGCAGTGTATTATAAAAAACAAAAGTAAGAAAATAAATAAAATACCAACAGAAAAATTGTAGCAAAATCAGTGAGCAAAAAATCAACGAGAAAAACCCCGAACTAGGCTAACCCAATTCGGCTTACCTGCAAGAGGCGAAAAGGATTTGCTTTCGGCGTGTTACACACTGAGTACCAAGCAAACAAGCGCTTGTGCTTACTACTTGGGCTTGCCCAATACCACGTTTCGGTCATTTTCTTCTCCAGTCATTGATTTGAACCACTCAATCACAATAGCAAAGAATCACTAGTAGTTTCGAGCCAGTTTTACAAAAAGAAAAATATTGGAGAATTTATTTAGTGCGGCTACTTTTAAAAACTCAAATAAGTTTGCAAATTGTTGAAAAAACGTTCGCGAATTTGAGAAGCGTTGCAAAATATGAAGAAAATGTTCGTGAGTATAAGGAAATGTTCGCATGGGCGCCCGATCTGAGGGGTATCTTCAGCGTTTGCAGTGCGTCTCGTCTCAACCTCAAGGAACATAATCGCACGTCTTCATGCACCAGGAGCAGGGCACCGAACGGTTGCCGGTCGTCTGGGACATGTCATGGGGGTGCCCCGCTTCCCCCAATGTATGAGTTTTTGCATGGCGAGTTGTGAGGAAAGCTTTGTCTACTATGAAAAATAAAGCAAAGATGAAGATCGAAAACTCCGACTTCTATACTCTTTTGTGGGGTGAACTGAGAGGAAACCTTTCATGTATTCTATAGATGCCCTCTGGCACGTGACCTCTGGAACGCCCTGAGTGGAGTTTGGAGAATATCGGCCGTGGACATCACCACCAACATAGGGCCAGACTGGGTACTATATCTCCTCAAACGGTGCACTGCCGACAAGCGCCTTTCGATGCTTATGAAAATGTGGAGTACATGGCAGGTCCGCAATTAAGGGGCTGTTTGGATTGTGACTATCATTGCCATATGTTGCCACATAATTTTAGCCACACTTGCCACACTTGCCTTAGTTGAGTTGCTCAAATTGTTAGCCACACTTTGGCTTGCCTAAGGGAATCTTGTCACACTTTTTGTGTCTATAACATGTGGTGTTCATTGCTCATAAAAAAATTCTTGCCTTAGGTGTGGCTAGAACCAAACACCTACCTAACTTGGTCAAAGTTGCCTAAGGTTAGGTGTGGCAAAGTGTGGCAAGGTGTGGCTAGAAACGAAACAACCCCTAAATCACGCACCTGAAGCTGGCTCCAACGACCAAATTGTCCTGTTGCTTTCTTTCGAGCTACATCGACATGCTTATGGAAATCCGCCAACACCCCGATGCCGATCCACCTACAGGGAAGTCGGTGGTGACTTATGATCATGTTGTAGAAGATAAAGGCCAAAATGCCAAGAATCGCCACTCACACCCTCATAGATGGACTAAGCCCCTCCCCAAGTTGGACTAAACTCACTTGTCGATGGTGCATACCTCAAAGAAGATGGGACGGGGGGGGGGGGGGTAGGATTATCTTTCGTAACAACGGAGAGAAGATATTCAGTTAATGTCGTCTCCTGTATACCTACTCAAGTGCTTTGAAGGTGGAGATGGTTGCATGCATGGAGGGCGCTGCGCCGACCCTTGAGTGGAGCTTAGACACCTTCATCCTCGAAACAGACTCATCATTGTTGCTGACATGGTAGTCTACCTAGCCCCCAATAGATCCCAAGTGGCATCTCTTGTTGATGGGACGAAGTTGTTACTATGGCTAGGTAGGGAGTCTGCTATATCGCATATGAGTAGGGAGCAAAACCATGTAAGCATAGGCTAGCTCAGATGGGCCGCACCTACCAAAAATTATGGTGTGGATTCGTATGACACCCGCAGAAATCAAATCCTTGTGACTGTAGTGATCCCATTTAATTAATGAAAGTTCAATACACACACAAAAAAATAGTCTTAGATTTTGCATTTTGATGCATGGAAACAAAGTCACTTCAAAATAAAATTGCGGAAAATATCGTGATACATCAATGCCAGTAACACCACTTATCCAGTTACAACTTACAATATAGTATTTCATACATTGACACAACACAAATATTATAAAGACAATATATGCTCGACAAGTTTCTCAATAGCTAGTAGAGAAGACCCACCACTTCCCAGGCAAGACACTACTTTTTTGTTAAGTTCTCTTGCTTTTTCCCTAGCCACTTCTCCTTCCCTCTCATTCATAAGCTTTTGAATTGCCTTGGCGATTTTGTTTCTCTCTGGCTTGCCCTCGAGCTCAAACCCTACGCCCCACACTGCCTCCACGTACCTTGTGTTCATCATTTGATCCGCAAAGTGAGGCATGCAAATCATCGGGAGACCCTCGCTGATGCTCTCCAGTGTCGAGTTCCAGCCGTTGTGGGTCCAGAACCCACCCACTGCAAAATGGGCCAGCACCTCCTGCTGGGGGGCCCACGGGATCACCTTGCCTCTACCCTCAACCGCACGATCAAATCCCTCCGGCAGGCCTGGTCCGTCTGATCCCCGCACGAGGTCCCGTCGGACAACCCATAGGAAAGGTTGGCCACTGTTGGCCAAACCCCACGCGACCTCCGAGAGCTCGCCGCCATCCATGGAGGCCAAGCTCCCGAAGCTCACGTACAGCACGGACCCCGCGGCCTGCTTGTCCAGCCACTCCATGCAGCTACGGTCCTCGCGCAGCAGGCTGCTCCCAGTGCTCCGGGAGGAGAGCTTGTGGAGCGGGCCAGCGGCGAGCACGAAGGCCACGTCCAGTTCGCGGCGTATCCTGTCCAGCTCGGCGGTCTCCAGAGCGTCGAACGTGTTGACGACGAGGCCGAAGGAGTTCCTCACAGTTTCAGAGGCTCGGGCTAGAACCTTGCGCACCATTTCGTGGTCGCTGCTGCTCGTGCGGAACAGGTCCCTGACACGAAGCGGCGGCAGCTCTTTCACCGGCGTGTAGAGCTGCGATTCTGAAACAGATGGATATTTTTAGAAGATTGACATAACATTCAATACATGATTAGGTGCAGATCTCATCCTAACATGCATGGAGTAATTATATTGGCTGTTGTTTATTTACTGACCTTTTGGAGGTAGATAACCGTTGTGGTGGAGCATGGGATAGGCTAGGAAGCAGCTGAAGCAGGCGGCGCTGCCGGTACGCAGCACCATCGTCGGGAGCCCGAGCGCCGAAGCGGCCTTCTGCACGGCGAGGAGGTTGGCGTCGATGAACAGGCACGCGGCGGGGGGCTGACCGTCGTCCGCGAGGACCGACGTGAGCACGTCGTGGACGGCCGCCGACGCCTCCATGGCGGCGTTCATGGCGAGGATGATGGGGATGATGCTCCCCGAGGCGGCGACGCCGGCGGGGATGCCGTCGGGCACGGAGACGAAGGTGAACTCGGGGTGGAGCGCGGGGTCCAGCGCGTTGAACTGGGTGTGGAGGACGGTGACGGCGAGGCCTCGGCCGTGGAGCACGTCGGCGAGCTGCAGCATCGGGTTGATGTGGCCCTGGAACGGCAGCGGGAACACCAGCACCCGGCGCGCGTGCTGTCGCCGGACGTCGCCATGGGATGCTTCTTGGACACCGGCCATTTTTCTGATGCTCGGGCTGTTTGATCCTATCTTGGCAGGCTGGGATTGCCGAAATCTCCATGGGTTTTTATAAACACTCACAGTTCTCACTTCTTAGTTCTTACACACATGTTCCGACTTCTTAAACACGGGAGGGGAGTTGGTGCGGCGGAGTGATCACCTACCCTAAGGAAAAGTAGTGGCTGCACCTCACCACCCTACAGTGATACGAAGGGGAAAGATGAAGGAAAAAAGTAAACACTTGTCCGCGGACAGTGATACACGGAAGTCGACCATCCAACCATGTCTTCGTGCAATTCAAATTGGATTTGAACAAGCATGATGAATTTCATGCAAACATGACGAAATAAACTTAAGTTCGAACATAAAATGATATTTCATTCATTTAACTAAACTTTTAAAAAACTATCTTGGAGCGGGCGATGACCTTGTACGCGTGGCTGCTTGGCCAGTGGCACCGCCGTCTTCATCCCTGCTGTCATCGTTGGGGTAGTGCTTCTAGCGGCGGAAGGGCGCTAGGGCTCGACAGTCCTGCCTGGCAGCCGCCTAGCGCACATGGAGGAGCCGCTCCGCTTCCTCCTGCGTTGTGCGGAGGGCCGCCTCGTCCAATGCCGACCCTAGCCGGGGTGCCTTGGCGGCCTTGCCCCTGTCGGCGGTGACAAAGGTGTCCCTGAGCGACCACTCCTCATCGATGTTGCCGAGCTCCCTGTCAAGGTGGCGTCGGCGCCGCACGACCGTCTCCTCGGTGGTGAGTGACTAGTCACGGGCCCAAGTAGTGGAGGAGGTGGTCACGCACCTTTGCGATCGCCGGCAACACCTCCTCCTTGACGGCCTTGCCGCACTAGTTGCGGTGTGGCAGTGATGCCGGCTAGTCGATCCGGTTGTAACGGCTGTGCGGCGGCAACTCCGGCTCCTCCTTGACGCAGCGCCCAATGTGGACGCCGTGATTGCGCAGGTGGGGGAGGGGTGCGTCGACTCTGCCTTCACGCCGCGGAGAGACGGCGACGCCAGGTCCTTCTTAACGTGGTAGCGCGGCGAAGAGGACGCCTCCACCTTCACGTGTGCTGGCGGCAGTGAGGGCTGCGCCAGACCGTGGTTCCGGAGCGACCGCTCCATCATGAGCTCCATCTGACGGACGTACTCATCGTCCATTACCACCATCTCCGCGTAGAGCCGTGGCTGCTGCGGCGCTTGGTCCTCCTCGTCATCGAAGTAGATGATGATCTCCTCCTTCTCGGAGGAGTTGGCGGCCATTGAGGAAGAGGACCCTGGAGAGCGACAGTGGTGCCGCCAAGAGCTGGAGCCACCACCATATGTCAGCGCGGAGAACCATGACATCATCATGGCGTGGATCTGGACGGCGTTGTGTAGTGTGGACTGGAGAAGAAAAGAAATGATGTGGTGCAGTGTGGACAATGCCGAAGCCCCGCTTAAATAGATGCGGTCAAACCAGGCGTAGGGACAGGGAGTCGGCTTCGATGCGTCGCAACGGCCGAAGTAGGCTTCTTGTTCACCGTGTCGGCACCGCCCGCTCCTCCAGTCGCGTCTCTCAACATGAGTGTCGAGGAGTCACGTCCGTTCTGGAGCGGCGCTGATCGGCATGAATGTGCGACAACCGTTTCAGGCGAAGAGGTTTTTTTGGACGGAGAGGATTTTCAATGGGACTGGAGTGGCGGATGCGTACATGATAGTAGTCCAAACCCCCCCCCCCCCCCCCCCTCTCGGATTTATGGTAAAACAGACGGCCGGACCGCTCTATGGACCAACAGAGTATCGTATTAAATGACAAAACACGTCAGAATTGCTCAGTTCAGATGAATGCGGGCAGTTTAAGAGTCGGTGTTCAAGATGCCCTAAAGAATGCTAAGGATTATTTAAGATAAAATATGCTGGGCCAGATGGAGGCCCGGCCGGCAAATGTAGTGCACTCTGCTTGCCAAAATGTTTTGCGTTTACTTGTAAGCAATAGTACGTGTCCATTATATTTAACTTAAGGGGTTGACTACAGCCAAAGTTGACTGGTTCTTGATTTTTGGTCAGTCGACTGACCATAAATTTCTTTCAGCCGATCTGCTCTAACTGGATTTGGTCAAGAATTCTCTTTAGTTAATCGATCAAGCATTTGTATATATATATAGAGAGAGACCATGGGCTGCTCATCACACCATCGCAATCGGCTTTCATTCGCGGCTGCCATATCCCGGAGGGCCCGTTGGCCCTGCAGGAAATCCTACACGAGCTTAAACGTACGAACGAACCAACCATTCTTTTCAAACTGGACTTCGAAAAAGCGTATGACCGGGTCAACTAGGACTTCTTGCGCCAAGTTCTCATCAGTCGAGATTTCTCGGCTGTTTGGGTTCATAATGCAGCTGGTCTCGGGGGGCCAGACCGCGATCTCGGTCAACGAAGAAGTAGGGCACTTCTTTCAGAAAAAGCGTGGACTCCGTCAGGGCGACCCTATATCTCCGATCTTGTTCAATTTCGTAGTCGACGCGTTAGCGGCCATGCTGCGAAGAGCCACCGAGGCTGGCCACATCAAAGGTGTAATCGGACACCTCATCCCAGGGGGATATCTCACTTGCAGTATGCGGACGACACGCTACTGCTGTTCCAGCCGGATCTTCACAGTGTGGCTACGGTCAAAGCCCTTCTCCTGAGCTTCGAGCTCATGTCAGGGTTGAAGATCAACTTCCACAAGTGTGAAATTCTGCCCATGGGTCTGGAAGCGGATGAAGGCAGGCGCATCGCGGACTTGCTCAACTGTAAAGTTGGCAAGTTTCCGTTTACGTACCTTGGTTTGCCGTCAGATTCCAAACGCATTATGATCGACGGCTCGGCCCCGCTCTGGACCAAGGTGGGGGGACGGATATGCCCGTGGAGGTGTAAATTCCTCTCCTCCGCAGCCAGGCTAGTGCTCACGAACTCGAGCCTATCCTCCCTGCCCCAGTTTGCGATGGGCCTTTTTCTTTTGGCCGAGGGTGTTCACGCCAAAATGGACATGCCCCGATCGCGGTACTTCTGGGAAGGAACGGGCACAAAGCGCAAATACCACATGGTGAAGTGGGCCGCGGTGTGTCGCCCCAAGGCCTTGGGGAGCCTCGGGATCACCAACACCAGAATCCTCAACATTGCACTCATGTGCAAGTGGATTTGGAAGATATCCCAAGGGGCGATTGGCTTGTGGGCTGATCTGCTGCGTGCCAAGTATTTCCCAAACAGAAATTTCTTCGAAGGTGCAGCTAGGGGCTCACCTTTCTGGAACGACCTCCAAGCCATTCGTCCGGCTTTTGCCATGGGGGCAAAATTTTACCATTGGTGACGGCAGATCTGCTAGGTTTTGGCTCGATTTTTGGGTTGGCTCCCAACCTCTTTGGTCGGAATTCCAGGACCTGTATAAAATCACGGTTGACCCGGACCCGTCCGTGGCCGTGGCCCTTGCCCCGCCCCCCCCCCCCCCCCGGCGATCTACTTCCGCCGTGAGCTCAACGGCCAAGAGCGGGCGAGTTATGCGGCGATGCTTGAACTCTTAGGCCCAATATCGCTGTCCACAACAGTCGGTGACTTGGGCGCTCACCGCGTCCGGCAAGTGTTCGGTCAAATCCCTGTACCATAAGCTTTGCCAGGGCCCAGCCTTGCCGATGGCGAAGGACCTATGGAAGGCGCGCCTCCCGCTGAAAATCAAAGTGTTTTTCTGGCAGCTGTTCAGAAACAGACTGCCCACCTCTGAAAATGTGGCTAAAAGGCAGGGGCCATCGACCGGCATGTGCGCGATTTGTAACGTGGTAGAGGATGCAAACCATGTCTTTTTACGGTGCCCGCTGGCCAGGTTCGCCTGGAGCGCGGTCCGAACCACGGCCGACGTATTCTGGGACCCGAGGTCAACCAGCGATCTTGTGGCTATCCTTGACTCAGTCCAGGGGAGCAGTAAACGTGTGTTGTGGAGCTGTGTTGGGGCACTGTTCTGGGCACTTTGGCTCACTAGGAACAAACTTGCTATTGAGGGGATCTTCCCGACCCATCCAGCTAATATCATCTACAAATGCAACTTATTCCTGCAGCAGTGGAGTCCGTTGGCGAGGCGCAAGGATGCTGAAAGGATGTGGCTAGGGAGCCAGCCGCCACTTCTTGATTTGGAGTGGCCCTTTTGTTCATGTGCGAGCCTGCGTGCTCAGTGTTCTGGCCTCCGAGCCATGTAACTTCTGCTCGCGCTCTTTTGGCCGTGAACCCTAAAACTTTTCGCGTTTGTATGGTCTGAGCACTTTGATGATGTTTGTAAGGTCTGACTTTGGTTTGGTACGCTACCTATGTTGTGGGCTTTATTAATTTAGACCATCGGCTGCTCTAGTCCAATACTGCCAAGCTAGCCTCTTCTATACGTAGATTACGGGCTGCTAACCCAGACGAGCAAGTCGACCGAAACCAAAAAAGATTTCAGGTGACCAAAGAATTGCAAATATGACTTTTTTACGGAAAATTGCAAATATGATTAACATATGAATTCCATTTTAAGCTCGTAACACAAAACTAAGGACAATACAAACCTGTTAACCCGGTCGTTCTTGGGCTGAGGCAACAACAAAGAAGTATACAAACTCGTTAAGATAACCAAAAGACGAAAAAGGGTAATGTCGTGGTTCTAAGACTGACAGTAGAGTGGGGGGGTAGGTATAAGGAGGCAAGATCCTAGCTATGGCAAAGTTGTACACACAAGTTTTACGAGTTCAGGCCCTTCGTGGAGTAAGTAATAGCCCTACGTCTCGGAGCCCGGAGGCGGTCGACTGGATTAGGTGTGTGAATGTTACAGGGGGTGCCAGTGGAGGGGGGTGGCTTATATAGAGTGCGCCGAGCCCCAGCCAGCCCACGTTACAAGGAGTTTAAGTTACATAAAGAGATGACGTTACTGGTAATGCTAGTAATAAAGTGACATAAATGACCATTAAGTCTATGGAGTAAATGCCCGACCGTTGCTATGCGGAGTGACTTTAGATCTTCTGTCTGTCGAGTGGTTTCTGTTACGCTCGAGTGACATTGAATCTCCCGAGTGGAATGCTTCTGGTCGAGGGGATGATGTTATCTTTTGAATGCTTCTGACTTTAGGGTGATGTCCTAGGGGAGGGTGTCTAGATCAGGCCTATGACCCTACCCTAGGTACATAGCTTCATCATTAGCCCCCGAATGGTTCAGGGCTCGAGCGGAAAAAGGAGTTGAAGTTGGTTCCGACTCAGTTTTATGCTGCAGAAGCGTTCTCCTTGGACTGATGAACCACGTGACAACTTAAACTTCATTTTCACTCGCCTTGATCCATTCTTGGTTTTGTCGAGTGAACTTTTATTGCTAGGCTTCGAGTGTTGATATGGAAAAATCTCCAGTCTGTCAGGCTGCTCTGCTGCTCGCGGATATCACGAGATTCGAATTTTGGGAAGCACGCGGGGCGGAGGAAGCCGCAGTAATCGAGATGGATTAGGTAGGGCCGCCTCAATCTCCGTGCCACCTTTTCACCACGTATCGCGTGCGCGACTGTTTGCGGGATTTGATAGGATCGCATGGGCCCACGGGTCAGCCACTCGGAGGCGACCTCATATAAGGCGCCAGACTATGGTTTTTTGCATAGTGCGTTCCCATTCTTCCTCTTTCTCCTCCGATTTCTCCACCGCAACCACCTCTGTTCTCGTCACCACCGCCCTGCTCGAGCTCCACCCGCTGCAATGGGGAAGGAGAGGACGGTGGCCTTGGAGCACGTGAAGAAGGCGACAGCAAAGGCGAAGGGGAAGAAGACCAGCCGGGGTGGCTCTTCGTCGAGGTCCGCCTTGCCGCGCGGCTGGATCCAGGGCGACTGGATTTGGTCAACGATCCGGCAGGACGACATCGATGATCTGGTCGAGGGGGGGACTGATCCCCCACGAATCAGCGCGGCTTCCGGAGGACGAGACCGAGCCGCGGCCGCAAGAGGGTGAGTGCGTCCTCCTCGCTACTCACATCGACTGCGGGTTTTCTTTACCTCCCCATCCTTTCTTCCGAGGTTTCTTGAACTTCTTTGGAGCACAACTTCATCACTTTTCCCCCCAACACCATCGTGTAACTTGCTGCTTTCGTGTCAATGTGCGAGAATTTCCTGGGTTGTCGACCACACTGTGGTCTTTTCAAACACATCTTCACGTGTCGTTCTCAGTCGGTCAAGAAGGCCAATCCGAGTGATGAGAGGACGCATGTGATCCAGATGTGTGGGGGTCTTGGGATTCAGATGAGAGGTAAAAGCACTTTTCCAGCCATGATCCTTCCCGAGTCAGTCAGAGGATGGCAGTCGACCTGGTTCTACTGCAAAGACCAGCCGACTCCAGGTCAGTCGACTGGACTTCCTCCCTTTTCCATGGCCCGAGCCGAGAAGCCCTCTGCCCTGAAAATGACCCCGGAGGAGAGAGCGGAGGTGAAGGTGCTGGTAGAGCGAGTAGTCCAGCTCGTCCGTGACGGCGTGACCGGCATGGACCTGTTGGAGGTCTTCCTCAGACGACGTATTCAGCCGCTTCAAGCTCGTGACCATCCCATGTGGATGTATTCGGGCATCGATGATACCACTCGGATCCACCCAGAGGAAGTCGACGAGGAAACGGTGGAGCAATGGCTGAAGGGTATCACTGGCAACAAGGACAACCCCAGGGGGTCCAGGAGGATCCCTCCACTCGACAACTCATATGAACCAGACAAGGTCCTACTCTAAATTGCCGAGTGTTTTCTTGATTTCTCATGTAACTGCTTGCTGCCAACTGACTGATTTTTGTTTCACTTGCTGTCTTTCAGGCCTTTACTGAGATGTACTCGATGCCCAACGGGGAGCAGGAGCAAGACCCAGAGGGGGAGGCGAGCGGAGGCGAGAGCGGCGAGTGGCACTTTGACAGAGAAGAGGACGAGGAGAGCGACGACCCGAGTGATGAAGAAGAGGTCGACTCCCCTCCCCGTAGGGAAAGGCATTCCAAGCACACTCATGATCCGGCAAGTATCCGTGGCAAAGCGACCGCGCAGACCCGAGAATCGTCAAAGCGTCCTCCGACTTCTTCTCCAGCACTGACTGAGAGGGCACCAAAGCAACCGAAAGCTGCACCGTCAAAACCGCAAAAGGCCTTGCCCAAGATCAGAGTGGCTATTCCCATTGCTTCCGGGTAATAGTTGGACTTGTTTTCTTGGTTTAATTCGAATCCGAATTTTGGTCGACTCACTACGGCAGATATGACCGACTGAATCTTGAAATTTGCAGTGCTGCTACCTCCGAGACTTCTGCTCACAAGTATGAAGACGAGGAAATGGAAGATGCAGTCACCTCTAACCCAAGTACGGATCTCGTGACCCTTTCTTCGTTTACTCGACCGTTTGGTTGACCGATTGAATATCTGATGATTGATCTCTTTTGCAGCTCCTCCCAATGTCATTGATCTTTCGGATGACGACGAGGATGTGCCGCTGGGGCCTCAAGAAGGAGAAACAGGAAGGCGTCAGCTGGTAAAACGCCTCAGTCGACGCCGGCAACAGAAACAGCAATCCCGGAGGATGGCAATGCCAATCGGACTTCTGTGACTTTCGCCATACCATTGACGAGTGCTCAGCCCTCAGCATCGACTGCGCGGACTCCAGCCGACCCTTCTTCACTCTTTACTGCACATCACGTCCCATAGGACCAAGTGGGTGCTGCCAAGGAGGCCATACGCCAGGCGGGCATCATGATGGAGCAAATGAAGGTGGTCTGGGAGGCCAGCCAAGCTGCTTATGACGCCAGCTCAGCTCTCCAGAGTAACGTCCAGGTTAGCTGATCACCGACTAACTCCTTAGCTTGTCGCTTGTTCTGTTAGGATATGGTACCTGAAAACTTTTCTTGAAGAATCTTTTCATCCGTCTACGTTTCGCATTTGCGCACCCACTAGGTGTTTTGACTTGCCACTGAACAAATTTGTATCTTTAGTTGACTAGGTTGTGTCGATTGAGTCTTTGAACCAGTGGGGGCACGCTGAGTGCACCCACTAGGTGTACTCCCCGAGACCATAGTTGACTGCGAGCAATTGACTGTGGTCTGAGAATTGGAATTTCCTCACTCGGTCTAGGCGGACCATGTCGAGTGGAACCTGAACCAGTGGGGGCACGCCAAGTGCACTCACTGGGTGTAGTTCCCGAGACCGTGGTCGACTGCATGCAGTCAATTATGGTCTGAGAACAACTATCTTCTCTTTTTTTTACACACTCGGCCTAGCCGGACCATGTCGAGTGGAAACTGGACCAGTGGGGGCACGCTAAGTGCACCCACTGGGTGTAGTCCCCGAGACTACGGTTGGATGTTTGATTCAGCAGTAGTTTTAGAATTTGTTGACTTTATCACCTTATCTCTCCGAAGCTACCGATCTTTTCAACTGTCGACTGACTGTCCTTTGATTACAGAAATCCTACGAACTTGGAGCTCGTTTTGCTGACCTGGAGCAGAAGCAGATTCAGCTCGACCTCAATCTGGAGCTGGCCAAGACAAATTTGCAGAAGGCCAAGGATGAAGCCGTTGGTACGAAAAACTTGTCGACTGATTTGTTCCTGAACCGAGTGTTATTTGCTTTTATCTGAACCGAGCACTATTTCTTTCAGAAACAATGAACCAGGCTCTGGCGCAGAAGGATCTGGATCTTGCAGCCGCGCAGAAAGCAGCCGAAGAGAAAACTGCACCATGGACGGTAAGGCTTGATCGGCAAACTGGAGGAAGAGAACGCCAAGCTGAAGACTGCCCTGGATGAAGCCAACAAGGAGGCGACTCGTCTGAAGAAGTACAAGAAGGCTCTGACTGACAAGATTGAAGACATTGCCCGCAAGAGGGACGACTTGGAAAATTATCTAGGAGGGCTTGCCAAGAAGTTGTTCATCATGCTTGAAGGTGCCTTCCTTTGCCCGACTGGTTTGTTGCTGTCGACCCAACATATAATCATCGACTCATTGTTGCATTGTGTGCGCAGAATTTTGCCAAAACTTCGAAGAAGAAACTGGGCGAGTTGAAACAAGCTTGGACCCCATTCTCTCTCCTGTGAAGGACGAAGGTGCCATGAATGTGCTCCGACTGGAATCTCGTGTCGCTGGCGTTGTTGACTACCTTGCTCGTCTGAAGGTCAGGGTGTCGCGCATCGACATGTCGCTCTGGCCAGGGGTGACGCTTCAAAATGACCTCAAGTCTCTGATGACTCGACTCAACGAGATCCCTGGTCGAGTGCAGGAATGGAAGAAATCTTCTGCTCGATGTGGTGCCGACGTGGCTTTGTCGCTTGTTCGTGTCCACTGCAAGGAAGCTCGAGAAGAGAAGCTGGCGGCGATCAAGGTAGCCAATACCAAAAAGCATGACTTCCAATCCTTCATGGAAACTTTCATTGCTGCTGCCACTCGGATTGCCGACGGAATTGACTTGGATGAGTTCGTCGAGCCTGCTAGCCCTCCTCCTGCGGAGTGAACAAACTTTGCGTCCCACCTTAAATTTGCCTCGGGATGCCGAGTGATTTTGTAATCGTTAAACTCCTTTGGGCCTGACGCCCAAGCACTTTTACCCGTGGTCCGGAACCTTAGGATTTATCTGAACTTGGTTTATTTCTGAATATCTTTGTGTTTGCCTTCGAGTGGAACTTGTTTCTCCACTCGGAGAAGGTAGTAGTCGACCTGCACCTCATCGTCCTTGTGGACAGGGATGAAGCGCACGTTATACTAGTAACACAGCTCCGAAGAGAAGGCGGTTGTCGACCTGCACCTCGTCGTCCCTACGGATAGGGATGGAGTGCACGTTATACTTGTGACGCAGCTCCAAAGAGAAGGCGGCAGCCGACCTGCACCTCTGAAGGAAATATGCCCTAGAGGCAATAATAAAGTTATTATTTATTTCCTTATATCATGATAAATGTTTATTATTCATGCTAGAATTGTATTAACCGGAAACATAATACATGTGTGAATACATAGACAAACAGAGTGTCACTAGTATGCCTCTACTTGACTAGCTCGTTAATCGAAGATGGTTATGTTTCCTAACCATAGACATGAGTTGTCATTTGATTAACGGGATCACATCATTAGGAGAATGATCTGATTGACATGACCCATTCCGTTAGCCTAGCACTTGATCGCTTAGTATGTTGCTATTGCTTTCTTCATGACTTATACATGTTCCTGTAACTATGAGATTATGCAACTCCGTTTACGGAGGAACACTTTGGGTACTACCAAACGTCACAACGTAATCGGGTGATTATAAAGGAGTACTACAGGTGTCTCCAAAGGTACATGTTGGGTTGGCGTATTTCGAGATTAGGTTTTGTCACTCCGATTGTCGGAGAGGTATCTCTAGGCCTTCTCGGTAATACACATCATATAAGCCTTGCAAAGCATTGCAACTAATAAGTTAGTTGCAAGATGATGTATTACGGAACGAGTAAAGAGACTTGCCGATAACGAGATTGAACTAGGTATTGGATACCGACGATCGAATCTCTAAGCAGTAACATACCGATGACAAAGGGAACAAAGTATGTTGTTATGCGGTTTGACCGATAAAGATCTTCGTAGAATATGTAGGAGCCAATATGGGCATCCAGGTTCCGCTATTGGTTATTGACCAAGAATAGTTCTAGGTCATGTCTACATAGTTCTCGAACCCGTAGGGTCCGCACGCTTAAGGTTTCGATGACAGTTATATTATGAGTTTATGAGTTTTGATGTACCGAAGGAGTTCGGAGTCCCGGATGAGATCGGGGACATGACGAGGAGTCTCGAAATGGTCGAGACGAAAAGATCGATATATTGGACGACTATATTCGGAGTTCGGAAAGGTTCCGAGTGATTCGGGTATTTTTGAGTACCGGGGAGTTACGGGAATACGGGGAAGAGTATTGGGCCTTAATGGGCTTTAGTGGGAAGGAGCAAGGAGGTGGCGCGCGCCCCTCCCAAGCCCAGTCCGAATTGGACAAGGGGTTTGGGGCGCAGCCCCCCTCTCCCTTCCTTCTCCACTTCCCCCCTTTCCCCCCTTCTCCTAGTTGGACTAGGAAAGAAGGAGTCCTACTCCCGGTGGGAGTAGGACTCCCCTTGGCGCCCTCCTCCTAGGGCCGGCCTCCTCCTCCCTCCCTCCTTTATATCACGGGGCAGGGGCACCCCATGGACACACAAGTTGATCTACGGATCGTTCCTTAGCCGCAGCGGTGCCCCTCCACCATATTCCACCTCGGTCATATCGTCATGAGTTTAGGCGAAGCCTGCGCCGGAGAAGTCATATCGTCATGAGCTTAGGCAAAGCCCTGCGTCGGTGGAGCATCATCATCGTCACCACGCCGTCGTCTTGTGGAACTCATCCCCGACGCTTTGCTGGATCGGAGCCCGGGGATCGCCATCGAGCTGAACGTGTCTTTGAACACGGAGGTGCCGTGACGCTCGGTACTTGGATCGGTCGGATCGTGAAGACGACGACTACATCAACCGCGTTGTTATAACGCTTCCGCTTTCGGTCTCACGAGGGTACGTGGACAGACACTCTCCCTCTCGTTGCTATGCCATCACCATGGTCCTGTGTGCGTAGGAAATTTTTGAAATTACTACGTTCCCCAACAAAGGCATCCGAGCCAGGTTTATGCGTTGATGTCATATGCACGAGTAGAACACAAGTAAGTTGTGGGCGATACAAGTCATACCGCCTACCAGCATGTCATACTTTGGTTCAGCGGTATTGTGAGATGAAGCGGCCGGACCGACATTACGCCAGACGCTTACGCGAGACTGGTTTCACTGCTACGAGCACTCGTGCTTAAAGGTGGCTGGCGGGTGTCTGTCTCTCTCACTTTAGTTGAACTGAAAAGTGGCTACGCCCGGTACTTGAGAAGGTTAAAACGGAGTCTATTTGACGAAGTATCGTTGTGGTTTGAATGCGTAGGTAAGAACGGTTATTGCTCAGCCCGTAGCAGCCACGTAAAACTTGCAACAACAAAGTAGAGGACGTCTAACTTGTTTTTGCAGGGCATGTTGTGATGTGATATGGTCAAGACGTGATGCTATATTTTATTGTATGAGATGATCATGTTTTGTAACCGAGTTATCGGCAATGGCAGAGCCATATGGTTGTCGCTTATTGTATGAAATGCAAACGCCATGTAATTGCTTTACTTTATCACTAAGCGGTAGCGATAGTCGAGAAGCAACAGTTGGCGAGACGACAACGATGCTACGATGGAGATCAAGGTGTCGCGCCCGGTGACGATGGTGATCACGACGGTGCTTGAGATGGAGATCACAAGCACAAGATGATGATGGCCATATCATATCACTTATATTGATTGCATGTGATGTTTATCCTTTATGCATCTTATCTTGCTTTGATTGACGGTAGCATTATAAGATGATCTCTCACTAAAATTATCAAGAAGTGTTCTCCCTGAGTATGCACCGTTGCCAAAGTTCGTAGTACCCAGACACCACGTGATGATCGGGTGTGACAAGTTCTACGTCCATCTACAACGGGTGCAAAACAGTTGCACACGCGGAATACTCAGGTTAAACTTGACGAGCCTAGCATATAACAGATATGGCCTCGGAACACGGAGACCGAAAGGTCGAGCGTGAATCATATAGTAGATATGATCAACATAGTGATGTTCACCATTGAAACTACTCCATCTCACGTGATGATCGGACATGGTTTAGTTGATTTGGATCACGTAATCACTTGGATGACTAGAGAGATGTCTGTCTGAGTGGGAGGTTTTTAATATGATTAATTAAACTTAAATTTATCATGAACTTAGTCCTGGTAGTATTTTGCAAATTATGTTGTAGATCAATAGCCCGCGTTGTTGCTTCCCTATGTTTTTATATGTGTTCCTAGAGAAAATTGTATTGAAAAATGTTAGTAGCAATGATGCGGATTGGATCCGTGATCTGAGGTTTATCCTCATTGCTGCACAGAAGAATTATGTCCTTAATGCACCGCTAGGTGACAGACCTATTGCAGGAGCAAATGCAGACATTATGAACGTTTGGCTAGCTCAATATGATTACTACTTGATAGTTTAGTGCACCATACTTAACGGCTTAGAATCGGGACTTCAAAGACGTTTTGAACGTCATGGACCATATGAGATGTTCCAGGAGTTGAAGTTAATATTTCAAGCAAATACCCGAGTTGAGAGATATGAAATCTCCAACAAATTCTATAGCTAAAAGATGGAGGAGAATCGCTCAACTAGTGAGCATGTTCTCAGATTGTCTGGGTACTTCAATCGCTTGAATCAAGTGGGAGTTAATCTTCCGGATAAGATAGTGATTGATGTAATTCTCTAGTCACCATCACTAAGTTACTAGAACTTCGTGATGAACTATAGTATGCAAGGGATGACGAAAACGATTCCCGAGCTCTTCGTGATGTTGAAATCGACGAAGGTAGAAATCGAGAAAGAGCATCAAGTGTTGATGATAGACATGACCACTAGTTTCAAGAAAAGGGCAAAGGGAAAGAAAGGGAACTTCAAGTAGAATGACAAGCAAGTTGTCACTCCCACGAAGAAACCCAAAGCTGAACCAAAGCCTGAAACTGAGTGCTTACACTGCATAGGAAATGGTCATCGAAACGGAAATACCGAGATATTTGGTGGATAAGAAGGATGGCAAAGTGAACAAGGGTATATTTGATATACTGAGTTATCGATGTGTGCTTTACTAGTGTTTATAGTAGCCCCGAGTATTTGATACTTGTTCGGTTGCTAAGATTAGTAACTCGAAACAGGAGTTCTGACGAATAAACAGAGACTAGTTAAAGGGAAGTGACGATGAGTGTTGGAAGTAGTTCCAAGATTGATATGATCATCATCGCACACTCCCTATACTTTCGGGATTAGTGTTAAACCTAAATAAATGTTATTTGGTGTTTGCGTTGAGCATGAATATGATTTGATCATGTTTATTGCAAAACGATTATTCATTTAAAGTCAAAGAATAAATTGTTGTTCTGTTTACATGAATGAAACCTTCGATGGTCATACACCCAATGAAAATAGTTTTCAAAACGGTTATTCATTTAAAGTCAAAGAATAATTGTTGTTCTGTTTAAATGAATAAAACCTTCAATGGTCATACACCCAATAAAAATAGTTTGTGGGATCTCGATCGTAGTGATACACATATTCATAATATTGATGCCAAAAGATGCAAAGTTAATAATGATAGTGCAATTTATTTGTGGCACTGCCGTTTGGGTCATATCGGTGTAAAGCGCATGAAGAAACTCCATAAAGATGGATTTTCGGAATCACTTGGTTATGAATCATTTGATGCTTGCGAACCGTGCCTTTTTTGGGTAGGATGACTAAAACTCCGTTCTCCGGAACAATGAAACAAGCTACTGACTTATTGGAAATAATACATACCGATGTCGATCCAATGAGTGTTGATGCTCGTGGCAAGTATCGTTATTTTCTGACCTTCACAAGATGATTTGAGCAAGATATGGGTATATCTCCTTGATGAAACATAAGTCTGAAATAATTGAAAGGTTCAAAGAATTTCAGTGAAGTGGAAAAATCATCGTAACAAGAAAATAAAGTTTCGCGATCTGATCACGGAGACGAATATTTGAGTTCTGAAGTTTGGTCTTGATTAAAATAATGTGGAATAGTTTCACAGCTCACGCCACAGAACACCACAATGTTATGGTGTGTCCGAACGTCAGAACCGCACTTTATTTGATATGGTGCGATCTATTATGTCTCTTATCGGTTTACCACTATCATTTTGGGGTTATGCATTAGAGACAGCTGCATTCACGTTTAATAGGGCACCATCTAAATCCGTTGAGACGACACCATATGAACTATGGTTTAACAAAGAAACCTAAGCATCGTTTCTTAAAAGTTTGGAGTTGTGATGCTTATGTGAAAAAGTTTTCACCGATAAGCTCAAACCCAAATCGGAGAAGTGCATCTTCATAGAATACCCAAAAGGTAACTATTGGGTACACCTTCTATCACAGATCCGAAGGCAAGTTTTTCGTTGCTAAGATGGATCCTTTCTAGAGAAGAAGTTTCTCTCGAAAGAAGTGAGTGGGAGGAAAGTAGAACTTGATGAGGTAATTATACCTTCTCCCTTATTGGAAAGTAGTTCATCATGTAAATCAGTTCCAAAGTGATTCCTACACCAATTAGTGAGGAAGTTAATGATGATGATCATGAAACTTCAGATCAAGTTGCTACCAAACCTCGTGGGTCTTCGGAGTAAGATCCGCACAGAGTAGTACGGTAATCATGTTCGGAAGTCATGTTACTAGACCATGATGAACCTATGAACTATGAGGAAGCGATGATGAGCCCAGATTCATGAAATGGCTTGAGGCCATAAAATCTGAGATATGATCCATGTATGAGAACAAAAGTATGGACTTTGATTGACTTGCTCGATGATCAGCAAGCCATGTTAAATAAATGGATCTTCAAGAGGAAGACGGACACCGATAGTAGTGTTACTATCTACAAAGCTCGACTTGTCACAAAAGGTTTTCGACAAGTTCAAGGTGTTGACTACAATGAGATTTTCTCAATCAGAAGCGATGCTTAAGTCTGTCCGAATCATGTTAGCAATTGCCACATTTTATGAAATCTGGCAAATGGATGTCAAAACTACATTCTTTAATGGATTTATTAAAGAAGAGTTGTATATGATGCAACCAGAAGGTTTTGTCAATCCTAAAGGAGCTAACAAAATGTGCAAGCTCCAGCGATCCATCAATGGACTGGTGCAAGCATCTCGGAGTTGGAATATACGCTTTGATGTGTTGATCAAAGCATATGATTTTATATGAGACTTTTGGAAAGGCCTGTATTTACAAGAAAGTGAGTGGGAGCACTACAGCCTTTACGATAAAGTATATGTGAATGACATATTGTTGATCGGAAATAATGTAGAATTATTACTGCAAAGCATAAAGAAGTATTCGAAAGGAGTTTTTCAAAGGAAGACCTCGGTGAAGCTGCTTACATATTGAGCATCAAGATCTATAGAGATAGATCAAGACGCTTGATAAGTTTTTTCAATGAATACATACCTTGACAAGATTTTGAAGTAGTTCAAAATGGAACAGTCAAAGAAAGAGTTCTTACCTGTGTTACAAGGTGTGAGATTGAGTAAGACTCAAAACCCGACCACGGCAGAAGATAGAAAGAGAATGAAAGTCATTCCCTATGCATCAGCCATAGGTTCTATAAAGTATGTCATCTTGTGTACTGGATCTATTGCATACCCTACCACTAAGCTTGGCAAGGAGTGCAATAGTGATCTAGGAGTAGATCAATGGACAACGGTCAAAATTATCCTTAGTAGAATAAGGATGTGTTTCTCGATTATGGAAGTGAAAAAGGTTCGTCGTAAAGGGTTACGTCGATGCAAGTTTTAAATACTAATCTAGATGACTCTGAGTCTCAATCTGGATACATATTGAAAGTGGGAGCAATTAGCTAGAGTAGCTCCGTGCAGAGCATTGTAGACATAGAATTTGCAAAATACATACGGATCTGAATATGGCAGACCCGTTGACTAAACTTCTCTCACAAACAAAACATGATCACACCTTAGTACTCTTTGGGTGTTAATCACATAGCGATGTGAACTAGATTACTGACTCTAGTAAACCCTTTGGGTGTTGGTCACATGTCGATGTGAACTATGGGTGTTAACCACATATAGATGTGAACTATTGATGTTAAATCACATGGCGATGTGAACTAGATTATTGACTCTAGTGCAAGTGGGAGACTGAAGGAAATATGCCCTAGAGGCAATAATAAAGTTATTATTTATTTCCTTATATCATGATAAATGTTTATTATTCATGCTAGAATTGTATTAACCGGAAACATAATACATGTGTGAATACATAGACAAACAGAGTGTCACTAGTATGCCTCTACTTGACTAGCTCGTTAATCGAAGATGGTTATGTTTCCTAACCATAGACATGAGTTGTCATTTGATTAACGGGATCACATCATTAGGAGAATGATCTGATTGACATGACCCATTCCGTTAGCCTAGCACTTGATCGGTTAGTATGTTGCTATTGCTTTCTTCATGACTTATACATGTTCCTGTAACTATGAGATTATGCAACTCCCGTTTACCGGAGGAACACTTTGGGTACTACCAAACGTCACAACTAACTGGGTGATTATAAAGGAGTACTACAGGTGTCTCCAAAGGTACATGTTGGGTTGGCGATTTCGAGATTAGGTTTTGTCACTCCGATTGTCGGAGAGGTATCTCTAGGCCTTCTCGGTAATACACATCATATAAGCCTTGCAAGCATTGCAACTAATAAGTTAGTTGCAAGATGATGTATTACGGAACGAGTAAAGAGACTTGCCGGTAACGAGATTGAACTAGGTATTGGATACCGACGATCGAATCTCAAGTAGTAACATACCGATGACAAAGGGAACAAAGTATGTTGTTATGCGGTTTGACCGATAAAGATCTTCGTAGAATATGTAGGAGCCAATATGGGCATCCAGGTTCGGCTATTGGTTATTGACCAAGAATAGTTCTAGGTCATGTCTACATAGTTCTCGAACCCGTAGGGTCCGCACGCTTAAGGTTTCATGATGCTTATATTATGAGTTTATGAGTTTTGATGTACCGAAGGAGTTTGGAGTCCCGGATGAGATCGGGGACATGACGAGGAGTCTCGAAATGGTCGAGACGTAAAGATCGATATATTGGACGACTATATTCGGAGTTCGGAAAGGTTCCGAGTGATTCGGGTATTTTTCGGAGTACCGGGGAGTTACGGGAATACGGGGAAGAGTATTGGGCCTTAATGGGCTTTAGTGGGAAGGAGCAAGGAGGTGGCGCGCGCCCCTCCCAAGCCCAGTCCGAATTGGACAAGGGGTTTGGGGCGCAGCCCCCCTCTCCCTTCCTTCTCCACTTCCCCTTTCCCCTTCTCCTAGTTGGACTAGGAAAGAAGGAGTCCTACTCCCGGTGGGAGTAGGACTCCCCTTGGCGCACCCTCCTCCTAGGGCCGGCCTCCTCCTCCCTCCCTCCTTTATATACGGGGGCAGGGGGCACCCCATGGACACACAAGTTGATCTACGGATCGTTCCTTAGCCGTGTGCGGTGCCCCCCTCCATCATATTCCACCTCGGTCATATCGTCGCGGAGTTTAGGCGAAGCCCTGCGCCGGAGAAGTCATATCGTCGCGGAGCTTAGGCGAAGCCCTGCGTCAGTGGAGCATCATCATCGCCACCACGCCGTCGTCTTGTGGAACTCATCCACGACGATTTGCTGGATATGAGCCAGGTGATCGTCATCGAGCTGAACGTGTGATTAACACGGAGGTGCCGTACGTTCGTTAGTTGGATCGGTCGGATCGTGAAGACGTACGACTACATCAACCGCGTTGTTATAACGCTTCCGCTTTCGGTCTACGAGGGTACGTGGACAGACACTCTCCCCTCTCGTTGCTATGCCATCACCATGGTTCTATGTGTGCGTAGGAAATTTTTTGAAATTACTACGTTCCCCAACAACCTCATCGTCCCTGCGGATAGGGATGGAGCGCGTAATCAAATCTCTAAGTGGGAAGGTCGTTCTCCACTAGGAAATAATTTTATCCTTAGGCGATCACCGGACTGCAGCTAAGCCCCCGAGTGGATGAGTTTCTCATCACTCGGTAGGATTTTTCAAACTTAGGCGGGTATTGGACTGCGGCTAAACCCCCGAGTGTGAGGGTTGCTCACCACTCGGTAGGATTTTTCAAACTTAGGCGAGTACTGGACTGCAGCTAAGCCTCCGAGTGGGAGGGTTGCTCACCACTCGGTAGGATTTTATAAACTTAGGCGAGTACTGGACTACAACTAAGCCTCCGAGTGGGAGGTTGCTCACCACTCGGTAGGATTTTTCAAACTTAGGTAGTCTTGGTCTGCAGCTAAGCCTCCGAGTGGGAGGGTTGCTCACCACTCGGTAGGATTTTTCAAACTTAGGCGAGTACTGGACTGCAGCTAAGCCTCCGAGTTGGAGGGTTGCTCACCACTCGGTATGATTTTATAAACTTAGGCGAGTACTAGACTGCAGCTAAGCCTCCAAGTGCGAGGGTGGCTCTACACTCGGTAGGATTTTTCAAACTTAGGCGAGTACCGGACTGCAGCTAAGCCTTCGAGTGGGAGGGTTGCTCACCACTCGGTAGGATTTTTCAAACTTAGGCGAGTACTGGACTGCAGCTAAGACCCCGAGTGAGAGGCTGGCTCTACACTCGGTAGGATTTTTCAAACATAGGCGAGTACTGGACTGCAGCTAAGCCTCCGAGTGAGAGGCTGGCTCTACACTGTAGAGGATTTTTCAAACTTAGGTAGTCTTGGACTGCAGCTAAGCCTCCGAGTGGGAGGGTTGCTCACCACTCGGTAGGATTTTTCAAACTTAGGCGAGTACTGGACTGCAGCTAAGCCTCCGAGTGAGAGGCTGGCTCTACACTCGGTAGGATTTTTCAAACTTAGGCGAGTACTGGACTGCAGCTAAGCCTCCGAGTGGGAGGGTTGCTCACCACTCGGTAGGATTTTTCAAACTTAGGCGAGTACTGGACTGCAGCTAAGCCTCCGAGTGGGAGGGTTGCTCACCACTCGGTAGGATTTTTCCAACTTAGGCGAGTACTGTACTGCAGCTAAGCCCCCGAGTGAGAGGCTGGCTCTACACTCGGTAGGATTTTTTGAACTTAGGTGAGTACTGGACTGCAGCTAAGCCCCTGAGTGAGAGGCCGGCTCTACACTCGGTAGGATTTTTTGAAACTTAGGCGAAACAGATTCGCAGCTAAGCCCCCGAGTGAGAGGCTGGCTCTACGCTTGGTAGGATTTTTTGGAACTTAGGCGAAACAGATTCGCAACTAAGTCACCCGAGTGAGAGGCTGGCTCTACACTTGGTAGGATTTTTTGAAACTTAGGCAAAACAGATTCGCAGCTAAGTCACCCACTGGGGGATTTTAGACACAAGTATACGCAGTGACAGTCATTTTTAGAGGACTGTAAAACTCTGTCTTTGACAAACAAACTTAAAAGGTATTTCTTATTACATCTCAACAGACTAAGTATAAAAGGGGCGGAGCAGCTCCGCATTCCAAGCGCGTGGTTCGTCTTTATTGTGCTCGACATTGTAGAGGCGGTATGCCCCGTTGTGGAGCACTTTGGTGACGGTGAAGGGACCCTCCCAAGCCGGGGCAAGCTTGTGCGGTTTCTGTTGATCCACTCGAAGAACCAAATCTCTCTCCTGAAAGGCTCGACCTCTCACGTTTCTGGCGTGGAATCGACGCAGGTCTTGCTGATAAATGGTCGACCGGATCAGATCCATCTCTCTTTCTTCTTCCAGGATATCCACTGCATCTTGCTGTGCTTGTTCTGCTTCAGCTTCTGAGAAAAGTTCGACTCGGGGTGCATTGTGAGGCAAGTCACTCGGAAGTACAGCTTCAGCTCCATAGACCAAGAAGAATGGTGTTCGGCCAGTCGACCGATTGGGGGTAGTCCTCAATCCCCATAGCACGGATGGAAGTTCATCGACCCAGGCGCCTGCTGCATGCTTGAGATCACGCATCAGTCGGGGTTTCACTCCTTTGAGAATCAATCCGTTTGCTCTTTCAGCTTGTCCATTCGACTGGGGATGAGCGACTGAAGCATAGTCAACTCGAGTGCCTTGGGAAGCGTAGAAAGCTCTGAACTCATCAGAATCGAAGTTCGACCCATTGTCAGTGATGATGCTGTGCGGCACACCATATCTGAACGTCAACTCTCTGATGAAGCTAACAGCAGTACTGGCTTCAAGATTTTTTATAGGTTTGGCTTCAATCCATTTGGTGAACTTGTCGACTGCTACGAGCACATGAGTGAAGCCACTCCTGCCAGTCCTCGGAGATCCAACCATATCTAATCCCCTGCATGACAAAAGGCCGACAAGTGGAATGGTCTTGAGCAGAATCTTGAGCTTGTGAGACATGTCGGAGTAGAACTGGCAACCTTCGCACTTGTCTACTATGTCCTTTGCCATTTCATTTGCCCGAGGCCAATAAAATCCTGCTCGGTATGCTTTGGCTACAATGGTCCGAGAGGACGCATGGTGACCATAGGTCCCCGAGTGGATGTCGTTGAGGATCACTCGACCTTCTTCCGGTGTTATGCACTTCTGGCTGACTCCAGTTGCACTTTCTCTGAACAACTGTCCTCTTATCACAGTAAAGGCTTTGGATCGACGGACGATCTGCCGAGCCTCTTCTTCATCCTCTGGGAGTTCTTTCCTAAGAATGTATGCAATGTATGGCACTGTCCAATCGGGAGTGATGACCAAAGCCTCCATGATCAAGTCGACCACGACTGGGACTTCAACTTCAGTCGGATCGGTGGCACTCTTAGGATGTGGGGGCTCCTCAATGAAAGGATCTTCCTAAACTGAAGGTGTATGAATGTGCTCCAAAAACACATTGCTAGGAATGGCCTCGCTCTTGGAACTTATCTTTGCCAAGTCATCAGCTGCTTGATTTTTTAGTCGGGGTATATGATGGAGCTCTAACCCCTCAAACTTCTTCTCCAACTTTCTTACTGCGTTGCAATAACCAGTCATAGCCGGGCTCCTGATGTCCCACTCTTTCATTACCTGATTAACCACCAAATCTGAGTCGCCGTAGACCATTAAGCGACGGACGCCGAGTGAAATGGCCATACGCAACCCATAAAGGAGTGCTTCATATTCAGCTTCGTTGTTGGAGGAATCAAAGTGAATCTGGAGGACATATCTGAGCTTGTCTCCTCGGGGGGATACCAGTACTACCCCAGCACCAGAACCATTCAGCATCTTGGATCCATCGAAGAACATAGTCCAATGCTCCGAGAGAATCTGACTCGGTTGCTGCTGCTCAATCCACTCGGTGAGGAAATCTGCTATTGCTTGGACTTGATAGCTTTCTTTGCCTCAAACTTGATATCCAATGGAAGGAGTTCAATCACCCATTTGGCCACTCGACCAGTTGCATCTCTGTTGTTCAGAATCTCAGACAATGGTGTGTCGCTGACGACTGTAATGGAATGATCTGAGAAATAGTGAGCAACTTTCTTCGTGGTCATGTAAATTCCGTAAATAAGCTTCTGATAATGTGGATATCTCTGCTTGGATGGAGTCAAGACTTCAGAAATATAGTACACTGGGCGCTGAACTTTATAGGCTTTTCCTTCTTCTTCCTGCTCGACCGTGAGCACTATACTAACTACTTGTCCAGTGGCTGCAATATAAAGAAGTAAAGGTTCTTTGCTGATTGGGGCAGCGAGCACCGGCTGGGTGGAAAGCAGGGCTTTGAGCTCTGCAAACGTTGCCTCAGCTTCATCAGTCCACTCGAACTTGTCCAATTTCTTCATCAGTCTGTAAAGAGGCAGAGCCTTTTCACCGGGACGAGAGATGAATCAACTCAAGGCGTCCAAACAACCAGTAAGCTTTTGGACATCATGCACACGCACAGGGCGCTTCATCCGGAGTATGGCACCAACTTTTTCTGGGTTTGCGTCGATCCCTCATTCGGAAACGAGGAAACCGAGTAATTTTCCACCGGAAACTCTGAATGTGCACTTTGATGGATTAAGCTTGATATCATACCTCCTTAGGTTGGCAAAGGTTTCAGCGAGGTCAGTCAGCAGGTCGGAACCTTTACGCGACTTGACCACGATGTCATCCATATATGCTTCCATGTTCCGACTGATTTGAGTGAGCAGGCACTTCTGAATCATCCTCATGAATGTGGCACCAGCGTTCTGTTGGAAATATGCCCTAGAGGCAATAATAAAATGGTTATTATTATATTTCCTTGTTCATGATAATTGTCTACTGTTCATGCTATAATTGTGTTATCCGGAAATCGTAATACATGTGTGAATACATAGACCACAATATGTCCCTAGTAAGCCTCTAGTTGACTAGCTCATTGATCAATGGATGGTTACGGTTTCCTGACCATGGACATTGGATGTCGTTGATAACGGGGTCACATCATTGGGAGAATGATGTGATGGACAAGACCCAATCCTAAGCATAGCACAAGATCGTGTAGTTCGTTTGCTAGAGCTTTTCTAATGTCAAGTATCATTTCTGTAGACCATGAGATCGTGCAACTCCCGGATACCGTAGGAGTGCTTTGGGTGTACCAAACGTCACAACGTAACTGGGTGACTATAAAGGTACACTACAGGTATCTCCGAAAGTGTCTGTTGGGTTGGCACGGATCGAGACTGGGATTTGTCACTCCGTGTAAACGGAGAGGTATCTCTGGGCCCACTCGGCAATGCATCATCATAATGAACTCAATGTGACCAAGTGGTTGGTCACGGGATCATGCATTGCGGTACGAGTAAAGTGACTTGCCGGTAACGAGATTGAACGAGGTATCGGGATACCGACGATCGAATCTCGGGCAAGTAACCTACCAATTGACAAAGGGAATTGTATACAGGATTACTTGAATCCTCGACATCGTGGTTCATCCGATGAGATCATCGAGGAGCATGTGGGAGCCAACATGGGTATCCAGATCCCGCTATTGGTTATTGGCCGGAGAGCTGTCTCGGTCATGTCTGCGTGATTCCCGAACCCGTAGGGTCTACACACTTAAGGCTCGATGACGCTAGGGTTATAAGGAAGATATGTATGTGATTACCGAATGTTGTTCGGAGTCCCGGATGAGATCCCGGACATCACTAGGAGTTCCGAAATGGTCCGGAGGTGAAGATTTATATATGGGAAATTTTCATATGGTCACCGGAAAAGTTCGGGGGCACACCGGTATTGTACCGGGGCCACCGGAGGGGTTCCGGGGGTCGACCGGGAGGGGCCACCTCTCTCGGAGGGCCTCAGGGCCGTGTGGGAAAGGGAACCAGCCCCTAAGTGGGCTGGGCGCATCCCCCCCTTGGGCCCATGCGCCTAGGGTTGGGGGGAACCCTAGAGGGGGAGCCCCCCTTGCTTGGGGGGCAAGCCCCCTCCCCTTGGCCGCCGCCCCCCTCTAGATCTCATCTATTGGGGGTCGGCCCCCTTCCCCTATAAATAGAGGGGCAAGGGGAGGGCTGCACACAACATCCAAGGCGCAGCCCCTCCCCTCCCCAACACCTCTCCTCCTCCGATTAAGTGCTTGGCGAAGCCCTGTCGGAGTACGGCCACTCCATCACCACCACGCCGTCGTGCTGCTGTTGGATCCCTCTTCCTCAACCTCTCCTTCCCCCTTGCTGGATCAAGAAGGAGGAGACGTCACCGCTCCGTACGTGTGTTGAACACGAAGGTGTCGTCCGTTCGGCGCTAGGATCATCGGTTATTTGGATCACGACGAGTACGACTCCATCAACCCCGTTCTCTTGAAGGCTTCCGCTCGCGATCTACAAGGGTATGTAGATGCACTCCTCTCTCTCGTTGCTAGATGACTCCATAGATTGATCTTGGTGATGCGTAGAAATTTTTTATTTTCTGCAACGATCCCCAACAGTGGCATCATGAGCTAGGCCTATGCGTAGTTTCTATGCACGAGTAGAACGCAAGTTGTTGTGGGCGTCGATTTTGTCAATTTGCTTGCCGTTACTAGTCTTATCCTGATTCGGCGGCATCGTGGGATGAAGCGGCCCGGACCGACCTTACACGCACACTTACGTGAGATGTGTTCCACCAATCGACATTCACTAGTTGCATAAGGTGGATAGCGGGTGTCTGTCTCTCCCACTTTAGTCGGATTGGATTCGATGAAAAGGGTCCTTATGAAGGGTAAATAGAAATTGGCATATCACGTTGTGGTTTTGGCGTAGGTAAGAAACGTTCTTGCTAGAACCCTATAGCAGCCACGTAAAATATTCAACAACAATTAGAGGACGTCTAACTTGTTTTTGCAAAGATATGCCTTGTGATGTGATATGGCGGAAAGGATGTGATGAATGAAATATATGTGATGTATGAGATTGATCATGTTCTTGTAATAGGAATCACGACTTGCATGTCGATGAGTATGACAACCGGCAGGAGCCATAGGAGTTGTCTTTATTTATTGTATGACCTGCGTGTCATTGAATAACGCCATGTAATTACTTTACTTTATTGCTAAACAGTTAGCCATAGTAGTAGAAGTAATCGTTGGCGTGACAACTTCATGAAGACACAATGATGAAGATCATGATGATGGAGATCATGGTGTCATGCCGGTGACGATGAGGATCATGGCGCCCAGAAGATGGAGATCAAAAGGTGCAAAATGATATTGGCCATATCATGTCACTATTTGATTGCATGTGATGTTTATCATGTTTTACATCTTATTTGCTTAGAACGACGGTAGCATAAATAAGGTTATCCCTCATAATAATTTCAAGAAACTGTTCCCCCTAACTGTGCGCCGTTGCGAAAGTTCGTTGTTTCGAAGCACCACGTGATGATCGGGTGTGATAGATTCCAACGTCCACATACAACAGGTGTAAGACAGATTTACACATGCAAAACACTTAGGTTGACTTGACGAGCCTGGCATGTACAGACATGGCCTAGGAACACAAGAGACCGAAAGGTCGAACATGAGTCGTATGGAAGATACGATCAACATGGAGATGTTCACCGATGATGACTAGTCCGTCTCACGTGATGATCGGACACGGTCTAGTTGAGTCGGATCATGTATCACTTAGATGACTTGAGGGATGTCTAATCTGAGTGGGAGTTCATTAAATAATTTGATTAGATGAACTTAATTATCATGAACTTAGTCTAAAAACTTTTGCAAAATGTCTTGTAGATCAAATGGCCCAAACTCTGTCAACCTCAACTTCAACGCGTTCCTAGAGAAAACCAAGCTGAAAGATGATGGCAGCAACTATACGGACTGGGTCCGGAACCTGAGGATCACCCTCATAGCTGCCAAGAAAGCATATGTCCTAGAAGCACCGCTAGGTGAATCACCCATCCCAGAAAACCAAGACATTATGAACGCTTGGCAGCAAGCGTCGATGATTACTCCCTCGTTCAGTGCGGCATGCTTTACAGCTTAGAACCGGGGCTCCAAAAGCGTTTTGAGCAACACGGCGCATATGAGATGTTTGAAGAGCTGAAAATGGTTTTCCAAGCTCATGCCCGGGTCGAGAGATATGAATTCTCCGACAAGTTCTACTGTTGTAAGATGGAGGAAAATAGTTCTGTCAGTGAGCACATACTCAAAATGTCTGGGTTGCACAACCGCTTGTCCCAGCTGGACATTAACCTCCCGGACGAGGCGGTCATTGACAGAATCCTTGATCGCTCCCACCTAGCTACAAGAGCTTTGTGATGAACTACAATATGCAGGGGATGGTGAAAACTATTCTGGAAGTATTTTCAATGCTGAAATCAGCGGAGGTGGAAATCAAAAAGGAACATCAAGTGTTGATGGTCAATAAAACCACTAGTTTCAAGAAAGGCAAGGGTAAGAAGAACTTCAAGAAGAACGGCAAGGGAGTTGCCGCTCCCGGTAAGCCAGTTGCCGGGAAGAAGCCAAAGAATGGACCCAAACCTGAGATTGAGTGCTTTTATTGCAAGGGAAGCGGACACTGGAAGCGGAACTGCCCCACATACTTAGCGGACAAAAAGGCCGGCGACACTAAAGGTATATGTGATATACATGTAATTGATGTGTACCTTACCAGTACTCGTAGTAGCTCACGGTATTTGATACCGGTGCGGTTGCTCATATTTGTAACTCAAAACAGGAGCTATGGAATAAGCGGAGACTGGCGAAGGACGAGGTGACAATGCGCGTCGGGAATGGTTCCAAGGTCGATGTGACCGCCGTCGGCACGCTACGTCTACATTTACCTATGGGATTAGTTTTAAACCTCAATAATTGTTATTTAGTGCCAGCTTTGAGCATGAACATTGTATCTGGATCTCGTTTAATACGAGATGGCTACTCATTTAAATCCGAGAATAATGGTTGTTCTATTCATATGAGAGATATGTTTTATGGTCATGCCCATTGGTCAATGGTTTATTCTTAATGAATCTCGAATGTGATGTTACACATATTCATAGTGTGAATACCAAAAGATGTAAGATTGATAATGATAGTCCCACATATCTGCGTAGCATCGCCGCCTTTGGTCACATTGGTGTCAAACGCATGAAGAAGCTCCATACAGATGGACTTTTGGAGGCTCTTGATTTCGAATCATTTGACACGTGCGAACCATGCCTCATGGGTAAAATGACCAAGACTCCGTTCTCCGGAACAATGGAGCGAGCAACCAATTTATTGGAAATTATACATACTGATGTGTGCGGTCCAATGAGCGTTGAGGCTCGCGGTGGCTATCGTTATGTTCTCACTCTCACTGATGACTTAAGTAGATATGGGTATGTCTACTTGATGAAACACAAGTCTGAGACCTTTCAAAAGTTCAAGGAATTTCAGAATGAGGTAGAGAATCAACGTGACTGAAAAATAAAGTTCTTACGATCAAATCGTGGAGGAGAATATTTAAGTCATGAATTTGGTACGCACTTAAGGAAATGTGGAATCATTTCACAACTCACGCCGCCTGGAACACCTCAGCGTAACGGTGTGTCCAAGCGTCGTAATCACACTCTATTGGATATGGTGCAATCTATGATGTCACTCACCGATTTACCGCTATCATTTTGGGGATACGCTCTAGAGACAGCTACATTCACTTTAAATAGGGCATCGTCTAAATCCGTTGAGACGACACCGTATGAATTATGGTTCGGGAAGAAACCTAAGTTGTCGTTTCTAAAAGTTTGGGGATGCGATGCTTATGTCAAGAAACTTCAACCTGAAAAGCTCGAACCGAAGTCGGAAAAATGCATCTTCATAGGATACCCTAAGGAAACCATTGGTTATACCTTCTACCTCAGATCCGAAGGCAAGATCTTTGTTGCCAAGAACAGGTCCTTTCTGGAGAAAGAGTTTCTCTCGAAAGAAGTAAGTGGGAGGAAAGTGGAACTTGACGAAGTACTACCTCTTGAACCAGAAAGTAGTGCAGCTCAGGAAGATGTTCCTGTGGTGCCTGCACTGACTAGAGAGGAAACTAATGATGATGATCAAGGTACTTCGGATCAAGTTACTACTGAACTTCAGAGGGTCCACAAGGACACATTCCGCACTGCAGTGGTATGGCAACCCTGTCCCGGAAATCATGTTGTTAGACAACGGCGAACCTTGAACTATGAAGAAGCAATGGCGGGCCCAGATTCCAACAAATGGCTTGAAGCCATGCAATCCGAGATAGGATCCATGTATGAAAACAAAGTGTGGACTTTGACAGACTTGCCCGATGATCGGCGAGCGATAGAAAACAAATGGATCTTTAAGAAGAAGACGGACGCGGATGGTAATGTTACCATCTATAAAGCTTTACTTGTCGCTAAGGGTTATCGACAAGTTCAAGGGGTTGACTACGATGAGACCTTCTCACCCGTAGCGAAGCTTAAGTCCGTCCGAATCATGTTAGAAATTGCCGCATTCTACGATTATGAGATATGGCAAATGGACGTCAAAACGGCATTCCTTAACGGCTTTCTTAAGGAAGAATTGTATATGATGCAGCCGGAATTGTATATGACCCAGCGCTCCATCTATGGGCTGGTGCAAGCATCTCGGAGTTGGAACATTCGCTTTGATGAAATGATCAAAGCGTTTGGGTTTATGCAGACTTATGGAGAAGCCTGCGTTTACAAGAAAGTGAGTGGGAGCTCTGTAGCATTTCTCATATTATATGTAGATGACATACTTTTGATGGGAAATGATATAGAACTTTTGGACAGCATTAAGGCCTACTTGAATAAGTGTTTTTCAATGAAGGACCTTGGAGAAGCTGCTTACATATTAGGCATCAAGATCTATAGAGATAGATCGAGACGCCTCATAGGTCTTTCACAAAGCACATACCTTGATAAGATATTGAAGAAGTTCAATATGGATCAGTCCAAGAAGGGGTTCTTGCACGTGTTGCAAGGTGTGAAATTGAGCTCGGCTCAATGTCCGACCATGGCGTAAGATAGAGAAAAGATGAGTGTCGTCCCCTATGCCTCAGCCATAGGGTCTATCATGTATGCCATGTTGTGTACCAGACCTGATGTAAACCTTGCCGTAAGTTTGGTAGGAAGGTACCAAAGTAATCCCGGCATGGAACACTGGACAGCGGTCAAGAATATCCTGAAGTACCTAAAAAGGACTAAGGATATGTTTCTCGTTTATGGAGGTGATGAAGAGCTCGTCGTAAAGGGTTACGTCGACGCTAGCTTTGACACAAATCTGGATGACTCTAAGTAACAAACTGGATACATGTATATTTTGAATGGTGGGGCAAGATGGTAGTGCGATTTGCAAGCAAAGCGTCGTGGCGGGATCTACATGTGAAGCAGAGTACATGGCAACCTCGGAGGCAGCACATGAAGCAATCTGGATGAAGGAGTTCATTACCGACCTAAGAGTTATTCCCAATGCGTCGGGGCCGATGACTCTCTTCTGTGACAACACTGGAGCCATTGCCCTTGCCAAGGAGACCAGGTTTCACAAGAAGGCCAGGCACATCAAGCGTCGCTTCAACTCCATTCATGAAAATGTTCAAGATGGAGACATAGATATTTGCAAAGTGCATACGGATCTGAATGTCGCAGATCCGTTGACTAAACCTCTTCCGCGAGCAAAACATGATCAACACCAGAACTCTATGGGTGTTCGACTCATCACAATGTAACTAGATTATTAACTCTAGTGCAAGTGGGAGACTGTTGGAAATATGCCCTAGAGGCAATAATAAAATGGTTATTATTATATTTCCTTGTTCATGATGATTGTCTATTGTTCATGCTATAATTGTGTTATCCGGAAATCGTAATACATGTGTGAATACATAGACCACAACATGTCCCTAGTAAGCCTCTAGTCGACTAGCTCGTTGATCAATGGATGGTTATGGTTTCCTGACCATGGACATTGGATGTCGTTGATAACGGGATCACATCATTGGGAGAATGATGTGATGAACAAGACCCAATCCTAAGCATAGCAGAAGATCGTGTAGTTCGTTTGCTAGAGCTTTTCTAATGTCAAGTATCATTTCCTTAGACCATGAGATCGTGCAGCTCCCGGATACCGTAGGAGTGCTTTGGGTGTACCAAACGTCACAACGTAACTGGGTGACTATAAAGGTACACTACAGGTATCTCCAAAAGTGTCTGTTGGGTTGGCACAGATCGAGACTGGGATTTGTCACTCCGTATGATGGAGAGGTATCTCTGGGCCCACTCGGTAATGCATCATCGTAATGAGCTCAATGTGACCAAGTGGTTGGTCACGGGATCATGCATTGCGGTACGAGTAAAGTGACTTGCCGGTAACGAGATTGAACGAGGTATCGGGATACCGACGATCGAATCTCGGGCAAGTAACGTACTGATTGACAAAGGGAATTGTATACGGGATTACTTGAATCCTCGACATCGTGGTTCATCCGATGAGATCATCGAGGAGCATGTGGGAGCCAACATGGGTATCCAGATCCCATTTGTTGGTTATTGGCGGAGCTGTCTCGGTCATGTCTGCGTGATTCCCGAACCCGTAGGGTCTACACACTTAAGGCTCGATGACGCTAGGGTTATAAGGAAGATATGTATGTGATTACTGAACGTTGTTCGGAGTCCCGGATGAGATCCCGGACGTCACGAGGAGTTCCAGAATGGTCCGGAGGTGAAGATTTATATATGGGAAGTTATCATATGGTCACCGGAAAAGTTTGGGGGCATACCGGTATGTTACCGGGGCCACCGGAGGGGTTCCGGGGGTCCACCGGGAGGGGCCACCTCTCTCGGAGGGCCTCATGGGCCGTGTGGGAAAGGGAACCAGCCCCTAACTGGGCTGGGCGCATCCCCCTTGGGCCCATGCGCCTAGGGTTGGGGGAACCCTAGAGGGGGCGCCCCCCTTGCTTGGGGGGCAAGCCCCCGCCCCGTGGCCGCCGCCCCCTCTAGTTCTCATCTAGAGGGGCCACCCTTCCCCTTCCCCTATAAATAGAGGCGAGGGAGGGCTGCACACAACATCCAAGGCGCAGCCCTCCCTCCCCAACACCTCTCCTCCTCCGATTAAGTGCTTGGCGAAGCCTGGCCGAGATCTGGCCACTCCATCACCACCACGCCGTCGTGCTGCTGTTGGAGCCCTCTTCCTCAACCTCTCCTTCCCCCTTGCTAGATCAAGAAGGAGGAGACGTCACCGCTCTGTACGTGTGTTGAACACGGAGGTGCCGTCCGTTCGGCTCTAGGATCATCGGTGATTTGGATCACGACGAGTACGACTCCATCAACCCCGTTCTCTTGAACGCTTCCGCTTGCGATCTACAAGGGTATGTAGATGCACTCATCTCTCTCGTTGCTAGATGACTCCATAGATTGATCTTGGTGATGCGTAGAAAATTTTTATTTTCTGCAACGATCCCCAACACGTTCTTGAGGCCGAATGGTATGGTGACATAGCAAAAGCACCCGAATGGGGTGATAAAAGCCGTTTTAATCTCATTGGGTCCATATAGTTGGATCTGATGATACCCGGAATATGCGTACAGAAAAGACAGACGCTCACACCCTGCAGTTGAGTCGACAATTTGGTCGATGCGGGGGAGAGGAAAATGATCTTTCGGGCAAGCCCGATTGATATGCTTGAAGTCGATGCACATGCGAAGTGAGTTGTCCTTCTTGGGGACCATGACCACATTGGCGAGCCACTCGGAGTGGTAAATCTCTCGGATGAACTTAGCTGCCAGGAGCCGAGCCACTTCCTCACCGATTTCCTTTCTCTTCTCCATGGCGGACCGACGGAGATGTTCTTTGACAGGTTTTGCCTTTGGATCGACTCGCAAACGGTGCTCAGCCAGTCCCCTCGGTACACCCGGCATGTCAGAAGGTTTCCATGCAAAGATGTCCCAGTTCTCACGGAGGAACTGGATGAGCGCTTCTTCCTATTTGCTGTCGAGTGTAGTTGAAATATGAGTAGGAGCAACATTGGGATCGGTCCGGTGAATATGAACCGGCTTGGTTTCACCGGACGACTGAAATGCAGAATCAGTGGCAGGCTTCTTGGCTCATAGCAAATCACTCGGATCTGCATTCTTCTGATATTCTTGCATTTCGATTGCTGCCATTTGAGCATCTGTGATTTTTAAGCCCTTCTGGAGGCACTCTTCTGCCTTCTGCCGATTGCCAGTGATTGTGATCACTCCTCTGGGACCAAGCATCTTCATCTTGAGGTACACGTAACATGGTTGGGCCATAAAACGTGCATAGGCGGGCCTACCCAGGATAGCATGATAAGCACTCTGGAAATCCACTACTTCAAATGTCAACTTTTCCTTACGATAATTCTTGGAATCACCGAAAACCATGTCAAGGGCGATCTGGCCAAGTGATTCGGCTTTCTTTCCAGGCATAATGCCACGGAAACTCATGTTGCTTTCACTAAGTTTGGACATCGGAATGCCCATCCCCTTCAAGGTTTCTTCATACAGTATATTCAGACCACTACCACCATCCATGAGCACTTTGGTCAGTCGGGTGCCTCCAACAACTGGATCGACCACCAACGCTTGCCTCCCAGGGGTGGCTAGACGTGTTGGGTGATCAGACTGGTCGAACGTGATGGGATTCTGAGACCACTTCAAATAACTGGGTGTTGCCGGAGCAATCATGTTTACTTCCCTGTTGATAACTTTCAGTCGACTTTTGCTCTCAACATCAGCAAAAATCACCAGAGTAGAGTTGACGTGAGGGAAACCATTATCATCCCCATCCTTGTCCTCATCCTTGTCTGACTCCTTTTCCTTTTCATTGGGCTGTTTCTCTCAGAACTGCTGGATCAGGAGCCGACACTGTCGGGTGGTGTGCTTAGGATAAATCAGATTACCCTCTTCATCCTTCTTGGTGTGAATGTGACATGGTAAATCCAACACATCGTTTCCGGCTTGATCTTTCACTTTCTTGGGGGTCCAGGGTCCTTTGGGCTTTCCCTTGAACTTCCCTTGAGCCACAACTAAAGCTTCACCAGGTGCAGCTGGCTCGGCCTTACGCTTTTGTTTCCGATTGGAGGTACCTCCGCCTGTATCTTGACCGACTGGTTTACCCTTTCCGATGCGGAGCCAATCCTCTTCTTCTCCGTTAGCGTACAGAGTGGCTATTTCCATCATCCGAGTCAAAGACATATCTCCTTCCGACCAAATTTCAAGACCAGCTCCCGATACTTCACGCCTTCCTTGAAGGCACAAACTGCTTGATGCTCAGACACATTTTCCACTGTGTGATGCAAAGTGGTCCATCTCTGAATGAAAGCTCTCAGAGTTTCACTCGGTTTCTGCACACAATGCTGCAATTCTGTTAACCCTGTTGGTCGTTTGCAAGTACCTTCAAAAGTTCTAATAAACACTCGGGCGAGCTCCTCCCAACTGAATATACTGCCAGGTGCCAGCTGATTCAACCATGCTCTAGCCGAGCCTTCCAACATCAGAGGAAGGTGCTTCATGGCCACTTCATCATTACCGCCACCGATCTGTACCGCCACTCGGTAATCCTCAAGCCAAGTGTCAGGCTTGGACTCACCAGTGAACTTGCTGACTCTAGTCGCCAACCTGAAGTTGGGAGGAATCACCGCGGCTCTGATGGCTCTGCTGAAACACTCTGGACCTGAAACATGCACTCTGCCGCCAGTCGGATGATTTCTGTCATGGCCCTCTCTGTGTGCCATGTTCCTGTCAACCAAACCTTGAACGAGAATTGATCTCGCGTTGAAGCCCGGCTCCCTGGGGTCGACTGGTATTCTTCGTTCGCCACTGTGAGGGCCTCTGTCATCACGGTGCCGAGGCACATATGACCCACTCCTCGGAGAAGGTGTAGGGATCCGACGACGATCGTCATGGCCGGGTCGGTGATCATATTGCTCGTGGTTTCTGTACCGGTCTTGCCGGGGCTCATGTCCCTCACGCCTCGGGGGCGATCTTGGGCTATGGGCCGACTGAACTGTATCCGCCATCACAGACCTGCTATGAATCCTATTCCGCGACTGAGATACTGCTATGTTCTGTTCCCCTGCTGCCCGGAGTAAGGCTCGAATCTGCATCAAACCTCGGCCAGCCTCCGACTCAGAAGGCTGAATTGAATCTGCTATACGGGCTGCAACAGTGAGATTTTCGATCAGAGTGCGGTATACCTGCGGTTGAGGTGGAAAAAGTTATCATCGACTGGATTGAGGAATTCGCTACCGAGCACGCTCATCGAGAGCGTGTTGGAGGTTCTCCAGTCGAGTGCGCTCAGCCAAGTTAGCCAGGCGCGCCGCCTCCAAGGCCCGGGCCTCAGGGGTTTCTTCGACGATGGGAGTGTGAAGTGCATCCATATTGCGGCGGCGAAGCTCTTCCCTCTGCTGCGAAGAAAGGGGATCGGGGCGGTACTCCTCGTGAACACGTGACGACTTGCCACCACCATCGCCACCTTCGTCGCGGGAGAAGCCAAGAGGACTACGTGGTCCGTCGACCATCAAGACTTCAGCTGCGGGATCGTTGCTATCACACTCGGATGCGGTCTCGACGGAGCCAGTCGACATGTCGAACAGGCCGTAGAGAGTTTCGTCAGGCTCGATTGTCGCGACTTGTGGGGCGGCCAACTGACGGGCCACCGCATGCCTTACCCATCGCTGAAGCCACGACCGACCAGATCGCTTACGCCGGCGTGCAACGGGGAGCGAGGACATCTCGGGAGCCGACCGATACTGGGTCGACTGCTGCCGGAGGAGGACGCCGCGGACGCATGCGCAAAAGTGCGTCACCCCGCGGACGGGGAGCGCCTCGACGTCGAGTGGAGCTTCCTGGAGCCAGGCGGAGTCGTCGGCAACAAAGACGAGCGCACCGAGAAGGATCTCGCGGCCTTCCGCCAATCCTCCGCCGGAAACCATGATGATGAGAATCGGGAAAAACGCAACTTCACCAAAAAGTCGCTAAGACACCTGCCCCACGGTGGGCGCCAACTGTCGTGGTTCTAACACTGACAGTAGAGTGGGGGTAGGTATGAGGAGGCAAGATCCTAGCTATGGCGAAGTTGTACACACAAGTTTTACGAGTTTAGGCCCTTCGTGGAGGAAGTAATAGCCCTACGTCTCGGAGCCCGGAGGCGATCGACTGGATTAGGTGTGTGAATGTTACAGTGGGTGCGAACCCTTGTGCCAGTGGAGGGGGGTGGCTTATATAGAGTGCGCCGAGCCCCAGCCAACCCATGTTACAAGGGGTTTAAGTTACAAAAAGAGATGGCGTTACTGGTAACGCTAGTAATAAAGTGACATAAATGACCATTAAGTCTATGGAGTAAACGCTCGACCGTTGCTATGCGGAGTGATTTTAGATCTTCTGTCTGTCAAGTGGTTTTTGTTACGGTCGAGTAACATTGAATTTCCCGAGTGGAATGCTTCTGGTCGAGTGGATGATGTTATCCTTTGAATGCTTCTGACTTTAGGGTGATGTCCTAGGGCAGGGTGTCTAGGTCAGGCCTATGACCCTACCCTAGGTATATAGCTTCATCAGGTAAGCCGTCTGAAATTCTAATACTTGTAATAGTGTCACCTTGAAGAATAAATGAATAAAAATAACAATTAATAATACTAAAAAGTAAAAATAAAAGGGAACCTTTTGGCAATGAGCATTGGTGTGTGTTGTACTAAATATAATATATTCTTTTCCTGTATTTAATGAGATGAGGCAAATATTTTGGTTCGGTTTCAAAATAAATATGAGAGCTTTGAGATTGTTAATTGGCAGTCCTTCTGTGCGCGAAAGAGTATATGTGAGATTCGGAATCCCCACGATTTAAACGTCAGTATGCTTGCTCCCAACTGTCAACAGGCACCCCTTAGACCAAGCCGTAAATAAATGAAGAGGAGACAGTAAATACAATACAACAATTAATTTTAGGCTATTTTTTACTAGTATGTATACTCCTAGCTACCTCATATAACATAAAAATACAACTCAATATCAACAGTCGAAGGCAGAATTTGGCATTGCAGTGAATTATGATAACCTTTTTCTAGCCAGTTTTGATGTTTAACTACCAAAGCCAAGAGTCATCTCTTAGACCAAGCCGTAAATGCTTTTGAAAATAGCATCTTTGGAGCATCATTTTTTTTTGCCACTACTTTCACAAATGTGATTCTATGATGAAAATTTGCAAACACTCAAAATATTTCTTAATGTTTTTCACAAACAAATTCAGATTTTTGTGATTTTTTTTACATATCCTTTTGATTCGGGCTCATTTGAGCCCGAGCTAAGAAACTCCATGTCCGTTGTTTTGTGCTTATTTGTAAGCAATGTATGTACGTTCTATTATATTTAACTTAAGGGATCGATTACAGGCAAAGTTGACTGGTTTTTGTTCTTTGGTCAGTTCACTAACCACAAATTTCTTCCAGCCGATTTGATCAAGCATTCGTTGTAGGTGGATTTGGTCAAGCATTTTGGTTAATTAATCGATCAAGCATTTGACTATAGGCTGCTCTAGTCCAATACTGCCAAGCTAGTCTTCTTTGTACGTGGATTACGTGATGCTTCAAGCCAGACAAGAAAGTCGACTGAAACTGAAAGAGATTTCAGGTGACTGAAGAATTGCAAAATCAATTAGCATACGAATTTCATTTTGAGTTTGTTACACAAAATTAAGCACAATACAAACCCGTTCAGCCCATAGTTCTTGGCTAAGGCCGCAGACGGATGTGGTGTCCAGTTTAGGGGTCCGTGTTGAAGATGCCCTTACTATGAATCATTCCTTGTCTTGGTGCATGATGATGAGGCTATGACAGATGTGAGTGGACTGGGCAAGCCTGATTATTCAGATGTATTTACGAACAGGCCAGCTTACCAAATCAGTTGCTATTTTTTAGTTGTGCAAGGTCTACGTGTTTGATTCCTTCTGCCTCATGCTATCAAATACTCCAGAAGTGGTCAGGAGGTAGAAAATTTGATCAAGCATTTGAATCCTTCCTTTGGACGAGAACTCTCTCCTCAAGTAATTCACACCTTCTTAGTTTGTAGCATTTGATACATGGATTATTTGTTCATACTTTAATATTATTTTACTACTTGTAAAATCATTTGAGTAGTAAATTACTTTTCAAATTTCTAAGCATTTTGTTGCACCCGCTTGCAACACGTATGTATATACAGAGGCGGACCATGAAAAAAATTTAAGGTGGGGCGAAGTCTCACTAGATCTCTCGCTCAATGTACACTAGTAGAAAAACGGCCTAATGTGAAGCACATAAGTACCGGTTTGTAACAAAACCGGCACTAGTGCCGGTTCGAACGGCTAGGCGGGCGGAGCTAATTAGTACTGGTTCATAGCACGAACCGGTACTAAAGAGGATGTGGCACGCCGTGGTCCGGCTAGGGCCCACTAGTGCCTTTAGTACCGGTTCATACCACAAACCGGTACTAGAGGTTTGTAGTTGCAGCTGTTTTTTAGTCCCACCTCGCTCGGCTAACAGGGTTTTTACCACCTTAAATATGTTACTTCTCAAATATCACAAGCACTTGGTCTTTATTGAACTCTATGTGTAGAATTTGTGGCTGCAATATGAGTCTTCACCGGTTTCTAAACCGTTGAGGACTCATATTGACAATTCAGATTGTACAAAAAAAGATCATTGATGATTAATGTATTTTTTACGTATATTTTTACATGTTTACACCCTCACTCTGTCCTCTCAAATTCCGGACTTTTTTTGCGTTCAGCAGGCGCCATTCAAAACCACGTCATCAACTTTCAACCATTTCTGACATAATTTGATATTTTTAATGCATTTACTGATTTATTTTGAGCTAAATGGTCCTGAAATTGAAAAGCACTACAAATGAACTCTGAAAAGGTTGAAACTTGGCATGATATCATCATTTCACCCGCATAGCATGTGCAAAAAAGTAGAGATGGTCACGGCAAAAACTGGATGCACTTCATGTACAAACTGGACAATCTCTTTCGAAGTATCAGGGTTTCGGACGAAAACTCATCTGTTACATCGGCAATTCAAAATTTTAATAACTTATTACAACTCCAGACTTTTTTTGCATTCAGCAGGCGCCATTCAAAGCCACGTCATCAACTTTCAACCCTTTCTGACATAATTTGCTATTTTTAATGCATTTATTGATTTGTTTTGAGCTAAATTACCCTGAAATTGAAAAGCACTACAAATGAACTCTGAAAAGGTTAAAACTTGGCATGGTATCATCATTTCACCCGCATAGCATGTGCAAAAAAGTAGAGAGGGGTCACGGCAAAAATTGGATGCACTTAGTGTACAAACTGGACAATCTCTTTTGAAATAAATAGAAAAAATAAATAAAGCAGAAAAGAAAAAAACTACTCAGAAATAAATAGAAGAAAATAAATAAAGCAGAAAAGAAAAAAAACTATATAAAAAAATTACTCAGAAATAAATAAAAGAAAATAAATAATGCAGAAAAGAAAAAAAACTATATAAAAAATTGTCGGGGCGCTGCCCAGTAAGCCTGCCAGACCTCGGGCGTGGAAATTCAGGCCTAGAAGGGCCAGCAGGCTCACAGGGCAGCGCGCCATATTTAGGCCCAGAAGCCTGCTTTATACAATAGTTCGAAGAAGCAGTCGCGGCTGGTTTTATAAACCAGTGCGCTGCCCTTCGCCCCGCGAGGTGGGACTAAACTTTGCGCCCCTGCCTGACACGCTCCCCCTTTAGTACCGGGTGGTGGCTCCAACCGGTACTAAAGGGGGGGCCTTTAGTACCAGTTGGAGCCACCACCCGGGCCTTTAGTACCGGTTGGAGCCACCACCCGGTACTAAAGGGGGTGCACTTCCCGCCGCTTGGCCTGGCCAAAACAGGCCTTTAGTACCAGTTGGTGTCTTCAACCGGTACTAAAGGTTAATCCTATATAAGAAACACTTTGAAAAAATTCAGTTTTTCATCTTCCACTCCTCTCTGCCGCCGTCCCGCGCCATCGCCGCGCCCGTCCCGCGCGTCGTCGCGGCCCCCGTCGTGTCGTCCCCATCGTCACCGTCCTGTCATCGCCCGTCCCGTCGCGCCGCCGCCCATCGTCCCGCGCCGTCGTCGCCGTCCCTCGCCTCGCCGCATTGTCGCCTTGGATCGACCTCGTCGTCGCCGTCGCCTCGACCTCGCCCGTCTTGTGAGCGCCCTCCCGGCCTCGATCTCCTCTCCTCCACAGCAGCATGGCCGACGACGGCCGCACAAGACACACTACACGCAGCAGCACACACACACACACACACTACACGCGCACACACACACAATTTTTCTGTTTTTAGTTTTTAGTTTTTTCTGTTTTTCATACAATGTTTTAGATGAATTAATAAATTAGATTAGATTAATGTCAAATAGTATATATAAATGTTAGTTATAATATAATGTCAAAGGTTTTTTCTGTTTTTCATACAAATGTTATAAATTTTAGTATATAGAAATGTTAGAAATTTTAGAAATGTTAGAAATTTTAGTTTTAGCTAGATGAATTAGATTAATTTCAAATTGTTAGACGATGATCAATATTTTTTAGTTTCTTATAATTTTAGTTATAGAAATTTAGAATTTGTATATAAGATATCACAATCCAATAATTTAAAAATGTTACATTTGCATATAGTTTTTGTTTTCGACGATGCCCGACCCGCATCCTCGCCGTCGACCCGTTCGCGACGAGACCCATGTCCGGGACTGGGCTCCGCCGGGCTGGCACTGGGAGGTGCTACCTTCAGGGGCGCGCCGCTTGGTGAGGAACCCGGCCCCGGGTCCCGTCGTCGACCCTGATCTCCTTTGGTGGCGTTCGCGTGGGCCACATTCGGTGTAGAGGGAGCCGGTCCCGCCAGAGGTGGTGCGTCGTCGTGTCAGGGAGGAGGACGAGCATGTCCATCGCTAAATGGCTGCTATGGACGTCAGGTTCTCCAATACCTGGCAGGTTCTTTGGGCAGATGACCGGATATATGTGTAACGCCCCGGTTCCGATGCGCCAGGTGTCTGCCAGTTATTCGTCGTCGTTGCCACGTCATTTTCTTGCGTGTTGCATTTTGCCATGTCATCATCTGCATTTTATATCATGTCATCATGTGCATCGCATTGGCATACGTGTTCGTCTCATGCATCCGAGCTTTTTCCCCGTTGTCCGTTTTGCAATCCGGCACTCCTATGTCTCCCGGCGCCCCCTTTTGCCTCTTTTCATGTGCGGGTGTTAAACTTTCTCGGAATGGCCCGAGGTTTGCCAAGCGGCCTTGGTATAGCACCGTAGAACCGCCTGTCAAGTTTCGTGCCATTTGGAGGTCGTTTGGTACTCCAACGGTTAACCGGGTAACCGCAAACGCCTCTTTTGTGTGCAGCCCAACACCCCTTCCAAAGTGGCCCAAAACTCATCAAACTCCCCTCCATGCTCTCGGTCGTTCGATCACGATCATGTGGGCGAAAACCGCACCTCATTTGGAGCCTCCTAGCTCCCTCTACCTATAAATATGTGCTCCCTCCCGGATTTTTCGCGCAGTCCAAACCCTAGCCTCGCTCTCTCTCCGCCGCCGGACACGTCCGCCCGCCGACGGACATGTCCGCCCTCGCCCTCGCCCAACCGCAGCGCGCCACGTGGCGTTCGCCGCCTCCCACCGCCGCCGGCTCGCGAGGCAGCTGGGCCCAGCCCGCCCGCCGCCTCAGCGCCCGGCGCCGCCGCCCGATCGTTTCAAGCGCGCCACGGCCGCTCGCCCGCCGCCGCCCGCCCGGCCGCCCTCCGCCGCCCAGTCGCCTCCGCGCCGTGCCCTTCAGCCTCCTCCGCCCAGCGCCAGGCGCTAGCTCGCCGGAGCACCGTGCCCGCGTCGCCACGGCTCCTCGCCGAACTCCGTCGTCCGCCGCCGTCGCCGCGGATCCGGTCGGGCCGGACCGGATCCGGCCGTCCCCGACCTCCCCGGCACCGTTCCGCGCCCCCACCGACTTCCTCCTCACCGGATCCGGCCTCCCCTCCTCCAACTCCAGCCGCCTCCCTCCTCTCCGGCAAGAACTCCGGCGAACTTCAGATCTGGATCCACGAAGGTTGCCCCCGATTTTCCTAAGTACCCGTAATATTTTGCATTATCATGCCATGTTCATCGCATCATATCTCTGCATTCGTAGCTCCGTTTTGTGTGTGTAATATGTCAAATTGTTCTCCTCGACGAGACATCATTTTGTTCCATCGCATCATGTTCATTTGAGTCCATCTTGATGCCTGAATCTTCGTTGCAAGAGTGCTATATGATGTTAACCTGCTGAAACTGTTATAACTTGATGATTTGTCATTTTTGCCATGATTGATGTGTGCATCCTATGAGGTTGATGTCTACATGTGTTTTGATCTATGCCATGCCATCTTTACAGGGGTGCCATCCATATATTTTTGTGATTCCTGTAGTGAGTGCATCAAGCTTGTTAAGTGGGGTACTTGTTGTTGCTGTTTTGCATGTCTGATTCTGCTATATCATGATGCTATGTTAACCTGGTTCTACAAGTCATTCTGTGCATAATCTGGAGATATTCACTAAGGATGTTTTGATATACATGTCATGCTCTATCTATCCATGCCCATGGTTGCAATTATAGCCTGCTGTAACTTGTTGTAATCTTGCTCTAAAGTTGCTTCATAATGTTGCTGTCAGCCTGTTAACATTAAGTTCAGTTGTTGCCATGTCTTTTCCTAGTGATCCATGTACTCTATGAACTTTCTCTTGCCATGCTTAGCTTGATAAACATGTCTTCTTACTGTGAGTTGCCTCGCCATGCCATGTATTGCTTTGTGGTGAGTGGTTCAGGCTCACTAACATGCCTACTTATTGTTGTTCCTGCCATGTTTGAATCTGTAATATAACTTGCCATGTTTACATGGGTGCCATAATATCTTCTGATCCTTTTTGGCTCATGGTCAGTAAGGGACTTTTGTTCTATGCAATAGGTAGATTCATGCCATGCCTTTTTTTTCCATGATACGTTCCTGTAGCATATTGTTTGATAGCTCTAAACATTGCAACCTGATGTTATTTCTGCTAATGACTGAAACTGTTATTATTTGCAATCTTGCCATGTGTGTTTGAGCATGTTATAGGGATTTCTGGAGATATCTCAGTGTTCATGTTTTGTTATGCTTTACCTGTAAATCATGTCCATGTCTTTTGTTTTCATATTGAGGTGCTGTAGTATATTGTTTTCATGCTTGCTATATGCCTACTTGTTGTTATGGACAGATTGTTATGCCTTGTATAGGGTGTATGTGTTGCACTGTTGCTCCGTTTTGGGTGTGCTATATATGAAACTTGCTTGATTTTGCATGTAGCTTCATATTATCATGTTGCATCCTTGTTTTGAGGTGTTTTCTTGATGTTTGAATGCATTTTGCATCAATGCCATGTTTAACTTGTTTTGCTCATATCTTCTAGGCCGTAGCTCCGAATCTAATGAACTTTATATGTAACTTGATTAGAATTTCGTGTAGATCGTCGTGGTGCATCTTAAATTGATGTTTAACAACTTGAACATAAGGTGCCACCAATGCACCAATCGCCGGATCTGGAGGTGGACCAGATCCACCAATCGCCGGATCTGGAGGTGGACCAGATCCACCAATGCATCCATCCAAACGCGCCTCCGCCATCCCGATCCGCTCCGTACTGGATCCCTCCGTCCCGCTTGACTTTTCGCGAGGGTATAATTCTGCTAAGTCCCCAAATCTACAGTATTTTTATGCCCTGTTCATTGCATCATAACTTGTTGCATACTGCTCCGTTTGGCGTGCATAATATGTCAGGATGTTCACCATGAGATGCTCTTCAATTTGTTACATTGTGCCATGCTTGTTTGAGATCATCTTGATGCCCTAATCATCGTTGCAAGAGTGTCATCTGATGTTAACTGATGTCTGTTATCAGAATATGTTGATTTGTTATTTTTGTTGCATTTGATGTGTGCATCCTATGAGCATGATTTCTACATGTGTTTTGTACTAAATCATGCCATCTTTACAGGGGTGCAATCCATGTATTTTTGTGAGTTGTGTAGTGAGTACATCAAGCTTGTTAAGTAGGGTACTTGCTGTTACTGTTTTGCTAGGCTGAATCTGTTATTTCGTGATGCTATGTAAACCTGCTGCTACTAGTCATTATATGCATAATATGGAGATGTTCACTAAGGTTGTTTTGTTAAACATGTCATGATCTATTCATCCATGCCCCTGGTTGCATTTATGGCCTGCTGTAGCTGGTTGTTATCATGCTCCAAAGTTGCTAAATAATGTTGCTGTCAGCCTGTTAACTTTAAGTTCAGTTTTGCCATGTGCTTTTCTAGTGATCCATGCACCCTATGAACTTGTTCTTGCCATTCTTAGTTTCATAAACATGTCTTCTTACTGTTGGTTGCCTTGTAATGCCATTTAATGCTCTGTGGTGAGTGGTACAAGCTCACCATCATGCCTACTTTTTGCTGTTTCTGCCATGTATGAATCTGTCATATAACTTGCCATGTTTACATGTGTTCCATCATATCTTATGATCCTTTTTGGCTCATGGTCAGTAAAGGACTTTTGTTCTATGCATTTAGTAGTATCATTCCATGCCTTTGTTTGCCATGATACCTTGTTGTAACATGTTGTTTGATAGCTCTAAACATTGCAACCTGATGTTATTTCTGCTAAGCCTGTAAACTGTTATTATTTGCAATCTTGCCATGTCTTTTTAAGCATGTTCTAGTGATTTATGGAGATAGCTCATTGTTCATGTTTTGTCATGCTTTACCTGTACATCATGTCCATGCCTTTTTTTCTTATGTTGAGATGATGTAGCATATTGTTTTGATGCTTGCTAGATGCCTAGTTGCTGTTTTGGACAGCTTGTCCTTTAAACTTGTATAGTGTATGTGTTGAACCGTTGCTCCGTTTGAGTGTGCTCTATATTAAACTTGCTTAGAATTGCATTTAGTTTCATATTATCATGTTGCATCCTTGTTTTGAGGTGTTTGCTTGATGTTTGTATGCATTTTGCATCAATGTCATGTTTAACTTGTTTTGCTCATATCTTCTAGGCCGTAGCTCCGAACTAAACGAACTTTATATGTAACTTGACTAGAATTTCGTGTACATCATCTTGGTGCATTTTAACTTGCTGTTTAACAACTTGAACATAAGGTTCATTCAGATCTGGACTAATTTCGAAATTTGCATATGGGGACTTACCGGAATTGTTATATGTTGTTTCCGGCCTCATTTAAACTTGCTTTGATGTGTTGCTCGTGTTTGCATCATCTCTTGACATGAGTAGCTTCATGTAGTCTTGTCATGCATCATGTTTGTTGTGCATCTTGTCATGTTCAAATGTGGTGTGTTTACTTTGTTGTGTGCTTTCCTCGATAGTTCCCGTTTCGTTGCGATCGTGAGGATTCGTTCGTCTACGCTTGGTTCGGCTTCATCCGTTCGTCTTCTTCATGGACTCGTTCTTCTTCCTTGCGGGATTTCAGGCAAGATGACCGTCACCTTGGATCTCATTACTATCATTGCTATGCTAGTTGCTTCGTTCTATCGCTATGTTGCGCTACCTATTACCTGTTTATCAAACCATCCCAAATTGCCATGTCAGCCTCTAACCTTTGACACCTTTCCTATGCAAACCGTTGTTTGGCTATGTTACCGCTTTTGCTCAGCCCCTCTTATAGCGTTGCTAGTTGCAGGTGAAGTTGAAGATTGCTCCATGGTGGACATGATTTTGTTGGGATATCACAATATCTCTTATTATATTAATGCATCTATATACTTGGTAAAGGGTGGAAGGCTCGGCCTTATGCCTGGTGTTTTGTTCCACTCTTGCCGCCCTAGTTTCCGTCATATCGGTATTATGTTCCTGATTTTGCGTCCCTAACGCGGTCTGGTGATTTATGGGTCCCCTTGACAGTTCGCTTTGAATAAGACTCCTCCAGCAAGGCCCAACCTTGGTTTTACCATTTGCCTCACCACCACCTATTTTCCCTTGGGAGTAATTAACCCAAGGGTCATCTTTATTCAGCCCCCCGGGCCAATGCTTGTCTAAGTGTTGGTCCAAACCAGAGCCACTTGCGGTGCCGCCCCTAGGCAACTTGGGGTATCGTCGGTTGCCGTCGTCTCGCTCATCCGGTGTTGCTCGAGAACGAGATATGTGCAGCTCCTATCGGGATTGTCGGTTTCGGGCGGCTTTGCTGGTCTTGTTTTATTCTTGTCGAAATGTCTTGTAGCCGGGATTCCGAGACTGATCGGGTCTTCCCGGGAGAAGGAATATCCTTCGTTGATCGCGAGAGCTTATCATGGGCTAAGTTGGGACACCCTGCAGGTATAAACTTCGAGAGCCGTGCAGCGGTTATGTGGCGAGATGGGAATTTGTTAATATCCGGTTGTAGTAAACTTGAAGTAAACTCTTCTAAAATACACCAACCGTGTGTGTAACCGTGAGTGTCTCTTTTTCGGGGTTGATCGAGAGGAGAACACGGTTTACGGGTTATGTCGGCGTAAGTAGGAGTTCAGGATCACTTCTTGATCATTACTAGTTGACGACCGTTTCTTTGTTTCTCTTCTCGCTCTCATTTGCGTATGTTAGCCACCATATATGCTTAGCCGCTGCTGCAACCTCACCACTTTACCCCTTCCTTTCCCTTTAAGCTTTGCTAGTCTTGATACCCATGGTAATGGGATTGCTGAGTCCTCGTGGCTCACAGATTACTACACCACCAGCTGCAGGTACCGGTTATGTGATGATCATGACGCGAGAGCGATGTTTGCTTGTTTTGGAGTTCTTCTTCTGCTTCTTCGATCAGGGGATAGATTCCAGGTCGGCAGCCTGGGATAGCAGGGTGGATGTCGTTTGAGCTTCTGTTTATGTTTCATCCGTAGTCGGATGTTGATCTTGTATATGATGTTGATGTATTCTTGTGGCATTCGTGCCTTGTGTTTGTATCCCTATGCATTATGTAATGTTGATGTAATGATATCCACCTTGCAAAAGCGTCTTCAAGATGCGCTTCTATCCTTGGTGGGACCTTCGAGTTCCTTTAGGATAGGGTCGCATCTTGGGCGTGACAATATGATCCTGTGATGGTTCCTTCTCTTTGGGTGTCCACCACCCGCGCCTCAGGAACCGCGAGTGGCCTAGATTCTTCTGTAGTATTCGATCTTTATTAGCTAGCTAGCTAGTGATGTATTCTATATAATATTCGATATGATGTATTCGAGATTATATATATTATTAGAGACGATGTATTCGAGATTATATATTATTCGAGACGATGTATTCGAGATTATATATTATTTGAGACGATGCATTCGAGATTATATATTATTCGAGACGATGCATATTATGTACTATGATTCAGTTTTTCCTTATTGATTGCATCCATGCATTGTAATTTGAATACTAAATTATTTTATATTTCTTCTGGATTAGTTAAATAAAAGCTATGGCGGACAATACCGGCAGAGAGGGAGAAGAGACCCTGTTCGAGATCATACGCAGCCCTCGCAGGCCAGATGATCAGAATGAAGACTATGACGGCTCCGAATATCTGAACAATACCGGGGAGGGTGATGATTTGATATTCGATCGCGACGACCGGATTGATGAAGTCATGAACTATGATTATGATGACACTGACAATGTTGATCTTGAAATAACAGAGACCGGCGAGGTATATTTATATAAGCAGGCATCTGGTGATCATCACATGTTTTAATTGATTTGAAGATATATTAACGAATCGATCTTTCTTCTTTCAGCCCTCCGGATCGAGCAAATCTGCTTCTACAGGCAGCAGGACAGTGCGAGGCCCGGGCAAAAAGTTGAAGGAGGGCGTAAAGTACAACATCGATGCCATCAAAGCTAATGGCGAACCACTAGCGCCTAAGAACATTGCGAACAAGTTCGTTCGTCAGTGTGGAGTTCTTGTGAAGGACCAACTCCCGATCTCCATTCAAGAATGGAAAGAGCCAGCAAAGAAACGTCCAGATGTTACTTGGGTCGAAGATAGAGCAAAAAAACACTTTGGGAATCTCTCATGGAACATTTCACCCTACCAGATCATTTCACTGATGCAGATGTGCAGAAAGTCAAGGACGCAACTCTTAAGAAGATGGCAATTGCATTCAACACCCACAAGAAAATTTTATGGGCCAACTACGTCGAAGGAGGAAAGAAGACACCAGAATTCAAGGGAACAATGGAGAAGCAAAGAGAACACTGGCCCACTTTCATGAAATTCAAGGAATCAGAATTATCTAAGGAACGATCGAGAAAAAACAAGGCCAATGCTGCAAAAAAGAATCAGTTCCATAGGCTGGGGCCAGGTGGCTACGCGGTGGCAATGCCTAAGTGGGATCTCTGTTGGAAAAGGCGGTGCCTAGGAGGCGCTTAGGCACGCCTAGGCGCTAGGCAATGGCCAAACGCCTCGCCTAGGGCATAAATGGAGGTCTAGGCAGGGCAAGCAAGGATTGGCTATCCAAGCAAGACATCATGCCACATCTTGCACCGATATGCCAAACGGATTATATTCCAATGGTAGTAGACGGTAATAACTTATTTATATGACCTAAACTAATATCAACACCCATATAATAATCACAAATATACTACGAGTAAAAACTATATTACCGCCTAGGCCGCGCCTAGGGCGCTTAGGCACCGCCTAGGCACTAGGCGAAGGCCAACCGCCTCGCTTACGCCTACCGCTTTTTCCAACCTTGAGTGGGATAAGTCTGAGCAAGAGATGCTGGATGCAGAGGTCACTCCCATTAGAGGCTGGCCCCAGTGCGTAACTTGGTTCTATGCACATGGGGGGGGGGCGTTGGACCCGAAGACAGGCCTGGCTTCGAAGAAGGCAAGTCTAAAAGGAGCTGAAGATAAGTTACTTGAAGCAATAGAAGATGCTCGAAAGGGGGTGTTAACGCCCAACAGAGAGAACGACGAGCTTACGCGCGCCCTGGGAAATCCCGAACACCCGGGAAGAACACGAGGCAATGGCGTTGTTCTGTGGTATGAGGGCTTTTCGGAATGGAACACCGACTACAGAAGCCGTGCAAGAAGGAAGATTGAGGAGGAGAAGAAGATGAAGCTGGAGGAGGAGCAGAGGAGGAAGCAGAACGCCTTCAAGGCCTAGAATCAGCGCACGCGGACTTGGCACTTAAATTCTAGCGGCAGCAGCAGCAGATCGACTCACTTAGCCAGGAAAGGGGGTCTCACTAGCGGCAGCAGCTAGCGGATGATCCAGCATTGGATAGCACCGTCCCATCCATGCTGAGAAGCAGCGTTGGTTTCGTCCAGGGCGACACATTGCTGGATAGATACCATGTGGATGACATCATGGAGAGCACTAACTGTGAGCTACACTTCAAAATGAAGAACATATCCATGAAGGTGGCGGACGTCGTTGCTTATACAAATCCCCCCGAAGCAACCTTCCATTGCAACCCGATTCCAGTCGGCTATGCTCGTGTCGTGGTTGATGAGGTGGTGGACCAATATTCGGGGCTAGATCTTGACATTCCTGGAGGTGACGAGGAGCACACACTTGGAGAGGTCATACATCGTATCATCCTATGGAGAAATGATTGCATCATCTTTCGAAGGCCACCGACACCGCGTCGTCATCTGACTCCTCCTTGACGTGAGGCCACTCCTCCTCCTCCAAGTCTAGCACAACAGTAGGCCACTCCTCCTGCTTCAAGTCTGGCACAGCGTGAGGCCACTCCTCCCGCTACAAGTCCGACACCGTGTGAGGCCACTCCTCCTGCTTCAAGTCTGGCACAGCGTGAGGCCACTCCTCCTGCTTCAAGTCCGACACCGCGTGAGGCCACTCCTCCCGCTTCAAGTCCGGCACAGCGTCAGGCCACTCCTCCTGCTCCAACGCAGCCACGTCAGCCGTCTCCGCCGCCTCAGCAATCGGGGAAGAGTGCCACCGCAGCTATGGTGCATAGCGGTACGAGTCGAGGTAGTACAAGAGGTACAGGCGGAGGCAAGTGATATAAATATGGTCCAAGCCTCGCTCCTCTTCCTCAGAGGCCTTACGACATGACCAAGGAGCAAAACGCAGCCATAGTGAAGTCCCAAGTGGACGCCCATTTTGGACTGAAACTGGCACCACCGCCAAGGGAGAGAGTGCCTAAGGAAAAGATTGACCACTTTATTCGTATGGCTAGACCACTAGCTCCCAAGCCTGTTGCCTCAGACTATGAGCGCCAAATCAGGAAGGCACATCGAGCACGAGTACAGAAGGAGTCGAGCTCGAGCTCGTGCCAAGTTGCAAAAATCTTTGGAAAACCGTTCCCTTTGGGAGAACAGCGGCATAATCGATCCCCGCTTGTTGTGCCAACAACACATAAAAGTACCGGCGCCCTATATATATGTGGGCAAACCGTTCCCCAGCTGGGCAATCTGGTAATAACCGAGGAGCATATAATGCAGGCTGAAATGCTCGGTATCACTGTTGGACAACTCCTTGAGATCGCCCATGTCTTCGCTTAGAGAGGAGGAAATAAAACGGAAATATGTCCGCGGCGAACCTTTGGTCGAGCCCGAGGTCTAGAACCTCCCAACGAGAATGTATGAATTGCATCAATGGTACATGAAAATTTGCAAGACCCACAATCGAGAGTCCCTCATGGTGAAGTCAAGGAAGAGGATTACTTCCATAAGCTAGCTCTATCTATTGAGTATACAGAACTGTTTCAGTTATTCAATTATGATGCACTCGACAAATCTATCGTCAGTTGCTATTGTCTGTAAGTGATTTCTTTCTGTAATTTAAGTCTCAAGCTAGCTGTAGTGCTCTCGTTGATCATTACCTGTAGTTATCCTCACTATACTCTTTTATGTGGTATTATGCAGGATGAAGATGTCCGAAATGAGAAAAGTTGGACGCTATGGCATTGGGTTCATTGACCCAAATACCATTAATGAAGAGACATGGTCATATGAATACTATAAACAAGAAGTAGAGAATAACACGCTAGAGTTCTTGAAGCGCCTCAATACCAATGCAGATATACTACTTCCTTACAACTTCCAGTGAGTCACACTGTCTTGTACTACAAATTTTGTTTTTGTTACTAGCTAGATGTTAATAAGTGTATAGGGTTTAGGGTTAGTTGATGAGTGTTATGCACATGTCCATTTAATTTATACATGCAAACGTGCGCATGCAGGTACCACTGGATCTTGTTAGACATTAAAGTTAAAGAAGGAAAAGTTGAAGTATTGGACTCACTGCTTAAAAAATCTAAAGAGTACTCAATCGTGAAGGGGATAGTCAACAGGTAATTTCAATCATTATATATATATATATATATATATATATATATATATATATGTCCTGATATCAACTAATTAATAACTCCTTCATTCATTTTCTTTGCCGGCGGGCCGGCAGGGCTTGGCAAAAGTTCATCAAATACGTTCCAGGCCCGTTTAGAGAAAATATGTATTGGTATCGACCCACGGTAATTAATTATGTAGTACTAGCTAGCTAGCTACCATGCAATCTCTTTAATTCTAGTTTCAGTACCATTACTTATTATCTGATTGAACTATATTCTCGTACAGGCCATGAAGCAGGAGCCGGAGAATGATTTATGTGCATACTACGTTTGCGAGAACATTCGCATGATGACGTTCGAAAGGAGCATATTCAATGATATATATATATATATATATATATATATATATATATATATATATATATATATATATATATATATATATATATATATATATATATATATTCACACATTCGCCTATTCTGCTAATATTAGCAGAATAACTATTATGATAACACTTCCGTACTGCACGCTCAAGCAAGTGCACGTCATTATTTGAACCAAGTGTGCTGCACAACTCAAGCGAGTGAACTTCGTGCCAAAAAAAACTGCACGCGTTGTTTTTTGGTACTGTTTTCGCTCTAGTTTTTTAACCCCTTATCGGAACGACGCATATAATATATCGTTGGAAAGCTATGGATTATGCGCAACTTTGCCATGTTGAACACTTTTCGAGGTTTCTCACGGTTTAAGAGCAGTTTTGAAAATGGTGCGGCGGATGACGAGTGGCAGCGAATGTTTTTTCGTGTTTTTTTTCTTAACCGCTTGTCAGAATGAAGCAAATGATACGCCGTTGGATAGATATCGTCGAGGCGCATCTTTTTCATATATAAATTTTTCTCTAATTCGTTGCGGTTTAAGAGCAGTTTCAAATTTACTAAATCGCGGAATTCTGTTTTTCAAATTTTCGGTATTGTTTTTGCTCCAGTTTTTGAACCGCTTGTCAAAAAGAGGTGTGTGATACGCTGTTGGAAAGCTACGAACGAGGCGCACCTTTCTTATGTTGAAATATTTTTGAGATTCCTTATGGTTTTAAGTTAATTTTGAAAATCGTGCGACTGACGACGAGTGGCAGCGGCCGTTTTTCACGAAATTTTTACAAACCGCTGATCGGAATGATTCAAATTATATGCCATTGGAAACATATCATCGAGACGCAACTTTTTCATGTAGAATGCTCCCTCTAATTACTTACGGTTTAAGAGCAGTTTTAAAAATACCAAAACACGGACACTCTGTTTTTTGCGGCACCCAAATCATCGCGTGTACTGCATCAGACAGATGAACGCACTGCTTCAGACCGCAAAACCGCACTGCATCATACAGTCAGGTGAACTTGCTGGTTTCTTTTGTCGGGAGTTAACTTTCTCACACGAGTTTTTGTGAGTGTTTTTCAACATTTTTTTGGAACGAGTGGACCGCGGTGACAAGGGCAAGTGAACCACAACCTTATGTCAAAGTGAGCTACATAATTGTTTTGTCTTTCTTAATTTCTTTGTAAATTCATCTAGACTACATGGTCAATATTAGTGCGCTACATGGTTAGTGTTAGTGAGCTGCATCAATTTTTTCTTGTGTTCGTCTTCTCCTGCAAAATATAGTTTAACGCTACATAATTGTTTTGTCTTTCTTAATTCCTTTGTAAATTCATCTATACTACATGGTCAATATTAGTGAGCTACATGGTTAGTGTTAGTGAGCTGCATCAATTTTTTCTTGTGTTCGTCTTCTCCTGCAAAATATAGTTTAACTGAACGGAGAAGCATGTGTGTATTTGCATCAGAGCAATCATGAGCTTCATTGCTTTTTTGTTTTTGCGAAGTGCACCGCCAAGGTTTTCTTAATAAGCTGCATCGATGTCCATACAAATTTGCAAAGAAAAAATTTCCTCCAAAATAATAAAAAGTGATCTCCTCTGTACAACTTTTTTTACAAAGTGAATTCCTTTGTACTATGCCCTGTACTGCAATTCTGTCGTTCATTGCGATGCAAAACACATCAAAATTCCTCAAATCAAAACAACAAAACAAGGGACAACAGAAAAAGTAAAAGCACAACCAAGGCCATCTGAACCATGCATGCAGCACATCCGAGCTGCACTCCAGGGCCATCTAAACCTCGCATGTACGTGGCATCTCTGGTCCAGAATCGCCAAATGAACCACACAATCATGACAGCGTCAGACGGCGTGGCCGAAACAGCAGTCCTGGGAAGATGCAAAGTCGATCGGGGAAGTGAGGGCGGCGGGGTTGGCGTGAGCGATTCACCGGGGAGGAGACCCTACTGCATGACGGTTGCGATGATGTACTGCATGCAGTGGTACTCCTTTTCTTGCTACGAAAAATAGCAAGAACATCAGCAGACAGAGTGAGCCGCAGCACACATATGAGCGAACCTCTCAAAAAGGCAGAAAATTTTTCTAAGAAAATATGAACTTATAGTTCCCTAGATAATTAACATCCCTTTTTCTAAATCAAAAAGTGAATTGCAATTGGGATACAAGGGAGCTCTGGAAGAACATACAAGGGGAGGTTGATGCAGTGCAGTACCTCATGGAGGCGGACGTCCGGGAAGTCGAGGGAGGAGCTGGATCCCGTTGGGAGGGACAGGGGGAAGAACCCTCATACCTCTTCTCTAAAGCAAACCATGGAGGGTACGTGCGAGATGTATTGCCGATGTCACCACCTTCGTAGTCGACGCAGGGGGGTGGACGGCACACAGTGCTGCGATGTGCTACGGGAGGCTCACCATGCGGACTGCAGCGAGCGGGGAGAGTACTGCAACCTAGCGCCGGCGACGTGCTGCGGACGCCTACCCGTGGCGGAATGCATCGAGTTATCAGACTTTTCCAGATGGCCGAGGGAAGGGTCGTGGATGCCGTCGTCCATGCCGCGGGGTTGGAGATGCCCGGATCCAGCGATGGCAGAGCGCCCGATGCAAGCGTTGACGGGGATCGGGGGTTGGTTCCTATCCAACCCAGGTGAGAAACAACAGCGCCGGTGGCCATAGCTCCAATGGGAGGTGGCCGTCGCGTGGTCAGGTGCAGGCCGGCGATAGCAACCCGCGGAGGGGGGGGGGAGTTGCTCGATGGGGCCGCCCTGCCGGAGAGGGAGAGGAAGACACTAGCCCCGGCGGCGTTGCCATGGTGGAAGGTGGTGGGGCGGGTGGATCCGGCAGAATGTGACGCCCTGAGACCGACGCTCCATAAGACTTCCAGCTATTCCGAGTTTTGTCGTGTGATTTGTTTTGTTTGTGCATTCATCATGCCATCTCTTGCATTGCATCATGTCATCATGCCATCATATCATTATTTTTAAAAAAACTCATCTAAATAAATTGTATGGATCTTCGACCCATTTAAATTGAGGGAAACGCACATGGTGATTTCTCTTTATAACAATTACCCTCCCATTATTATTAGGGAGGTATATTAAAATATTCCATTAAATTTGGAATTCACCATAATACACTTGCAAAATATTCCATGCCTTTGTTATCTCAATTCTTGGTCTCCAACTTTGCCCATAAATTCTTTCATCGCTTTCCCAAGCTCCTCCAAAATTCTCAACATTTTGGCCACTTCTAAACCTCGTTCTAGTTCAAACCATTTGAATTAAATTCAAATGAGTTTGAATTAAACTCTTCCATCGCGGGAAACTTCTTTTCTTGGGCTAAGTATAATTCTTAGACTCTGTAGGAGAAGTTTTAGCCTTTTCCAAAACCCCTAGCTATTTCTTTCCTTCCCTTTTCCTTCTGTCTATTTTTCTGTAGGTGGGAAATAGCGAGAAGGTTGGCCTTTTTGCTCCGAAGCTGCAACCAGCCCATCTAGCCTCCTAGGCCCAGCCTCCAAGGCCCATCCGCAGCCCAGCCGGTGCCCTGTTAACCCTAGCCCCGACCCCCTCCTCTCGATCTCTCCCTCTCGTCCTCCCACACCGCCGCCACTCACACACCCGCATCACGCCCGATCCCCTCGCTCCCGCATCCGCGCGCCTCCAGTGCGAGACCCGCGCTCCGCCCTCGCCGGAGAAGAGAACCAGGCCGGAGCCCCGCCGGCCTCCTCACCGCCGTCGCGCCCCCTTCCATCAGCAGCCGCGCCCTCGTCCCGTCCCCTCTGCCTCCTCCTCGTCGCCTGCTTTCGCCGCCAACCACCGCAGAACCAGGCCGCTGCCGCGCCATCTCGCCTCCTCCTCACCTCACCATGCGCCGGCATCGGTGTCATAATTGTTTTCGACTGTGAGAATTCTTTCACCCATCCGGGGCATTTCAGGAGTCTTTTCAGTTTGATTCTCCGGAGCCATCATCTCAGAATTATTCATTCTCAGCGTGTAGTTGTTGTTCTCCAAATCTTACCGGTGCATCATTCAAGTATTCTCTAATCAGTTCATGATCTCTTCGCTCTCATGTATCTAAATTATGTCAAGTATCTTTATTCGTTTTCTAATTATTCTCGGTGAATTGTGCCTTTGCTACGTTCATTTTCAATTCTTACGGTGGTTCGTTCAAGATTTCACTTCCTTCGTTATCATATCAATTTATTCGCCGTTTCCAAATCCCACCGGTGGTTCCATCAATACCTTCTTAAATTTGCGCTATATCTCTCTTAATCCGTTGCTTGTCATCTATTTAAATTGGTGAAGGATACGCATAACATAATTCTTATTTTTGTTTCATCCAAGTGATTAATCCTTTCCTTCGGAGTTTGTTCAGGAGGAATAAATTCTTGGCTTCTTGTTGTTCATCTTTCTTCCAGAGTTCCAAGTTTTCCGCATTATCTCGTCGCGAAGCTCCATCTAAATCTTCGCAAGGCTTCACCTTGTGTTTTCAACTTCTCTTTCTTTCTATCATCCTTTTATTACCAGAGTTCTTCATGGAGGCTCTACATGGTGGGTCGTCAAGGATTCTTTTCATTCTTCAATTGTTCTTCAAGATTTCTCTTGAAGTTAAGATCAGCCAAGCTATACTCTAAAAATAAACATGGTGCTCAACACATGTTTTGTTTTGAGGAGCTCAAGTATTCTTCATCTTGCATTCCAAAGTGCAATTCTCTCTATCTTATCTTTTGAGATGGTGTTATGTCATTCTTGATAATTTCCTTCGCGTTTCATGATTCACAGATTTTCAAGAGTGACATAATTAAATCCATCATTTTCTCTTTGTTCAAGAGATCTTTTCAACCATCAACCTCGTTGTTGGAGTTATCTTGTGTCATATTTCACCTAAAGCCTTCCCTAAGGAATGCTGCTATTGTGGTGCTTATCAATGATCTAAGTTATCTCTCTATCATCTTGGTGAAGAAGTTTTCATCTTCTTGTTGATCTCAATCCAATCAAGCTGTTTCCGTTAGTGGCGGGTTGTCACCTCATAATTTTGAGATGTGTTCCATAAGCCCATAACAAGCTTGTTCCTTTCGTTGTTGATAATCCAACAACTCCGTTCTAGCATTTCTTGTAAGAGGTCTCTTTCAAGATCTTGTTTCCCTTCGTTCATTCCATTCCATTCCATTCTTTCATTTCTTCCGGAGGCATTGTGATGTTGCTCTCTTCGACCCATCATCTTGTTTTGTCAAGATCATGTTCTTCTCCTTGCTTCTCCGTTTAGCCGGAGTGTCGTGTTTTCATTCGAGCTCTTTCATCTTATCAAGTCTTGAATCTCTTTTCAACCGGAGAGCTGTCTGAAATCGTTCTTACCCCTTGTGCCATTCTTTCAATAGTTCCGGAGGTAGTGTGTTGTTGATCTCATCAAGTATCCTCTCATCTTGTCAAGTTCATGTTCTATTCCGTCCATGTTCAACCGGAGTGCTGCCCGAATTCTTCCTCTCTCATCTTGTTTTAACCGGAGTGGTTTTGAATTCTATCTTGTCCATTAAACTCTTGATGCATGTCTTTGCAACCTTCAAGTTCTCGTAATGTTCCTTGTTCCTCTTTTCTAACGGATTGTTTGCAATCTTGTTCATTTCTGTTGTACTCTTTCTTTTAAATTATTCAACCTCTCAAGGTTCTTTGGTTTCACTCATTTGTCGAAGAAGCAACTAAGTTTTACCTCTTCTCTTCCTCTTCCGTTTCTCTCCGGCGCCATCCTAGATCTCGGGACGAGATCTCTTGTAAGTGGAGGAGTGTTGTGACGCCTCGAGACCGATGCTCCAGAAGACTTCCAACTATTCCGAGTTTTGTCGTGTGATTTGTTTTGTGTGTGCATTCATCATGCCATCTCTTGCATTGCATCATGTCATCATGCCATCATATCATTATTTTTAAAAAACTCATCTAAATAAATTGTACGGATCTTCGATCCATTTAAATTGAGGGAAACGCACATGGTGATTTCTCTTTATAACAATTACCCTCCCAATATTATTAGGGAGGTATATTAAAATATTCCATTAAATTTGGAATTCACCATAACACACTTGCAAAATATTCCATGCCTTTGTTATCTCAATTCTTGGTCTCCAACTTTGCCCATAAATTCTTTCATCGCTTTCCCAAGCTCCTCCAAAATTCTCAACATTTTGGCCACTTCTAAACCTCGTCCTAGTTCAAACCATTTGAATTAAATTCAAATGAGTTTGAATTAAACTCTTCCATCGCGGGAAACTTCTTTTCTTGGGCTAAGTATAATTCTTAGACTCTGTAGGAGAAGTTTCAGCATTTTCCAAAACCCCTAGCTATTTCTTTCCTTCGCTTTTCCTTCTATCTATTTTTCTGTAGGTGGGAAATAGCGAGAAGGTTGGCCTTTTTGCTTCGAAGCTGCAACCAACCCATCTAGCCTCCTAGGCCCAGCCTCCAAGGCCCATCCGCAGCCCAGCCGGTGCCCTGTTAACCCTAGCCCCGACCCCCTCCTCTTGATCTCTCCCTCTCGTCCTCCCACACCGTCGCCACTCACACACCCGCATCGCGCCCGATCCCCTCGCTCCCGCATCCGCGCGCCTCCAGTGCGAGACCCGCGCTCCGCCCTCGCTGGAGAAGAGAACCAGGCCGGAGCCCCGTCGGCCTCCTCGCCGCAGTCGCGCCCCCTTCCATCAGCAGCCGCGCCCTCGTCCCATCCCCTATGCCTCATCCTCATCGCCTGCTTCCGCCGCCAGCCGCTGCCGCGCCATCTCGCCTCCTCCTCACCTCACCATGCGCCGGCACCGGTGACCTCCACCTCCAGCCGTGCCGTAGAGCAAGCCGCTGCCGTCCGCCTCGCCGCGTTCCCCTTCGCCTTCGTCACCTCAAGTTCCGCGCCCGAGCCCTCTGCTCGACCAGGAGCTCGTCACCTCCAGCGCCTCTACATGTCCAAGCCCCCTGCCCCGCCTCTGCTTCGTTCGAGCGGGGAGGAGGATGCGCCTCCGCTCGCCCGCATCGACCAGCGCCAAGTCCCTGCCGCCGGCCTCCTGTCTTGCTTCTTTTGGACCAGCAAGAACGCTGCCAAGAACCGTATGCGGACACATCGTCTCCAGGATTTTTCGCCAAGTACCTCTACGTGCGGACTCGCCAAATACTCGACCCAGATGCGCCAAGTTTGACTATGAACGGCTGCATGTCCGACCCGGTATTCGAACTTCAAGCGCCAAATCCACTACTGTTGTCGTGCATCCGAAAAGACCAAGTGTACGACTACGCCCGGCGATGCGGCAAGCCCCTCCACGATGACCCGCCAAGACCCTGAACAACTACCGCCGCCGTAGTGTACCACTACTTCCACTACCGTCACGAGAACGACTACTTCCTCTACATCGTACCGAACCCGAACCGCTCCGAAAATGCACGCTTCAAAGGTATAATCCCAAGATGATCACCCGTGGACCGAACGCATGTGTTTTATGAGATGCTCGTGTTTGCACCGTGATCGAATTATCGCTTGCGATGCCCCTCTTTTGCCATGCCACCGACACGTGGGAACCCGGTATCCGGGATCACCCCACCTTCTTTTGCATGTTCCGTACGTCCACACTTTCTTTTGCACCGACATCTCTACAAGTTGTCGGATCATCGAAATGTTGCCGTGGCACCATTTCCGTTGTCGTTGCCGTGGCACCCCTTTCGTTCCGCCATGGTGACCAAATGTTTCATATCTTGCTCATGTCAACATTTTCATAAAAATTGCTTAAAACTTGCATATGTCATCCGCATCATGTTAACAACATTTAAATGGTTAAAGTTGTTGTTGTTTTAAACTGCTAAATAACATATGGGGATTTTTCAGAATTGTTGTTTGTTGTTCCGGCCTCATTTAAACTTGCCTAAATAGTTAGTTTACTTATGCTTCACCTCTTGTCATGTTTAACAACATGTAATATTGTTGTGTTCCTAAACGAGAGCGAACTAAATAACTCGAATGTGGTGTCTTGTCAATATGCAACTCGTTGCATATTGAGCTCCACTTAACTTGTAGTATAGTTTGTTGCACTTTGCCATGACATGCCTCATTAAACCGGACATGCATCATACTTGATTGTGCATCATGCCATGATTATGCTTGTGTGTTTACCATGTTGTTTGCTTCTTTCCGGTTTGCTTCTCTCGTTAGCTTCGGTTTCGTTCCGGAGTTGTGAGGATTCGTTCGACTACGTGGGTTCGTCTTCTTCTTGGATCGTTCTTCTTCCTTGAGGGATCTCAGGCAAGATGACCATTACCCTCGATATCACTTCTATATTTGCTTGCTAGTTGCTTCGTTCTATCGCTATGCTGCGCTACCTATCACTTGTTTACCATGCCTCCCATATTGCCATGTCAGCCTCTAACCTTTTCACCCTTCCTAGCAAACCGTTGTTTGGCTATGTTACCACTTTGGCTCAGCCCCTCTTATAGCGTTGTTAGTTGCTGGTGAAGTTGAAGATTGCTCCATGATGGACAGGATTATGTTGGGATATCACAATATCTCTTTTTTTAATTAATGCATATATATATTTGGTAAAGGGTGGAAGGCTCGGCCTTATGCCTGGTGTTTTGTTCCACTCTTGCCGCCCTAGTTTTCGTTATACCGGTGTTATGTTCCTTGATTTTGCATTCCTTACGCGGTTGGGTGTTATGGAACCCCTTGACAGTTCGCTTTGAATAAAACTCCTCCAGCAAGGCCCAAACTTGGTTTTAACATTTGCCACCTAAGCCTTTTTCCCTTGGGTTCTGCAGACTCAAGGGTCATCTTTATTTACCCCCCTGTGCCGGTGCTCCTCCAGTGTTGGTCCAAACTAGAGCACCATGGGACCATTCCTTGGCAACTTGGGTTACGTCGGTACTCAGACGCTTTGCTTATCCGGTGTGCCACGAGAACGAGATATGTGCAGCTCCTATCGGGATTTGTCGGCCTGGCGGGTGGTCTTGCTGGTCTTGTTTTACCATTGTCGAAATGTCTTGTAAACCGGGATTTCGAGACTGCTCGGGTCTTCCTGGGAGAAGGAATATCCTTCGTTGACCGTGAGAGCTTGTGATGGGCTAAGTTGGGACACCCCTGCAGGGTATAAACTTTCGAGAGCCGTGCCCGCGGTTATGTGGCAGATTGGAATTTGTTAATGTCCGGTTGTAGAGAACTTGACACTTGACTTAATTAAAATGCATCAACCGCGTGTGTAGCCGTGATGGTCTCTTTTCGGCGGAGTCCGGGAAGTGAACACGGCCTTTGTGTTATTATTGTGCGCAAGTAGTTTCAGGATCACTTCTTGATCACTTCTAGCTTCTCGACCGTTCCGTTGCTTCTCTTCTCGCTCTTATTTGGGTATGTTAGCCACCATATATGCTTAGTGCTTGCTGCAACTCCACCTCATTACCACTTCCTACCCATAAGCTTAAATAGTCTTGATCTCGCGGGTTTGAGATTGCTGAGTCCTCGTGACTCACGGATACTATCACAACGATTGCAGTGCCGATGATACCCGGTCACGGTGATGTATCCGAGCTCAGATGGGAGCTCAACGAAGATCTTGGTCGTTGCTATGTTTCGTTTCATATTGATCAGTAGTGGAGCCCAGTGGGGACGATCGGGGATCTAGCAGTTGGGTTATCTTCTTTTCTTTTGGCTTCATCCGTAGTTGGACTATGTGTGTACTCTGAATCATGTATGAATTATATGTTCATTGTGTGAAGTGGTGATTGTAAGCCAACTCTTTATCCCATTCTTTTTCATTACATGGGATTGTGTGTAGATGACCCTTCTTGCGACAAAACCACCATGCGGTTATGCCTCTAAGTCGTGCTTCGACACGTGGGAGATATAGCCGCATCATGGGTGTGACAAGTTAGTATCAAAGCCATCCCCGACTTAGGAGCCCCCTGCTTGATCGAATCGCTGGCGTTGTTGAGTCTAGAACAAAAATGTTTTGAGTCTTTGGATTATATATATCGGAGAGTAGGATCCTTTTTACACCTCAGTCCCTTCGTCGCTCTGGTGAGGTCTCCTGACATAGATGTTTTGTCTTTCCTCGCCTCAAATTTCACTAATTTTTTTTAGGATCACGCGGGTATCTTGGGATCGTTCCGATATTCTTATGACGAGAACATTGTTCTTGGTGCTTCCTGACATTTATGGGTTGTGGCAGTGTCCCGAGGAGTTGAGCTCCGAGGTGTTGTCGTCATAATTTTATCGTTGCAGATTACGGAATACACGAGTTTAGCCGACATCGAAAATCTCTTTTATGCAGTTGTTCGTGAGATAACCTCGACGCCACCGATCTTTGGGGAGTTCGGGAGTATTGCCATAGCTCGTATAACGGATGCTTTTCGAAGGTTGAGCTACACGATTTCTGAAGGTTTCTTGGTTATGTGTTGACGGATGGATACAGCTTGGATGTAGGGATTGTTAGTTTTGGGTGAGATATATATTGCTTCCCCTGTATCCCCAACACCAGATTGCATAACCAGAACGTTTCGGGAGTTTATAAGTGGGGATTCAAGTAGCTCCTAGAATATCTTTCCGACAGATGCCTGATATGGGATTGGGTAAATCCCTATCATATGCATTTGTTCTGGCTTATTTCTGCAAGCCAATCCTTTGTTTTGTTTTATTTGTGGTATTCGAGTTGCTTCGAAGTCAAATGTTGAAACCATACCTTTCCTAAATGGTGTTCTCATATTGTGTGAATACTAATCCTTCTTGATCATCGAGATTGTCATGTCAATTCTTTCCGACCGTTGTGCTTCTCTTCAAGTGGATCCGATCATTTCAACATCCGCAAGATCAATTCTAAGTTTTTTCTCAACGGTATCCATTCCATCTGCCCAAGTTGCATTTGTTTTTCCCACCCTTCCACCCTTTTTTCTTCAAGGACTCAGATTTCGTAATCAAATATCCTTTTATTGATGGGAAGTCTCTCCATTCTTTTCCGTCAATGTTCGTATCCGGCGATTCTCAGGATGATACTAACAGAGCTTCAAGTTCATCATTCTCCATTCTCGTATTCTTTTCTGGTGGATTTAATTCAAGTTTCGGTGTTGATCATATCTCTTCCTTTCGTTTCACATATCTTCCCATGTGAATTTCTTATCCAAGGCTCTCTTATTTATTCACCTCTCCCAGTTCATATCCGGAGTGTTGAAGTTATCTCAGAAGATTCGTGTTTTCCATTCCAAATCCGTTCAAGCTATTTGGAGATTGTTATCTCATTCAAGCCATTTAATTCTACCGGTGCAATCTCTATTTCAAGCAATCCTTCAATGATGTTTCTTTCGAGTGGGCCCTAACCCACAGGTCTTTTCCCAGGATCTTACCTGACTCTTCTAATTATCAGGAGCGATTCTCAAATTCATTTCCAAGTTTGACGTAAGAATGAATTTTCATCAGTCCACATGCCTTCTCCAAGGTTGTTTTCAAATTCTTTTCATCTTTGGCTCAACCTTTTTCTTTTAATCTTTCCGGAGTGTCTCAACAATTCATGGTGGTGTTTCTCATCGTCATTCTCGGATTTTGAAGACCGAAGAAGAGTTCCTCTTAAATCCTTACCCGTTCTTCCAGATTCATGGTTCTAGCTTGATGCCATCCTATCATAATTGTTTTTGATTATGAGAATTATTTCACCCATCTGGGGCATTTCAGGAGTCTTTTCAGTTTGATTCTCCGGAGCCATCATCTCAGAATTATTCATTCTCAGCGTGTAGTTGTCGTTCTCCAAATCTTACCGGTGCATCATTCAAGTATTCTCTAATCAGTTCATGATCTCTTCGTTCTCATGTATCTAAATTCTGTCAAGTATCTTTATTCGTTTTCTAATTATTCTCGGTGAATTGTGCCTTTGCTACGTTCATTTTCAATTCTTACGGTGGTTCGTTCAAGATTTCACTTCCTTCGTTATCATATCAATTTTTTCGTCGTTTCCAAATCCCACCGGTGGTTCCATCAATACCTTCTCAAGTTTGCGCTATATCTCTCTTAATCCTTTCTAGAAGAATAAGTAGTATGCCAAATCCGTTGCTTGTCATCTATTTAAATTGGTGAAGGATACGCATAACATAATTCTTATTTTTGTTTCATCCAAGTGATTAATCCTTTCCTTCGGAGTTTGTTCAGGAGGAATAAATTCTTGGCTTCTTGTTGTTCATCTTTCTTCCAGAGTTCCAAGTTTTCCGCATTATCTCGTCGCGAAGCTCCATCTAAATCTTCGCAAGGCTTCACCTTGTGTTTTCAACTTCTCTTTCTTTCTATCATCCTTTTATTACCAGAGTTCTTCATGGAGGCTCTACATGGTGGGTCGTCAAGGATTCTTTTCATTCTTCAATTGTTCTTCAAGATTTCTCTTGAAGTTAAGATCAGCCAAGCTATACTCTAAAAATAAACATGGTGCTCAACACATGTTTTGTTTTGAGGAGCTCAAGTATTCTTCATCTTGCATTCCAAAGTGCAATTCTCTCTATCTTATCTTTTGAGATGGTGTTATGTCATTCTTGATAATTTCCCTTCGCGTTTCATGATTCACAGATTTTCAAGAGTGACATAATTAAATCCATCATTTTCTCTTTGTTCAAGAGATCTTTTCAACCATCAACCTCGTTGTTGGAGTTATCTTGTGTCATATTTCACCTAAAGCCTTCCCTAAGGAATGCCGCTATTGTGGTGCTTATCAATGATCTAAGTTATCTCTCTATCATCTTGGTGAAGAAGTTTTCATCTTCTTGTTGATCTCAATCCAATCAACTGTTTCCGTTAGTGGCGGGTTGTCACCTCATAATTTTGAGATGTGTTCCATAAGCCCATAACAAGCTTGTTCCTTTCGTTGTTGATAATCCAACAACTCCGTTCTAGCATTTCTTGTAAGCGTGCTCTTTCAAGATCTTGTTTCCCTTCGTTCATTCCATTCCATTCCATTCTTTCATTTCTTCCGGAGGCATTGTGATGTTGCTCTCTTCGACCCATCATCTTGTTTTTATCAAGATCATGTTCTTCTCCTTACTTCTCCGTTTAGCCGGAGTGTCGTGTTTTCATTCAAGCTCTTTCATCTTATCAAGTCTTGAATCTCTTTTCAACCGGAGAGCTGTCTGAAATCGTTCTTACCCCTTGTGCCATTCTTTCAATAGTTCCGGAGGTAGTGTGTTGTTGATCTCATCAAGTATCCTCTCATCTTGTCAAGTTCATGTTCTATTCCGTCCATGTTCAACCGGAGTGCTGCCCGAATTCTTCCTCTCTCATCTTGTTTTAACCGGAGTGGTTTTGAATTCTATCGTGTCCATTAAACTCTTGATTCATGTCTTTGCAACCTTCAAGTTCTCGTAATGTTCCTTGTTCCTCTTTTCTAACGGATTTTTTGCAATCTCGTTCATTTCTGTTGTACTCTTTCTTTTAAATTATTCAACCTCTCAAGGTTCTTTGGTTTCACTCATTTGTCGAAGAAGCAACTTAGTTTTACCACTTCTCTTCCTCTTCCGTTTCTCTCCGGCGCCATCCTAGATCTCGGGACGAGATCTCTTGTAAGTGGAGGAGTGTTGTGACGCCCCGAGACCGACGCTCCAGAAGACTTCCAGCTATTTCGAGTTTTGTCGTGTGATTTGTTTTGTTTGTGCATTCATCATGCCATGCATTGCATCATGTCATCATGCCATCATATCATTATTTTTTAAAAAACTCATCTAAATAAATTGTATGGATCTTCGATCCATTTAAATTGAGGGAAACGCACATGGTGATTTCTCTTTATAACAATTACCCTCCCAATATTATTAGGGAGGTATATTAAAATATTCCATTAAATTTGGAATTCACCATAACACACTTGCAAAATATTCCATGCCTTTGTTATCTCAATTCTTGGTCTCCAACTTTGCCCATAAATTTTCATCGCTTTCCCAAGCTCCTCCAAAATTCTCAACATTTTGGCCACTTCTAAACCTCGTCCTAGTTCAAACCATTTGAATTAAATTCAAATGAGTTTGAATTAAACTCTTCCATCGCGGGAAACTTCTTTTCTTGGGCTAAGTATAATTCTTAGACTCAGTAGCGTAAGTTTCAGCATTTTCCAAAACCCCTAGCTATTTCTTTCCTTCCCTTTTCCTACATCTATTTTTCTCAGAGGTGGGAAATATCGAGAAGGTTGGCCTTTTTGCTTCGAAGCTGCAACCAGCCCATCTAGCCTCCTAGGCCCAGCCTCCAAGGCCCATCCGCAGCCCAGCCGGTGCCCTGTTTACCCTAGCCCCGACCCCCTCCTCTCGATCTCTCCCTCTCGTCCTCCGACACCGCCGCCATTCACACACCCGCATCGCGCCTGATCCCCTCGCTCCCGCATCCGCACGCCACCAGTGCGAGACCCGCGCTCCGCCCTCGCCGGAGAAAAGAACCAGGCCGGAGCCCCGTCGGCCTCTTCGCCGCCGTCGCGCCCCCTTCCATCAGCAGCCGCGCCCTCGTCCCATCCCCTCTGCCTCCTCCTTGTCGCCTACTTCCGCCGCCAGCCACCGCAGAACCAGGCCGCTGCGCGCCATCTCGCCTCCTCCTCACCTCACCATGCGCCGGCACCGGTGACCTCCGCCTCCAGCCATGCCGGCGAGCAAGCCGCTGCCGTCCGCCTCGCCGCGTTCCCCTTCGCCTTCGTCACCTCAAGTTCCGCGCCCGAGCCTCTGCTCGACCAGAGCTCGTCACCTCAGGCGCCTCTACATGTCCAAGCCCCTGCCCGCCTCGCCCGTTCGAGCGGGGAGGAGGATGCGCCTCCGCTCGCCCACATCGACCAGCGCCAAGTCCCTGCCGCCGGCCTCCTGTCTTGCTTCTTTTGGACCAGCAAGAACACCGCCAAGAACCGTACACGGACACATCGTCTCCAGGGTTTTTCGCCAAGTACCTCTACGTGCGGACTCGCCAAGTACTCGACCCGGATGCGCCAAGTTTGACTATGAACGGCTGCACGTCCGACCCGATATTCGAAACTCAAGCGCCAAGTTCCACTACCGTTGTCGTGCATCCGACAAGACCAAGTGTACGACTACGCCCGGCGATGCGGCAAGCCCCTCCACGATGACCCGCCAAGACCCTGAACAACTACCGCCGCCGCCGTGTACCACTACTTCCACTACCGTCACGAGAACGACTACTTCCTCTACATCGTACCGAACCCGAACCGCTCCGAAAATGCACGCTTCAAAGGTATAATCCCGAGATGATCACCCGTGGACCGAATGCATGTGTTGTATGAGATGCTCGTGTTTGCACCGTGGTCGAATTATCGCTTGCGATGGCCCTCTTTTGCCATGCCACCGACACGTGGGAACCCGGTATCCGGGATCACCCCACCTTCTTTTGCATGTTCCGTACGTCCACACTTTCTTTTGCACCGACATCTCGACAAGTTGTCGGATCATCAAAATGTTGTCGTGGCACCATTTCCGTTGTCATTGCCGTGGCACCCCTTTCGTTCCGCCATAGTGACCAAATGTTTCATATCTTGCTCATGTCAACATTTTCATAAAAAATGCTTAAAACTTGCATATGTCATCCGCATCATGTTAACAACATTTAAATGGTTAAAATTGTTGTTGTTTTAAATTGCTAAATAACATATGTGGATTTTTTGGAATTGTTGTTTGTTGTTCCGGCCTCATTTAAACTTGCCTAAATAGTTAGTTTACTTATGCTTCACCTCTTGTCATGTTTAACAACATGTAATATTGTTGTGTTCCTAAACGAGAGCGAACTAAATAACTCGAATGTGGTGTCTTGTCAATATGCAACTCGTTGCATATTGAGCTCCACTTAACTTGTAGTATAGTTTGTTGCACTTTGCCATGCCATGCCTCATTAAACCGGACATGCATCATACTTGATTGTGCATCATGCCATGGTTATGCTTGTGTGTTTACCATGTTGTTTGCTTCTTTCCGGTTTGCTTCTCTCGTTAGCTTCGGTTTCGTTCCGGAGTTGTGAGGATTCGTTCGACTATGTTCCTTGCGGGATCTCAGGCAAGATGACCATTACCCTCGATATCACTTCTATCTTTGCTTGCTAGTTGCTTCGTTCTATCGCTATGCTGCCCTACCTCTCACTTGTTTACAATGCCTCCCATATTGCCATGTCAGCCTCTAACCTTTTCACCCTTCCTGGCAAACCGTTGTTTGGCTATATTACCGCTTTGGCTCAGCCCCTCTTATAGCGTTGTTAGTTGCAGGTGAAGTTGAAGATTGCTCCATGATGGACAGGATTATGTTGGGATATCACAATATCTCTTTTTTTAATTAATGCCTCTATATATTTGGTAAAGGGTGGAAGGCTCGGCCTTATGCCTGGTGTTTTGTTCCACTCTTCCCGCCCTAGTTTCCGTCATACCGGTGTTATGTTCCTTGATTTTGCGTTCTTACGCGGTTGGGTGATTTATGGGACCCCCTTGACAGTTCGCTTTGAATAAAAATCCTCCAACAAGGCCCAACCTTGGTTTTAACATTTGCCACCTAAGCTTTTTTCCCTTGGGTTCTGCAGACTCAGGGTCATCTTTATTTACCCCCCCCCCCCCGGGCCAGTGCCCCTCCGAGTGTTGGTCCAGACTAGAGCACCGTGCGGGACCATTCCTTGGCAACTTGGGTTACGTTGGTACATGTACGCTTTGCTTATCCAGTGTGCCCTGGGAACGAGATATGTGCAGCTCCTATCGGGATTTGTCGGCACAGCGGGTGGTCCTGCTGGTCTTGTTTTACCGTTGTCGAAATGTCTTGTAAACCGGGATTCCGAGACTGATCGGGTCTTCCTGGGAGAAGGAATATCCTTCGTTGACCGTGAGAGCTTGTGATGGGCTAAGTTGGGACACCCCTGCAGGGTATAAACTTTCGAGAGCCGTGCCCGCGGTTATGTGGCAGATTGGAATTTGTTAATGTTCGGTTGTAGAGAACTTGACACTTGACTTAATTAAAATGCATCAACCGCGTTTGTAGCCGTGATGGTCTCTTTTCGGCGGAGTCCAGGAAGTGAACACGGTCTTTGTGTTATGATTGTGCGCAAGTAGTTCAGGATCACTTCTTCATCACTTCTAGCTTCTCGACCGTTCCGTTGCTTTTCTTCTCGCTCTTATTTGCGTATGTTAGCCACCATATATGCTTAGTGCTTGCTGCAACTCCACCTCATTACCACTTCCTACTCATAAGCTTAAATAGTCTTGATCTCGCGGGTTTGAGATTGTTGAGTCCTCGTGACTCACCAGATACTATCACAACAGTTGCAGGTGCCGATGATACCAGTGCAGGTGATGTAACCGAGCTCATATGGGAGCTCAACGAAGATCTTGGTCGTTGCTATGTTTCGTTTCGTATTGATCAGTACTGGAGCCTAGTTGGGACGATCGGGGATCTAGCAGTTGGGTTATCTTCTTTTCTTTTGGCTTCGTCCGTAGTCGGCCTATGTGTGTACTCTGAATCATGTATGAATTATATGTTCATTGTGTGAAGTGGCGATTGTAAGCCAACTCTTTATCCCATTCTTGTTCATTACATGGGATTGTGTGAAGATGACCCTTCTTGCGACAAAACCACCATGAGGTTATGCCTCTAAGTCGTGCTTCGACACGTGGGAGATATAGCCGCATCGTGGGTGTTACAGAGAGCCAGGGGCAGGAAGGTGTGGATCCGAGAGCGCCGGCGCGGGACTGGCGGATGTCGGTGAGGCAGGGCCGCGGCGGATCTGGGGTGGGAAGGATGGATCCGGCCGTGGCGGCCAGCGGGAGGTCGTCGGTGGTCGGGAGCTGAGCCATGGCGTAGGGTGGGGCGGCGGGCGCTGGTGGAAGGGAGGTGGCGCGGTGGAGGTGGTGGGGGAGGGAGGTTGTGCGGTGGAGGTGGTGGGGGAGGGAGGGATGTGGTGCGGTGGGAAAGAAAATGAGCAGCCGAAGAAGCAGGGAGGGAAGGGGCCGCGGTGGCTAGGCGGGGGTGTTAGCAGAATAAGGTATGTGTTGTTAGAATAAGACTCTCAAGGGTGTTATCAGAATAGACCCACCCTATATATATATATATATATATATATATATATATATATATATATATATGTGTGTGTGTGTGTGTGTGTGTGTGTGTGTGTGTGTGATCGGTTCTACGAGAAATTCTATTTATATATATGCATAACGTGTACAATATGTAGTATCGTAAAATACCAGCAAACGAAAAAGAATTAAATGGAAAAGGAGACCCTGAACCAAAACCCCCCAAACCTTTTAGTACCGGTTGATATTACCAACCGGTACTAAAGGTCTCCCCGCCCCCGGTGCCGGCTCGTGCCACATGGTGGCCCTTTAGCGGCGGTTCGTGCATAACCGGTACTAAAGAGGGGGACCTTTAGTCCCCACCCTTTAGTGCCAGTTGCAGAACCGACACTAAAGGCTCTTACGAACCGGTTCTGCACTAGTGGTAACACACCATCAAGTCATTAAGCCAGCCATCAGACATCTTGTTGCGCAACACAGTCTTGATGATTTTCATTGATGAGAAGGCTCTTTCAACTGTTGTCGTTGCTACCGGCAATGGCAATGCCAACTCAATGAGGCGATAAACAGCGGAAAACATAACATGCCTTTCAAGTTCAACCATCTTTTTAGTTAGGCTTGCAATATTAATGCCAACTCAATGAGGCGATAAACTGTGCCGGAGTCAGAAGTGGTCGGACTACCGGACCGCTGCTGCCGCCGCCGCTAGGCGCCTAGGCCCCGGCTTGCGCCGCCATCGCTTGCTGCCACGGCGCCGCCGCCCTGGTCAGCCGCCGCTCCTGCCTCCTGGGCTCCTGGCGACCTGGCCAGCCGCCGCCACCACTCGCTAGGGTTGTCGCGTAGTGTCGTGTCGAGGGGTCGAGTAGTGGTCGAGACGAGAGAAAAGCCTAAGTTCGAACCTGGCCAGGCCAGCCGTGACTCGTCGTTTCGTGGGTGGCTGGCTGTCTCGGCCCATCAAGCCACTGGCCGCGTTGGCCCATAAGAACGAGTAAACGACGACGCAACCTTTTCTATTAGCGATCGATGGACAGCGCAGCCTCTGTATCGATGCATACGTATAAAAAATATTTGCTCAAAATTAAGGTATGGCAGGCGCCATACCCTGCCCACCGGGGAGGTCCACCAGTGTGTATATATATATTCCTGTGTCACATAACATAAAAACTACAACTCAATGTCAACAAGCAAATGCCGGTATGCTCTAAAAAGTTACTCCCTCCGTTCCTAAATATAAGTCTTTTTAGATATTTCAATACGAACTACAAATGGATGTATATGGACATATTTTAGATTTTAGATTCACTCATTTTGCTCCGTATGTAGACAACATTGGAATCTCTAAAGCGACTTATATTTAGGAACGGAGGAAGTAAATATTTTTTTGGGACGGTGTGTGTGTGTGTGGGGGGAGGGGGGGGGGGTTGATCACCGGAGGGAGAGTTCTCCGAACTGAATATATTGCTCGAAAGCGGACAAAGCCAACAGTCACCCCTTAGAGCAAGCCATAAAAATGAAGAGGGGACAGTAAATACAATACAACAGTTAATTTTAGGCTATTTTTGTTACTAATATGTATACTCCTACCTCATATATATAACATCAAAATACAACTCAATATCAACAATTGAAGGCTTAATTTGGCATTGCAGTGAATTATGATAAGCTTTTCTAGCCAATTTTGATGTTTAACTACCTTTTTGTACCATAAGTCCAGTAACCCAAACCTAGCCTTAAAGAAAGTAAGCCACTTATCGTAGAGACGGATTAGCTAAAGGGGACCCGAATTTTCAATCTAAGAGTTTCACTAACATCCATCCAATTTCATCTGTCTTTTCCAGTATCGATTTCCACAGATAATGATGAATTCTATCTAAAGCTAATTAGGGAGTTCTATTATCCCGGATTTGTTTGTTTCTTTCTTGCTTTTCATCGGCCTTTTTCGTTTTTCTTTGTTTCTTTCTCGGCTTTCACCGTTTTCATTCTTTCGCGTTGGTTTCTTCCGTTTTTCATTTTCTTTGTTTTTATTGGGTTTCTTTGTTTTTTGTTAATTTTTATGGGTTTCTTTTTTGTTCGACACATGTTAACTATGTTTTCAGTATACATTCAACACTTTTCATATACATAAGAAATATTTTTTAGATGCACGATTAACCTTTTTGAAATATATAATTTACATTTTTTTAAAATTATTTTTTTATGTCTAGTTTTAAACATCGTACATTTTTTATATATAGCTAATACATTTTTCTAATACACGTTAAACTTTTTCAAATACAAGATTAGCATTTTTAATACATTGTCAACATATTTTCTATACACATTTAACATTTTCAAATCTTTGAGTAACATTTTCTAAATACAAGATTAATTTTTTTAATACATGGTCAATTTTTTTTCTATACGCATTTAACATTTTTCAAATGCTTGATTAACATTTTTTTAATACATGATCAACCTTTTGCAAACACATTGTATACTTTTTGTATACATTTTTCGTGTACATGAGAAACATTTTCTCTATACATATTTAACATTTTTCAGACGCGTGGGACGTTTCGGCGCGCTCCAGTGATGGCGGAAAACTAGCGTCTTGTGAGGAAAAAGCGGCAGCTTTCATGGCTATTTTTGGCGCACCGCTTCGGCGCCTTTAAATTCTGGCGCTTCGCCACGCGCCTATTCCACACTCTTCCGCTGCCACGCGCGCCTCCCCCGCTTCCTCGTTGCTTCCTCGCCGCTCCAGCGCCCCGCCACCGACGCACCACCATGCCGCCGCGCCGCCGAGGAACGTCGGGCTACCGCTGGCGTCGTCGGCGCCCCTAACGCTGGTACTACTCGAGATCCGGTCCGGCGACGTCCGGCTCGGCCTCGGCACCGAGGCGGCGCAAGACGAGGCCGCCCAGCAGCGGCAGCGGCAGCGTGGCGCCTAGGCAGACCGTACCCGCAGATGAACTTTCAGGACGTCTACATGCTCCAGCAGGCGCTGGACGTCGCCCCTCCGCCTCGTCTTATCATGGCACAAGACCGTGCGGAGCACGCTGAGCGGCAGCGCCGCCTCCTCATCGCCGAGGAGGACGAGCGGGTCATGGCGGAGTGGCGCCGGCGCCACCGGGAGGACGTCGCCGACGAGCAAGCCTACTGGGCGGAGCAAACGGCAAAGCGCCGCGCGGAACGGTTGGACAGGCGTCGGCGGAAGGCCCTGGCGTTATCGCAGTGCGAGATCGTTGAAAATGATGGGCAGTCGATCTTTTCGGCTAATGATCCTCGTTGGGACGACATGTGGCTCGATACCTCGGACCAGACTAGCGAGGATGACGGTGATGATGACTGGGAGTAGGTTGTAGTTTTATCTAGTTGCACTATCTAGTAGTTTTTCTTATGTCGTTGTAGTTTTATGTCGTTGACCGTAGTTATTTATCTATCTACGCTTTGGAACTATGTATAATATTTATGTATCGTTTATCTATGAATGTAAAATATCTACTGGAAAAGGCATGAGGATGTTTTTCTCTATGTGCGTGCGATAGCGCGCGCTGCATTTTAGCTTTGGAAGCAAGACGCATCAGCATTTAGCATTTGTTTGGAGCCAGTATGCCGGCAACATAAAACCAGCGAAGGTCTTGGCGACAAAGTAGTTTTTAGCGCGCGACGCGTAGCGTGGCCGTTCGAGATGCTCTAACCATTTTCTAGCCAGTTCTGCTTGTTTATCCTTTCTTATCTATAGTATACTAAATTCGAGTAACCCAAACTTAGGAACAAAGTAAGCCACTTACTGTGGAGATGGATTAGCTCAGGGGCCCGAATGTTCAATCTAAGAGTTCCACTAACATCCATCCATTTTCATCAGCCCTCTCCAGTACCAATTTCAACAACATAGATAATGATGAATTCTATCTTAAGCTAATTAGGAGGTTTTATTATCGCGCGCTGGCCTAACTAATTTGCTGTTGCCGATCGAGCTCCGTAGGAAGGTAACCAGCGGCTCTGCATATAGGAGGGAGGCGTGCTCGGTGCACGCCAAGCGATCCATCAGGCCGGCAGATCCTTGGCCTTGTCGGGTCCATCGGGACGATATGGGGCGATGGTCATGGGCTCCAGGAGCAGCGGCAGCAGCTCGTCCTGGATGCACTTGTACATCTCCCTGCAGTGCGTGTCGACGATCTTGGCGAGGTTGGAGGTCTCCTGCATGGCCCGGAGGACCTCCTCCTCGGCCAGCACGGGCTTGGCCTCGGCCGCGAGCACCTTGGACAGCTTCTCAGCGTTCTCCTCCAGCTGCCACTGCTGGTCCTCGAACAGGACCTTGGCGATGGGCAGGTTGGCCTTCTCCGACGGGTAGGTGCGCACCTCGTCGCCGAACATGTAGTAGGCGAAGGCGTAGGAGCGGGCCAGCACGAGGCGCGACGCCAGCAGCGTCCGGTGCGCGCGGGCCATCCAGCTGGCCTCCCTGATGAGCGGCCGGATGGCGGTGGCCGACTCCAGCAGCACGGCCCTCTTCTGGATAGCCGGCCACAACTCCGCCTGCTCCACCTTGCGCGAGTTGACGTGCACGTTGAACCGGTCGCAATAGTGCGTGTAGCGCATCATCTGCCGCCTGATGCTGTCGTAGTTGGCATGCCCGGCCTCGTCGTACCGGTTGCAGTTGTGCAGCGTATCCAGCCGCCCGCCGCAGGCATAACTGTATGCACGTAGTCACCATAGACATCAGCAAGCTCAAGGTGAAAGAGAAGAAGAGGCTGTCGGTACGTACCAGAGGTGTTGGCCGCATGGGCAGCTGACATGGTTGCAGCCGCCGTTCTTCTCGATGGGCCGAAGGCACTTGGGGCAGCTCTTGGTGTTGACGGCGATCCACTTGAGGTTCTCCGACTCGCCGCGGAACTTGGCGTCCCACTTGTCCCACATGGGGCACGGGCACGGCGAGTGCGCCGGCGCTGCGCAGTTGAAGCAGAAGCTCACGCCGCAGGGGCACTCCACCTCGCAGTACCGCTCGCTGGCGTCCACCACGCGGATCGCGCGCCCGCAGTGCGGGGCGCTGGGGCACCACTTCACCGACGCATTGTTGTCCAGGTACGAGTCGAGGACCAGGTTGTCGAAGCGCTTGGCGGCGTCGGGGTACTTGCGGCCAAGGAGGCGCCGCACGGTGGCGTCGTCACAGATGGCCGGGCACTTCACTTGCATGCAGTGGATGTGTTTCTTGCCGTTGCCCAGGGACGCGAAGAAATGCTCCGTCCAACCTGAACAGGGATTCAAAATTAAGTGCCATGGTAAGCAAATGTACCAGTTTGTACTTTGTATAGCCATATAAAAACAAAACGAACTTTTGCATTTTCCACAAGCTTAAAGAGGTTGTTGAATAAAAATGCTTGTGAGTAGCAAAGCTGTGGAGAAAGCTCATGTTGGACAATAATTCCATTAACCACAGGTTTAAGGAAATGGCTTGTTCGTAAAACATAATTTCTACTATTTAGTACCGTGATGGTGCAAAGCCCCAAATTTCAGTGGAAAATGAAGAAGAAAAATTAGAATCATGATGGTACAACGGGGCTTGTGGTGCTGCAAGACTTCAAATAAATCTGAAAAAACTGAATATGTTTCAAACATACCGTAAATTTAAAACAGAAGCTTCATGTGGCTAGTTCAAATTTATGCATTTTGTTTCTCGAGTTTGTGGAACAAAATCTGAATTGGAGTTCTAATCCTCTGTTCTTTCTATGGGCGTCTCTACATCCTCGGTTTTAGAGGGGTTTAAAGAATTTCTCAAAACTTGTATTAGTGATGACTGTGGTGGTGGGGTGCTTATAGAAAAACAAGCTGACACCGGTTGGCTCCCACCGCTCTGATTGGATGAGTGGAGCACACACCCCTTATTCCACAATATTCCACTTGACATAAATCTTAAAATGGAAACTGTGACTCCTTATTCCACAATATTCCACTCGACATGAAATTTGGTTTTTAAACAAAATTGTCTTAGAAAACTAGGATAAAAGTCTTAACTTTGCGCAAAATCTAGGGTCCAAAAACTAGGACGGGATATACCCAACAATTCTATTGATGAGCTGCTGCAAATCCGTCTTGGAAAGGGGCGAGGTCGAAAGAGGCAGCCCCAAATAGCGAACGGGAACTCCTTCACCGGGCCTCCCAACACCGAGGTGAAGGGAAGGATATCCACCGACCTGTAACGGATTGGTGATGCATAACTCTTGGAAAGGTTGCACCTCAGCCCCGATGCGTCCCCAAACACTTCCAGCAAAGCCAAGACCGCCTCCGCCTCGCCGATCAGCGGCTTAACCAGGAGGACGACGTCGTCAGCACAAAGTGAGGGACGGTGCTTAATGCCCCACTGCTCGAGGGGAACAAACAGGCCAGGGGCCTCCGCTTTGGCGAAAATTGCCGAGAACACATCCATGATGATGATGACGAGCAGGGGGAAGAGCGGGACCCCCTACCACAGCCCCCTGCATGCCAAAAAGGCTACCCCGCGCTGTCATTGATGAGAACTCGGGTGCTAGCCGTCGATAGCCACCACCTGCCAAAGCCACGTCTCCGCAGCACCTCCAACAGTAAAGGCCCTGGCCATATCCAATTTCAGCATGATCTCCTGTGCCAATGCAGAGAACCGATCGATTGCTGCACCAGCATGAAGTTATCTGTGATAGCACGGCCACCGATGAAGGCACTCTTTTTGGGTGCAATGAGCCTAGTCGGCGAAGGAGCAAGTTGCAAATACATGGCCTTAGCGAGATTTCTCGCAAAACTATGCACCAGGCTCACCGGACGATGATCCTTGACATCCACAGCACCATCGCACTTAGGAAGCAGAATGATATATGCCTCTTTAAGCTTCGCGAAGCCACGCCTGTCCCTGGCATCGAACGCGCGCACCGCGCGCATTACGTGGGCCACACAGATTGGTAGAACATGGCAGATAACCCATCAGGGCCTGGCGCATTGTCTCATGGGAGGGCGTGAATGACGTTCCCAATGTCCTCCTCCGAGAAGGAACGCTCCAAAGGCTCTGCGTCCATAGATCACAGCTCCAGCACTGCCAAATTGAGCAAGCATTCCCCCACAGCAGGGACCCCGATGAGATCCCCGGAGTGCGCCGCAACGAGGTCCACCATCTCACCCTGGGAGGAGGTGAGCACATCCCCTTCCCCAGCCTAAAAAGGTGATTCCTTTTCCTCCAGGAGCTAGCATGGATATGGAAGAATTCCGTGTTGGCACCGCCTTCACGAAGCCAAAGAATACGCGACCGCCGACGCACGATCGTCCTCTGAAGGGAGGCCAGACCCAAGATCGTCTTCTTGATCCGTCGGCCAAGAGAGAACTCTCCTGCCGAGAGCTGCCGGAAGTCCATTGTGACCTCCATAAGCCGCATGACTTCATTGGCCAGGAGAAGCTGCTCTTCAATATTCCCAATCCTCCGGCCACTCCACCTAGGTAGCTCCTTGGCCATGGCTTTTAGCCGCACGAACAGGTCGATGCATTCACAGGTTACGGTGAGGCATCACCGAGCCCCAGCCACGAGCAACCGCCTCCTGGAGAACACCAAACTTGGGCCAAAAGGCCTGAAAGTGGAAGCGCAACTTATGGCAAAACACAACATTCGTTGAAAGCATGATTGGGCAGTGATCAGGCAAGGAGGAGGATATCGCCTGGAGAAGGCAATTAAGATGGCTAGCATCCCAATTCGCAGATGAGAACCATCGATCGGTCTTCACTAACTAATAACGCAACGCTCGTTGCTCCACGTGTATGGACGGCCTAGGAGGGGCGCCTCTTTCACCTCAAGGTCATTTAGGAGGCACCGAAAGCGGCCCATCATCCGCCGGTTGAGCAAATCGTTGCTCTTCTCAGAGGCCTCCACAATTAAGTTGAAATCACCGGTGACGGTACATAGGCCTGGGGATGCCGTCCTAACATGCCGCAACTCATCGAGAAAGGGCACCTTCAGTTGGTCGTTAGTTGGTCCGTAGACCGCAGTGAAGGACCAAGGCAGGTTGCCGGTCCACCGAGAGATTGACCGTGACATCAAAAGTGTCAATCCGTGAGCTAGAAATCTGAACGCAGCTCGACCGTCAAGCCACAATGATACACCCGCCGAGCCAACGCCAGGAGCGCGACAAAACAAACATGATCCCAGAATTCTAGTGATGGTGAACTGATTAACCGTAGTGAGGTTTGACTCAATTAAGCACACTACAGCCCAAGTGATGCTAAATCCTACCAAAAGAAGGTTACAGTTAAGTTTTATTCCCTCTATAATTTTCATGACAATCGAAATACCAATCCAAGTTTTCTTTCCTCTATAATTTTCATGACAAAGAAAATCACAAGTGATGCTAAATCCTACCAAATGTAGGTTCCAATCAAGCAAAGTAACTGCACGAAGACAGTTGCTTGGGGCAACAGAAACAGGGGCGGGTACTCACAGTCGTTGCAGAAGCAATGCCCACAGTCCATGGTGGAGACATCGGACGGCCGGGAGACGTCCTCAAAGCAGACGTTGCACGTGACAGTTCGGGGCCTCTTCTGAGGCGGCGCCCTTGCACGAGCCGCCGTGCTACTGTGCTCCGGCGGCACAACAATTCCAGCCTCCCTGAACAATCCCTCCCGCCCCCTGCGCTCGAGGAAGTCGTGGATGCGGTCCATCTTCCACCGGTGGTGCATGAGAAGAGCGCGGGCGTTGTGCCGCTCTATGTTCACCAAGTTCATGACCATGGACACATCTTGTTGCTGTAGGGTGGATAAGGAAGGAGAGTAGCAAGCAGTCAAACCAACAATGTCATTCATGCATGATGTGGGATTAGTTATGAGCTGGCTGTACGCATAGTCTGAATTCTTAACCAATGCCGGCCGTTTGGTTCACCTGGGCAGCTGATAGGGACTTTCTCGTGATGGCCTGCAGCAATGGAAGTAATTACGAGTTAAATTGATTTAATCATCGGTAAGTTTTATCAAAATGACAGTAGTAGTAATCAGTAAATTGATTTTCTCCCTTTTGGTAATGGGCAAAGAGGATTTTTTTATGCTGTTTTCGATGCAGTTCAGCAACACAAAACGGCAGTCAAAATCAACCAGACACCATCTAGCGAGTGAATGCAAAATTGAACTGGCGATTTTTACATGGAAGAGCAACTGAATTGATTGACTAGTAGTAATTATTATTTTCTTTTCTTCATGAGAAAAAATGATAGTGATTCCTACTGGTAAAATACTAAATCTAGCTATGCGTCATCAAGACTGCAGCAGAGCGAACCACGCCGTCAGCTGCTTATACTGTTTCGTTCCAGAAACACTCCTAGCAAGATCGCATTGATTAGTTAGGGTTCTAAGACCGGCCGGCCGGCAATAAACCGCACCGAACCCTCGCCGACAGGATTCGACGATCCGGCGCCGATTCCGGCGGCGGTGGCATCATCGCGGAACCAGCGCGCGATCGGATTGGAGTTGGCGCGAGCGGATAAAACGAGAGATTATCACGAGCCCCCTGCTCCGATCGCTGCTTACCCAGTGGTCCGCGCGGTGCTCCGGCTGCGGCGCGGCGTCCTCGAACAGCCCGACGTCGTCCTCGTCCGCCTCCAGCCCGTCATCCTCCTCCTCCTCCGCCTCGTCATCGTCGTCGTCGTAGAGGTAGGACACGTCGTCGCTGGCCATGGCGGGCGGGCGGGCGATCGGTGGCGGGCGGGGAAAGGCGAGGCGAGGCGGCCAAGTGAGCTGCGGAGGGTTTGTTAATTATTAGCCAGGGGGATGGGCTGGGCTGTGGGGACTCGTTTGACTTGACTGCCACGAGGCCTGGCGCCACGCGCGCGTGCGCGATACGTTGGTTGGTTATTAATTAAAGTCGGGCTCCGGCCTCCGGTTCGAGCCGGACCGGCCGGCCGGCTGCGCCCGTCGATCGTCGGCATCGGGACACCCGACGTGGTACGAGTACTACGTACGTGCCGACGTGTGATTGCATTTGCATACGCGGTTCGGTTCGGTTGTTCCAAAAGCAAAGCGTCGTCGTGTGCTTTTCCGCGTCGTCGAGCACATTCAGCGTTCGGGGCGGGACCGCAAGCGAATTGCCTGGTGCTTTCGGGGAAACTGGGTAGGCTGGTCGCGGTCGCTGGATCTGGCGGCAGGGGAAGCACGGAAACGGCAAATGGCCGGTCGGTTCTTTGGATTTGCCTTGTCTTTGCCTAGATCGTCCTGTCTCGGAACAGAACAGCACGGACCAGGTTGAGTTGGCACTTTTTATCAACGATGATGAAAATGGAAGTCTTTTGGCTTGTTTTAGAAAGAAAAGAAAAATGTGGATTGCTAAACTGTATTTTGTTTTTCCGGGGGAGATGTATAAGTGTTAAACTACGTCTAACTATCAAAACCCTTATACCCTTAGATCTCACATTTATCATAGCTTGCTTTAAGTTGCTTATTTATGTTGCTCATGGGAATGACAGCTAAGTGGGATTGCGTATTTCTTGTTTTTCTTTCGACCCATTTGATGTCTTTTGCCATTTGCATATGAGTTACATTTTCACCCTCAAAATGAACCGAAGTGACATAAAGTACCCCCAAAACGAGAAGTTGTCAAATTCTACCTCTAATTAGACATTTGTTTGACAGGTCGGCCCGTGCCGCACCGCGCCCTGGCCTTGTGTGGCCTAGACCGCGCTGCGCCACACCCTGGCCGTGTGTGGCCCAGACCGTGTTGCACCGCACCATATTCTAGTACCCCTCTCTGCCTGGAATCCTAGTTCCCAAATTGCCTCGTCTCTCTCTCTCTCTCTCTCTCTCTCTCTCTCTCTCTCTCTCTCTCTCTCTCTCCCCCCCCCTTGCCTGTCTCAGCTCCTGCTCCGCTGCTGCTGCCGCCGTCATTCCTGCTCGTCGGCGTCGAGCTATGCTCATGAAAGGACGGAGGACGGGGAGGAGAGCACGGACGATGACATGTCCATGGTTGGCATGGAGATGGAGCTCTTCGTAAGTCAGATTCATCTCTGGGGTTAGGTCTTGCGAAATTTCGTCGATGTCCTCCTATTCAACCCCTGATTTTGCTTCAGTTCTTGCAGGAAACCCCTGACACTATAGTAGATCTATCTTTCTATGGCTCTATGCTCGAATCCGAGCAAAAGTGCATGATCCATGGTCAGAGGACGAAAAAGATGGTTGCTTTTGAAGAGAGTTTAACCTGGAGGAGATTTCTAGGATGTGATGTGCATGTTTGTGAAGAACTTGTAATCTTTAGCTCCATCGCGCAATTTTCTGTGTTGTGTTGTGCTATGACCTGCTATAATTGAATGTGCCTTTAGTGTTGTACTGTGCTTACACTGCAGACGTATAAGTCGTACTAGAATTATACATTGAATGTTAATGGTGAAATCATATTGGATGCTTACAATGCATATGTATAAATTAAACAGTTTAGTTAAATGAATTCATCATGTCAAATTAACGTTAGTGAATGACTGATAGTGTGCCCTCTCATTGCTAGTTTTGTGTTTAACTGCAAGTGCATTATGGCTGCCAATCCATTTTCTTGCCACTAAGCATGCAAATGAAATTGATTCACAGAGGAAAAATTCATTTTTAATGCTTATTGAATTCTGCTTCTTCAGTGTAGTAGTGTTGTGCAATAGTCAATAACCGAATTCTGCTTGTCCCTGTTAAATTAGTTAGTCATTTCTCTAACTGTGCTACATTGGTAGTACCTTTTCTGCAAAGAGTTGTTGTCAATTTGATCAGTTTTTGCTAGTACCATTTTTTTGCATTTATTGTGTCGTGCTCTGCTCTGCCATAACTGAATGTGTCATAGTGTTGTAGTGTGCTTTGCAGATGTCTTGGTAGTTTAGAATTACACACTGAATGGCAATGGGGAAATCCTATCGGATCCTTTACACTGCGATTTAGTATAAACAAGATGATATCCCGCACGTTGTTGCCGGAATGTTTTGCAATATATCCAGTTAGAATTTGTTGTATGGAACATGAATATTTGGAGTAATAATATGAGAACTAAAACTGAAAATAAATATAATTTCTGGTGTATAAAAATGCAAACAATTGTATAATGTAAATATCATAATGAATGTAAATTCTCATGCATGCTTGCATGTTGAGTTGGCTTTTTATTATGCATGATTGCATATTCTAGTGGACCTTTCTCCATGCATGTTGAATGATGAGGTGGCATACTTGCATATTGAGAGAAATAGGCTAGTGGGGGCTAGCTATTTAGATATAAAAGATTAAGTAACTAAGTTAACTGAATTTTGCATGTCAAATTAACTTCGAGTGAGTGTGGATTAACATGTTGCTGATTGCTAGGTCTGTATTTAAATGCAAGTGCGTTATGACTTTGATAGAGAGATGCTGTAAATTTGAGCAGTTTCTACTAGTACTGATTTTTTTGGCATTTGCAGAGAAATGTTAACTATGGGGTGGTGGAGTGGTTGACATCCTTGGCCTGAGATACTACAAAGGTGCTTCACAAAGCTGCAGGGCATGTATCATGAGCAGAATCACGGGAGAGTGCAGGACCATGCTCATGAGGGTGCAGGACCAAATGGTTCTAGGATCACAAGGATCTTGATTGCATCGCCCACCAAAGGGCCCACCAAGCGCAGTCAACTTATTTGTCTTATCGACCTCCGGCCTCTGTAGAGTAGACCAAATACAGAGCGAGTGCATACATGCATGAATAACTTGCACAGGAGATGAAACACATTTTGTTTGGGTAAAAAAGCACGTAATTCCTTGAAAGCCTATCGAGTGGTAGGTGCGACATATGCCAAAGGATGGCTAATCATAGTGGGAGCTAGTAAGACGCCGCCGGTGTCTGGAAACGGGATGAGGCGAAGACATGCACGCCGACGAATCATACCCAGGTTCGAGGCTCTCCTAGGAGATAACACCCCTAGTCCTGATCTGCGGGGTCTCCGCATGATCACTAAGTCAACAAGTAGCTACGGGTTGCTCCTTGAGCTGTTCCGCTAGAGGAGGAAGAAGAGCAAGGCTAGCACTACTCCTCTCTTTATATGGTGTAGGAAACTCTAAGAGATCAATCCTTTGCATGGGTGCCCCGGGGGGGTTTATATAGGCCTACACCCCAGGGGTACAATAGTAATCCGGCCGGTGTGGACCCCGGCCGTTAGTGTCTATGGCCGCCGGCTTCTTCGCCGGCCACTGGGGCCCGCCGACTGGTGAGTCCCGCCGGCTGCCGGGCTCTAGGCCGACAGGCTGGGCCCACCACCTGTGAGCCCTGTTGGCTGCTCATTACTGTAGCCTTGCCCCTGATGACGATGGCTTGGTCGGGGCGGGCGTGGCTACAGTGCCGCCGCCTGGCGGGCGTTCATTGTAGCCGCACCCCGTCTTATCTGGTTAATGGCGCACAAACTTCTAGGGGGAGCGTGGGTCGGCTATTGGGAGCAGGCCTCCCCCTATGCCGGCCCGGATGCAGTTATGCATATACGGTTGCCCATCGGCGGTAGGGCCCGCCGCTGCGCAGCCGTCTTGTGACTTCGTTGTGGGAGCATGGCTGTTCTGCCATGGATGATGTCATGGTCAACGTGGCAACAGTGCCGCGCCGGGCGAGGGATGGCCGCCAGGTACGTTGCACTGCGGTCGCGCTCGCTCCGGGATTTGGGGGTGGCAGGCTGCACTATAGCCACTCCCCGTCTTGTTGCCGTTATGTGGGTGCAAACTTCGAGGGCTGATGGTGGGCCGCCTGCTAGGAGTCAGCCCACTTTGGGACCGCTTACTGAGCCTTGCCACCTTCCTGCAGCCGGCCGCTGGACCAGCCGGCCACGAGAAGGCGGCCCTTCGTCTTGGATACTTGAGGGGCGCAGTCGGCCCGATGTCTTGAAAAGCCAGGGGGAGCTGATAAGGCTACCCGTGGTCATTTACTCCGATAGTAGTCCTCGAAGCTGGTGGGTCTTCGCGGCTGAAAAAAAGGGCGAGAGGCCCTAGCAGCTTCCTACTCTGAAGAGCCGACAGCTAGGAGTCAGCCGCGACCAGGCGCGCTGTCTGGAAGATTTCAAAGTGGGATGGCTGGAACCAGGTGGCGCATGCGCCGGGCGTCGGGCCGGCCGCCTGCTGCCCACGTGCCACGCGGCACCAGCCGGCTGGACCAGCCTGCCAGCCCACCAGCCGACTTGGAGTGGACATCAAGGAAGCAACGAGGCGGCCATGAGGTAGGAGGGCGCGCCCCCACCCTCGTGGGCCCTCGTGGCTCCACCGACCTACTTCTTTCGCCTATTGACACGTCTCCAACATATCTATAATTTTTTATTGTTCCATGCTATTATATTACCCGTTTTGGATGTTTATGGGCTTTAATTTACACTTTTATATCATTTTTGGGACTAACCTACTAACCGGAGGCCCAGCCCGAGTTGCTATTTTTTTGCCTATTTTAGTGTTTCGAAGAAAAGGAATATCAAACGAAGTCCAAACGGAATGAAACCTTCGGGACCGATCTTTTTGGAACAAACACAATCCAGGAGACTTGGAGTGGACGTCAAGCAGCAAACGAGGCGGCCACGAGGGTGCCCGGCGCGCCCCCCACCCTCGTGGGCCCCTCGTGGCTCAACCGACCTACTTCTTCCTCCTATATATATACGCATACCCCAAAAACATCCAGGAGCACCACGAAAAACTATTTCCACCGCCGCAACCTTCTGTATCCGCGAGATCCCATCTTGGAGCCTTCACCGGCGCTCCGCCGGAGGGGGAGTCGACCATGGAGGGCCTCTACATCATCTCCAAGGCCTCTCCGATGAGTTGTGAGTAGTTTACCACAGACCTTCGGGTCCATAGTTATTAGCTAGATGGCTTCTTCTCTCTCTTTGAATCTCAATACAAAGTTCTCCTCGATCTTCTTGGAGATCTATTCGATGTAACTCTTTTTGCGGTGTGTTTGTCGAGATCCGATGAATTGTGGGTTTATGATCAAGTTTATCTATGAGAAATATTTGAATCTCCTCTGAATTCTTTTATGTGTGATTGGTTATCTTTGCAAGTCTCTTCGAATTATCAGTAGCGCTTGTTGGGAGGCAACCCAACTATCGGGCGGTATGAACCATATAGAAGTTGGAATACAGTAGGTTTAACACCAATATAAATAAAGAATGAGTTCATTACAGTACCTTATGTGGTGGTTTTTCTTTCTTGCACTAACGGAGCTTATGAGATTTCCTGTTGAGTTTTGTGTTGTGAAGTTTTCAAGTTTTGGGTAAAGATTTGATGGACTATGGAATAAGGAGTGGCAAGAGCCCAAGCTTGGGGATGCCCATGGCACCCCAAGATATACAAGGACAACCAAAAACCTAAGCTTGGGGATGCCCCGGAAGGCATCCCCTCTTTCGTCTTCGTTTATCGGTAACTTTACTTGGAGCTATATTTTTATTCACCACATGATATGTGTTTTTGCTTGGAGCGTCTTGTATGTTATTAGTCCTTGCTTTTTTGTTTGCCACAATCATCCTAGCTGTACACACCTTTTGGGAGAGACACACTTGATTGGAATTTATTAGAATACTCTATGTGCTTCACTTATATCTTTTGAGCTAGATAATTTTCGCTCTAGTGCTTCACTTATATCTTTTAGAGCACGGCGGTGGTTTAATTTTGTAGAAATTGTTGACCTCTCATGCTTCACTTATATCATTTTGAGATTCTTTTAGAACAGCATGGTATTTGCTATGGTTATAAATTTGGTCCTAGAATGATGGGCATCCAAGTTGGGTATAATAAAAACTATCATAGAAAGTGAATTGGATGCTATGATCAATTTGATGCTTGATAATTGTTTTGAGATATGAGGATGGTGATATTAGAGTCATGCTAGTGGAGTAATTATGAATTTGAGGAGTACTTGTGTTGAAGTTTGTGATTCCCGTAGCATGCACGTATGGTGAACCGCTTTGTGATGAAGTTGGAGCATAATTTATTTATTGATTGTCTTCCTTATGAGTGGCGGTCGGGGACGAGCGATGGTCTTTTCCTACCAATCTATCCCCCTAGGAGCATGCGCGTAGTACTTTGTTTTCAATGACATGTAGATTTTTGCAATAAGTATATGAGTTCTTTATGACTAATGTCGAGTCCATGGATTATACACACTCTCACCGTTGCACCATTGCTAGCTTCTCTTGTGCCGCGCAACTTTCGCCGGTACCATACACCCACCATATACCTTCCTCAAAACAGCCACCATACCTACCTATTATGGCATTTCCATAGCCATTCTGAGATATATTGCCAAGCAACTTTCCACCGTTCGTTTATTATGACACGCCCCATCATTGTCATATTGTTCTTTGCATGATCATGTAGTTGACATCGTATTTGTGGCAAGGCCACCTTCATAATTCTTTCATACATGTCACTCTTGATTCATTGCATATCCCGGTACACCGCCGGAGGCATTCACGTAGAGTCATATTTTGTTCTAAGTATTGAGTTGTAATTCTTGAGTTGTAAGTAAATAAAAGTGTGATGATCTTCATTATTAGAGCATTGTCCCAAGTGAGGAAAGGATGATGGAGACTATGATTCCCCCACAAGTCGGGATGAGACTTCGGACTTTATAAAAATAAAAGAGGCCAAAAAAGCCCAAATAAAAATAAAAGAGGCCAAAGAAGCCCACCAAATAAAAAAAAGAGAAAAAAGAAGAAAAAAAGAGAAAAAAATAAATAAATGAGAGAGAAAAAAGAGAAGGGACAATGTTACTATCTTTTTTTCCACACTTGTGCTTCAAAGTAGCACCATGATCTTCATGATAGAGAGTCTCCTATGTTGTCACTTTCATATACTAGTGGGAATTTTTCATTATAGAACTTGGCTTGTATATTCCAATGATGGGCTTCCTCAAAATGCCCTAGGTCTTCGTGAGCAAGCAAGTTGGATGCACACCCACTTAGTTTCTTTTGTTGAGCTTTCATACACTTATGGCTCTAGTGCATCCGTTGCATGGCAATCCCTACTCACTCACATTGATATCTATTAATGGGCATCTCCATAGCCCGTTGATATGCCTAGTTGATGTGAGACTATCTTCTTCCTTTTTTGTCTTCTCCACAACCACCATTCTATTCCACATATAGTGCTATGTCCATGGCTCACGCTCATGTATTGCGTGAAAGTTGAAAAAGTTTGAGAATACTAAAGTATGAAACAATTGCTTGGATTGTCATCGGGGTTGTGCATGATTAAATACTTTGTGTGATGAAGATAGAGCATAGCTAGACTATATGATTTTGTAGGGATAGCTTTCTTTAGCCATCTTATTTTGAGAAGACATGATTGCTTTGTTAGTATGCTTGAAGTATTACTATTTCTTATGTCAATATGAACTTTTATTTTGAATCATTTGGATCTGAACATTCATGCCACATCATAAGCGACCATGAAAACCTAATTCCACCGCCGCAACCTTCTGTATCCGTGAGATCCCATCTTGGAGCCTTCGACGGTGCTCCGCCGGAGGGGGAATCGACCATGGAGGGCCTCTACATCATCTCCAAGGCCTCTCCGGTGAGTTGTGAGTAGTTTACCACAGACCTTCGGGTCCATAGTTATTAGCTAGATTGCTTCTTCTCTCTCTTTGAATCTCAATACAAATTTCTCCTCGATCTTCTTGGATATCTATTCGATGTAACTCTTTTTGCAGTGTGTTTGTCGAGATCCGTTGAATTGTGGGTTTATGAACAAGTTTATCTATGAGAAATATTTGAATCTCCTCTAAATTCTTTTATGTTGGTTATCTTTCCAAGTCTCTTCGAATTATCAGTCTGGTTTGGCCTACTAGATTGATCTTTCTTGCAATGGGAGAAGTGCTTAGCTTTGGGTTCAATCTTGCGGTGTCCTTTCCTAATGACAGCAGGGGCAGCAAGGCACGTATTGTATTGTTGCCATCGAGGATAAAAAGATGGGGTTTATATCATATTGCATGAGTTTATCCCTCTACATCATGTCATCTTGCTTAATGCGTTACTCTGTTCTTATGAACTTAATACTCTAGATGCAGGCAGAAGTCGGTCGATGTGTGGACTAATGGTAGTAGATGCAGAATCGTTTCGGTCTACTTGTTGCGGACGTGATGCCTATATACATGATCATGCCTAGATACTCTCATAACTGTGCACTTTTCTATCAATTGCTCGACAGTAATTTGTTCACCCACCGTAATACTTATGCTATCTTGAGAGAAGCCACTAGTGAAACCTATGGCCCCCGGGTCTATCTTTTATCATATAAGTTTTCCATCTACTTTTGTTTGCAATCTTTACTTTCCAATCTATATCATAAAAATACCAAAAATATTTATCTTATCTTATTATGTCTATCAGATCTCACTTTCGTAAGTTACCCATCACAAACTCATCTCCCACGCATTACATTATTTGCCACTTGCCTCTCGTTTTCCTCTCCCCTACTTCACCCTTGTTGTTTTATTTGCCCGCTCTTTCCCGTTCTCCTCTCTCTTTCGCTTGCCTCTTGGGTGCTTGTGTGTTGGATTGCTTGTCACGATGGCTCAAGATAATACCAAATTGTGTGACTTTTCCAATACCAATAATAATGATTTCCAATACCAATAATAATAATATGCAAAAGAAGAAAGATACAGATAACGATATTGTTAAATTGAAGTTATTTCCATTTTCACTTAGAGATCGTGCTAAAACTTGGTTTTCGTCTTTGCCTAAAAGTAGTATTTATTCATGGAACAAGTGCAAGGATGTTTTTATCTCTTAAGTATTTTCCTCCCGCTAAGATCATCTCTCTTAGAAACGATATTATGAATTTTAAAAAACTTGATCATGAGCATGTTGCCCAATCTTGGGAAAGAATGAAATTAATGATTCGCAATTGCCCTACTTATGGTTTGAACTTATGGATGATCATACAAAATTTTTATGCCGGATTGAATTTTGCTTCTAGAAATCTTTTTGATTCGGCCGCTGGAGGCACTTATATGGAAATCACTTTAGGAGAAGCTACTAAACTCCTTGATAACATTATGGTTAATTATTCTCAATGGCACACAGAAAGATCTACTAGTAAAAAGGTTCATCGATAGAAGAGAATAATGTTTTGAGTGGAAAGATGGATGAACTTATGAAATTATTTGCTACTAAGAGTGCTCCTATTGATCCCAATGAGATGCCTTTGTGTACTTTGATTGAGAATAATAATGAATCATATGATGAGGTGGCTGTCCAGCGCCCTGTGGGTGGTGGTTCCTGTTCATCTCCGGCATCGTCGTCCATACCGTCAATGTCTTCGGAGTCGAAATCAAGCATGTCGGTTAAGTTGTCGACAGTGGCTATTAAGTGGGTGGTGGGTGCGGAACGAATTTCTTCGCCATCCGCTTCCCACTCAAGCCGACATAGTTCAGCCAAGAGCCTCCTGACAGGGAGAGAGACTTTAATGAATTTAGCACGTCGCCCAAGGGCGAGTGCTGAAAGATATCCACGGAGGTAAACTCCATGATCGGTGCCCGATCAGATTCAGTAGGCACGGATGCACGCGGTTCGGAGCCTATAGCCAGAGACGAGTCCGAGGGTCCGATAACACAGACCTCATTGGGTGCGAAGTCTATGTTCGGCTCTAACGCCGCTGAGTGTGTGGCCTTCGGGGCGGGGTCCATCCACCCGTCCTCAGTGTTGGAAATATGCCCTAGAGGCAATAATAAAAGCATTATTATTATATTTCCTTGTTTATGATAATTGTCTTTTATTCATGCTATAATTGTATTATCCGGAAATCGTAATACACGTGTGAATACATAGACCACAATACGTCCCTAGTAAGCCTCTAGTTGACTAGCTCGTTGGTCAACCGATAGTCATGGTTTCGACTATGGACATCGATGTCATTGACAAGCGGGATCACGTCATTAGGAGAATGACGTGATGGACAAGACCCAATCCTAAGCATAGCACAAGATCGTGTAGTTCGTTTTGCTAGAGCTTTTCCAATGTCAAGTATCTCTTCCTTAGACCATGAGATCGTGTAACTCCCGGATACCGTAGGAGTGCTTTGGGTGTACCAAAGCGTCTGGCGTGGCTGGGTGACTATAAAGGTGCACTACGGTATCTACGAAAGTCTCTGTTGGGTTAACACGGATTGAGACTGGGATTTGTCACTCCGTGTTACGGAGAGGTATCACTGGGCCCACTCGGTAGTGCATCATCATAATGAGCTCAAAGTGACCAAGTGTCTGGTCACGGGATCATGCATTATGGTACGAGTAAAGTGACTTGCGTGCCGAGATTGAGCGAGGTATTGGGATACCGACGATCGAATCTCGGGCAAGTAACATATCGATTGACAAAGGGAATTGTATACGGGGTTGTTTGAATCCTCGACATCGTGGTTCATCCGATGAGATCATCGAGGAGCATGTGGGAGCCAACATGGGTATCTAGATCCGCTGTTGGTTATTGCCGAGAGCCGTCGGTCATGTCTACGTGTCTCCCGAACCCGTAGGGTCTACACATAAGGTTCGGTGGCCTTTAGGGTTGTATGAATATGAGTATGCAGTATACGAATGTTGCTCGAGTCCGGATGAGATCCGAACATCACGAGGAGTTTCGGAATGGTCGGAGGTAAAGAATTATATATAGGAAGTGGTATTTCGGCCATCGGGAAAGTTTCGGGTCACCGGTATTGCCGGACCACCGGAAGGGTCCCGAGGGTCCACCGGTGGGGCCACCCGTCCGGAGGGCCCCATGGGCTGAAGTGGAGGGGAACCAGCCCATAGTGGGCTGGTGCGCCCCCCTTGGCCCACCCCCTGCGCCTAGGGTTGAAACCCTAGGGTGGGGGGGCGCCCCACTTGCCTTGGGGGGCACTCCACCCCCCTTGGCCGCCGCCCCCCTTGGGAGATGGGATCCCCAAGGGCCGGCGCCCCCCTGGGGGCCTATATAAAGGGAGGGGGGAGGGGGCAGCCGCACCCTGAAACTCTGGCGCCTCCCTCCCCCTGCTACACCCCGTCCTCCTCCTTGGCAGACTTGGCGAAGCCTGGGAGTTCTTTGCATCCACCACCACGTCGTCTTTGCTGGATCATCATCAACCTCTCCTTCCCTTGCTGGATCAAGAAGGAGGATACGTCTCCCGTCCGTCACGTGTGTTGAGCAGCGGAGGTGCCGTCCGTTCGGCGCTAGGATCTCCGGTGATAGGATCACGTCGAGAACGACTACTTCATCCCGTTCTTTTGAGCGCTTCGCTCGCGATCTACAAAGTGGTATGTAGATGCAATCTCTCTCCCATGACTCGTTGCTTAGATGAACTCATAGATAGATCTTGGTGAAACCGTAGGAAAATTTTAATTTTCTGCAACGTTCCCCAACAGTGGTATCAGAGCCAAGTTTATGCGTAGTTCTCTATTGCACGAGTAGAACACAATTTGGTTGTGGGCGTAGATCTTGTCAACTTGCTTGCCGCTACTAGTCTTATCTTGCTTCAGCGGTATGTGGGATGAAGCGGCCCGGACCAACCTTACACGTACGCTTACGTGAGACCGGTTCCACCGACTGACATGCACTAGTTGCATAAGGTGGCTGGCGGGTGTCTGTCTCTCTCACTTTAGTTGGAGCGGATTCGATGAAAAGGGTCCTTATGAAGGGTAAATAGAAGTTGACAAGATCACGTTGTGGTTATTCGTAGGTAAGAAAGCGTTCTTGCTAGAACCCAATTGCAGCCACGTAAAAGATGCAACAACAATTAGAGGGCGTCTAACTTGTTTTTGCAGCAATTGTCATGTGACGTGATATGGCAGAAGTTGTGATGAATGATGAATGACACATTGTGATGTATGAGATCATGTTCTTGTAATAGGAATCACGACTTGCATGTCGATGAGTATGACAACGGCAGGAGCCATAGGAGTTGTCTTTATTTTGTATGACTGCGTGTCATTGAAGAACGCCATGTAAATTACTTTACTTTATTGCTAAGCGTTAGCCATAGAAGTAGAAGTAGTCGTTGGCGTGACAACTTCATGAAGACACGATGATGGAGATCATGATGATGGAGATCATGGTGTCATGCGGTGACAAGATGATCATGGAGCCCGAAGATGGAGATCAATGGAGCTATATGATATTGGCCATATCATGTCACTACTATATAATTGCATGTGATGTTTATTATGTTTATACATCTTGTTTACTTAGAACGACGGTAGTAAATAAGATGATCCCTTACAACAATTTCAAGAAGTGTCCTCCCCTAGCGTGCACCGTTGCTAAAGTTAAATCGTTTGAAGCACCACATGATGATCGGGTGTGATAGATCCTTACGTTCACATACAACGGGTGTAAGACAGTTTTACACATGCAAAACACTTAGGGTTAACTTGACGAGCCTAGCATGTACAGACATGGCCTCGGAACACGGAGACCGAAAGGTTGAACACGAGTCGTATGGAAGATACGATCAACATGAGAATGTTCACTGACGATGACTAGTCCGTCTCACGTGATGATCGGACACGGCCTAGTCGACTCGGATCGTGTAACACTTAGATGAGTAGAGGGATGTCTAATCTGAGTGGGAGTTCATTAAAATAATTTGATTAGATGAACTTAATTATCATGAACTTAGTCTAAAACCTTTGCAAATATGTCTTGTAGATCAAATGGCCAACACTCATGTCAACCTGAACTTCAACGCGTTCCTAGAGGAAACCAAGCTGAAAGATGATGGCAGCAACTATACGGACTGGGTCCGGAACACGAGATCATCCTCATAGCTGCCGAGGAAACAATATGTCCTAGAAGGACCGCTAGGTGACGCTCCGTCGAGAGAACCAAGACATTATGAATGCTTGGCAGATTCGTCTTGATGATTACTCCCTCGTTCGATGCGGCATGCTTCTGACTTAGAACCGGGGCTCCAAAAGCGTTTTGAGCAACACGGAGCATATGAGATGTTGAAGAGCTGAAACTAGTTTTCCAAGCTCATGCCCGGTCGAGAGATGAAGTCTCCTACAAGTTCTATAGTTGTAAGATGGAGGAAAACAGTTACATTAGTGAGCACATACTCAAAATATCTGGGTTGCACAACCGCTTTGTCCCAGTGGACATAAACCTCCCGGACGAGGCGGTCATTGACAGAATCCTTGATCGCTCCCACCAAGCTACAAGAGCTTTGTGATGAACTACAATATCACGGGGATGGTGAAGACCATTCCCGAAGTATTCTCAATCTTTGAAGTCAGCAGAGGTTGAAATCAAGAAAGAACATCAAGTGTTGATGGTCAATAAAACCACTAAATTCAAGAAGGGCAAGGGCAAGAAGAACTTCAAGAAGGACGGCAAGGAGGTTGCAGCGCCCGATAAGCAAGTTGCGGGAAGAAGTCAAAGAATGGACCCAAGCACGAGGCCGAGTGCTTTTATTGCGGGGAAAGGTCATTGGGCCAGGCGCCCCAAATACTTAGCGGATAAGAAGGCGGCAACAACAAAGGTATTTTTGATATACATGTAATTGATGTGTACCTTACGATTACTCGTAGTAACTCCCGGTATTTGATACCGGTGCCGTTGCTCATATTTGTAACTCACAGCAGGAGCTGCGGAATAAGCGGAGGCTGGCGAAGGGCGAGGTGACGATCTTGGCGTCGGGAATGGTTCCAGAGTCGATGTGATCGGCGTCGACGCTACCTCTACATTTACCCACGGGATTAGTTATGAACCTCAATAATTGTTATTTAGTACCAAGTTTGAGCATGAACATTGTATCTGGATCTCGTTTAATGCGAGATGGCTACTCATTTAAATCCGAGAATAATGGTTGTTCTATTTATATGAGAGATATGTTTTATGGTCATGCTCCGATGGTCAATGGTTTATTCTTAATGAATCTCGAGCGTAATATTACACATATTCATAGTGTGAATACCAAAAGATGTAAAGTTGATAACGATAGTCCCACATACTTGTGGCACTGCTGCCTTGGTCACATTGGTGTCAAGCGCATGAAGAAGCTCCATGCTGATGGACTTTTGGAGTCTCTCGATTATGAATCATTTGACACATGCGAACCATGCCTCATGGGCAAGATGACCAAAGACTCCGTTCTCTGGGACAATGGAGCGAGCAACCAACTTATTGGAAATCATACATACCGATGTGTGCGGTCCAATGAGTGTTGAGGCTCGCGGAGGATATCGTTATGTTCTCACTCTCACAGATGACTTGAGTAGATATGGGTATGTCTACTTAATGAAACACAAGTCTGAGACCTTTGAAAAGTTCAAGGAATTTCAGAATGAAGTAGAGAATCAACGTGACCGAAAGATAAAATTATTACGATCGGATCGTGGAGGAGAATATTTAAGTCACGAATTTGGTACACACTTAAGAAAATGTGGAATCGTTTCACAACTCACGCCGCTGGAACACCTCGGTAGAACGGTGTGTCCGAGCGTCGTGTCGCATTGTATTGGATATGGTGCGATCCATGATGTCTCTTACCGATTTACGCTATCATTTTGGGGATACGCTCTAGAGACAGCTACATTCACTTTAAATAGGGCACCGTCTAAATCCGTTGAGACGACACCGTATGAATTATGGTTTGGGTAGAAACCTAAGCTGTCGTTTCTAAAAGTTTGGGGATGCGATGCTTATGTCAAGAAACTTCAACCTGAAAAGCTCGAACCCAAGTCGGAAAAATGCGTCTTCATAGAATACCCTAAAGAAACCATTGGGTATACCTTCTCCTTAAGATCCGAGGGCAAGATCTTTGTTGCCAAGAACGGATCCTTTCTGGAAAAAGAGTTTCTCTCGAAAGAAATAAGTGGGAGGAAAGTAGAACTCGATGAAGTACTACCTCTTGAACGGGAAAGTAGTGCAGCTCGGAAAATGTTCTGTGATGCCTACACCTGTGAAGAGGAAAATAATGATGATGATCGAGGTACTTGGTCAAGTAGCTCTTGAACCCGTGGGTCCATAAGGACACGTTCCGCACTGCAGTGGTACGGCAACCCTGTCACGGAAATCATGTTGTTAGACAACGGTGAACCTTGAACTATGAAGAAGCGATGGCGGGCCCAGATTCCAACAAATGGCTAGAAGCCATGAAGTCCGAGATAGAATCCATGTATGAAAACAAAGTATGGACTTTGGTGACTTGCCCGATGATCGGCGGCGATAGAAAACAAATGGATCTTTAAGAAGAAGACGGACGCGGATGGTAATGTCACCATCTATAAAGCTCGACTTGTCGCTAAGGGTTATCGGCAAGTTCAAGGGATTGACTATGATGAGACTTTCTCTCCCGTAGCGAAGCTTAAGTCCGTCCGAATCATGTTAGCAATTGCCGCATACTATGACTATGAGATATGGCAGATGGACGTCAAAATAGCATTCCTTAACGGGCATCTTAAGGAAGAACTGTATATGATGTAGCCGGAGGGTTTTGTCGATCCTAAGAATGTTAACAAAGTATGCAAGCTCCAGCGATCCATTTATGGGCTGGTGCAAGCATCTCGGAGTTGGAACATTCGCTTTGATGAAATGATCAAAGCATTTGGGTTTATGCAGACTTATGGAGAAGCCTGCGTTTACAAGAAAGTGAGTGGGAGCTCTGTAGCATTTCTCATATTATATGTAGATGACATACTTTTGATGGGAAATGATATAGAACTCTTGGACAACATTAAGGCCTACTTGAATAAAAGTTTTTCAATGAAGGACCTTGGAGAAGCTGCTTATATATTAGGCATCAAGATCTATAGAGATAGATCGAGACGCCTCATAGGTCTTTCACAAAGCACATACCTTGATAAGATTTTGAAGAAGTTCAAAATGGATCAGTCCAAGAAAGGGTTCTTGCCTGTCTTTGCAAGGTGTGAGATTGAGCTCAGCTCAATGCCCGACCACGGCAAAAGATAAAGAAGAGATGAGCGTCATCCCCTATGCCTCAGCCATAGGATCTATTATGTATGCCATGCTGTGTACCAGACCTGATGTAAACCTTGTCGTAAGTTTGGTAGGAAGGTACCAAAGTAATCCCGGCAAGGAACACTGGACAGCGGTCAAGAATATCCTAAAGTAACTGAAAAGGACAAAGGACATGTTTCTCGTTTATGGAGGTGACGAAGAGCTCGTCGTAAAGGGTTACGTCGACGCTAGCTTCGACACAGATCTGGATGACTCTAAGTCACAAACCGGATACGTGTATATGTTGAATGGTGGAGCAATAAGCTGGTGCAGCTGCAAGCAAAGCGTCGTGGCGGGATCTACATGTGAAGCGGAGTACATGGCAGCCTCGGAGGCAGCGCATGAAGAAATTTGGGTGAAGGAGTTCATCACCGACCTAGGAGTCATACCCAATGCGTCGGGGCCGATCAAACTCTTCTGTGACAACACTGGAGCTATTGCACTTACCAAGGAGCCCAGGTTTCACAAGAAGACCAGGCACATCAAGCGTCGCTTCAACTCCATCCGTGAAAATGTTCAAGATGGAGACATAGAAATTTTTAAAGTGCATACGGATCTGAATGTCGTAGATCCGTTGACTAAACCTCTCATGAAAGCAAAACATGATCAACACGTAACTCTATGGGTGTTCGATTCATCACAATGTAACTAGATTATTGACTCTAGTGCAAGTGGGAGACTGTTGGAAATATGCCCTAGAGGCAATAATAAAAGCATTATTATTATATTTCCTTGTTTATGATAATTGTCTTTTATTCATGCTATAATTGTATTATCCGGAAATCTTAATACACGTGTGAATACATAGACCACAATACGTCCCTAGTAAGCCTCTAGTTGACTAGCTCGTTGGTCAACCGATAGTCATGGTTTCGACTATGGACATCGAGATGTCATTGATAACGGGATCACATCATTAGGAGAATGATGTGATGGACAAGATCCAATCCTAAGCATAGCACAAGATCGTGTAGTTCGTTTTGCTAGAGCTTTTCCGGTGTCAAGTATCTCTTCCTTAGACCATGAGATCGTGTAACTCCCGGATACCGTAGGAGTGCTTTGGGTGTACCAAACGTCACAACGTAACTGGGTGACTATAAAGGTGCACTACAGGTATCTCCGAAAGTCTCTGTTGGGTTGACACGGATCGAGACTGGGATTTGTCACTCCGTGTTACGGAGAGGTATCACTGGGCCCACTCGGTAGTGCATCATCATAATGAGCTCAAAGTGACCAAGTGTCCGGTCACGGGATCATGCATTACTGCATGCGAGTAAAGTGACTTGCGGTAACGATATTGAGCGAGGTATTGGGATACCGACGATCGAATCTCGGGCAAGTAACATACCGATTGACAAAGGGAATTGTATACGGGTTGTTTGAATCCTCGACATCGTGGTTCATCCGATGAGATCATCGAGGAGCATGTGGGAGCCAACATGGGTATCCAGATCCCGCTGTTGGTTATTGCCCGAGAGCCGTCTCGGTCATGTCTACGTGTCTCCCGAACCCGTAGGGTCTACACACTTAAGGTTCGGTGACGCTAGGGTTGTATGAATATGTGTATGCAGTATACCGAATGTTGTTCGGAGTCCCGGATGATATCCCGAATGTCACGAGGAGTTTCGGAATGGTCCGGAGGTAAAGAATTATATATAGGAAGTGGTATTTCGGCCATCGGGAAAGTTTGGGTCACCGTGTATTGTCTGGGACCACCGGAAGGGTCCCGGGGTCCACCGGTGGGGCCACCCATCCGGAGGGCCCCATGGGCTGAAGTGGGGAGGGAACCAGCCCATAGTGGGCTGGTGCGCCCCTGGCCCACCCTCGCGCCTAGGGTTGAAACCCTAGGGTGGGCGCCCCACTTGCCTTGGGGGGCACTCCACCCCCCTTGGCCGCCGCCCCCCTTGGGAGATGGGATCCCCAAGGGCCGGCGCCCCCCCTGGGGGCCTATATAAAGGGAGGGGGGAGGGGGCAGCCGCACCCTGAAACTCTGGCGCCTCCCTCCCCCTGCTACACCTCGTCCTCCTCCCGCAGCAGCTTGGCGAAGCCCTGCCGGAGTTCTTTGCATCCACCACCACGCGTCGTCTTCTTGGATCATCATCAACCTCTCCTTCCCCCCTTGCTGGATCAAGAAGGAGGAGACGTCTCCCGTCCCGTACGTGTGTTGAACGCGGAGGTGTCGTCCGTTCGGCGCTAGGATCTCCGGTGATAGGATCACGGCGAGAACGACTACTTCATCCCCGTTCTTTTGAACGCTTCCGCTCGCGATCTACAAAGTGGTATGTAGATGCAATCTCTCTCCCATGACTCGTTGCTTAGATGAACTCATAGATAGATCTTGGTGAAACCGTAGGAAAATTTTAATTTTCTGCAACGTTCCCCAACACTCAGATGGCATGATCTGCTCCGGATTAAGAGCCTGGGACAGCCGCAGGTGTGATTTTTTGAACACCGTCCGTTGGCAGATCTAGGTCATGCTCCTCGTGACGATTCGGCACACCTGTTATGGGCTCGAATCCGTCGAAGATCATGTCTCCGCGGATGTCGGCCGTGTAGTTTAGGCTTCCAAACCTGACCTGATGGCCAGGGGTGTAGCTATCGATCTGCTCCAGATGGCCAAGCAAGTCGTCCCGCAGTGCAAAGCCGCCGAATACGAGGATCTGTCCAGGGAGGAAAACCTCACCCTGGATCGCATCGTTGCAGATGATTGAAGGGGCCATCAAGCCTTATCGTGACGACACAGTGGAACTCTCAATGAAAGCACCAATGTCGGTGTCAAAACCGGCGGATCTCGGATAGGGGGTCCCGAACTGTGCGTCTAAGGCTAATGGTAACAGGAGGCGGGAGACACAATGTTTACCCAGGTTCAGGCCCTCTCGATGGAGGTAATACCCTACTTCCTGCTTGATTGATCTTGATGATATGATTATTACAAGAGTTGATCTACCACGAGATCGTAGAGGCTAAACCCTAGAAGCTAGCCTATGATTATGATTGTTGTCGTCCTACGGACTAAACCCTCCGGTTTATATAGACACCGTAGGAGGTTAGGGTTACACAGAGTCGGTTACAGAGAAGGAGATCTACATATCCAAATTGCCAAGCTTGCCTTCCACGCAAAGGAGAGTCCCACCCAGACACGGGACGAAGTCTTCAATCTTGTATCTTCATAGTCCAACAGTCCGGCCAAAGTATATAGTCCAGCTGTTCGAGGACCCCCCTAATCCAGGACTTCCTCAGCTGGGACCCACCGGACGGGCCACCGTATTTCATGAAAAAACGTTCCCCCCGTTGTCAGCTCGGACCCATCGGAAGTGCCTCCTTATTATGCACAAAAAAATGAATACCCCCTGCTAGCTGGGACCCACCTTGGTGGGAGGCTGACTTGTGGGCCTACTAAGTTGACTGGGACAGAGGCCTTTGTCAACTTTAGTCAATATATGAACGATTCTAGCTCCAGTGACCGTACGATGTCCATCCAACGGCCGTAGTGCTTCTTCAACCTCTGGTCTTCTTGCTCCAGCCGCCCAAAGCAGCGCCGGTCATGCCGCATGCTCCTACCTCCGTGGTGGTCTGTGCCGCCGCTGGAGGCCTCACCGCCCTACTATTCCCACCGGCTGGCCAGGCCCTGCGGCGGCAGCAACCTCACACCGAGCCGAACGGTGAACCTCGTACTCCTCTTCGCGGGCTTCCACTGCCGCATCTTCCCGGCTGGCGTCCCCTTCCTAGGCCTTGTCGTCGTCCACCGCCTTCGTGCTCTCGACGCGGCGTGGTCAACGTGGTCAAGGAACGACTTCCATCGGAAGAGTACTGTACGTGGAGAGGCTGACAGCTGGGTCCATGGCGGCCGCAAGGAAGTGCCTCCTTATTACGCGCAAAATAATTATTCCTCCACCTGACAGCAGGGACCCACTGGATGGGCCACCGTATTTCGCGAAAAAAATGTTTCCCCCGTGACTGCTAGGACCCACCAGCTACACCTTCGCACGCAAGGAAGTGCGTCCGGGCAAAAAAAAAATTCGCCCCCTGAATGCTGGGACCCACCAGCTACACTTCGCACGTAAGGAAGTGCCTGACAGTGGGGACCCACCTGGTCGAAGCGTACGTAGCGTTGTCATTCTGGTCGCGAACGTGTACGTACATACTGATGGATGTAGAGGCGTGCACGTGTCGTAGTAGAGGCACACACGTAGCATGTGCACGTACGTACAACAGCCAGTGTGCAAGAAAGAAAATACGGCCACGTATGTGTACATACGGGCGGGGAATCGAACGCCTACTCGCGCATACGTACGGCCAGGACTCGTGTACACGGCTGGGTCGGAACGGAGAAACAACGTCGTCATCGTGTTCATGGGGAGCCAACTGGCTGGGTTGGAACGGAATGCGTCGTCGTGTTCATCGGGAGGGCTTGGACGGAACAGGCGATGGAAACGAGGCTTGGCGTACCGCATAATGGAGGAAACGGCCTTGTGTTCGACCGGCCACATTCGAAACGGGATCCTGTTCATCAGGAGGGGTCTAGCGTACCGCAACACGAAGGAAACAAACCTCCTACGGTCAAAACGGGGGTCCTGTTGATCGGGATGGGTGTGGCGTACCGCAAAACGGACGAAACGGACTTGTGTTGGAGCGCTACGGTCGAAACGGGGGTCCTGTTCATCGGGAGGGGTGTGGCGTACCACAAAACGGGATACTGTTCATCTCCACCGTCGACCTCCTCCGGCCTCCACGGGCTCCTGTTCATCCAGCCTCCACCGCGTGCTACTCCACCGGCTACTGTTCAACCACCCCTCTCCACAGGCTCCTGTTCAACCACCCCTCCATGGGCTACTGTTCATCCACCCCTCCATCGTCTACTGTTCATCCAGCCCTCCACGGGGTCGTCCTGTTCATCCAGCCCTCCACGGGGTCCTGTTCATCCAGCCCTCCACGGGGTCCTGTTCATCCAGCCCAAACCGGCTCGATCGATCGGGGTCCTGTTCATCCAGAGGCAACGCCATGGGGTCCTGTTCATCCACCCCCACCGCTCACTGTTCATTCAACCCCCCTCTCCCGCAACGCTCACTTTTCATCTAGAGGCAGCATCGATCGGCTTCAGTTAGCAGCAGTAGCGAAGGAATCACTCGATCGGCTTCAGTTAACAGCCATCGATCGATCGCTCGGGTTCAGTAACGTGTAGCCTGCAGTGCAATCGCTTCGAGGTTCGATTAGAGCGAGCGCCTCGCTTTCGGGTTGATTAAAGCCAACGCCTACGCGCAGCGCGCCATTAATGTCACGAGAAACAGCGCATCGCTTGGTCCCCGACCTCCCACCGTAACCGGGAACTCGCCGAAATTTTCCTCGCCCTCGCTTCTACCACGGTTTTTTCCGTCATGGATGGCCCAAAGAATGTCATGGAGCTGCATCTTCGGCCCGCCCAGGACAAAAAACCCATTTTCTATCATGACTAGTAGAGCGCCCGTGCGTTGCCACGGGCTACAGTTCATATGAATGAATCAAACAAATGATTAAGATTGTTTCAAGGTTGAAACTTATTTCTCCCTCATACGCCAGACGTGTATAGACATCAAACAGGTGCCACTCCCCCAAATCCAGCCATATTTGGGGGAGAAATGTGGTTGTCCAAACACTCGGTCCCAACAAAAAAACCCAACCCACCTTTCCCTTTTCTTGCCAGACCCTTCCCCTTCCCTCTAAATTTTCCAAAGTAGCGGAACATTTTTCGCTGAGGTCCTCTCTTATAAAATCGGATGACGCCAACCTCACCTCCTATATCTAAAATTGCTTGTATGTCACAAATTTACCAATTCTATGCTCTAATAATCAAAATGATTGGGCATATCAAGTTGGAACCTTAATAAATGAGTAATACAAGAATTATTTCCGCAAAAAGAAAGTTGGAACCTTAAGTTTCCCTTCAAAAAAAGTTGAAGCCATGAGCTAAATACGAGAACCTAAAGAGACAACATTTAAAATGTTCGAGGTACCGGGGAAACCATGTAATACCTAATAAACAAAAATCTAGCTGAAATAACAATATTTGATTAATATTGCATTGATACAACAATCAAGAAAATATAAAAAGAAAAATTAAACTGCACACCCTATGAACAAATCAGGTTTCATGTGGCTCACATGGCAACTTGAGCTTATTGTTGCTATCGTTATTACTGAGAAGTGCAAACTTTAAATGTCACTTGGCCAAGAAAGGGAAGTTCAAAAACCAATTAATAATCGTAGTTGCATGTCACTATCCAAACTAAACCGGTGTTAGCAACCGGACGTTACAACATGGGACATATCGGTAATATGTTAGCATGGCAGCGAACACAGTAAGAAAACATGCAAGGAGCATGCAAGTTTTGACCATCTCACCACGTCCTGATTGAGATGTTGGGCCAGAGACCTGTTGTATAGCGAGAAAAGAAAGCAAGTTCTTTCATGAATACTCGTATATGATTGAATATCAAATCTAGTATTTTTAGGAAGGCGAAACTTGCAAGATAAAATTAAAGATGCAAGTACTCCTCCTTTCCTCCTCCATCCTTTCTCAGTGAAGTACAACACCCATCCATCCATTTCAGACACAAAGTACATACAAGTAACACCAGCACCGGGGAAACTCCCCCAACAAGCTATCTTGTAGCTATTGCATGATTCACTAAACGCTAAAAAAAGTTCATGGACACAAGAGAAGGTCGTTTGTTTTGGCAAGGGGTATGGCGTCGATGGATACAACGAAGTCGTTCTTCGTCAATCATCTATACCTCACGTTCATGTCAAGCTCAGGCTCATACATGCCGCCACCCAGCATAGGGCCAGCTATGGATGGTGTATCCGCTTGGATCTGGCTGTAAGCTCCGTCTGCACAAGCCTCTCGAAGACCTCTGCGTGTTTGCCTTGCACATCTGGACCCAGTGGACCTACATAAAGAGGGCATAATATGTTAGAATCAAACATGCAGCCAGAGTTGTATCATAAATAAATTCAGGAAAAAATCAAACATGGACCGGATGGACCTACATAAAGAATGCTAAGCGCAAACATAATATTGTACATTTTAATATGCAGGACGAAGATGTTAAATGGAGCTTTTAATAATGTTCTATCACATTCAAATCTCTACTCGAGTATTTGTCATATGAGTATTTTAAAGTTTTTTGTGAACTTTAAATTGTTATTAGAAGTCACTTTTACTTTTCATATATCTTCAAATAGACCTCTCAGCACTCATCAGGGACATGTATTTTTATTTCTCACAAATATATTCAGGAGGTTTAACTTACATATAGCCCCTGCGAAATATGCATGATTAGAACAGATGTATACCTTGTTGGATTGCATATCTAGCCATTTTATATATGCAGCATATTCGGTTATTTGAGATCTTGCCATGTGGTTCACCTTATCTCTTTGTTTAATCTTCATGCAAAGGCATGACATTGAGTACATGAGTGTTATTTGAAGATATTGATAAAGTTTGAATGTTCAAATATATGAAGCTTTTATACAATGGAAGTTGCATGTGTTGAATTACTTGCGTATTATTATATATTCCAAAATATTGTAATATAGAAAAAAAAGTACTTGGCTAGTCATACACGATTGAGAAGAACGGACGAATACAGAAAACACAATCATGGGTGATGTATGCCCTCATACCTTACATGGTTGATGATCTGGCTATCGAGTGGTGCTAGAAGTTCTCCACTCTCTAGCGGGTATTCGCCACCTTGCTCATCGTTGCGGAAGTCAACGGCATCGTCTCTCCAAGTATGTGGTTCAATTGTATCAATTTACAACATCTCTGGATTGATTAAATCTCTGCTCAAGAACAACAAGTGGCATGACACAATTATGGTCATCTTCAGAGAAAATATACACAAGCGCCAATGCAAATTGTACATACCTTTAATTCACCACAACCTTGCTGGCAATGTCGATAATTTTCAAGTTCTTTGGAGGTCCCACGTGGGCTCATGGTCTCAACATGCTCGCCAATGGTTTGTTGATGTAGACTATAAAGCAGTGCGCATGCTCTGATCCTATCTCGGTGTTCTTCTCGATGCAAATCACACATTCAAGTGATATATTTCCTTGTATGTGTGTGTCATTAATCAATCTAAGGACTATATCTGGTTGTAGCCTTGCAAGTGGAGATGTGTCAAATCCTAGGAAATCATCAAGTTAGGATTGAGCAAGTCTAACTGAGTAGAAGACGCAAAAAATGCATTTACTATGCTTCCTCTTTCAACTAAAAGGAGGAGTTGATTCAATCAAATGTCCACACATGCTAATTTGAAGGCTTAAGAACTCTCTATTCTACTAAAAATCATAAGAATTACAAAGAGAACATATAGGACAAACATGTATGTCTAGAAGGGGATTGGAGCCTTTCTTGCGTGATGCTAAGATATAAAACCACTCTTAGCTTAGACATATCCTACTTCTAGTTTTCTGATCCAACAGAGGAAAACATGATCAATTATTTCCAAAAGCTAACCATATAAGCAAGGCTAAAAGGAGCTCATTAGTACTGCAAGGTTGATCTAATCACTATATCAACTACTAATGCAAATTTTGAACAGTAAAAGCAACCATTATGTTGTAGAAACAGACAATACTATTTTAACCCTGAAACATGATTTGCAGACTCGGATTATAGTGTCAAATACAGGTTATAGGATATTGGTTGTAAAACGTTTCCCACAAAAACATTCAGTTTTCATCTCTAGGCTCTAACATATAAATATGAACTAAATGACTTAAGCTGCAGGGAGGAGGAAGCATACTTGTCTTTACTCTAGAAAAAAAATACGTACCTAGTTGACACTATTGTCGATCAGTTCTCTAGCAACACTATAGTCACAATATTACAATTTAGTTCGATTACTGGTAAGGTTTTCAATTGAGCGGCTAACTGTAATTTTCGGAACATAATTATTGGGGCCGCCAAAATTGGTGAGTCTGCAAACAGTGAACTAAAAAAGTCAATGTCATAAAGATCTTAACAATATCCTTAATTTGTGTAGCATATTCATAAAGGTGGTGATCAGAGTTTGTTAGAACCTTAGAAGACGGTTTAGATTCTGAGACTGAAATGGCACTGTTTGTGAGAAACAACTACTCCCTCTTCAAATGACACTTATTTTAGGACGGAGGGATTAAGCACGCGATAGCAACAAAAGAAATTTATATTTCTGCCCGACGATAATAGCTTTCAGTTTCAGAAATGTAGAAACGAAGACGTACAAAAATCCAACGTTCAAAAATTTATGTAATCTAAAAAACATGAAGATATTTCACAAGGAAAAACATGAAGGTATAGACAACAACTTAAAATATTCCCCAGACCTACACTAAATAAATGACTTGCAGCTTAAGTCATGGACAGGGTAGAAGGTGTGTTGCTATAACTCTTAAATCAATATGACGTTAATACGTATTTACACTCTTCTCTCAATCTTCTAAAACAAAATTAATTAAGCAGTGAATTTTGAAAAAATATATGAGCACAAATTATAATCTTAATCCTGCCATACTGTTTTCTGTTCTTTGAAGATGATCAACACTAATAGTGAATTTGGAACATAAGAAAAGTTGAGGAACGTCAGGCACTCTCCAGATTCTTTGCTCATGGCCTACAGACAAAATAATAACAACTATTCAAATAGAGAGAACAAAGTTCAGAACTTAAGACCGCCAATGGACTGCATTTCCTCCCATTCTGATTGAATGTTTCTTAAAGGATGGTATAATTTGAAATTATGGCCTCTGTCGTGGAATTGTCACGGCAGATGTCCTCATGAAAGGACTTAGTCGTGAGGCCATCGTACGGGTTAACTTAAAGGGGTTAAAGCGGACGCAAAGACACGCGAGTTTATACTAGTTCGGCCCCTTCGATGAAGGTAAAAGCCTACGTCTAGTTTGTGATGGGATTGATGTGATTTGGCGACTAGGGAGCAATAGCTTCGCCTAAGCCTCGAATTGTCGTTGTTCGTCCCTAAACCGCCGCGGATCGTCCCCTTATATACACGGGTTGACGTCTGCCGGTCTACTGAGTCCCGAGGCCGGCTCATACAAGTGTCGGCTCGGTCTCTTCTTTCTCTTATCTTACAACACAAGTTACATGGTTATGGCGGTTTTACCATTATGGGCCCTAACTTCGCTTCGGGCTCCGGGCCTCTAAACTCTCTGAATCGCCTCCTTCGAGTCTTCATGGGCCCCAATTATAGTTTAGGGTAAACCGCCCTTACGGGCGGTTTATATTCAGTAGTTACATCCCCAATATTAGGCCCCAGTTGACTTGAACCTGTTCATGTTAATCTTCAACATCTTAGAAAGCTACGAATCTCTTCCTTCATATTTCAGAACTGCCATCTCCGTGGCGTCATCCTTCGACCACAGCAACAGAGCATCTTGACGTCATCTCTATTAACGAAGCCCAACAAGAAGATTCCCTTCATTTAATACTATCCTATAAATCGAGGCGACCGCTGCGCCGTCTGCCGCTTTCAACGCCTCTATTCTCGCACCCGTTAATTACTCCGTCTTATTATAAATAGACCGGAAGGCCCTTTCTCTTCTTCCTCCTTCCGCGCTTCTTCTTCCTCGCGACGCTCCAGCTCTGAAGCTCCGCCGTCGCCTCCGACCTCCGAACGCCGCGTCAGTGCAAGGTCGCTGCATCAACCTGGTTGTACCAGAGACTCTCGGCGCTCCTCCGCTGTTCTGTGCATCGGGTAAGGCTCCTCCTCATGCCCTAGATCTGCATCTTGAGGCTCCTGTTCATGTAAATGCGTTCATAGGTGTTCATCCTTAATCTCTTCATACCTGCTCTGCCATGGCTTTTTAATCCAACCGCAGCGTATATCCCGTGTAGTAACTGTTCCGCCTTGATTTAGCACGTTGCACATCTGTCTTTTGTTCGCACCCTCTTGTTAGAACGCACGAACTTCCCTGCCCTTTATAAGGTTTGCATGGGTCGCAGAAATTTTCCTTCTTGAATCTTGGTAGATCCAAATTAACTCTATTCATATGTGAAACCTGTTTACATCCACACTTAGCAGATTTTCGATTCATCTCTTTCTCCTAAGGGCGGTTTAACTTTTTGATAGCTAATCCGCCATACTCCATTAGTCCTCGATTAAACCGGAGGTTGGGCCGATCGCCAAACCGCCGGTTTAGCATTGTATAATATATACGAACCGTTAATCGGTGAACCGCTTTTTACTTTTCCTTTCGCATGATCTCTTCTTCCGGAATGGCCAAAGAATTCTCAGCTTGCAATTGGGTCCGGTCCAAGATCCTTTGAGATGCAACTCAATGGATATGTCACCACCGGCGCTTTAGCCTCCAAAACGTCCTCCATTGGCGTGTTCCGGATACGAATGCCCTCCTGAACCTCAAGAAGGCCAAGTAATTGTATTTATGCAGCACTTAGACCGGGATTCAGCCCGCCGGATCGAAATTCTTCCGGATGTCCTCGCAAGTTTCCAACTCCATCCACAAGATATTGGTCCGAACTCTGTGTCCAATATATGCAATTTCCAAGTTTTACGTGAAGTCTATCTTCAAGAAGAACCATCTGTGGAGCTGTTCCGGGATTTCTTTCATTTGAACCGCCCGTCTGAGTTTTACGATGGTCCTAACACGGAATCGGGTGGCGTTTCAATCCGTAAAAGGAAGGAAGTAGACTTTCCTCACGCAAAACACCATAGCCATCCGAAGGATTGGAAGCAAACCTGGTTTTATTGCGGAATACCGCTTCCCGACGGCGAGAACCCCTTGTCGGGCTACCGCCCTCACCGGCTTAGCAACTATCACCCATTGCCTTTACGTTTGACCGCCGCAGAGCGGAAGAATTTTGCGCCTCAAATTATCAAACTCCGGGCTCTAATGGCCAATGGCTTAACTGGTATTGACCTTGTTCGATGTTGGGTTTCTTGGGGCATCTTGCCATTAAGCCGCCGCCCCGGATTGATGCACGAATATACTGGTAGCGTCAAAGACCCTCAAAGACGTCATGAGCTAGCAATAACTGAGCTTGAAATCATCGAGATGTTGAAGAAGATGCTCGATGAGCCGATCTCCGTCTGCTGACCAAACCGGGTTGGCCCCATTACGTGTTTCCAACAAACCGCCTGCGGTAAGGCTCCGCTCATTGCTCTTCTGATGTTAATGCCTTATTGATATGTATTAATCCGTGTTACTTCTCAGGCTAACAGCTCCTTCTGGAAACGAACCAAACCGGCTCGGGTTCCTCGTGTAAAGTCCAAGACCACCAAGAAGGCTGGTAAGAGGAGAACCGCCGAGTCTTCTGATCCGCCGGAAGAAGAAGAATCAGAAGCTGAGGTAAAGCTTGATTTACTTTGTCTCTTTTTATCCTTCATCCTATTGACAGTTTCAATTCCCAGGATGATCTTTGAAGCCGATCATGCCGATCTGTTGAGGTAATCCTTCTTTCTTCCGAATCTGATCTTGTGCCGGTTAAAAGAATTCGCCGGACAGTCCGGAAAGTGAAAAATCTCACTCCCGTGCTCATTTGAATCCGAACCTTTCTTTGAAGACACAGCAGGCTGAAGAGCGTCGTACGACCCGGCACAGCGGTCAACAAATTACATCGTCCGGTTTACCTGACACCCCAACCTGGAAGCGGCGTCCAGAGGTGATATGTTCTCCTGAAAAGCGTTATCCTTCGAAGGTTTCTTCCGATGTCCTCTCAATCCGTCGATCCAATTATTAGGCCTCTTCCAACTCATCTGGCGGTTCATCAACCACGCAACTGCCTCCTCTGAAAGTTGTTGCGGGGTAAGCATAATGCTCTTTTTTGTTTTCTTTGCATTAGCCGGTTCATCACATTCTAACTCTGAATATTGCAGCACCAAGGCTCGCTTAAGTAAGAAGGCGAAAACCCTTGACCCTACTGTGGATGCTGATCCGGAGAAGACTCCCGAGCACTATGGCGAAAAGCATGAAGTTGCTAAAAACAGTTCTACCGGGTTGAATCAAGACGACAATGCTAAGCCGCCAGAGGCTGAACCGGACGCCCAAGTGGAAACATCACATCCTGCTCCACCGAGTTCTGCAGCGGAACAGTAGCTTGATTCTTTGAAACGCCGAGCCTGGGTATGAAAACACCAAGCCCAAGGAAGAATGCCAATCCGCCAGCCCGGTCAAAGATGATGATGTCGTAGTGACGGGCACCGCCTATACCGCCCACAGCAATCCGGTCGCCCTATCAAAACACGGTGCCAAGGAAGAACTTATCGCCATGAGTAAAGAGAAGGGAAAAACTGATCTGTCGACATGATAACTTCTACGCCCAAGAACTTCACTCCGGCTTCTGAACCGACTCTACACAAGTCGTGACTTGAAGCCGGCCCGGTGAATCGTATGAAGGAACGCTATGAGGTAAGGAGTTACGCCTTTCTTGTACTTTTGTTGTGTAGTAGCCTCAAGGGCCGGTTCAACTTAGCATAGTTAAACCGGTACTTTAGCATGTATCACCATAGCAAGATGAGATCAATTAGCCATTAGCCCCCAAGTGCCAAGTTGAATACCTGTATTGAGCTTGGGACTTCATAATGAAACAACTAACGTGATCCATTTGTTATCGAGCGACATAGACCGACAAACCGTACAACTCAAGGACCTTCGTGCCAATCTGAAGACTCAACAAGCAGAAACCACCAAGGCCAAGGACGAATTGAAAACTGCCTTGACCACTATGGAGAAGCTCAAGGAGTGGTATAAATCCGAGCAAGCCAACTGGGAGACGGAGAAGGCTGGGCTGTTGAAACGGGCTGAAGATGTTGAAGCGGCTCTTAAACCGGTGACAGAAGAGCTGACCGGACTAAAGCGCCAGATTAATGCCATGACCTCCGCGATCTTTGGTAAGAGATTTTTCACTGATTACTATTCTGTTTTGATATTTCCGCCAGTTTAACCTGAGCTGTCTTAACCCGATATAGGGAAGCGTATTGCTCATACAGGCTCGATATGCGGAAGAAGCTCAAGGCTGCATACACGCTGATTGAGCGGCTGTATACCGGCACCAATGAGTCATATGCGCTACGTCGTATGATAACACCGCTCCGTCCTTGATCAAAGATATGCTGGACCGGCTATCCATGATTCCGGCACAACTTGGAGAGTTGAAGCGATCCGCGGCCCGGGCTGGCACTTTATTGGCTTTAACGCGCGCCAAGGCGTGGATAGCGGACCTTGATCCGGCTGACATAGCCAAGGGCTTCCCCAGCGCTCAAGAAAACGGCGAAGCCTTTGATAATGACGCCCTCAAGCTTATAACAAAGGAGATGCGTCCTCTGGCGAGTCAATCGGCAGCGAAGCCAACTGGCGGTTTACCGCTCTTTCTATGATGCAAACAACAAGCGGGTGGAATTTGTCATTCCGAAGTGCGTAACCTTGTTCCTCCAATCCGTAAGCACACTTATGCCCCCGACGCGTTGATCCGTCGAGCTTATAAGTGAAGAGGCTGTCTTTCAGGCTTTAAACCGGATTGACTGGTCTACCACTGACTTCCGGCCATTGGGTGATGAAGAGGAAGAAGCTGAACCGACGCCAGACGACCCATCTTCTTCACGTCAACCCGGCGAGGAAGCTTAATCCGTCAAGCCGGTTGATACATCATAAATTACTTAGTCATAACGCCATTCGAAATGTTGGGCCTCGGAAGGCCTTGTAATAGAATATCTAGCACCTTTGTTTTTGAATATAACTTTTATGCCTGCAATCACAAATTCTTAAACTGCCACGGCGGCTTGTGTCGCCAAATGGTTTGTGACGCTCATATGTATATGTAAGGAAATATTGAGGTATATGATCAAAATTTTGTGATACAAAATACACCTTGTTGTCGGGCATGTAGTTGGCTTAGCCAACCCGAAGCGGAGGTTGTATAAACCATTACCGTCAAAGGAGAAAACAGCTCTGTATTTATAATGCCGGTTTACCATGTAAACCATGCCGGTCATGTTAAGCCCCCCGTTACTCCATAATGGGGCGTTAATGTAAAAAGTCAAACCGGGTAAGTTATTTCCGGATTAACATAAACTGAAAGCCGTCGATTGACTGGCTGAACCGGTTTGAAAAAATGTTATCGGTTTAAAAACGCAACAAAAAATCAAATAGCAATTTGCAGAAAGAGGCTTTACTGAGCCGATCAGATGGTATTACCATGGTCGGACACGACCAAGCTCCCAATAAGGTGTAGCTATGGTTCAAGTCAGCCAGGTCCCCAACTGAAACCGTGGCATTATGCCGATCAAGTGGCGTGGCAATGGTTCGGGTTCGACCAAGCCCCAAGTGACTCTATGGCCTTAGGCCGATCAAGAGGCGTGACTGGGTTCAGACTTGACCATGTCCCCAAGTGATCCGGGTGGCTTTCGCCTATCAAGAGGTGTGGCATTGGTTCGGATACGACCAAGCCCCCAAGTGATATCTAAAGGCTTCGACGAGCAAGCTCAAGGGATAAACCGGAGGCCGTTTAAGACAATAACTCCATGTACCCAAGCCGGATTTTTACAGTAAAAGGATACCCCGCTTTAGCCGAGGCTCCGGTTTATTGCTTTTATTCATAGTATATACATTGTCATAATATGTACATAAGGAGAGCCGATGGCTCGGGTATAATAAGGCGAAGATGAGCTATGTTCCACGGCTGTTGGTCTCCTCTTCGACGTCGTGAGCCTTTATGCTCTCGAATATCAATCGATAGTATGACCCGTTGTGCAGATTCTTGCTGACCACAAAAGGCCCTTCCCAAGGTGGGGATAGCTTGTGCATATTTATGCGGTCTTGAATGAGCGAAGCACCAAGTCTCCTTGAAAGGTTCTGGTTCTCGACTACGACTGTGATACCGACGAAGATCTTGCTGGTAAATCGCCGAGCTTGCAGCCGCCATTATCTCGTTCTTCATCCAGTCGATCCAAAGCATCTTGCCGTGCTGCCTCATTATCTGCCTCAACATAGGCCGCCACACGAGGCGAGTCATGACGGATATCGCTGGGGAGAACCGCCTCCGCTCCATAGACCATAAAGAACGGTGTGTATCCAGTGGATCTGTTAGGGGTAGTATTTATACTCCATAACACAGATGGTAGCTCTTCTACCCAACAGCCCGGCGTCCTGCGTAAAGGGACCATAAGCCGGGCTTAATACCTCTCGGATCTCTTGATTGGCTCTTTCCGCTTGACCATTAGACTGTGGGTGAGCTCTCAAGAAAGCGTCAAGCGGATGTGCTCACGTTAGCAGAACTCCTTCATGGCACCTTTAGAAAAATTGGTACCATTATACGTGATGATACTGTGGAAACCCAAACCGAAAATCACCTTTTTGATGAATCGAACCGCCGTGGCGCATCACACTTGCTAATGAGTTACGCCTCTACCCACTTTGTAAATTTGTCAACCGCCACCAACAGGTGGGTCTTCTTGTCCTTGGACCTTTTGAAAGGTCCAACCATATCCAACCCCAAGTCGCAAATTGGCAAGTAATTGGAATCATCCTCAATTCTTGGGCGGTATATGAGCACGCCTAGAAAACTTCGGCAACCATCACATCGCTGACCAGATCTTCCGCATCAGCATGGGCAGTCAACCAATAAAAACCATGGCGGAACGCCTTGGCCACCAAGGATTTTGAACCGGCGTGGTGACCGCAGTCCCCTTCGTGGATCTCATGCAATATTTCACAGCCTTCCTCAGGGGACACACAACGTTGAAACGCCCTTGACACACTGCAATGGTGCAACTCGCCATTAACAATGGTCATAGACTTAGACCGCCGAACTATCTGTTGGGCCAACGTCTCATCTTCTGGTAACTCGCCCCGGCTCATGTACGCCAAATAAGGGAGCGTCCAATCCGGAATGACATGCAGGGCTGCCACCAACTGAGCCTCCGGATCAGGAATAGCCAAATCTACTTCATCAGGAAGCTTGACTGACGGATTGTGCAGTACATCAAGGAAGACATTAAGCGGGACGGTTTATGCGTTGAGAGCCCAACCGCTTAAAGCGTCCGCCGCTTCGTTCTTCCGACGATCCACATGGTCCACCTGATAGCCTTTGAAATGACCTGCAACAACATCCACCTCCCGACGATATGCGGCCATGAGTGGGTCTTTGGAATCCCAAGTGCCTGACACTTGTTGGGCCACCAAGTCCGAGTCACCGAAGCACTTAACCCGGCTTAGATTCATCTCCTTAGCCATCCGAAGACCATGGAGCAAGGCTTCATACTCAGCTGCATTGTTAGTACAAGGGAACATTAGGCGGAGGACGTAACAAAACTTTTCACCTTGTGGGGAAGTTAACACAACTCCAGCCCCCGAGCCCTCCAACTGCCTGGACCCGTCAAAGTGGATGGTCCAATAGGTATGATCCGGCTTTTCTTCAGGCTCTTGTAACTCCGTCCAATCATTAATGAAATCCACAAGTGCCTGGGATTTTACTGCCGTCCGAGGCACATACCTTAAACCGTGCGGCCCAAGCTCTATGGCCCACTTAGCAATCCGCCGCCGCTTCCGGTTACGTATGATATCGCCAAGGGAGCTGAACTAACCACCGTGATGGGATGCCCTTGAAAATACCGCTTCAGCTTCGCTTGCCATAAAAACTCCATACACCAGCTTACGCCAATGCGGATATCTCTGCTTGGACTCAATGAGCACCTCATCGATGTAATAAACCGGACGTTGAACGGATACTCCTTCCCCGCCTCCTTCCGCCGACCACAATGGCTACGCTTAATCGCCTGGCATTAGCGTAAAAGCGATATAGACGGCTCCTTGTCAATGGGAGCGGCGAGAACAGGCGGGTTGGCCAATTGCCGCTTCAAGTCCTCCAATGCTTCATCCGCAGCCGGGCTCCAGATAAACTGATCTGTCTTCTTCAGCATCTGGTACAAAGGAATGGCCTTCTCTTCGAGGCGGCTGATAAACTGGCTCAGCGCGGCAATCCGGCCCGCCAATCGCTGGACATCATTGATACACTTTGGCTTAGCCAGGGAGGTGATAGCTGTAATCTTCTCCGGATTAGCTTCAATCCCCCTGTTGGACACAAGGAAACCCAATAACTTGCCTGCCGGAACACCGAAAACACATTTGGCCGGGTTAAGCATCATCTTGTACACCCGCAAGTTGTCAAAGGTTTCTTTCAAATCCTCAATCAATGTTTCCTTCTTCCTTGACTTAACCACAATATCATCCACATAAGCATGCACGTTTCGGCCGATCTGTTCGCGCAAGCAGTTTTGTACGCAACGCTGATAAGTTGCTTGGGCGCTCTTGAGCCCAAAAGGCATAGACACATAGCAGAAGGCTCCAAAGGGAGTGATAAACGCTGTCTTCTCCTGGTCCTTAACCGCCATTTTGATCTCGATGATATCCGAATACGCATCCAAAAAGCTCAAACGCTCACAACCCGCTGTAGCATCAATAATCTGGTCAATGCGGGAGGGCGAAAGGATCTCTTTGGACAAGCCTTGTTAAGATCATGTAATCCACACACATGCGCCAAGTGCCGTTTTCTTAAGGACCAACACCGGACTAGCAAGCTACTCGGATGGAAAACTTCAACGATAAAACCTGCTGCTAAGAGCACGCAACCTCTTCTCCAATGGCCTTGCGCCTTTCCTCGTTAAACCGGGCGAAGAAACTGCTTTACAGTTTGTACTTGGGATCAACATTAAGAGTGTGCTCAGCGAGTTCCCTCGGTACACCTGGCATGTCAGAAGGCTTCCATGCAAAAATGTCCCGATTCTCACGGATGAACTCGATGAGCGCGCTTTCCTATTTAGGATCCGAGTTAGCACTGATGATCAACTGCTTGGACGAATCACCGGGCACAAAGTCAACAAGTTTAGTCTCAGCCGCCGATTTAAACTTCAGATCCGGATCGTGCTCTGTAGTTAGCTTTTTCAACGGGGTCATATCCGTCGGATCAACATTGTCTTTATAGTACTTTAGCTCTTCGGTGGCACAAACCGACTCTGCGTAAGCCGCATCACCTTCCTCACACTCTAAAGCGATCTTGCGGCTCCCATGAACCGTTATCGTCCCTTTGTGACCCGGCATTTTTAGCTGCAAATAGACATAACAAGGTCGCGCCATAAACTTGGCATAAGCCGGCCGCCCAAACAGGGCGTGGTAAGGGCTTTGAATTTTCACCACTTCAAATGTCAACGTTTCCGATCTGGAGTCATGTTCATCCCCAAAGGCCACCTCCAGAGCTATTTTACCGACCGGATATGCTGACTTGCCAGGCACTACACCATGAAACACTGTATTGGACGGCTTGAGATGTTTATCCGTTAACCCCATACGACGGAAGGTCTCATAATACAGGATGTTGATGCTGCTCCCTCCGTCGATAAGCACCTTGGTGAACTTGTATCCTCCCACCTGAGGCGCCACCACTAGGGCTAGCTGACCCGGATTGTCAACCCGGGAGGATGATCCTCTCTACTCCACACAATAGGCTGCTCGACCAGCAGAAGTAATGCGGCACGGCCGGTTCAACAACGTTGACTGCCCGCTCTGAAGTTTCCGGTCTCGCTTGTCCAAGCTAGTGGTGAAGACGTGATATTGTCCACCATTCAATTGCTTTTGGATTTCTTTGATAACCCGATCGCTTTGTTGCTGATTGTAACCACCTTGGTTGTTACGATTGTTACGATTGTTCTGCCCACCGGATTACCATTAAACTCTGGACCAGAATTTCCTCCACCGTAACCGGGCCGACCACTGAACCGCCGCGGGCCTTGATCATACCGGAAAGCGTTGGAACTTTTAAACTCCTGCATAATGTAACAATCCTTCCAGAGGTGGTTTCTTTGGCGCCTCCTTCGTCCCATGCTTCGGACGGGGTTGATTCAACAGATAATTCAACCGTCCGGATTGTGATTAGGCGCACCACCTCGGTTCGGATGTTTACCCCTGCGCCGTTGGCCCTTGTCCTGCGCGTTGGTGTTGGCTACAAAGCCCATGTTACCATTCGCCTTACGCTTGTTTCCTCTATTACCCGCCGATTGATGCTGCTGGCCTCTGGAGTTGTTGTTCTGTTTTCCCTTCCCTGTGTCATCCTCCTCGGACTCGGGATCCTTGGTACTATCAGAATCAGCATACTTCACTAAAACGCCCATGAGAGTGCCCATGTCATTGCAAAAACGCTTCATGCGACTCCAGCTTCAATTTTAAAGGCTCGAACGGCAGTTGCTCTTTAGGGTTAAGATTGCGTAATCGGTGTTGATCCGGTCTGAAGAATGTAGAACTTCTGAAACGCGGCGCACCCAATGGGTTGTGGATTCTCCCTCAGCCTGGACACAAGCCGCCAAGTCCACCACAGACATGGGCTGCTTACAGGTGTCTTTGAAATTATGAATGAAACGGGTCCGCAACTGGGTCCATGAACTGATGGAATTGGGTGGCAAGTTTTTCAACAAAGTACGGGCTGTACCTTCAAGCATCATGGTAAAATACTTTGCACACGCAGCTTCATCCACATCCAGCATCTCCATGGCCATCTCATAACTTTCTATCCATGCTTCTGGAGCCAGATCGGCGGTATAATTGGGCACCTTGCGTGGCCCCTTGAAATCTTGGGGCAAACGTATATTGCATAAAGCGGGGACGAGGCAAGGCACCCCCAAAGAGCTAGATGTAACTCCAGGCTCGAAGATAGTCGGTCGAACCGGTGCAAGCTGATAATCCTGATGTTGTGCTGCTAACTCGGCCCCCCTACGTGCCCTGGCTCGGTCCACCACCTCTTGAGCGTTTTCGAAACCACCCGCCGGGTTGTTGCCGCGGGGTGCACCGCGCTGCGCATTACTTGACGCGGCCGGTTCATCTGCATGCTCGCTATAGCTCCGGCTCGGGCGGGGGTGGAGTGGATCCGATCGCGGCTGGTTGAATACGCTTCTGTTGGACCAGAGCCGCCCTAAGGATCTCTTTGACCCGGCGTGTTTCCACCGCCTGTGGTGAATCGCCTTCGATTGGAATCGCCTCCAACCGCGCCGCAGCCGCAACAAGGTTATCCATCGGGTTGAAGTAGTGACCTGGAGGTGTTTGCACAGCTTGAGGAGCGCCGGTATGATGGCGAGGTAGATCTATCATGCGAGGCTGAATCGGCGCGCCCCTGTGTGCTTCCACGGTTCACCATCGGGCGGCGGATTCGGGTCCTCGCCAGGGTGTTGAAGAGGTCTCTTCCCTCAAAAACCGAGGGCAAACGGGATCTGTACTTTCTTTTCATGACTTCATGCGACGCATTACGATCCAAAGATGAGCCTATAAGCCTGCGCATCCAAAGCGGCCCACTCTGCCACCATCCTAGCGTCTGTAGCTGCCAGATCCGCTTAAGCCTGAGTGATTTGCTCCTTCACCTTTGCCATCTCTGCGTTATGCAGATCTTGATCCGCCGGGTTAGCCTCTGCCGTGAGCACAGCCAACGCATCGAATAATTCTGATAAAACTTGAGCCGGCGGGCGCACAGGGCCTCCTGCCCCGGCTGCCACCTTGTTGTCGAACCGGGCGACCGTTGTCGCGGCGGTTGAGGAGTGAAGCGTCGCTTGTGTACCGGCCATGAATATTCCAACCCGGTTGGGCAGATCAAAGGGGTCCAGAATACTGTTATCATCGGAACAGCCCCCGATCTGGCCATCTTGCAGCTGATACAGAGACTCAGTTTCCCTGGTCGACGACTCGTCATCAGAATAGACAACAGTTTCGCCACCAGATGCTGATCCGCCCTCATAGTCTGCTCCGTGGATGACTCCCACGAAAGCACGCCTGACAACCGGTTTAGCCAGGGCAGGATTCTTCTTCGCCCGCTGAGCCATCTCGACGAGGTCGGTGCAGATGTCCGGCCCAGGCCCTGGCTCACCGATGTTGCCGGTGAACACGTGTATGCCACCAAAGGGGACCCGGTACCAGACTCAATCGAGCCGGCCTCGGGGCCCCCTGCATCGTCGATGTAGAGCTTGCCGCTGACGACTCTTGGTCATCCGCCCACAAAGATAGCCTTCGAGTCCTTCCGAACTTGCCCTCTAAGATCATCAAACCATCGTGCGATAGCCCCACGGTGGGCGCCAACTGTCGTGGAATTGTCACGGCAGATGTCCTCATGAAAGGACTTAGTCGTGAGGCCATCGTACGGGTTAACTTAAAGGGGTTAAAGCGGACGCAAAGACACGCGAGTTATACTAGTTCGGCCCCTTCGATGAAGGTAAAAGCCTACGTCTAGTTTGTGATGGGATTGATGTGATTTCGGCGACTAGGGAGCAATAGCTTCGCCTAAGCCTCGAATTATCGTTGTTCCGTCCCTAAACCGCCACGGATCGTCCCCTTATATACACGGGTTGACGTCGGCCGGTCTACAGAGTCCCGAGGCCGGCTCATACAAGTGTCCGGCTCGGTCTTCTTTCTCTTATCTTACAACACAAGTTACATGGTTATGGCGGTTTTACCATTATGGGCCCTAACTCGCCTCGGCTCCGGGCCTCTAAACTCTCTGATAATCGCCTCCTACGAGTCTTCGTGGGCCCCAATTATAGTTTAGGGTAAACCGCCCCTTCGGGCGGTTTATATTCAGAGTTACATCCCCAACACCTCAATGAAAAAAGCTTTCAAGGTATTCACACATGGCCTACAAAGACATGGCTTTTGTGAGTGCACGCTTATGCAGACCTTTCATTCTATTGATCACCACAACAAGAATGATATGATTTTTTTAGTTGTTCCAACTAACAAAAATGAGCTTCTTGAATAGGTGAAGAATTTATGATGTAAAAGGAGATAAGGGCAAAGCAAACTGGAATGAGCCTTGATTAGGTAGAAGGAAACCCCAAACAGAGTTGCTACAATCTGAAAAGGCTCTAGGTTGGCACAATCCTATTTAGATACTGGGACCAACTTGCGAGGATTCACCTATCTGGATATATATATGGCATAAAACATTAACTACATGATTATTTTCCCATGAAGTTCTGTACACAGCTTACAATAAAATAGCTCGGTTCATCTACACTAATTTTTGCTCAGATCAATGGCGACATGTGACAGAATGGTACACATAGCCTAAGCACGAGGATTGAAAATAATCCAAAGTGGAAGGCAATACACCAACCATTAATCAACCAAGAATAGTCAAAAAAAAATTAAGAGCATGTGCCATACTCATACCAAATGGAGAAAGATTGAAATGAGAAAATGTTTTTCTATGAAGGAACAAAATTAAGACAACATGAATGGATAAAGTAAGAGGATTGGTCCTTTGTAAAGAAGAATTGGGAAGGAAGTACAAATCTAACCTTGGAATGAGGATTGATTATTCTTGTCTATCATCCGAACAAAGCATTTTCTCAAAGCTTTCTCTGCAATGTAGCGCGCTAGCACTCTAAAATGCAAAAAAAATATCATGAATATATTAGTATGTGAATGTGAGTAAGATAATTAATATGAAGTCATGTATATGCATTAGATACTTGCTAAAAAAGGAGAAGATAAAACAACAATCAAAACCGACACACATATTCTTTAGAATAAGATAAGGTTGATTGAATAGTATATACAATGTCAACGGTTTTTATATCTATTCTACAATATGGGTCAATTCTCGACAAGGATCCAAGATAATTGAAAAAAGGAATGCACGAACAAAAAGGGAATGCACAAAATTTCACATCAATTTAGAGGAAATACTTAAGAATGATGAGGAAAAAAATATCTATATGAGTAGCTCACATTTTAAAGGTGCAGGCACACCTATTCCACAGAGGTTTAGTTTTAGGGAGCTTGTAAAACTAAAAGACGTAAACTGTTTTAAACATGTACTATCTTTGGGAAGCTTTAGGAATGTTGTGTATTAAGTAAGAGGCAGGAGTTGTGGATGTTTAAAAATAACCCTGAAAGAAATATGTGTCTAAACAGATAGGAAATCAAGGTGCTCATGTTACCTTTTGAAGGTAGAAAATCACATGTAAAGCAAGAAGTGAGATATAAGGGATCATATGCATTGATGCTTTTTTTATAGGGTGCACTACTAAAATACTATGGTATAGTGTGTACGCAAATAATGGGCATAAACAATTGATACATGTAGATTATTATGTTAGAAGTATTTAGTATAAACAACCCACACAAAGTTATTGTTTTCTACCTAGTATAATGTCATACATGGAAACATGAAACTGGTACGGCTACAATCATTTAGACCTCTCTCTCTCTCCCTCTCCATGGCCCCTCTCTCTCTCATCATTGGTGATACAACATAAAGAAAAAAGAGAGACTAAAACACATGAGAGCTAGAGGATATACATTTTATCTACATTATAGATATGTACAGAGAAGCAAATCATGGATGTCAATGTTAATGCAACAAGGAACCTAATGGTTTTCCAATGCATATAAGTAGCCTGATCAACATAGTTTTTGAATATATATGTAACTCATTTTATTGATTAGAGTAGCCATTGTATCAGGCAGTTTTGGATCTTCTGGATCTCAAGCAAAAAGATTGAAAACCAACTATTTCCTAAAATTACATATCAAAGAATATCCTATTTCAAATATAGATAAAGTGATATGCCAAAGCAAGCAAATTTAATAAATATGGGAGATTATTTATTTTCACAAGCTGAATGGAGCTCTCGACCAGCATTTTCTTACCATATAAGGAAGCACATGTCTAGAGCCGCGGAAGTGCAAACGTCCAAAGATATAATATTGCGCAAAAGGGCTAGGCAAGCTTTCATGGAGTACTCGGCGTTTCAAATGTTCAGAGATGAGACATCCAAATCTGGACATCGCGTCAGATTATCTCAGCCTGCATAAAATGAATTAAAATGTATGAGAAAGATAAAATATTCCTGAGTTTTAGGAAGCTAAGAACCAATTAATATATTTTTGGGCAAGAAAGAAGTGTATAAAATTAGAATAACAGGGTGTAGTACAATCTCAATAAATAATTTAAGCTAGGAAAAAAAGAGTACATAATTCAGTCTGGTGTTTTTATTTCCATTCACAATTCATTGGCATCAATTTATCTTGTCTCTTCCTTTGTGTGAGACTGCAGCTACATATTTAAGTCACATATGTACATGAGCTTTTTTACGCACATAACTAAACTAAGATCATGCTTTCGCTTTTAAATCCTGATTGGATGCTAGCATTTATTCCATGGCTCCGACATCGCTTAACCGTAAGGTTTGATACAATACAATCCATCATCGCTGCAGCAGCCGATACAATCAATTTATAATGTAAAATGGATGGATCAAGCACAAAAGGCCATGAAAATACAGACATGCATAGATCCACCACCATTTGGAGAGAAAATGCATCCACCACTCTCTGGAAAATTCCTTACTTACCGCGGCTCAGTGGTGACGAACACTTCCGGCCTTGGACATCCTCCAACTCGCCGGTGACAAAAGACCGGCTCATTGTGGAACCGTCGCTCCCAATAGCACAGGAGCTTCCGCGACTCCACCCCCCTCCTGTAGAGTCGCCGTTCTTGAGCGGGCCCAAGTTGGCAGCAGCCCCATCACCTAAACAAATTGAACTGTTAATGATCCAAATCATAGGCACCAATAGTAACTCAAAATGTCAAGAATTTAACGACCGGTGAATCAAGCCATGGAAAGAAATTAGTGAAATTCAAAAGAATAAATCTGGGACATCTCTCCAAGTATGTTAGTATGATCCGTAATGTCCGAGAACAAAACAATGTTGAAATGGAAATTACCCCAAATCTGCAGGTACATGTTGCTAACAACAAATTGCATGACTTATAAAATACATCAATTATGTCACAAGCTATCAGGACTTCCGAATCATAATGAGTTTCAAATTTAGTGTACATAAAGAGTCCAACCAATTAATATATGATCTAGAAAAGTAAACATGCGCATTTACTTAAGTACTCTCAATCAAACTAAGCAATTGACTTCGCAAACATGGGATTATAGAGAACCCGACAATAATAAAGAGTGTTTCGGGTTTAAAAATAAGGATGATCAGGACTAACCTGCGTAAACACGTTTTAGAATGTGTCTCAAAGATTCGAGTATATTCATCATTCGACATCTCCTTGATAGTTTCCAAATTTCCAAATTTCCCGTGCATCGCCTAGACAGAGCTTGGGGGAGGCTCTCTTCCTCTCATATGCATCTCTTTCCTGATGAAATTATGAAAGCATATGATAAAACAATGTTAAGAAAATAAAACATTTGCACACGTCTTTTGTGCAAATATCTCAACTGTAACTAAGGGCGAGTTGGAAACAACATGTCTCTTGCCTTGTTGTCAGGGATAGCTAGCGCCTAGTAAACAAAAATGATTTCAGTCGGAAAACATAATTTCTGGTGAAGTAGCATGATATTTGCGACCAGTCTGATTTGCTTCTATGTATTTTATTGAAGAAGAAAATCTACACCAGCACCAACCAGAACGTGGGAATGAAAAAGAAAACGAAAAAACTGTGTTGGTCATTGCCATAGCTGCAAGTCAATGAATTCTAAGATATTCTCCAACTCAAGAGGTACACCACCGTACATGAAATGCAAGCTACAATCATTATCATCTCTGAATTTTCTTAATTCACAAAAGGAGTCTATTCACCATTAGTCAGTAGAAAGGAGATACAAGTCTTATGCGTAAATAACATGATGGAAAATTAGATGCCAACCATTTATGTGATATTCAAACTTACCATATATTCCAAATTGCAAAAGAAAAAACTTTAGACAAAAACCTGCACGATTACCGGCTAGATCTCATATAAAAATTTATTCAGAAGCCTAGAGCGGTGATTACTGAATAGTACTAATGCTAGTGTAGAGAGATTTAACTTGTTGTGAAAAGCGGAAGAGGCTATGGCCAAGAGTTTGTTGCGCCCAAAGGGTATGGCATCCTCCGTGGCGGCAAAGAACGCAGGCGCCCAAGATCCACCGTCCCATAGCGCCCTCCTTGACGCTGACAGTTCCGCTATCCAAAGACGCTCTTAGTGCTCGGGAAAAAATCCCGCCCAAATCAGGATCCAGCGCAAAAAAAATAACAGACTCCCAAATCGGTGGCGTAAGGCACCGTCAGAAGGGCACGGATGGCACGCAGACAAAATCCATGATGCGGCCATGGCGGCACCAATCTCTGCCGGGGAAGAAAAGAACGGCGCCATCGCGGAAGAAGGGCCAGCCGCTTGACCCGATGCATGCGAGGTCGTCGCTTTCCTCGACGCGACCCTCTATGCGATTAACGCGACCATGCCCTACTACGGCGTCCGTGGGGATCCGCGGCGTCTGAACAAGCACAAATTGCAAGCATACTGCATAAATGATTAGATAAGCAAACCATCAGGATTCAGGAAGCAAGAACTCACTTGGAGGAGGCCCCGGGAGGCCGCCAAGGAGGAGGAGAAGAAGTGGTGCGCCGGTCAATGGGCGTGGAGAAGGGAAGAAGGGGACGTCGCCCAAGCTTCTTGAGGCCGGCGTGGCGGGCGCCGTGGAGGAGGGTGGAGGCGGGCGTGGCGGCGGGCGGCGGCGGAGGCGTCGGCGTGGCGGGTGCGCTGCTTGGCGTGGCAGCCCCCATGGGGCGGGCGGGCGGCGGTGGGATCTGGATCTGGATCATGGAGGATGATGCAAAGTTTGGGGAGGGCCTTGATGGCGGCGGGCGGATTCGGACAACAGAGTCGATAGGGAGGACGGGCGCAGCACGGTGGCAGTGGGAGGCGACGGCGGGCGGGAAGCAGGAGGGGGCGGCGAGATGGATGTCGAGGTGGGATCAAGGAGGCAAGGTTGTGCGGGACTGCGGGGTGGCTGGGCTATTTTTTTCTTTCGTAAACCGGTGGACGAAGGCTTGGCAGCGGGGATGTGATGAAGGTTAACCGACAAAAAAAACCGGACAAAAATGGTGGGACGAAAATTGACCGGCGGAGACTACCAACTGCTCCATTAGGAGTAGAGATTTTTTGTCATAGAAGTAGAAGCCCACTACATCTATGTTAATACCGGGTTTTGTCACAATTATCGTCATAGAAGTGTCATAAGTATGACAAAAAAAATTCGTTCGGCCCAAAATGTCACGGATGTGTCTTTTTTTTTGTAGTGATAAACCCACAATTCATCGGATCTCGACAAACACACCGCAAAAAGAGTTACATCGAATAGATCTCCAAGAAGATTGAGGAGAACATTGTATTAAGATTCAAAGAGAGAGAAGAAGTCATCTAGCTAATAACTATGGACCCGAAGGTCTGTGGTAAACTGCTCAGTACTCATCGGAGAGGCCTTGGCGTTGATGTAGAAGCCCTCCGTGATCGATTCCCCCTCCTACGGAGCCCCGAAAAAGCCTCCAAGATGGGATCTCATGGGTACAGAAGGTTGCGGCGGTGAAAATAGGATTTCATGGTGCTCCTCGGTGTTTTCACGGTATGCAAGTATATATAGGCGAAGGAAGTCGGTCAGGGGAGCCACGAGGGACCCATGAGGGTGGGGGGGCGCGCCCACCCCCTAGGGCGTGCCATGGACCCTCGTGGCCGCCTTGGCTGCTTCTTGACGTCCACTCCAAGTCTCCTGGATTCAGTTTGTTCCAAAAAGATCTCTCCCGAAGGTTTCATTCCGTTTGGACTCCATTTGATATACCTTTTCTGTGAAACACTAAAATAGGCAAAAAAAATAGCAATTTGGGCTGGGCCTCCGGTTATTAGGTTAGTCCCAAAAATGATATAAAAGTGTATAGTAAAGCCCATAAACATCCAAAACGGGTAATATAATAGCATGGAACAATAAAAAATTATAGATACATTGGAGAAGTATCATATAACTATCCCTCAACATGCAATAAAGAGTCACTCCAAAGTCACTAATAGCGGAGAACAAACGAAGAGATTATGGTAGGGTACGAAACCACCTCAAAGTTATCCTTTCTGATCGATCTATTCAAGAGTCTGTAGTAAAATAACACGAAGCTATTCTTTCGTTCGATCTATCATAGAGTTCGTACTACAATAACACCTTAAGATACAAATCAGCCAAAACCCTAATGTCACCTAGATACTCCAATGTCACCTCAAGTATCCGTGGGTATGATTATACGATATGCATCACACAATCTCAGATTCATCTATTCAACCAACACAAAGAACTTCAAAGAGTGCCCCAAAGTTTCTACCAGAGAGTCAAGACGAAAACGTGTGCCAACCCCTATGCATAAGTTCACAAGGTCACTGAACCCGCAAGTTGATCACCAAAACATACATCAAGTAGATCACGTGAATATCCCATTGTCACCATAGATAAGCACACGCAATACATACATCAAGTGTTCTCAAATCATTAAAGACTCAATCCGATAAGATAACTTCAAAGGTAAAACTCAATCCATTACAAGAGAGTAGAGGGGGAGAAACATCATAAGATCCAACTATAATAGCAAAGCTCACGATACATCAAGATCGTGCCGAATCAAGAACACGAGAGAGAGAGAGAGAGAGAGAGAGAGAGAGAGAGCAAACACATCGCTACTGGTACATACCCTCAGCCCCGAGGGTGAACTACTCCCTCCTCGTCATGGAGAGTGTCGGGATGATGAAGATGGCCACCGGTGAGGGATCCCCCCTCCGGCAGGGTGCTGGAACAGGGTCTCGATTGGTTTTTGGTGGCTACAGAGGCTTGCGACGACGGAACTCCCGATCTATTATGCTCCTGGATGTTTTTGGGGTATATGGGTATATATAGGAGGAAGAAGTAAGTCGGTGGGGCTACAAGGGGCCCACGAGGGCGGGGGCGCGCCTCCCTGCCTCGTGGCCTCCTCGCTTCTTTCTTGACGTCCACTCCAAGTCCTCTGGATCACGTTTGTTCCAAAAATAACTCTCCCGAAGTTTTCATTCCGTTTGGACTCCGTTTGATATTCCTTTTCTCAAAAACACTTGAAATAGGCAAAAAACAGCAATTTGCACCGGGCCTCGGTTAATAGGTTAGTCCCAAAAATAATATAAAAGTGTATAATAAAGCCCATTAAACATCCAAAATAGATAATATAATAGCATGGAACAATAAAAAATTATAGATACATTGGAGACGTATCACTACTCTGTCGCCAATCAAAAAGTTGAATGGGCCGACTGCGGTGACCTTCATCGCAGATATCACTATTCCGTATGGCATACCACACAGCATCATCACCAACAATGGCACAAATTTTGCCAAAGGAGCATTGCCCCGTATCTGCGTGACACAGGTCATCCGACTGGACTTAGCGTATGTTGCCCATCCGAAGTCAAACGACCAAGTTGGGCTGGGAGGTGCTGGGTTGGAGTCGGCCACCGCCTGCTGTGTTGTTGAAGTCCCCGGGCCGACTGCTGCAGTCCCCGGGCCGGGTGTGACCGTAGCAGTCCCCGAGTCGCCTGCCGAAGTCCCTGAGCCGGCTGCTGAGGTCCCCAAGTTGGATCCGACTGCATCGGGGTCGGCCGACACGAAGATGGAATCTGATTCTGGCGAAGTCTTTATAGACGGCTTGAGGAGGCGCTGAAGGGAGACACCGGTTGGTATGGCTTGCCGAGTAGAGTCGATTCGTGCCAGGGCGTCTGCTTGCTTGTTGTCGGCCTGTGGCACGTGAAGGAACTCGCACCCTTCAAAATATACGCTAAGTTGCTGGAAGAGGAAGCGATAGCTTGCCATGTTTGCATCTTTAGCGTCCCAGTCGCCAGACGACTGTTGGACCACCAAATCTAAGTCGCCATAACACAAGATCCGGCAAATGCCGGACTCTTTGGCCAGCCGGAGGCCATGTATGAGTGCCTCATACTCGGCCACATTGTTCGAGGTGGCGAAGTGAATTTGCAACGTGTATCTGAGCTTGTCGCCTTTGGGAGAGGTGAGGACAATGCCGGCTCCCAAACCGGTGCGTATCTTGGATCCGTCAAAGTGCATCCGCCAATGGGTGAAGTCGGGTGCTGACGGCAGGTATTGGGTCTCGGCCCAATCAACGAGGAAGTCGGCCAGCACTTGGGACTTGATGGCGGTGCAAGGCTGATAGAAGATGGTATAAGGAGCCAGCGCGATGGCCCACTCGGCCACCCGACCTGATGCATCCCGGCTGCCCATGATCTCGGCAAGCGGGACAGTGCAAACGACTGTGATGGGGTGCTCTTGGAAGTAGGGCTTGAGCTTCTTGGCGGCAAAGTACACACCGTAGCACATCTTCTGGTAGTGGGGGTAGTTCTGCTTTGAGGTCGATAGTACTTCGCTCAAATAATACACAGGCCTCTGGACCGGCTGTGCCTTGACTTCTTCTGGGTGTTGAACCACGATGACTGTGTTGACCACCCGGTTGGTTGCGGCAATGTAAAGGAGCATGGGCTCTTTGTTAGTTGGAGCCGCCAGGACAGGCGGCGTGGTCAACATCTTCTTCAGCTGGCAAAAAGCTTCGTCCGCCTGGTCGTTCCACTCGAAATGAGTGGTTTTCTTCATGAGTTGGTACAGGGGAAGAGCTTTCTCTCCCAGCCGACTGATGAAGCGGCTAAGGGAAGCCAGGCACCGGTGAACTTCTGGATGTCTCGCAGCCGGGGTGGGAATCTCCATCCTCTCAATGGCCTTGATCTTTACCGGCTTGCACTCAATGCCGCGTTCAGAGACCAGGAAGCCAAGGAGTTGGCCGGCTGGTACCCCAAAGATGCATTTCTTAGGGTTGAGCTTGATCTAAAAGCGGCGCAGATTGTCAAATCTTTCCTTGAGATCTTCCAGCAGGGTGCCACGCTTCTCCGTCTTCACCACAATATCGTCTACATAGACGTGGGCATTTCTGTCGAGTTGCTTGAGGAGGCACTTCTGCATGCAACGCTGAAAAGTGGCACCTGCATTTCTCAAGCCAAATGTCAGTCAGGTAGTAGAAGGCTCCGAATGGTGTGATGAAGGCGGTCTTCAGGTGGTCGGCTGGGTCCAGCTTGATCTGGTGGTATCCTGAGTAGGCATCCAAGAAACTCAGCAGCTCGCATCCGGCTGTGGAGTCTATCACCTGATCAATCTGAGGCAAAGCAAACGGATCTTTGGGGCAGGCTTTATTGAGGCTGGTATAATCTATACACATGCGCCACTTGTTCTTCTTCTTCAGTACAAGGACTGGATTGGCAAGCCACTCTGGAAAGAACACTTCCACAATGAAGCCGGCTGCTAGAAGCCGGGCTATTTCTTCACCAGCAATTCTTCTCTTCGCCTCCGACAGTTGGCGGAGGGGTTGCTTGACTGGTTTTGCATCTGCTCGGACATGTAGCTTGTGCTCGGCGAAATCCATCGGAACACCCGGCATGTCCTTGGGGGACCATGCAAAGATATCCCGATTCTCACAGAGGAAATCGAAGAGCTCGCTTTCCTATTTGCTATCCAGGTTTGTTCCCACAAGAGCGAACCTCTCCGGGTGGGCCGGGTCCAGAGGTATCTTCTTGGTTTCCTTGGACGGCTGGAAAGAGCCCCGAGCTTTCGACTCCTTGGGGTCCAGCGACAGGTTCGGCTTCTTGCCAGCCATGGCCACAACCCGGTCAAGGATCTTTTTCTCTGCAGCAATCACGAGGGACTCGGCCAGCCGACTGCTGGCTGCGGCGCAGGCAGATGATTTCTTGTAGTCTCCGACTATGGTGATGATGCCCTTGGTTCTTGGCATCTTCATCTTGAGGTAGGCATAGTGGGGCACGGTCATGAACTTGGCCAGGGCAGGGCGGCCAAGTAAAGCGTGATAGGGGCTCTCCAGGTCCACCACCTCAAACCAAACTGCTTCACGACGGAAGTGATCTTTATCTCCGAAGAGGACATCTATCTTGATCTTGCCGATTGGTGAGCACGAAAGGTCGGGTACAATGCCATGGAAGACGGTCCGACTGGGCAAGAGTTGCCTCATCTTGATGTTCAAATTCTCCATGGTGTCGCGGTAAAGGATGTTGATGCTGCTACCGCCATCAATCAGGACTCGAGAAAAACGAGCATCTTGCCTTTCTGTTGCAAAGGTGGCATCCAACACCATGGCATAGGAGCACGGAGAAGGCATCACCTCCAGGTGGTCAGCTCGGCTCCAGCTGATGGGCTTCTCAGACCAGTGCATGAACTTTGGGACCTTGGAGGCGTCAACATTGACCTCTTGGTGCCGCCGGCGCCGGCTATGTCTATCGTCAGCTTGGCTCGTGAAGACGATGTAGGCCGCGTGCTCTTCGGGGAACTCGTCTTGGATGGCACCGGCTACTGGGCGGGCTGTCGACTACTGAGGAGCCAGAGGCGGCTGGCCAGCAGGCGGAGGAGGCAGCAGCCCCTCGTCTTTGGAGATTCGGGTGAGCCAGTGGCACTTCCGGGTTGTGTGATTGGACGGCTTCGCGCCACTGTGGAACTTGCAGGGGGCATCATGGGTTTGCTCGTAGGAGAAAGCGAGCTGCCAAGCCGGCTTGCCGCCTTTCTGACGCTTGGGTATGGGCTGCCCTTCTGGCTGCTGATCTTCAACTGTTGCCACTTGTTGGCTGGTGGAAGCCGGCATCGGGGCCTTGCGCTTATTGTCTTTCTGCTTCGGGTGCCGACTGGTGTCGCCAGCCGGTGTTCTAGGAGCCGGAGGGAGTACTGTCGGTGTCAAAACCGGCGGATCTCGGGTAGGGGGTCCCGAACTATGCGTCTAAGGCTAATGGTAACAGGAGGCGGGGGACACGATGTTTACCCAGGTTCGGGCCCTCTCAATGGAGGTAATACCCTACTTCCTGCTTGATTGATCTTGATGATATGAGTATTACAAGAGTTGATCTACCACGAGATCATCGAGGCTAAACCCTAGAAGCTAGCCTATGATTATGATTGTTGTTGTCCTATTAGACTAAACCCTCCGGTTTATATAGACACGGAGGGGCTAGGGTTACAGTCGGTTCTGAGAGGAGATCTACATATCCAAATAGCCAAGCTTGCCTTCCACGCAAAGGAGAGTCCCATCCGGACACGGGACAAAGTCTTCAATCTTGTATCTTCATAGTCCAACAGTCCGACCAAAGTATATAGTCTGGCTGTCCGAGGACCCCTTAATCTCGGACTCCCTCAGTAGCCCCCGAACCAGGCTTCAATGATGATGAGTCCGGCATGCAGAGTGTCTTCGGCATTGCAAGGCGGGTTCTTCTCCAAATTCTCCAGAGTACCTATTGTAACGAGCAATGTCCGGCTTCCCATTAATGTTGCACTCCTCGGCTTCTGTGCTTTAATAATGGCTATCTCCACGTGTCGAGCGAATGCGAGAAGTCGGGGCATTTTTTCATTTGCCACCCTGACCATACAAGTAAATCGTCTATTTAGACTTGGGGATCCTCATATCCAAATCACACCACCTCCTCCCAGCGAGTATCCATCAGAGCGCATCCGGAAAAATCCATCCCATCATGGCCGGCCGTCGCGGCTCCTCCTCTCGCTCCCGTAGCACCAAGCCAGGCGATTGGGAGAAGTGCTCCGTTCCTCATAGCCGATTGGTAGAGTTGTAAACCCAGGGGTTCCTCCCGCTTGCCTACATGGTCCCCGTCCGAGCCGGACTAGCCACTTATAATGGTGGGGAGCAAGCAGAGAGTTCTCCCAACCCATCCAAGGGGGAGCGGGTATGCTTTGTCCCCTATTTGCTGAGGGGACTTGGATTTCTAATCCATCCTTTCCTCCACAGGCTTCTGGAGTTCTATGGCCTCCAGCTGCATAACTTTACCACAGCCTCCATACTGCATACCGTAGGCTACATCGCCTTCTGCGAGCTATTTCTGGGCTGCGAAGCTCATTTCGAGCTATGGAAGAGGCTATTCTGCCTTGTACCCCGCACTCGGGAGGGGCTGATATATCAAGTGGGCGGAGCCGAAATATGGAGCATCGCCGGAACCGGATACCTATCCGGTACTCTGAAGAAGACATCCGAAGACTGGCCTTCGGAGTGGTTTTATATGGAGGACGTCCCTCTTCCGGATCCTATTCGGTTGGGCCTTCCTGAGTGTGCAAATGCCCCTTTGAAGAAACGCCACAGCTGGCACCCCCGGAGCCCCCAGGAGGAAGATAACAGAGAGATCCTTTTCACGATGGATGTGATAAAGACACCGCCAAATCAGGGTGACAATAATTAAGGTTATATCGATATGTATAATGCGGGGAGTGCAGCCACTTCAGTATCGGGGGAAACCCATGTGGCACTTCAATAGAGAAGACGATTCCACCCGCTGCGGCCGTAAAGGTCCGGACTCCGCCGCCGCTCTGGAGAAAATACTGTCTGATTTGTACAAAGGAGAAGAAGAGGAGTTCATCCATATCAAGCCACAGGATGGATTCTCCATGTACAACCCCCCAAGCTGGGTGAGCTACGATCTTTTATTCCAGTCTTTTCCGCGTTATTTAGCACAAATATTTACCTTGCCAATTCATAGCAGGAACTGCGAAAAGCTACGAGGGAGGTTCACAGCCCGTCTCCACAGCCAGAGGACCCTGACTGGGCCCTCGACCCCTGACTTGAAGAAGATCCGGACATATTTGTGGAGCTCGTCGACATGACATTTTATCAGCTAAGCTGTGATGGCGCCTTGGTGGCCATCATAGCTGATTATCCTGGCCTACTCCCTGCATCGCATGTAAGTAAAACCAGATTCCCAACTTCCAAGAAGGATTCCCGCCTCTGCGCCTTACCCTCCGCACATGTATTGTGTTTTTATAGGGAAGGCCATCAGGACGCCACGCCGAACCCGCGGTGACTCGTCAACAAGGGGCACCGAAGCCGGGTAGGCTTAAAAGGAAGGCGGTCAGGACCGAGATGCCGTTGCAGAGGTACGATTAGAAACCTGCTACATATTTATTGTCTTTAAAATATAACGGTGTCCGTGGCTTCCTGGCAGAAAGAGTGCTCGTCGGACTATACTCGGAGAGCCTGCCGGCCACACCTCCACCAGCCGGACTCCGAGGCCGGACTCAAGGGCGGAGGTCAACATGGGGACAACGCTGGACGATCCTCCTACAAAGGATGAGGATGGATTATCCGCTACAAACTCCGAAGTGGAAAGCGCCATAAATCATAGGCGCCGACGGGCCACACTACGCGACCCTAACTTCTCTGAAGAGGCATTCAATGCCTTCAACTCAGGGGACGCGTACATCGGAGCTGCTCAAGATGGCCTCGCCAGAGCCACGGACCAGTACGTAAAGGATATACGGGTAAGAAAATTTGAGAAGCATGTATAACAGTAGCCCCTGAGACTTGAAACAGTTGGCACAACTGATTTAAGGATCAATTATATGCATAGGTTCTTACAGAGAAGAATACCCAGTTGTCTAAAGAGCTGGAGGAGTGCAAAGCCCAGCTACGGGCCGCAGTTGCCGGAATGGAGGAGTCCAAGAAGGTCTCGTCTGATAATACTTGTCTTGATCGAAAAGAATATACTGACGTATACCAGTTAGTATTCGACATGCATGCAAATCTAACAATAGATTCTGCAGACAATACCGGAGGTAATCTGGAGATCGTATCGGAGGATGAACAACATGCCCAATGACAGCTAAAGGCTGGCGAGCGCGTGCTTACAAATGTTATACGGGAGAAGAATGATCTCCAGGATGTGAAGACCCGGCTGGACGTTGAATTAAAAGATGTTCGGGCCCAGCTTGCTGACTCCGTGAAGGAGAATAAGAGGCTTCGACGCGGCATTTTTAGTAAGTGCTCGAACGAACCTTTATAAAGTTCGGCGAAGGAGCGGGCTAACAGAATTATGTCTATAGGTATGCTGACAGGTCGTCCTGAAGAGGAGACGCCCGGATCTGCAGGCGATCTTCTGCAATACCTCTCACAACTGCACGGACAAATTTGGCAGGTGATGCAGGGTATTGCCCAGGCCTTGTGGCCGTCCGCATCCCTGCCCGGAGGCATGCGAGAGCTCATGGAGATGCTCAAGGGAGCACGGCGGTGCTTCCGATTATGGAAGATATTGGCCTGCCGGCAAGGTGCAAGGGAGGCCTGGGCCATGGTGAAGACACGATACACCAAAACTGACCCAAACCACATGGCCGAGGTCTGACCTATAGGGTCAGATGGGAAGGAGATCCTTGTTAGTCTGGTATATGACCAGGTACCATTAGCCGCGAAGTATTCCCAACAGGATTGTAGGCTAGACAGCCTGTTGGATGGTATAGAAGAAGAGTTTAGTCAGTCTAAGTGACTTTGTACTTCAAAGGACATATTTTGTCCCTAGCCGGATTGTAAATCATTTGTCTTGGCGGACCTTTTCGCTTCGACCTCTGGACCCGACAGTCCGAGTGTATCCGAATACCCACTCAGTAATGTAAAAACCGGGGCACGCGTGGAAACCAGGCGTAGGGGTCATAAGTGCTTGAACAAACAAGTACCCAACTAGCTATGTTATATTACATAGATAGTAAGAAACATCTTCCAGGGAGAATAGTTCCGTTAAGGGTTCCTTTCCCTGGGTATGCATGCATTAATGTGCATGTCCAAACTGCGAAAAACAACGCAGGATATAAGCATCTGGGGGCATGTTTTGCAATAACTAAAAGACATCTTTTGTTCACCGATCGAATATTCCCTTAAGAACGCTAGCTTTTGGCTTCACCCAGTCTAAGGTACACATCCGGCTGACCGGGCAGTAACAATCGCAGAGGTGCTCCCCTTATGCCCTAGCCGAATTAACGGGAACATAGGGCACAAACACAAGAGCCAGACAACCCAGCTTGGCCAAAACTTAAGTCATATCGATGCATATAGTTGTGAAAAAAGGTATATATGGAGGAATGACGCATATGTGGTGGGCATAAAGCCCAGAAGCTAGTTATATTAAGCTTATGTATAAGAAGCCCCCAGGTATATTGAGCGCGCGTAGCGCGGCAGGAGTGTGTGGTCGAAGCATACTTGAAGCTTTTAAGGCTATATATAAAAAAAATAAAGAGAGAGAGGATATAACTTAAAAGGGAAGACGTAGGTAAGGATACAAACACAGAGTTCGGCACTAGGCGTAGAATCTTCAGAGTCTGGCCGCGTTCCATGGGTTCGGCTCGAGTCGATTATCTGATGCATCACGCAGACGGTATGCTCCTCCGGTGAGAACTTTATCAATAATGAAGGGACCCTCCCACTTGGGCTTGAGTTTGTCCTTTTTCTTCTCTGGTAGGCGTAGAATGAGTTCGCCAATGTTATAAGTTTTGGCACATACATCCCTGCTTTGATACCTTCGAGCCTGTTGTTGATAGAATGTGGAACGGGCCTTTGCGACATCGCGCTCCTCCTCCAGGGCATCTAAATTGTCCTTCCGATCCAGCTCGGCTTCTCTCTCTTCATACATGCGCACTCGAGGTGAGTCATGAATGATATCGCAGGGCAGCACTGCCTCTGCGCCGTACACTAGAAAGAATGGTGTGTACCCGGTGGTGCGATTTGGCGTGGTCCGCAACCCCCATAGTACAGAGTCGAGTTCTTCGACCCAGTGCGTATCTGATTCCTTCAAGGATCACACTAGTCTGGGTTTAATGCCGCTCATAATAAGACCATTTGCTCGTTCGACTTGACCGTTTGTTTGGGGGTGATAGACGGAGGCATAATCGAGCTTAATGCCCATTTTGCTGCACCAGGTTTTCACCTCGTCGGCTGTGAAGTTTGAGCCGTTATCGGTGATGATGCTGTGGGGGACACCGTAACGGTGTATGATCCCGGATATGAAGTCTATCACTGGTCCGGACTCGGTCGTTTAACTAGTTTGGCTTCTATCCATTTGGTGAATTTATCCATCATGACCAACAAGTATTTCTTCTTATGGCTTCCTCCTTTAAGGGGTCCAACCATATCGAGCCCCCAGACCGCAAAGGGCCAAGTTATGGGGATTGTTTAGAGAGCGGTAGGTGGCATATGGCTTTGATTTGCAAAAAGCTGGCAACCGACGCAATGTTGGACAAGGTCCTGTGTGTCTGCCCGGGCTGTCGGCCAGTAGAAACCTGTACGGAAGGCCTTGCTTACGAGTGCCCGAGCTGCGGCATGGTGGCCGCCGAGTCCGGCATGAATTTCGGCCAAGAGTTGTCGCCCTTCCTCTTCGGAGATGCACCTTTGGAGCACTCCAGTCGCGCTTTTCTTATAAAGCTCTCCCTCGTGGACTTTGTAGGCTTTAGAGCACCGCACAATGTAACGTGCCTCATTTTGGTCCTCAGGGAGTTCTTGCCTATTTAAGTAGGCTAAGAAGGGTTCTATCCACGGGGCGATGACAGCCATAATCACGTGGGCTGAAGGTGCTATTTCGGTGGCGGAGCCTCCGATTACGTCAGAGTGTTCGGGATCTAGGGTTGTGTTCGGATCCGGACTGGTATTGCCGGTCTCCCCTTCCCACATCACGGATGGCTTGAGCAGCCTTTCCAAAAATATATTAGGTGGGACGGGGTCGCGCTTAGCGCCGATGCGGGCGAGGATATCCGCCGCTTGATTATTTTCTCGAACGACATGGTGGAATTCGAGCCCCTCGAACCGAGCTGACATTTTGAGGACGGCATTGCGATAGGCCGCCATTTTTGGGTCCTTGGCGTCAAAGTCTCCATTTATTTGAGATATTGCGAGGTTTGAATCCCCATGCACTTGTAGGCGTTGAATGCCCATGGAGACTGCCATTTGAAGACCATGTAACAGGGCCTCATATTCGGCTGCATTGTTGGAATCTGTGTATAGTATTTGGAGTACGTATTGGACTATATCTCCGGTGGGGGATGTCAGGACAACGCCTGCCCCTAGACCAGCCAACATTTTAGAGCCGTGAAAGTGCATGATCTAATTGGAGTACGCGCCGTACTCTTTAGGGAGTTCGGCTTCTGTCCATTTGGCGACGAAATCAGCCAGTACTTGCGACTTAATGGATCACCGTGGTTTGTATGTTATGTCGAATGGGAGGAGCTCGATAGCCCATTTAGCAATCCGGCCCGTGGCATCGCGGTTATTTATTATGTCACCAAGTGGTACTTCGGAGGCCAACTTGATTGAACACTCTTGAAAGTAGTGTCGTAGTTTTTGGGATGCCATGAAGACCGCGTATGCTATCTTTTGATAATGTGGGTACCGTGACTCGCATGGAGTGAGGACAGTGGATACGTAGTATACCGGCTTTTGAAGCGGGAACTTATGTCCGTCTGTCTCCCGTTCGACGACGAGCACTGCGCTTACAACCTGGTGTGTTGTAGCTATATATAACAGCATAGGTTCGCCGATATTTGGCGCGGCCAGGATTGGATTAGTGGCCAAGATGGATTTTATATCCTCCAGTCCGGCCGTAGTCGCGTTCGTCCACTCGAAGTGTTTGGTGCATCGAAGAAGGCGATAGAGCGGTAGTGCCTTTTCTCCTAATCGGGAGATAAAGCGGCCTAAGGCAGCCACGCATCCAGTTAATTTCTGGATTTGCTTGAGATCTGTTGGGGTAGCCAACTGTGACAGAGCTCGGATTTTAGCCGGATTTGCTTCAATTCCTCTATTGGAAACGATAAAGCCCAAGAGCTTTCCGGCATGTACGCTGAAAACGCATTTTTGTGGATTGAGCTTGATGTCATATGTTCGGAGATTGTTGAACGTAAGCCTCAAGTCGTCTATTAGAGATTCGATATGTCTGGTTTTGATGACCACATTGTCTACGTATGCCTCCACTTGTTTTGCCGATTTGTGTTTCCAGGCATGTCTGAATCATGCGTTGATAGGTTGCACCGGTGTTTTTGAGCCCGAAAGGCATGGTGTTAAAACAGAAGGGGCCGTATGGAGTGATGAATGCCGTTGCGGCTTGGTCGGACTCCGCCATCTTGATTTGATGGTATCCGGAGTATGCGTCGAGGAAACACAATGAGTCGTGTCTTGCGGTAGCGTCGATGATTTGATCGATGCGGGGGAGGGGGAAGGGATCCTTAGGGCAAGCCTTATTGAGGTCCTTGAAATCGACGCATAGGCGCCAGGATTTGTCCTTCTTTGGTACCATCACCAGGTTTGCTAGCCAGTCCGGATGTTTTATTTCTCTGATGAATCCGGCCTCGAGTAGCTTGGCTAGCTCTTCTTCCATGGCTTGTCGCTTGGGTTCTGAAAAGCGTCGAAGAGTCTGCTTGACCGGCTTGTATCCCTTTAGTATGTTTAGGCTATGCTCGGCCAGCCTGCGTGGGATACCTGGCATGTCTGAAGGATGCCAGGCGAAGATGTCCCAATTCTCGCGCAAGAACTCTCATAGTGCGGCGTCTATTGTGGGATTCAGCTGTACCCCAATTGATGTTGTTTTTGTAGGGTCCGTTGGGTGGACCTGGAATCTGACTATTTCGTCTACTGGTTTAAAAGAGGTGGACTTGGGTCATTTGTCGAGTATCACGTCGTCCCTGTCCACTGTGGAGCGCATCGCAGTTAATTCTTCGGCCGCGAGAGCTTTGGATAATGCCTCCAAGGCTAGTGCGGCGGTTTTATTTTCGGCGCGGAGTGCCATGTCCGGATCACTGGCTAGAGTGATGATTCCATTGGGCCCTGGCATCTTGAGCTTCATGTACCCGTAATGGGTTATAGCTTGGAAGCTTGTGAATGCATCCCGCCCTAAAAGGGCGTGGTATCCACTACTAAACAGGGCCACTTGGAATGTGATTTCTTCGGACCTATAATTCTCCGGCGTGCCGAATACCACATCCAGTGTAATTTTTCCCGCACATTGTGCCTCCCGACTAGGGATGATTCCTCTGAAGGTCGTGCTTCTTTGCTCAATGCGGCTCTTGTCTAGTTCCATTTTATTGAGAGTTTCCTCGTAGATGAGGTTTAATCCGCTGCCACTGTCCATGAGCACTTTAGTAAGCTGGAAGCCGTCCACAATTGGACTAAGGACCAAAGCGGCTGGTGCTCGGACTGTTCGGAATTGAGGTTCGTCACTGGCATTGAAGGTTATGGCCGTGTCGTTCCACGGATTTATTGCTGCAACGTGGCAGACTTCAGCGAGACTACGGAGTGCTCGCTTATGTATATTGTTTGAGGAGAAAGTCTTGACGACTGTCAGTACTGTATTGTTATTCTCCGCGGGATGGTGCTCTGCGGTATTGTTGATGAGGAGGTCATCGCCGCTCTTGGCCACCTGCCGGAGTATCCAACATGCTCTAAGGTTGTGTGTTGGTATGATGTCCGGTGTGCTGTGAATTTTGCATGGCCTGTTGAGCCATCCCTCCAATACGGTTCCACGCCTTGTAGAGGGCTTTGGCTTCTTTGTAATTGGATTGGGTGACTTGCGAGAGCGCACCCTTTTAGTTCGGACAAGGGGTTTAGTGAGAGCCGGAGGGTCCCAGAATTTTGTTTGGGTTTTCTAGGCGCTTTCCATCGCACAGTACTTCTGTACTATGGCCGCCAAGTCGGCGAAGTGTGCTATGTCACGGCGACTTATGGCGTTGAGAATTCCCTTGTCCATGCAATTTTTGCAAAAGAATGAGATTGCGTCTTCCTCGCGACAGTCCTTAACCTTGCTCATTACAAGGTGGAATCTGGCCCAGAAGTGATGTACTGTCTCTTGGTGCTCTTGTCTAATGTGGGAAAGATCACTTGTGTCTGGGTGGGTGGGTAGATTTAAGTCCAAATCCTGACCCGATCTGAGACCCAGGGGCAAAGGAGCTCCCGAGCTTGGCAGCTCGGACTCCGGGATGTTGCCCAATATTTGTGGTCCGTTGCCCGATTCTAAGTTCGGAGCCTGGGCCATGTCCTACCGTAGACGGGTATCCGGCTCAGAGAGCTCGGAAATCCGGACATAGTTCGTCCTCAAAATAGAGGAAGAATCACTGTTTTGTTCCTCCACCACCGCTATCTGATGGGTGACCGACGGAGAGTTAATCTCCCTTTGGTCGGATTTAAGCCCGATCCGATCATAGTCCGTAGCGACTCCCAGGGCGGTGATGCAATCCAAGAGCTCGTTCAGGGAGGAGAGCTCTATTGGATCCATCTGCTCGGTGAATTCCGAGCTGACGTGGAGGTTGTTCTTGATGACCTAAGAAGTCATCGTCGGCGTGGCGGCCGAACGGGCGGTCATGACGAAGCCGCCTGATACGTCTCCGTCGTATCTATAATTTTTTATTGTTCCATGCCAAAATTATTCAACTTTTACATACTTTTGACAACTTTTTATACTATTTTTTGGGACTAACATATTGATCTAGTGCCCAGTGCCAGTTCCTGCCTGTTGCATGGTTTATGTTTCGCAGAAACCCATTATCAAACGGAGTCCAAACGGGATAAAAACGGACAGAGAATTATTTTGGAATATTTGTGATTTTTGGGAAGTAAAATCAACGCGAGACGGTGCCCGAGGTGGCCATGAGATTGGGGCCCACGCCCACTTCAGGTGGGCGCGCCCCTCACCCTCCTGGGCCACTCGTAAGGCGGTTGATGCCCTTCTTTGTCCGCAAGAAAGCTAATTTTTGGAAAAAGATCTGGGCGAAGGTTTCAATCCAATTGGAGTTACGAATCTCCGGATATAAAAGAAACGGTGCCAGGGCAGAATTCCAGAACGCAGAAACAGAGAGATAGATCCAATCTCGGAGGGGCTCTCGCCCCTCCCAAGCCATGGGAGCCAAGGACCAGAGGGGTAACCCTTCTCCCATCTAGGGAGAAGGTCAAGGAAGAAGAATAAGAAGGGGGGCTCTCTCCCCCTTGCTTCCGGTGGTGCCGGAACGCCGCCGGGGGCCATCATCATCACCGCGATCTTCACCAACACCTCTGCCATCTTCACCAACATCTCCATCACCTTCCCCCCTCTATCTACAGCGGTCCACTCTCCCGCAACCCACTGTACCCTCTACTTGAACATGGTGCTTTATGCTTCATATTATTATCCAATGATGTCTGAGTAGATTTTCGTTGTCCTATTGGTGGTTGATGAATTGCTATGATTGATTTAATTTGCTTGTGGTTATGTTGATGTCCTTTGGTTCCCATCATATGAGCGCGCGCTTGGATCACACCATAGGGTTAGTTGTATGTTGATAGGACTATGTATTGGAGGGCTAGAGTGACAGAAGCTTCAAGCTAGCATAGAAATTGATGCATATGGGATTGAAGGGGGGCCAATATATCTTAATGCTATGGTTGGGTTTTACCTTAATGAACGTTAGTAGTTGCGGATGCTTGCTAATAGTTCCAATCATAAGTGCATAGAATTCCAAGTCAGGGATGGCATGCTAGCAGTGGCCTCTCCCACATAAAACTTGCTATCGGTCTAGTAAAGTAGTCAATTGCTTAGGGACAATTCCACAACTCATATCACCACGTTTCCACACTCGCTATTTTTACTTTATTGCTTGTTTATTTAAACAACCCCTACTTTTTATTTACGCGTTCTTTACTTTCTTGCAAAACTATCCAACAACACCTACAAAGTACTTCTAGTTTCATACTTGTTCTAGGTAAAGCGAACACTAAGCGTACGTAGAGTCGTATCAGTGGCAGATAGGACTTCAGAGAGTATTTGTTCTACCTTTAGCTCCTCGTTGGGTTCGACACTCTTACTTATCGAAAGAGGCTACAACTATCCCGTATACTTGCGGGTCATCAAGACCTTTTTCTGGCGCCGTTGTCGGGGAGTCATAGCGTGGGGTGAATATTCTCGTGTGTGCTTGTTTGCTTTATCAGTAAGTAATTTTTATTTCCTGTTCTTAGTTGTTCTCTATCTTTAGCTATGGATATGGAACACGAAATACCAAAAAAAATTAGGTGTACATGCTGCTCATGGAGATGGGGAACCTCCTAAAACCCTCGATGATCATTATGTGAAAAATATTATGTACTACTTTGATAATCCTGAGAAAACCCTTTTCGACTTTATAATGGGAGTAACGTTGGATCAACGTGAATACTTTAGGGATTATCGCTTGACACAAAAAGGGAAACTATTATGGGATCAAATTAATATATTGCGTTGGTATGGTCGAGATCTGTGCTTGAGATATGATATTACTTGTTGCTCTAGGATGAAGGCTCCACACCTTCCCTTTTCATGCAAATTTAATGATAATGAAACCTTAGCTTCTTATGCTAATGGTATATATGATTACTATGATGTTGAACGAATTGAAGAATTTGTTGCTTTTAAGGCTGCTTATGGAATTGAATCTTTGTTTGAAAAGTATGAAGCTCTTGATGATGATGTTTATAGGCCTGAGAATTTTGCTATATTAAAATATTGCTATGAGAATTATGAATATAATTACAATATTAATGCATTTATTGAGAAAGTCTCCGTTGTCCAAGAAGAGACTAATATTTTGCAGGAAGCTATGGAAGAAGAAACTGATGAAACTGTGAGCTCATTGGATGAAAAAGATGATGAGGAGAGCGAAGAACAAAAGGAGGAAGAGCGGATTGATCACCCGTGCCCACCTTCTAATGAGAGTAACTCTTCAACTCATACATTGTTTAATTCCCCTTCGTGCTTACCGAAGGATGACTGCTATGATGATTGCTATGATCCCGTTGATTCTCTTGAAATATCCCTTTTTGATGATACTTGCTATGCTTGTGGCCAAGATGCCAATATGAATTATGCCTATGGAGATGAACTAGCTATAGTTCCTTATGTTAAAAATGAAATTGTTGCTATTGCACCCACGCATGATAGTCCTATTATCTTTTTGAATTCTCCCGACTACACTATATCGGAGAAGTTTGTGCTTATTAAGGATTATATTGATGGGTTGCCTTTTACTATTGCACATGATGATTTTGATGAATGCAATATGCATGTGCTTTCTGCTCCTACTTGCAATTATTATGAGAGAGGAACTATATCTCCGCCTCTTTATGTTTCCAATATGATAGAATTGCAAGAAACTGTTTATACTTTGCATTGGCCTTTACTATGTGTGCATGAATTGTTCTTTTATGACATGCCGATGCATAGGAAGAGGGTTAGACTTCGTCATTACATGATATATGTTACTTTGTGCTCACTACTAAATCACAAATCATTGTTAATTAAAATTGGCTTTGATATACCTTGGGATCCGGGTGGATCCATTACTTGAGCACTATATGCCTAGCTTAATGGCTTTAAAGAAAGCGCTGCCAGGGAGACAACCCGGAAGTTTTAGAGAGTCATTTATTTCTGTTGAGTGCTTTTATATAGTTTAAAAACAAAAAAATAAAGGGGGGAACCCAAAACTTTTCAAAAAGAAAAGCGAAAGTGAGAGAGACAAGCATTGTTGAAGTGGGAGCTAGCCTTGGACTTTGTTCATGCTCACGGAAACTTTATGAATCTTGATTACAGAAACTTTTGATCAAAAATAATTATCCCCTTGTATATTCCATTGTATTATAAAAATAATGTGCCAAGGTTTGCCTTTAGGATGTTTGCAATGCTTGTTGGTTTGTACGGTGCATGACAGAAACTTTGGCTGTAGTGCACGATTTTACATTTTTTACTGGAACGTCAAAAGGTTCTAATTCTTTTTGCACTGTATTTATATACAAATTGTTTATTTTTACTAATTTTGGTAGAATTTTTTGGGTAACATAAGTATGGTGGATATTCAGGTTGCTACAGACTGTTCTGTTTTTGACAGATTCTGTTTTTGATGCATAGTTTGCTTGTTTTGACGAATCTATCAATTTATATCAGTGGATTAAGCCATGAAAAAGTTATGTTACAGTAGACACAATGCAAAAACAAAATATGAATTGGTTTGCAGTACTTAAAGTAGTGATTTGCTTTATTATACTAACGGATCTTACCGAGTTTTCTGTTGAAGTTTTGTGTGGATGTAGTGTTTGATCGAGAAGGTCTCGATATGAGGAAAAGGAAGAGAGGCAAGAGCTTAAGCTTGGGGATGCCCGAGGCACCCCAAGTAAATATAAAAGGAGACTCAAGCGTCTAAGCTTGGGGATGCCCCGGAAGGCATCCCCGCTTTCTTCAACAAGTACCGGTATGTTTTCGGATTCATTTCGTTCATGCGATATGTGCAAGTCTTGGTGCGTCTTTTGCATTTAGTTTTCACTTTTCCTTTATGCACCATGCTGGTATGAGATAGTTCTTGGTTGATTTATAGAATTCTCATTGCAGTTCACTTAAATCTTTTGAGTATGGCTTTATAGAATGCTTCATGTGCTTCACTTATATCATTTGAAGTCTGGATTGCCTGTTTCTCTTCACATAGAAAACCGCCATTTGTAGAATACTCTTTTGCTTCACTTATATTTGTTAGAGCATGGGCATATCTTTTGTAGAAAGAATTAAACTCTCTTGCTTCACTTATATCTATTTAGAGAGATGACAGGAATTGGTCATTCACATGGTTAGTCATAAAATCCTACATAAACTTGTGGATCACTGAATATGATATGTTTGATTCCTTGCAATAGTTTTGCGATATAGTGATGATAATATGTGGGAGGTACTAGTAGATGGTTGTGTTCAGTAAGGATGTTGGTGTCAAGGTCTGTGATTCCCGAAGCATGCACGTATGGTCTACTAACTATGTAACCAAATTGGCGCGCATTGTATTTTGATTGTTTATCTTTGTGTGAAGGTCGGGGGCGCGCGATGGTTAACTCCTACCAACCTCCCCCCTAGGAGCATGCGCGTAGTACTTTGTTTCAAGGGCTAATAAATTTTTGTAATAAGTATGTGAGTTCTTTATGACTAATGTTGGGTCCATGGATTATACGCACTTTTACCTTTCCATCATTGCTACCCTCTTCGGTACCGTGCATTGCCCTTTCTCACCTTGAGAGTTGGTGCAAACTTCGCCGGTGCATCCAAACCCCGTGATACGATACGCTCTATCACACATAAGCCTCCTTATATCTTCCTCAAAACAGGCACCATACCTACCTATCATGGCATTTCCGTAGCCATTCCGAGATATATTGCCATGCAACTTCCATCATCATCATATACATGACTTGAGCATTCATTGTCATATTGCTTTGCATGATCGTAAGATAGCTAGCATGATGTTTTCATGGCTTGTCCTTTTTTGATGTCATTGCTATGCTAGATCATTGCACATCCCGGTACACCGTCGGAAGCATTCATATAGAGTCATATCTTTGTTCTAGTATCGAGTTGTAATATCGAGTTGTAAGTAAATAAAAGTGTGATGATCATCCCGGTACACCGTCGGAACCACGTTTCCACACTCGCTATATTTACTTTATTTCTTCTTTATTTAAACAACCCCTACTTTTTATTTATGCGTTCTTTACTTTCTTGCAAAACTATCCAACAACACCTACAAAGTACTTGTACTTTCATACTTGTTCTAGGTAAAGCGAACACTAAGCGTGCGTAGAGTCGTATCAGTGGCAGATAGGACTTGAGAGAGTATTTGTTCTACCTTTAGCTCCTCGTTGGGTTCGACACTCTTACTTATCGAAAGAGGCTACAACTATCCCGTATACTTGCGGGTCATCACCGCCCAGCCGGAGAGTCTGGCCTACAGCCAGGGATCCTCGAGAGGTGATGTTGTCCTTGACAACAAGGCGAGCCATCGAGCCTTATCGCGACGACACAGTGGAACTCTCAATGAAAGCACCAATGTCGGTGTCAAAACCGGCGGATCTCGGGTAGGGGGTCCCGAATTGTGCGTCTAAGGCTAATGGTAAGAGGAGGCGGGGGACACGATGTTTACCCAGGTTCGGGCCCTCTCGATGGAGGTAATAACCTACTTCCTGCTTGATTGATCTTGATGATATGAGTATTACAAGAGTTGATCTACCACGAGATCATAGAGGCTAAACCCTAGAAGCTAGCCTATGATTATGATTGTTGCTGTCCTACAGACTAAAACCCTCCGGTTTATATAGACACCGGAGGGGGCTAGGGTTACACAGAGTCGGTTACAGAGAAGGAGATCTACATATCCGAATTGACAAGCTTGCCGTCCACGCAAAGGAGAGTCCCATCCGGACACGGGACGAAGTCTTCAATCTAGTATCTTCATAGTCCAACAGTCCGACCAAAGTATATAGTCCGGCTATCCGAGGACCCCTTAATCCTGGACTCCCTCAAGTACCTTCCCAGAGACGTCCACCCGAAGCTCCGACTTTATTGAGGAGTCGATAGTGGCATACTTGTCTGCTATGATCAGCAGCTCGTCAAGTGTGGCCGGCTCGCTGCAGAGGAGTCGGTGCTTGAGGAGGGTGCCTTCTCTGCACCCGGCGGTGAAGTACTCTATAGCTTGCACCTAGTGCACCCCTTCCCAGGAGTTGCGGAGCTCGGCCCAACGTGTCAGGTAGTCGCGACTGGACTCGGTGGGGCCTTGGACGCACAGAGAGAGTTGGCGAGGCTTGGGTGCCCGCTTGTACGTGCTGGTGAAGTTGCGGATGAAGACCTCCACCCAGCTGTTGACGCTGTAGGGCTTGAGGCTGTTCAGCCAGGTGCGTGCTGTGCCTTGAAGCATGAGGGGGACGTACTTCACGGCAACGCGCCTGTTGCCGTTTGCTATTGATGTCTACTACGCAACCTTCTTCTTGTAGACATTGTTGGGCCTGCAAGTGCACAGGTTTGTAGGACAGTAGCAAATTTCCCTCAAGTGGATGACCTAAGGTTTATCAATCCGTGGGAGGCGTAGGATGAAGATGGTCTCTCTCAAACAACCCTGCAACCAAATAACAAAGAGTCTCTTGTGTCCCCAACACACGCAATACAATGGTAAATTGTATAGGTGCACTAGTTCAGCTAAGAGATGGTAATACAAGTGCAATATGGATGGTAGATATAGGTTTTTGTAATCTGAAAATATAAAACAGCAAGGTAACAAGTGGTAAAAGTGAGCGTAAACGGTATTGCAATGATAGGAAACAAGGCCTAGGGTTCATACTTTCACTAGTGCAAGTTCTCTCAACAATAATAACATAGATAGATCATATAACAATCCCTCAACATGCAACAAAGAGTCACTCCAAAGCCACTAATAGCGGAGAACAAACGTAGAGATTATGGTAGGGTATGAAACCACCTCAAAGTTATTCTTTCGGATCAATCTATAAAAGAGTTCATACTAGAATAACACCTTAAGACAAAAATCAACCAAAACCCTAATGTCACCTAGATACTCCATTGTCACCTCAAGTATCCGTGGGCATGATTATACTGTTGGGGAACGTAGCAGAAATTCAAAATTTTCTACGCATCACCAAGATCAACCTATGGAGAGACTAGCAACGAGAGAGAGGGGAGTGCATCTTCATACCCTTGAAGATCGCGATGCGAAAGCGTTACAAGAACGAGGTTGGTGGAGTCGTACACGCAGCAATTCAGATCGCGGTCGATTCCGATCTGAGCTCCGGCAGCACGACGGCGTGGTGGTGGAGCTTGCAGTTCTCCGGCAGGGCTTCGCCAAGCACTACTGAGGAGGAGGTGGAGTTGGAGTGGGGGAGGGTTGCGCCAGGGGCAATGGTGAAGCTCCCATGCGCCTCCCCACTATATATAGGGGTGGAGGTGGCTGGTTTCTTACCCTCCAAGTCCATTGGGGTATTGGCAAAGGTGGGAGGAAAGAAATCCCATCATTTCCTTCCCCACCGATTGTTATCCCCCCCTTTTTAGGGATCTTGATCTTATCCCTTCGGGATATGATCTTATTCCTTCTAAGGGGGGATCTTGGTGCACCCTGAACAAGTGTGTGGGGCCTTGCCCCCACTACCCACGTTCATGTGGGTCCCCCCATGCAGGTGGGCCCCACTCCGGAACCTTCTAGAACCTTCCGATACAATACCGAAAAATCCCGAACATTTTCCGGTGGCCAAAATAGGACTTCCCATATATAAATCTTTACCTCTGGACCATTCCGGAACTCCTCGTGACATCCGGGATCTCATCCGGGACTCCGAACAACATTCGGTAACTCCACACTAATTCCCATAACAACTCTAGCGTCACCGAACCTTAAGTGTGTAGACCCTACGGGTTCGGGAATCATGCAGACATGACCGGGACAGCTCTCTGGCCAATAACCAACAGCGGGATCTGCATACCCATGTTGGCTCCCACATGTTCCACGATGATCTCATCGGATGAACCACGATGTCAAGGATTCAAGCAATCCCATATACAATTCCCTTTGTCAATCGGTACGTTACTTGCCCGAGATTCGATCGTCGGTATCCCAATACGTCGTTCAACCTCATTACTAGCAAATCACCTTACTCGTTCCGTAATGCATGATCCCGCGACTAACTACTTAGCCACATTGAGATCATTATGATGATGCATTACCGAGTGGGCCTAGAGATACCTCTCCGTCATACGGAGTGAGAAATCCCAGTCTTGATTCGTGCCAACCCAACAGACACTTTCGGAGATGCCTGTAGTGTACCTTTATAGCCACCCAATTACGTTGTGACGTTTGGTACACCCAAAGCATTCCTACGGTATCCGGGAGTTGCACAATCTCATGGTCTAAGGAAATGATACTTGACATTAGAAAAGCTTTAGCAAACGAACTACACGATCTTTGTGCTACGCTTAGGATTGGGTCTTGTCCATCACATCATTCTCCTAATATGTGATCCCGCTATCAAGGACATCTAATGTCCATGGTCAGGAAACCATGACCATCTATTGATCAACGAGCTAGTCAACTAGAGGCTCACTAGGGACATGTTGTGGTCTATGTATTACGGTTTCCAGTTAATACAATTATAGCATGAACAATAATAATTATCATGAACAAGGAAATATAATAATAACCATTTTATTATTGCCTCTAGGGCATATTTTCAACAGTCTCCCACTTGCACTAGATGAAGGAAATATGCCCTAGAGGCAATAATAAAGTTATTATTTATTTCCTCATATCATGATAAATGTTTATTATTCATTCTAGAATTGTATTAACCGGAAACATGATACATGTGTGAATACATAGACAAACATATAGTCACTAGTATGCCTCTACTTGACTAGCTCATTAATCAAAGATGGTTATGTTTCCTAACCATAGACATGTGTTGTCATTTGATTAATGGGATCGCATCATTAGGAGAATGATGTGATTGACATGACCCATTCCGTTAGCCTAGCACTGGATCATTTAGTACATTGCTATTGCTTTCTTCATGACTTATATATGTTCCTGTAACTATGAGATTATGCAACTCCTGCTTACGGAGGAACACTTTGGTGCTACCAAACGTCACAACGTAATCGGGTGATTATAAAGGAATACTACAGTGTCTCCAAAGGTACATGTTGGGTTGGCGATTTCGAGATTAGGTTTTGTCACTCCGATTGTCTGAGAGGTATCTCTGGCCCTCTCGGTAATGCACATCACTATAAGCCTTGCAAGCAATGTAGCTAATGAATTAGTTACGGAATGATGCATTACGTAACGAGTAAAGAGACTTGCAGGAAACGAGATTTAAATAGGTATTGGATACCGACGATCGAAACTCTGGTAAGTAACATACCGATGACAAAGGGAACAAAGTATGTTGTTATGCGGTTTGACCGATAAAGATCTTCGTAGAATATGTAGGAGCCAATATGGGCATCCAGGTTCCGCTATTGGTTATTGACCAAGAATAGTTCTAGGTCATGTCTACATAGTCTCGAACCCGTAGGGTCCGCACGCTTAAGGTTTCGATGGCAGTTATATTATGAGTTTATGATTTTTGATGTACCGAAGGAGTTTGGAGTCCCGGATGAGATCGGGGACATGACGAGGAGTCTCGAAATGGTCGAGACGTAAAGATCGATATATTGGACGACTATATTCGGAGTTCGGAAAGGTTCCGAGTGATTCGGGTATTTTTGGGGGTACCGGAGAGTTACGGAAATACGAGGAAGAAGCAATGAGCCTCATGGGCCAAGTGGTGGAAGAGAGGAGGCAGGGCGCGCGCCCCCCCTAGCCCAAACCGAATTGGACTAGGGGGCCGGCCCCCCTTTCCTCCTTTTCCTCCCTCTCCTTCCTTCTCCTTCTCCTTCCCTTCCGTCCCCTCTCCTAGTTGGACTAGGAAAGGAGGGAGTCCTACTCCCGGTGGGAGTAGGACTCCTCCCTGGCGCGCCCTCCCTTGGCCGGCCGCCCCCTCCCCCTTGCTCCTTTATATACGGGGGCAGGGGGGCACCCCATAACACACAAGTTGATCTTCGTGATCGTTCCTTAGCCGTGTGCGGTGCCCCCCTCCATCATATTCCACCTCGGTCATATAGTCGCGGAGTTTACGCGAAGCCCTGCGCCGGTATAACATCATCATCGTCACCACGCCGTCGTGCTGACGGAACTCATCCCCGACACTTTGCTGGATCGGAGTCCGGGGTCGTCATCGAGCTGAACGTGTGCTGAACTCGGAGGTGCCGTACGTTCGGTACTTGGATCGGTCGGATCGTGAAGACGTACGACTACATCAACCGCGTTGTTATAACGCTTCCGCTTTCGGTCTACGAGGGTACGTGGACAACACTCTCCCCTCTCGTTGCTATACATCACCATGATCTTGCGTGTGCGTAGGAATTTTTTTTGAAATTACTACATTCCCCAACGGTGGTATCAGAGCCTGGTTTTATGCATAGATGTCATATGCACGAGTAGAACACAAGTGAGTTGTGGGCGATATAAGTCATACTGTTTACCAGCATGTCATACTTTGGCTCAGCGGTATTGTGAGATGAAGCGGCCCGGACCGACATTACGCGTACTCTTACGCGAGACTGGTTTCACCGTTACGAGCACTTGTGCTTAAAGGTGACAGGCGGGTGTCTGTCTCTCTCACTTTAGCTGAATCGAGTGTGGCTACGCCCGGTCCTTGCGAAGGTTAAAACATCACCAACTTGACAAACTATCGTTGTGGTTTTGATGCGTAGGTAAGAACGGTTCTTGCTCAGCCCGTAGCAGCCACGTAAAATTTGCAACAACAAAGTAGAGGACGTCTAACTTGTTTTTGCAGGGCATGTTGTGATGTGATATGGTCAAGACGTGATGCTATATTTTATTGTATGAGATGATCATGTTTTGTAACCAAGTTATTGGCAATCGACAGAGCCATATGGTTGTCGCTTATTGTATGAAATGCAAACGCCTGTAATTGCTTTACTTTATCACTAAGCGGTAGCGATAGTCGAGAAGTAATAGATGGCGTAACGACAACGATGCTACGATGGAGATCAAGGTGTCGCTACCGGTGACGATGGTGATCACGACGGTGCTTCGGAGATGGAGATCACAAGCACAAGATGATGATGTCCATATCATATCACTTATATTGATTGCATGTGATGTTTATCCTTTATGCATCTTATCTTGCTTTGATTAACGGTAGCATTTTAAAATGATCTCTCACTAAAATTATCAAGAAGTGTTCTCCTGAGTATGCACCGCTATGAAAGTTCTTCGTCTTTGAGACACCACGTGATGATCGGGCGTGATAGGCTCTACATTCAAATACAACAGGTGCAAAACCGTTGCGCACGCGGAATACTCAGGTTAAACTTGATGAGCCTAGCATATAACAGATATGGCCTCGGAACACGGAGACCGAAAGGTCGAGCGTGAATCATATAGTAGATATGATCAACATATTGATGTTCACCGTTGAAACTACTCCATCTCACGTGATGATCGGACATGGTGTAGTTGATATGGATCACGTAATCACTTAGAGGATTAGAGGGATGTCTATCTAAGTGGGAGTTCTTAAGTAATATGATTAATTGAACTTGAATTTATCATGAAATTAGTCCTGGTAGTATTTTGCAAATTATGTTGTAGATCAATGGCTTGCGTTGTTGCTTTCATATGTTTATTTTGATATGTTCCTGGAGAAAATTGTGTTGAAAGAAGTTAGTAGCAATGACGCGGATTGGATCCGTGATCTGAGGTTTATCCTCATTGCTGCACAGAAGAATTATGTCCTTAATGCACCGCTAGGTGACAGACCTATTGCAGGAGCGGTATGAGATGTTATGAACGTTTGGCTAGCTCAATATGATGACTACTTGATAGTTTAGTGCACCATGCTTAACGGCTTAGAATCGGGACTTCAAAGACGTTTTGAACATCATGGACCATATGAGATGTTCCAGGAGTTGAAGTTAATATTTCCAGCAAATACCCGAGTTGAGAGATATGAAGTCTCCAACAAGTTCTATAGCTAAAAGATGGAGGAGAATCGCTCAACTAGTGAGCATGTGCTCAGATTATGCAGGTACTTCAATCGCTTGAATCAAGTGGGAGTTAATCTTCCGGATAATATAGTGATTGACAGAATTCTCTAGTCACCACCACTAAGTTACTAGAACTTCGTGATGAACTATAGTATGCAAGGGATGACGAAAATGATTCCCGAGCTCTTCGTGATGTTGAAATCGACGAAGGTAGAAATCAAGAAAGAGCATCAAGTGTTGATGGTTGACAAGATCACTAGTTTCAAGAAAAGGGCAAAGGGAAAGAAAGGGAACTTCAAGTAGAATGACAAGCAAGTTGTCACTCCAACGAAGAAGCCCAAAGCTAAACCAAAGCCTGAAACTGAGTGCTTACACTGCAAAGGAAATGGTCACTGGAAACGGAAATACCCTGAATATTTGGTGGATAAGAAGGATGGCAAAGTGAACAAGGGTATATTTGATATACAGGTGTTATTGATATGTACCTTACTAGTGTTTATAGTAGCCCTGAGTATTTGATACTTGTTCGGTTGCTAAAAATTAGTGACTCGAAACAGGAGTTATAGAATAAACAGAGACTAGTTGAAGGGAAAGTGACGATGAGTGTTGGAAGTAGTTCCAAGATTGATATGATCATCATCACACGCTCCCTATACTTTCGGGATTAGTGTTAAACCTAAATAAATGTTATTTGGCGTTTGCGTTGAGCATGAATATGATTTGATCATGTTTATTGCAATATGATTATTCATTTAAAATCAGAGAATAATTGTTGCTCTGTTTACATGAATAAAACCTTCAAATGGTCATACACCCAATGAAAATAGTTTGTTGGATCTCGATCGTAGTGATACACATATTCATAATATTGATGCCAAAAGATGCAAAGTTAATAATGATAGTGCAACTTATTTGTGGCATTGCCGTTTGGGTCATATCGGTGTAAAGCGCATGAAGAAACTCCATAAAGATGGATCTTCGGAATCACTTGGTTATGAATCATTTGGTGCTTGCGAACCGTGCCTTTTGGGCAAGATGACTAAAACTCCGTTCCCCGGAACAATGGAACGAGCTATTGACTTATTGGAAATAATACATACTGATGTATGCGATCCGATGAGTGTTAAGGCTCGCGGCGGGTATCGTTATTTTCTGACCTTCACAGATGATTTGAGCAGATATGGGTATATCTACTTGATGAAACATAAGTCTGAAATAGTTGAAAGGTTCAAAGAATTTCAGAGTGAAGTGGGAAAATCATCGTAACAAGAAAAATAAAGTTTCTACGATCTGATCGTGGAGATGAATATTTGAGTTACGAGTTTGGTCTTCATTTGAAACAATGTGAAATAGTTTCGCAACTCATGCCATATGGAACACCACAGCATAATGGTGTGTCCGAAAGTCGTAACCGCACTTTATTGGATATGGTGCGATCTATGATGTCTCTTATCGGTTTACCACTATTGTTTTGGGGTTATGCATTAGAGACAGCTGCATTCACGTTTAATAGGGCACCATCTAAATCCTTTGAGACGACACCGTATGAACTATGGTTTAACAGTAAACCTAAGCTGTCGTTTCTTAAAGTTTGGAGTTGTGATACTTATGTGAAAAAGTTTTCACCTAATAAGCTCGAACCCAAATCGGAGAAGTGTGTCTTCATAGAATACCCAAAGGTAACTATTGGGTACACCTTCTATCACAGATCCGAAGGCAAGTTATTCGTTTCTAAGATGGATCCTTTCTAGAGAAGAAGTTTCTCTCGAGAGAAGTGAGTGGGAGGAAAGTAGAACTTGATGAGGTAATTGTACCTTCTCCCTTATTGGAAAGTAGTTCATCACAGAAATCAGTTCCAGTGATTCCAACACCAATTAGTGAGGAAGCTAATGATGATGATCATGAAGCTTCAGATCAAGTTACTACCGAACCTCAGAGGTCTTCCAGAATAAGATCCGCACCAAAGTGGTACGGTAATCCTATTCTAGAAGTCATGTTACTAGACCATGATGGACCTACGAACTATGAGGAAGCGATGATGAGCCCAGATTCCGCGAAATGGCTTGAGGCCATAAAATCTGAGATAGGATCCATATATAAGAACAAAGTGTGGACTTTGGTTGACCTGCTCGATGATCAGCAAGTCAAGTTAAATAAATGGATCTTCAAGAGGAAGATGGACACTTTTAGTAGTGTTACTATCTACAAAGCTCGACTTGTTGCAAAAGGTTTTCGACAAGTTCAAGGTGTTGAATACGATGAGATTTTCTCACTCGTAACGATGCTTAAGTCTATCTGAATCATGTTAGCAATTGCCACATTTTATGAAATCTGGAAAATGGATGTCAAAAAAAATTGCATTCCTTAATGGATTTATTAAATAAGAGTTGCATATGATGCAACCAGAAGGTTTTGTCAATCCTAAAGATGCTAAGAAAATGTGCAAGTTCCAGCGATCCATCTATGGACTGGTGCAAGCATCTCAGAGTTGGAATACACGCTTTGATAAGTTGATCATAGCATATAGTTTTATACAGACTTGCGGTGAAGCCTGTATTTACAATAAAGTGAGTGGGAGCACTACCACCTTTCTGATAAATATATGTGAGTAACATATTGTTGATCAGAAATGATGTAGAATTTTTGGAAAGCATAAAGGAGTATTTGAAAGGAGTTCTTTAAAAGAAAGACCTCAGTAAAGCTACTTACATATTGAGCATCAAGATCTATTGAGATAGATCAAGACGCTTGATAAGTTTTTTCAATAAGTACATACCTTGTCAAGATTTTGAAGTAGTTCAAAATGGAACAATCAAAGAAAAGTTCTTGCCTGTGTTGCAAAGGTGTGAAATTGAGTAAGACTCAAATCCCGACCACGGCAGAAAATAGAAAAGAGAATGAAAGTCATTCCCTATGCCTCAGTCATAGGTTCTATAAAGTATGCTATGCTATGTACCAGACCTATTGTATACCTTGCTCTGTATTTGGCAAGGGAGTACAATAGAGATCTAGGAGTAGATGACTGGACATTGGTCAAGAACATCCTTAGTGAGGACTAAGGAAATATTTCTCGATTATGGAGGTGATAAAAGAGCCTGTCGTAAAGTTACATCGATGCAAGCTTTTTACACCGATCCAGATGACTCTAAGTCTCAATCTGGATACATATTGAAAGTGGAAGCAATTAGCTAGAGTAGCTCCGTGCAAAGCATTGTAGACATAGAATATTTGCAAAATACATATGGCTCTGAATGTGACAGACCCGTTGACTAAAGTTCTCTCACGAGCAAAACATGATCATACCTTAGTACTCTTTCATTGTTAATCACATAACGATGTGAACTAGATTATTGACTCTAGTAACCCTTTGGGTGTTGATCACATGACGATGTGAACTATGGGTATTATCACATACAGATGTGAATATTGGTGTTAAATCACATGGCAGTGTGAACTAGATTATTGACTCTAGTGCAAGTCGGAGACTGAAGGAAATATGCCCTAGAGGCAATAATAAAGTTATTATTTATTTCCTCATATCATGATAAATGTTTATTATTCATGCTAGAATTGTATTAACCGGAAACATGATACATGTATGAATACATAGATAAACATATAGTCACTAGTATGCCTCTACTTGACTAGCTCATTAATCAAAGATGGTTATGTTTCCTAACCATAGACATGTGTTGTCATTTGATTAATGGGATCACATCATTAGGAGAATGATGTGATTGACATGACCCATTCCGTTAGCCTAGCACTTGATCGTTTAGTACATTGCTATTGCTTTCTTCATGACTTATATATGTTCCAGTAACTATGAGATTATGCAACTCCCGTTTATCGGAGGAACACTTTGGGTGCTACCAAACGTCACAACGTGAATCGGGTGATTATAAAGGAGTACTACAGGTGTCTCCAAAGGTACATGTTGGGTTGGCGTATTTGAGATTAGGTTTTGTCACTCCGATTGCTGGAGAGGTATCTCTGGGCCCTCTCGGTAATGCACATCACTATAAGCCTTGCAAGCAATGTAGCTAATGAATTAGTTACGGAATGATGCACTACGTAACGAGTAAAGAGACTTGCCGCTAACGAGATTGAACTAGGTATTGGATACCGACGATCGAATCTCGGGCAAGTAACATACCGATGACAAAGGGAACAAAGTATGTTGTTATGCGGTTTGACCGATAAAGATCTTCGTAGAACATGTGGGAGCCAATATGGGCATCCAGGTCCCGCTATTGGTTATTGACTGGAAACGTGTCTCGGTCATGTCTATATAGTTCTCGAACCCGTAGTGTCCGCACGCTTAAGGTTTCGATGACAGTTATATTATGAGTTTATGAGTTTTGATGTACTGAAGGAGTTCGGAGTCCCGGATGAGATCGGGGACATGACGAGGAGTCTCGAAATGGTCGAGACGTAAAGATCGATATATTGGACGACTATATTCGGAGTTCGGAAAGGTTCCGAGTGATTCGGGTATTTTCGGGGGTACCGGGAAGTTACGGAAATACGAGGAAGAAGCAATGGGCCTCATGGGCCAAGTGGTGGAAGAGAGGAGGCAGGGCGCGCGGCCCCCCTAGCCCAAACCGAATTGGACTAGGTTGCCGGGTCCCCTTTCCTCCTTTTCCTCCCTCTCCTTCCTTCTCCTTCTCCTTCCCTTCCTTCCCCTCTCCTAGTTGGACTAGGAAAGGAGGGAGTCCTACTCCCGGTGGGAGTAGGACTCCTCCCTGGCGCGCCCTCCCTTGGCCGGCCGCCCCCTCCCCCTTGCTCCTTTATATACAGGGGCAGGGGGCACCCCATAACACACAAGTTGATCTTCGTGATCGTTCCTTAGCCGTGTGCGGTGCCCCCCTCCACCATATTCCACCTTGGTCATATCATCGCGGAGTTTAGGCGAAGCCCTGCGCCGGTAGAACATCATCATCGTCACCACGCCGTCGTGCTGACGGAACTCATCCCCGACACTTTGCTGGATCGGAGTCCGGGGGTCGTCATCGAGCTGGACGTGTGCTGAACTCGGAGGTGTCGTACATTCGGTACTTGGATCGGTCGGATCGTGAAGACGTACGACTACATCAACCGCGTTGTTATAACGCTTCCGCTTTCGGTCTACGAGGGTACGTGGACAACACTCTCCTCTCTTGTTGCTATACATCACCATGATCTTGCGTGTGCGTAGGATTTTTTCTTGAAATTACTACGTTCCCCAATAGTAGAGTCAATAATCTAGTTCACATCACTATGTGATTGTAATGAATCCAACAGCCATTGGGTTTGATCATATCTCGCTTGTGAGAGAAGTTATTAGTCGACGGGTCTGAATCTTTCAGATCCGTGTGTGCTTTACAAATCTCTATGTCATCTCCTAGATGCAGCTACCACGCGCTATTTGGAACTATTCCAAATAACTGCTCTACTATAAGAATCTGGTCTACTACTTATAGTCATCCAGATTAATGTCAAAGTTTGCATCGGCATAACCCTTTACGACGAACTCTTTTACCACCTCCATAATCGAGAAAATTCCTTAGTCCACTAGTTACTATGGATAACCTTGACCGTTGTCCTGTGATCCATTCCTAGATCACACTTGTACCCCTTGACTGACTCATGGCAAGGCACACTTCAGGTGCGGTACACAACATAGCATACTGTAGAGCCTACATCTAAAGCATAGGGGACGACCTTCGTCCTTTCTCTCTCTTCTGCCGTGGTCAGGTCTTGAGTCTTACTCAATACTCACACCTTATAACACAGCCAAGAACTCCTTCTTTGCTGATCTATTTGAACTCCTTCAAAATCTTGTCACGGTATGTATTCATTTGAAAGTACTATTAAGCGCTTTTTATCTATCGATCTTGATGCTCAATGTTCAAGTAGCTTAATCCAGGTTTTCCATTGAAAAACACTTTTCAAATAACCCTATATGTTGTCCAGAAATTCTACATCATTTCTGATCAACAATATGTTAATAACATATACTCATCAGAAATTCTATAGTGCTCCCACTCACTTCTTTGGAAATACAAGTTTCTCATAAACTTTGTATAAACCCAAAATCTTTGATTATCTCATCAAAGTGTATATTCAACTCCGAGATGCTTACTCCAGTCCTTAGAAGGATTGCTAGAGCTTTGCATACTTGTTAGCATCTTTTAGGATTGACAAAACCTTTTGGTTGTATCACATACAACCTTTCCTCAAGAATATCATCGAGGAAACAATGTTTTGACATCCTATCTGCAAGATTTCATAAATCATGCAGTAACTGCTAATATAATTCCAATAGACTCTTTAGCATCGCTATGAGTGAGAAAGTCTCATCGCAGTCAACTCCTTGAACTTGTCGGAAAACATCTTAACGAAAGTCGAGCTTTCTTAATGGTGACACTTACCATCATTGTCCGTCTTCCTTCTAAAATCCATCTATACTCAACAGCCTTACGACCATCGGGTAGTTCTGCCAAAGTCTACACTTTGTTTTCATACATGGATCCTCTCTTGGATTTTATGGCCTCGAGCCATTCATCGGAATCCGGGCCCAACATCGCTTCTCCATAACTCGTAGGTTCATTGTTGTCTAGCAACATGACCTCCAAGACAGGATTACGTACCACTCAAGCAAAGACGCATCCTTGTCGACTCCACGAGGGTTTGGTAGTGACTTGATCCGAAGTTTCATGATCACTATCATAAGCTTCTACTTCAATTGGTGTAGGTGCCACATGAACAACTTCATGTGCCCTACTACACACTAGTTGAAGTGATGGTTCAACAACCTCATCAAGTATCCACCATCCTCCCACTCAATTCTTTCAAGAGAAACCTTTCCTCGAGAAAGGACCCGCTTTCTAGAAACAATCACTTTTGCTTCGGATCTAAAATAGGTGGTATACCCAACTGTTTTGGGTGTCCTATGAAGATGTATTTATCCGCTTTGGGTTCGAGCTTATCAGGATGAAACTTTTTCACATAAGCGTCGCAGCCCCAAACTTTCAAGAAATGACAGCTTAGGTTTCTCTAAACCATAGTTCATACGATGTCATCTCAACGGAATTACGTGGTGCCCTATTTAAAGTGAATGCGGTTGTCTCTAATGCCTAACCCATGAACGATAGTGGTAATTCGATAAGAGATATCATGGTATGCCCCATATCCAATAGGGTGCATCTATGATGTTCGGACACACCATCACACTATGGTGTTCCAGGCGGTGTTAGTTGTGAAAAAATTTCCACAATGTCTCAATTGTGTACCAAACTCGCAACTCAGATATTCATCTCTATGATCATATCATAGACATTTTATCCTCTTGTCACAGCCCCAGATCAGCCCTAGAGCTTGCTTGCAACTAGTGGCATTGCATCCATGCATCATGTTTGCATTTTCATGAAATTTGAAATGGGGATGACCAAGCCCTAGCACTAAAACAATTCAAATAGGTTCAACTTCAAAGTATCTTCAAAGAACCCAAATTGGTTTGCAAAAATGTTCATGATTAATGGAAAAAGGTGAAAACCATATCCAGAGGTGATGGATATTTTTCCAAGACATTTTGGATTTTTGAATAAACCATATTGTATTTGAATTGGGGCATTTAAATACTATTAATATTTTTAAATGCTCCAACAATTCTGAAAATAGTTAAGGGCCTCTGTAATAATTAAGTTAAATGCCCACAATTATTTTCAGGATTTATTTAAATGATTTGGTGCCAAACTAAATCAAAACAGAGCAGAAAAATAGAAAAAAACAGAAATAAGGAAAGAGAGAGAGCTCACCTGGCAGCCACTTACCTGGCCCACGAACCGGCCCAGCCTTCTCCCCCTCCCCTCGCTGGCCCAGCTGGTGGCCCAGCCCACCACCGCCGGGCTGTCGTCGTCTTCCTCTGCCAAGAGGGCAGAGGCGAGGCGTGGCGCTTGCCTGACGGGCCACCGACGCCACCTCCTGCTTCCGGCTCTCCTCCTCGACACCGTGGGTGCCACGACACCCCGACCCCTCGCCTCTCCCTCTCCCTCGTTCCCTCCTCTGTCTCGCCTCTCTCCCGAACCCGAACGAGGCTCACGGGCGCCGATCGCTGCACTCTGCTGCCACAGCCACCCCTTGCCCCTCCTGCCCCAGGAGCTCCGCCTCGACCCCTCTTCCACCCCACCGATCCATGGCCCTGAGGCCCTGCTTCATTGTCATCGCGATCATCCCCAACCTCGGGCAACCGAGCCTCGCCGCTGATTCACAGACTCCGCCGCCCCGAGCCCACTGACCCTCCAAGCGGACTCCACGGTGAGCCCCCAAGATCGCCTCCCCTTCTCCCGGGTCGCGCCCGCCCTCTAGGCCGTAGCCCTGCCGTGGCCGAAGCTTCTCGCCGGGCCATGTCGCCGCCGTCCCTGCAGCCGCTTGAACTCGATTAGGAGCGCCACATCGTGCTCACCGCGACCTGTGGAGTCCGGAGAGCCTCGATGAGTTTCCCAGGCCTGTAAGCCTGCGCCGGCCGAACCCGTAGGCTCCGGCCACCGCCACGGACTCGTTCGGCGAACTCCGGCCACCCCGCACCTCCTGCTAGTCTCCTTAGATGCGCGAGCCCAAGGCCACGTAGGGCCCCTCCGCCTCTCTTTTCACCGGAGGAGGAAACCCGCACCCTCCGCTGCCTCGGCTCCGCCCGGCGACGAGCGGCGGGTCAACACCCGCGAGTTGACCCAGGTTTGGCCTAGTTTGACATACCCCGAGCCACAGACATTCGGGCCCCGCCCCGCTAACAAATCTAGTTTAGGTTTAAACTAATTTAACTTAACCTAGGTTAGTGCTAATTGACTAGGTTAGATTAGTTAGTCACTGACGTGTGGCCCCACACGTCAGGTTTGACCAAGGTTGACTGCTGATGCGGTGCTGACGTCATGCTGACGCAATTATTTGATTTTCTGGATTTAATTTAATTCAGGAAATTTCAGAAAATAACCCAAACTTCAAATATTCATAACTTTTAATCTGTAACTCCAAATTAAATAATTTATATATGAAAAATGATCAGAAAAATATGAAGAATCTGTTTATGGCATTTTCATGCATGATTGAACAAGTTAACCTCACTGAATAGGATGAATCATGATTAGGGCAAATTATGAAATAACATTTGGAGTTGGAGTTTAACCTTGGTTGAATTCCACTTCAATTAACTTGGCTAGATATTGCATTAGGTGAATTCAGTACCTTAACATGACATGTCATTCATGTGAATGTGCATTGCATTGATTGTGTTCTCTCTTGTTTGTTTGCCGGTAATCGCCCCTCTCAAGAGACGCACGCATAAGCGATGAATTCGATGACACCGATGAAGAACTATATTATCTTCAGAAGTGCCGTGCAAGCAAAACCCCTTGTTCATTCCGATATAATCCCACTCTCTCGCTCCTGCTCTATTTTATTGCATTAGGACAACAACGACTCATGTGTTACTTGTCATGTAGCTGAACCCCTTTATCCTCCTCAGATGACCTGTCATTCCACAAGAATTAGATGAAACCCACTAGCATGAGTAGGAGTTGTTTGAGCCATGTTGTGCCTACTCATTCATGCTTGTTGTCATGCCTGCCATCGCTTAGAGTTGAGTCAGGTCCGATTCATCGGGGATGAATCGGAGGTGTGTGAACATGTCCCATCACAGGTGTGTGAGCTAAGTGTGTGAACACGATTTGGTAAAGGTAGCGGTGAGAGGCCATGTAGGAGTACATGGTGGGTTGTCTCATTGCAGCCGTCCCTCGTGAACCGAGATCTGTGTATGTGATCCATGAAAAGCAGTTACTACCACGCATTGGGCCCGAAACCAATGGACCCTCTCGGCTTCTTAACCACCCTTGTCCTCATCCGGGAGTTGCAAGTAGTTTCGTGTTTGTAGTATCTTTGGGGCATTTAACGCTGACCATAGGGGTGGGTTGTGTTGCGGTAGGCACCGTGGTCTGTACCGATTCGCCTGCTTGGTGTCTCGGGAACCTGCACACACCGCTCGGGCTGTATGGGAAACCTCGGCGGACTCCTCATGGATGGAACCCGAATAGGCGATCAACTCGGACTTGGGACTTGTGTGTTTAGGTAGGCTATGGCCGACACCCACGTTGGGCTTCCGCTTGAAGGTTGCCGAGTACATGTCGTGTAAACGGGCGGTAAGTGGTGAGAGCGTGTGAAGAAGTACACCCCTGCAGGGTTTAATATGATCTATTCGAATAGCCGTGTCCACGGAGAAGGACTTCTAGGTTGCCTATATCAGTTCATAGACAAGTGAAAGTGGATACTCTAAAATGCGCAAGATAAGCGTGAGTGCTATGGATGGCGTTCTCGTAGGGGAGACGGAGGCGGGTCCATAGTGGTGTATTGATATGGTGAATATGTGGACTCGTAGCGCCACCTCAAAAGAGTTACTTGCAATGTAGTCTAGGATAGCCACCGAGTCAAAGCTGGCTTGCTGCGGTCAAACTCCACCACCCCTTTTGATAATGATGCATAGGTAGCTAGTTACGATGTAAGTCTTGCTGAGTACGCTTTGTACTCACGCTTGCTTATTTTACGCTTTGCGAGAGACTTCGGTCTCGCTTAGTAGTTCCGCTTTGGACTTGACGGTTAGCTTGTTACCTCAGCTACGATCTTGTGCCTCGGCAGATCTCGGTAGATAGTCGCTTCTCAGCCTTCTTCATTTATAGTTGTCTGTACTCGAGACATGTTTAGCTTCCGCTTGTGCTTTGACTTGTATGTTTCGAGTGTTGGGTCATGAGACCCATGTTTGTAATATCTCGCTCCTCGGAGCCTATTGAATAAATATTTGAGTCGTAGAGTTATGTTGTGATGCCATGTTGTATCTACACATATTGAGCATATTGTGTGTATGTTTGAAATGCTTGGTATGTGTGGGATCCGACAAACTAGTTGTTTATCCTTGGCAGCCTCTCATATGGGGAAATGTAGTCTCGTGCTTACGAGCGATAGTAGTCCGCTACAGCCCGGTTCACCGGAGTCCTGCTAGCCCAGCACTACTGCTTGGACACTTGATCGCCGGCATGTGTTTCACTTCGTTCCTATGTCTCGTCCCTTCGGGAAATGTCACTTGATGTTATTCGGAGTCCTGCCTAGCCTGCTACAGCCCGGGATACCGAAGTCCTGTTAGCCCAGTGCTACAACCCAAATTTATACGTTGATGACCGACATGCTCGATGTGATTCATGTATGCCTGTCCCCATGGGTTAGCGCCGCTTTGGGTTCACGACTAGCCATGTCGGCCCGGTTCTTTGTCATATGGATGCTAGCGACACTATCATATACGTGAGCCAAAAGGCTTAAACGGTCCCGGCCATGGTAAGGCGACACCCGTGGGAATACTGCGTGAGGCCGCAGTTTATATGATGTGTTACATGCTAGATCGGTGTGACTAGGATCGGGTCCCGACAGCGTTGGTATCGAGCCCGATCGCTCAGAGGATTACCAAGTCAAACTGGTCAAGTTGAGTCTAGAAATGCTTTAGTTATGTAATGGAATTGATTGTGGAAGGAACGTAAGGCTCTTTTTTACTCCTTATACCTCATGGCCTTCGATCCGAGTCATCCTCTTCTCTTCTACGGGTTTAAGAATTAGGCTTCTCATCTATCTATCGGGATGACGTGTTACTAACCCATAGACCCTTAAGATTGTTGGTTTTAAGCCTCAGTTCAGTTCCTACTATTTCTGTATGATAATTGTTGATCTCGGAATCTTGGTATTGTGATGTTGAGTGGTTATGCCACCATTTTTTTTGCAGATGTCTCAAATCATTTTGAGCCTTTACAGCCGTTATGCTGTCCGAGTCATCCCGGGTCTCTAAATAGTCTGATGCATTTGCAAATCCTTTCCTTCCGTTCCCGATGTCCTTTTGGTCAGAATAAGCACACTAATCGGTAAGTTGAGGTACTTCGTTGCCTCGACATAGATGTTGGAACTATTATTATGAACCTAGTTGTTTAGAAAGTCACCTAGCAATTTAGCAATGCTTTTGTATCCCCAGTGTGATGATTCTGGCCATTATTCCTGGAAGCATCCCGTGATGTTATTAGTTAGTAGGCATTCTACTCCTGGGTTCTTGAACCCGAGATTCACCCTACTTCATGTTGTTAGTATTTGCTAGCCCCTTTAGGATATTAGTAACCTTGCGACAGTCCTCGAGGTCCGTGGTATTTCCTTCTTCCAAATGCCATGAACTATTTATGGCGTAAGTTCTTTTGAACCAAAAGATCACAATCGAGTACTCTTGAGGAGTTCGCCATTCCATATTGTGAATCGCCAACTCTACTTTCTGCATGGGTTATCCGGGAGAAATGTTGAGCCTTGCTCGATATACTAATCCATGCTTCCACAACTCGAAAAACTATATGTTCCTTTGAGTTGCTCTCTTTAGTTGTATCCCGACCATCCTCTATCGCTTGATAACCAAGAGTATGTGTGCCTTCGTTTATCGATGTCTATTATCCTTGTGGTCCGTCAAGCCATTACATTGCGGAATGACTAGGAGGAACAAACTCCAGTACCTCATCCATATCTAGGATTGGGTCAAAGTAGTTGTATCCCGCAGATCAAAATACCAATCCAGCTTTGATTCTGTTCTACCTTGGAGTGTGACCATCTTTAAGTCAAGTGTGTCATAGGAATTGCACCACTCTCATGAATTCTTGACGTAGTGATACTTCTCGCTATCATTATTCATTCCTCGGTCCCGTGTTGATGCAACCGGAATGTCGACAAGTGAATTGTGATGTGTGAAATCGATACTCGAAAGCAACTCGTTGCTTGGCAGCTAGTGGACAATATCCTCACTCTTAGCGTGTTGGTTATTAAATCATCACCCTAAGATTGATCGTGCTACCTAGTCCTTATTCGGTGCACACTTGATTGATGAGTTAGGATTATATCAAGTCCTCACTCATTTGATCATATCGTCTTGCCCTCAAAAGCAAGATTGTTCTCGAGCTTAGTAACATACCGGTGGTTCGTGACTTTCCAAATATCTTCTTGGAAGTGTTATCGGGTTGTCCTCGATCGTTATGTTGAGCTCGTGATCAAGTTGGTTTCCTGTGAACCATCATTTCTCCAAGAATCTGTGTTGGATATCCCTGGGCTAGTTGGTTAAGCTAGACAACAACTTGGAGAGTTGGAAGATAAAAGCTTGCCTAACTTAGCTCGTTCCAAAAGGATATTTTGTGTAGTGTGTGTTGAAGAAGGATGACATCTTCATCGATTGGTCCCTGTGATCAGTTGCTGGACCTATTGTCTCATCAATCCTTTGATTTGAGTATGGGCTATCGCCAAATCAAATCAGTACCAACAATATTCGTAATGTTGTCTTACTCGTGGTTTATTCCTCGAACATACCCCATTACCTCCTTTGGTCTGACCAATGCTATCACCGTGTTCACATGATGGTGGAAGTCCAGTGATATGGAAATTCCGATGAGTTGCTGTTGAGCCCATCAGTAGCATTTTGTCAACCCCCATGAGTCATGTTGAACATCAACCTAGTGTTGGAAACTTGTGTAAGCATTTCTTCATGTTTCGTTCATGAAGCATATGTTTGGATGAAAGTAGTGACTTCCTCTAATTCATGTGCATCTGATGTAAGTTGCCGCCGTAGTGGATTTGAGAGAGGTTTGTTTTGCCTCCTCCGAATCATCCCAAGTCAGTCATGCCTGTGCAAAAGTATTCTATGGTCCGATAGACTGATCATCTTCATTCCATATGCAATTCCTAGCACTCCAAGCCACCGATTGATTTGTTCCGGAGAAGAAGTTCCTTCCTAAGAGCTAATCCGGACTTATGTAAGGACTTCGATATCCTCGATGATGGTTCCCAACAAGAACTCGGTAGTGTTTTGTTATAAGACTACTATGTGGTCATTCTTGTCTTGGACAACATGTTCACATGTTAGTAGCAGAACCAGCTCATGTTTTGGAGCTTGCTATCGTAGTTCATTCCCGAGAATCTCGCAACATCTTCTCGCCGATTTGTGTTGCAAACTTTCATTTTTCTTTCTAGACTCGATGAGTCTGAATATCCTAACACCAACCAGATCTGAATCTCGTGCAGATGTGATGGTTGGAACATTCCTAACATTTGCATTTTGTTCCCGCTTTGCATCCCATCGTGCCAATTTTCCATGGTCTGCCTTCTTAGCGATTGCTGTCCGTGATCATCTTCAACAAAGGACTTACCATGGGTCCCATCCATTTCGGTGATAAGCAAAAATCATCCACTGCGTTGTCTTCAACAAGGTAGTCCACATCATCCATTCTAGTCTGGGTATGCCATTCCTTGCACTCCACCAAACGATCTTTTGAATTGCCTTAGGATGGTATGAAGAGCTTCGATGATCTCTCGATTCAAAAGTAATTCTTTTTGCCACTTAAGGGAATAGTTCCTCGTGTCACCTCCACAGGGTGCCCGTTATTGAATCATGGCAAATATTTCCTCACCACCTTGACACCATCCATCATCTCCCTAAGCGTGGAATTGTTGCCCACTAATCAAACCTCGTTGTTTGTTCTCCTATCCCTCTCGATGTGTTTTGTGTCTCAACTCGAGATGTTTTTTAAATCTCATCCCGTGAGTCAAACATGTTTACTTGATCTTCGTGAAGATCGAATCATGTCGGGTTTCCCCCTCCTTTCTGTTGTCGTGTCGAGTGAAGATTTCGATAGCAAAGACGTCAACACCAAGATGATGGAATGAATCAACATCTTCGAGAAGGACAAATGGATCATGAAGATCGTGATAGTCTTGTGACTTCCTTTTTCCTCTTACCTCACGTCTTGAATCTCGGGGCGAGATTCTTGTTTAGTGGGGGTGAGCTGTCATAGCCCCAGATCAGCCCTAGAGCTTGCTTGCAACTAGTGGCATTGCATCCATGCATCATGTTTGAATTTTCATGAAATTTGAAATGGGGATGACCAAGCCCTAGCACTAAAACAATTCAAATAGGTTCAACTTCAAAGTATCTTCAAAGAACCCAAATTGGTTTGCAAAAATGTTCATGATTAATGGAAAAAGGTGAAAACCATATCCAGAGGTGATGGATATTTTTCCAAGACATTTTTGGATTTTTGAATAAACCATATTGTATTTGAATTGGGGCATTTAAATACTATTAATATTTTTAAATGCTCCAACAATTCTGAAAATAGTTAAGGGCCTCTAAAATAATTCAGTTAAATGCCCACAATTATTTTCAGGATTTATTTAAATGATTTGGTGCCAAACTAAATCAAAACAGAGCAGAAAAATAGAAAAAAAACAGAAATAAGGAAAGAGAGAGAGCTCACCTGGCAGCCACTTACCTGGCCCACGAACCGGCCCAGCCTTCTCCCCCTCCCCTCGCTGGCCCAGCTAGTGGCCCAGCCCACCACCGCCTCGCCGCTCGTCGTCTTCCTCTGCCAGTAGGCAGAGGCGAGGCGTGGCGCTTGCCCGACGGCCACCGACGCCACCTCCTGCTTCCGGCTCTCCTCCTCGACACCGTGGGTGCCACGCACACCCCCCGACCCCCTCGCTCTCTCCCTCGTTCCCTCCTCTGTCTCGCTCTCTCTCCCGAACCCGAACGAGCAGGCTGGGCGCCGATCGCTGCACTGGCCACAACCACCCCTTGCCCCTCTGCTGTCCCAGGAGCTCCGCCTCGACCCCTCTTCCACCCCATCGATCCACGGCCTCCGGAGGCCCCGCTTCATTGTCATCGCGGTCATCCCCAACCTCGGGCAACCGAGGCCCCTCGCCGTCGATTCGCCGCACTCCGGCCGCCCGAGCCCACTCGACCCTCCAAGCGGACTCACGGTGAGCCCCGTGATCGTCTCCCCTTCTCCCTGGTCGCGCCCGCCCTCTAGGCCGTAGCCCCGCCGTGGCCGAGCTTCCCGCCGCCCGGCCATGTCGCGCCGTCCCTGCAGCCGCTTGAACTCGATTAGAGCGCGTCGCCATCGTGCTCACCGCGACTCAGGAGTCCGGAGAGCCCCTCGATGAGTTTCCCAGCGCTCTGAGGCCTGCGCCGCCGAACCCGTAGCTCCGGCCACCGCCACGGACTCGTTCTCGGCGAACTCCGCCACCCCGCACCTCCCGCTAGTCTCCTTAGATGCGCGAGCCCGGGCCACGTAGGGCCCCTCCGCCTCTCTTTTCACACCGGAGGAGGAAACCGCACCCTCCGCTGCCTCTGGCTCCGGCGATGACGAGCCGCGGGTCAACTCCGCGAAGTTGACCCGGTTTGGCCTAGTTTGACTTCCCGAGCCATCGACATGCGGGCCCCGCCTGGCTAACTAATCGAGTTTAGGTTTAAACTAATTTAACTTAACCTAGGTTAGTGCTAATTGACTAGGTTAGTTTAGTTAGTCACTGACGTGTGGCCCCACACGTCAGGTTTGACCAAGGTTGACTGCTGATGCGGTGCTGACGTCATGCTGACGGAATTATTTGATTTTCTGGATTTAATTTAATTCAGGAAATTTCAGAAAATAACCCAAACTTCAAATATTCATAACTTTTAATCTGTAACTCCAAATTAAATAATTTATATATGAAAAATGATCAGAAAAATATGAAGAATCTGTTTATGGCATTTTCATGCATGATTGAACAAGTTAACCTCACTGAATAGGATGAATCATGATTAGGGCAAATTATGAAATAACATTTGGAGTTGGAGTTTAACCTTGGTTGAATTCCACTTCAATTAACTTGGCTAGATATTGCATTAGGTGAATTCAGTACCTTAACATGACATGTCATTCATGTGAATGTGCATTGCATTGATTGTGTTCTCTCTTGTTTGTTTGCCGTAACTGTCCCCTCTCAAGAGACGACGCATCAAGCGATGAATTCGATGACACCGATGAAGAACTATATTATCTTCGAAGTGCTGTGCAAGCAAAACCCCTTGTTCATTCCGATATAATCCCACTCTCTCGCTCCTGCTCTATTTTATTGCATTAGGACAACAACGACTCATGTGTTACTTGCTGCGGTAGCTGAACCCCTTTATCCTCTGCATGACCTGTCATTCCACAAGAATTAGATGAAACCCACTAGCATGAGTAGGAGTTGTTTGAGCCATGTTGTGCCTACTCATTCATGCTTGTTGTCATGCCTGCTATCGCTTAGAGTTGAGTCGGTCCGATTCATCGGGATGAATCGGAGGTGTGTGAACATGTCCCATCTGCGTGTGTGAGCTAAGTGTGTGAACACGATTTGGTAAAGGTAGCGGTGAGAGGCCATGTAGGAGTACATGGTGGGTTGTCTCATTGCAGCCGTCCTCGTGAACCCGAGATCTGTGTATGTGATCCATGAAACAGATTACTACCACGCATTGGGCCCGAAACCAATGGACCCTCTCGGCTTCTTAACCACCCTTGTCCTCGGTCCGGGAGTTGCAAGTAGTTTACGGTGTTTGTAGTATCTTTGGGGGCCGACGCATAGCTGACCATAGGGGTGGGTTGTGTTGCGGTAGGCACCGTGTTGATGTACCGATTCGCCTGCTTGGTGTCTCGGGAACCCTGCACACACCGCTCGGGGCTGTATGGGAAACCTCGGCCGGACTCCTGCGGATGGAACCCGAATAGGCGATCAACTCGGACTTGGGACTTGTGTGTTTAGGTAGGCTGTGGCCGACACCCACGTTGGGCTTCCGCTTGAAGGTTGCCGAGTACATGTCGTGTAAACGGCGGTAAGTGGTGAGAGCGTGTGTGAAGAAGTACACCCTGCAGGGTTTAATATGATCTATTCGAATAGCCGTGTCCACGGAGAAGGACTTCTGGGTTGCCTATATCAGTTCATAGACAAGTGAAAGTGGATACTCTAAAATGCGCAAGATAAGCGTGAGTGCTATGGATGGCGTTCTCGTAGGGAGACGGGAGCGGGTCCATAGTGGTGTATTGATATGGTGAATATGTGGACTTGTAGCGCCACCTCAAAAGAGTTACTTGCGTCGTAGTCTAGGATAGCCACCGAAGTCAAAGCTGGCTTGTCGATCAAACTCCACCACCCCTTTTGATAATGATGCATAGGTAGCTAGTTACGATGTAAGTCTTGCTGAGTACGCTTTGTACTCATGTTTGCTTATTTTACGCTTTGCGAGAGAGACTTTGGTCTCGCTAGTAGTTCCGCTTGGACTTCGACGGTTAGCTTGTTACCTCAGCTACGATCTTGTGCCCTCGGCAGGATCTGGTAGATAGTCAGGCTTCTCGGCCTTTTTCATTTATAGTTGTCTGTACTCAGACATGTTAAGCTTCCGCTTGTGCTTTGACTTGTATGCTCTGAATGTTGGGTCATGAGACCCATGTTTGTAATATCTCGCCTCGGAGCCTATTGAATAAATATTTGAGTCGTAGAGTTATGTTGTGATGCCATGTTGTATCTACACATATTGAGCATATTGTGTGTATGTTTGAAATGCTTGGTATGTGTGGGATCCAACAAACTAGTTGTTTATCCTTGGCAGCCTCTCATATGGGGAAATGTAGTCTCGTGCTTCTGAGCGATAGTAGTCCGCTACAGCCCGGTTCACCGGAGTCCTGCTAGCCCAAAGACTACTGCTTGGACACTTGACTGGCCGGCATGTGTTTCACTTCGTTCCTATGTCTGTCCCTTCGGGAATTGTCATGCGGTGTTATTCGAGTCCTGCCTAGCCTGCTACAGCCGGGATACCGGAGTCTGTTAGCCCGTGCTACAGCCCGAATTTATACGTTGATGACCGACATGCTCGATGTGATTCATGTATGCCTGTCCCCATGGGTTAGCGCCGCTTTGGGTTCACGACTAGCCATGTCGGCCCGGGTTCTTTGTCATATGGATGCTAGCGACACTATCATATACGTGAGCCAAAAGGCGCAAACGGTCCCGGGCCATGGTAAGGCGACACACGTGGGAATACCGTGCGTGAGGCCGCAAAGCGATATGATGTGTTACATGCTAGATCGGTGTGACTAGGATCGGGGTCCTGACACCTCTTGTCACGAAGATCTTCAACTTCACTCTGAAATTACTTGAACCTTTCAATAATTCAGACTTGAGTTTCAAGTAAATATACTCAACATCTACTCAAATCATCTGTGAAGTAAGAACATAACGATATCCACTGCATGCCTCATCACTCATTGGACTGCACACATCAAAATGTGTTACTTCCAACAAGTTGCTTTCTTGTTCCATCTTACTGAAAACGAGGCTTTTCAGTCATCTTGCCCATCTGGTATGATTTGCATGTCTCAAGTGATTCAAAATCAAGTGAGTCCAAACGATCCATCTGCATGGAGTTTCTTCATGCGTACATACCAATAGACATGGTTCACATGTCTCAAACTTTTCAATAAACGAGTGAGTCCAAAGATCCATCAACATGGAGCTTCTTCATGTGTTTTATACCAATATGACTTACATGGCAGTGCCACAAGTAGGTGGTACTATCATTACTATCTTATATCTTTTGGCATGAACATGTGTATCACTGCGATCGAGATTCAATAAACCATTCATTTTAGGTGCAAGACCATTGAAGGTATTATTCAAATAAATAGAGTAACCATTATTCTCCTTAAATGAATAACCTTATTGCGATAGACATAATCCAATCATGTCTATGCTCAACGCAAACACCAAATAACAATTATTTAGGTTTAACACCGATCCCGATGGTAGAGGGAGCGTGCGATGTTTGATCACATCAACCTTGGAAATACTTCCAACACATATCGTCACCTCGCCTTTAGCTAGAATCCGGTTATTCCGTAGCCTTTTATTTTGAGTTACTAACACTTAGCAACCGAACCAGTATCTATTACCATGGTGCTACTATGTGTACTAGTAGAGTACACATTAATATAATGTATATCCAATATACTTCTGTCAACCTTGCCTGCCTTCTTATCTACCAAGTATCTAGGGTAATTCTGCTCCAGTGACCGTTCCCCTTATTACAGAAGCACTTAGTCTCGGGTTTGGGTTCAACCTTGGGTTTCTTCACTAGAGCAGCAGCTGATTTGCCGTTTCATGAAGTGATTGTTGTACCCAGACAATCTAAGTACCCAGACAATCTAAGTACAAGCTCAACAATTGAGCTTTTCTCCCTTAGTTTGTAGGCTAAGAAACTCGTCGTAGGTCTCATACCTCTTGACGTGGGCACGAGCCTAAAATCCCAATTTCAACCCTTGGAAAATCTCATATGTTCCGCGACGTTTCAAAAAACGTCTTCGGCACCACAATTCTAAACCGTTTAACATTACTGAACTATCATGTAGTCATCAAAACGTGTATGTCAGATGTTCGCAACATCCACAGACGACGTTCGAGGTTCAGCACACCGAGCGGTGCATTAAGGACATAAGCCTTCTGCGCAGCAATGAGGACAAACCTCAGTTTATGGACCCAGTCCGCATAATTGCTACTATCAACTTTCAACTATATTTTCTCTAGGAACATATGTAAACAGTAGAACTAAAGCGCGAGCTTACGACATAATTTGTAAAGACCTTTTTGACTATGTTCATGATAATTAAGTTCATCTAATCACATTATTTGATGAACTCCCACTCGAATAGACATCCCTCTAGTCATCTAAGTGATACATGATCCGAGTCAACTAGGCCGTGTCCGATCATCACGTGAGACGGACTAGTCATCATCGGTGAACATCTTCATGTTGATCGTATCCACTATACGACTCATGTTCGAACTTTCGGTCTCTTGTGTTCCGAGGCCATGTCTGTACATGCTAGGCTCGTCAAGTCAACCTAAGTGTTTTGCGTGTGTAAATCTGGCTTACACCCGTTGTATGTGAACGTTAGAATCTATCACACCCGATCATCACGTGGTGCTTCGAAACAACGAACTTTCACAACGGTGCACAGTTAGGGGGAACACTTTCTTGAAATTATTATGAGGGATCATCTTATTTACTACCGTCGTTCGAAACAAATAAGATGCATAAACATGATAAACATCACATGCAATCAAATAGTGACATGATATGGCCAATATCATTTTACTCCTTTTGATCTCCATCTTCGGGGCTCCATGATCATCATCGTCACCGGCATGATACCATGATCTCCATCATCATGATCTCCATCACCGTGTCTTCATGAAGTTGTCTCGCCAACTATTACTTCTACTACTATGGCTAACGGTTTAGCAATGAAGTAAAGTAATTACATGGCGTTATTCAGTGACACGCAGGTCATACAATAAATAAAGACAACTCCTATGGCTCCTACCGGTTGTCATACTCATCGACATGCAAGTCGTGATTCCTATTACAAGAATATGATCAATCTCATACATCACATATATTTCATTCATCACATCCTTCTTGGCCATATCACATCACACGACATATCTTTGCAAAAACAAGTTAGACATCCTCTAATTGTTGTTGCAAGTTTTTACGTTGCTGCTATAGGTTTCTAGCAAGAACCTTTCTTACCTACGCCAAAACCACAACGTGATATGCCAATTGCTATTTTACCCTTCATAAGGACCCTTTTCATCGAATCCGATCCGACTAAAGTGGGAGAGACTGGCACCCGCTAGCCACCTTATGCAACAAGTGCATGTCACCGGTGGAACTTTGTCTCACGTAAGTGTACGTGTAAGGTCGGTCCGGCCGCTTCATCCCACAATACCGTCGAAACAAGATAGGACTAGTAACGGTAAGCATATTGAACAAAATCAACGCCCACAACAACTTGTGTTCTACTCGTGCATAGAATCTACACAATAGACCTAGCTCATGATGCCACTGTTGGGGAACGCAGCAGAAATTCAAAATTTTCTACGCATCACCAAGATCAATCTATGGAGAGACTAGCAACGAGAGAGAGGGGAGTGCATCTTCATACCCTTGAAGATCGCGATGCGGAAGCTGCCATAAGAACGCGGTTGGTGGAGTCAGACACGCAGCGATTCAGATCGCGGTCGATTCCGATCTAAGCGCCCGAACGGACGGCGCCTCGCTGCTCAACACACGCAGACAACCCGGGACGTCTCCTCCTTCTTGATCCAGCAAGGGAGAGGAGAAGTTGAGGGAGAGCTCCGGCAGCACGACGGCGTGGTGGTGGAGCTTGCAGTTCTCCGGCAGGGCTTCGCCAAGCACTACTGAGGAGGAGGTGGAGTTGGAGTGGGGGAGGGTTGCGCCAGGGGCAATGGTGAAGCTCCCATGCGCCTCCCCACTATATATAGGGGTGGAGGTGGCTGGTTTCTTGCCCTCCAAGTCCATTGGGGCATTGGCAAAGGTGGGAGGAAAGAAATCCCAGCATTTCCTTCCCCACCGATTGTTATCCCCCTTTAGGGATCTTGATCTTATCCTTGGGATATGATCTTATTCCTTCTAAGGGGATCTTGGTGCGCTTGACCAGGTGTGTGGGGCCTTGCCCCACTACCCCACGTTCATGTGGGTCCCCCCATGCAGGTGGGCCCCACTCCGAACCTTCTAGAACCTTCGGTACAATACCGAAAAATCGAACATTTTCCGGTGGCCAAAATAGGACTTCCATATATAAATCTTTACCTCCGGACCATTCCGGAACTCCTCCGACATCCGGGATCTCATCCGGGACTCGAACAACATTCAGTAACTGCACACTAATTCCCATAACAACTCTAGCGCCACCGAACCTTAAGTGTGTAGACCCTACGGGTTCGGGAATCATGCGAACATGACCGAAACAGCTCTCGCCAATAACCAACAGCGGGATCTGGATACCCATGTTGGCTCCCACATGTTCCACGATGATCTCATCGGATGAACCATGATGTCAAGGATTCAAGCAATCCCGTATACAATTCCCTTTGTCAATCGATACGTTAATTGCCCGAGATTCGATCGTCGGTATCCCAATACCTCGTTCAACCTCATTACCGGCAAGTCACTTTACTCGTTCCGTAATGCATGATCCCATGACTAACTACTTAGCCACATTGAGCTCATTATGATGATGCATTACCGAGTGGGCCCAGAGATACCTCTCCGTCATACGAGTGACAAATCCCAGTCTTGATTCGTGCCAACCCAACAGACACTTTCGGAGATGCCTCAGAGTGTACCTTTAGAGCCACCCAGTTACGTTGTGACGCTTTGGTACACCCAAAGCATTCCTACGGTATCCGGAGTTGCACAATCTCATGGTCTAAGGAAATGATACTTGACATTAGAAAAGCTTTAGCAAACGAACTACACGATCTTTGTGCTACGCTTAGGATTGGGTCTTGTCCATCACATCATTCTCCTAATGATGTGATCCCGCTTATCAATGACATCTAATGTCCATGGTCAGAAACCATGACCATCTATTGATCAACGAGCTAGTCAACTAGAGGCTCACTAGGGACATGTTGTGGTCTATGTATTCACACATGTATTACGGTTTCCAGTTAATACAATTATAGCATGAACAATAGACAATTATCATGAACAAGGAAATATAATAATAACCATTTTATTATTGCCTCTAGGGAATATTTCCAACATATACGATATGCATCACACAATCTCAGATTCATCCAACCAACACAAAGTACTTCAAAGATTGCCCCAAAGCTATTGCCGGAGAGTCAAGAACGTGTGCCAACCCCTATGCATAGGTTCATGGGTGGAACCCGCAAGTTGGTCACCAAAACATACATCAAGTGGCACGTGAAATCCCATTGTCACCACAGATAAACACGGCAAGACATGCATCAAGTGTTCTCATAAAAGACTCAATCCGATAAGATAACTTCAAAGGGGAAACTCAATTCATCACAAGAGAGTAGAGGGGGAGAAACATCATAAGATCCAACTACAATAGAAAAGCTCGGGATACATCAAGATCGTGCCATAGAGGGAACACGAGAGAGAACACGAGAGAGAGAGAGAGAGATCAAACACATAGCTACTGGTACATACCCTCAGCCTCGAGGGTGAACTACTCCCTCCTCGTCATGGATAGCGTCGGGATGATGAAGATGGCCATCGGTAATGGGTTCCCCCTCCGGCCGGGTACCGGAAAGGGGTCCCGATTGGTTTTTCGTGGCTCTGGAGGCTTGCGGCGGTGGAACTCCCGATCTATCTTCGGTTCTGGAAGTTTTAGGGTACGACGGTATATATGGGTGAAAGGAGTATGTTGGTGGAGCTACGGGGGGCCCATGAGGCAGGGGGGCGCGCCCAAGGGGGTGGGCGCGCCCCCCACCCTCGTGAGCACCTCCCGTATGTTCTGACGTGGGGTCCAAGTCCATCAGGTGGGTTTCCTTCCAAAAATAACTTCTCGAGTTGATTTCGTTCCGTTTTGACTCCGTCTGATATTCCTTTTCCTCGAAACACTAAAATAGGCATAAAACAGCAAATCTGGGCTGGGCCTCCGGTTAATAGGTTAGTCCCAAAAATAATATAAAAGTGGATAATAAAGCCCAATATTTCCTAAAACAGTAGATAATATAGCATGGAGCAATAAAAAATTATAGATACGTTGGAGACGTATCAAGCATCCCCAAGCTTAATTCCTGCTCGTCCTCGAGTAGGTAAATGATAAAAAAGATAATTTTTGATGCGGAGTGCTACTTGGCATAATTTCAATATAAATCCTCTTACTTGTGATATGTATATTCAGATCCATAAGATTCAAGACAAAAGTTCATATTGTCAAAAGAAATAGTAACACTTCAAGCATACTGATCAAAGTAATCATGTCTTCTCAAAATAGCATGGCAAAAGAAAGTTCATCCCTACAAAATCATATAGTTAGGCTATGCTTCATTTTCGTCACACAAAGATGTTCCCAACTTCTATACCCCGATGACAAGCCAAGCAATTGTTTCATACTTGAATAATCTCAAACTTTTTCAACCTTCACGCAATACATGAGCGTGAGCCATGGATATAGCAATCGTGGGTGGAATAGAATATGATGATGGGGATTGTGTGGAGAAGACAAAAGGAGAAAGTCTCACATTGACGAGGATAATCAACGGGCTATGGAGATGCCCATCAATTGATGTCAACATGAGGAGTAGGTATTGCCATGCAACGGATGCACTAGAGCTATGAATGCTCAACAAAAGAAAACTAGTGGGTGTGCATCCAACTTGCTTGCTCATGAAGACCTAGGGCATTTGAGGAAGCCCATTGTAGGAATATACAAGCCAAGTTCTATAATGAAAAATTCCCACTAGTATGAACAAGACAACTTATGAGACTCGCTATATGAAAAATATGGTGCTACTTTGAAGCACAATATATGAGACTCACTACATGAAGAACAAGGTGCTACTTTGAAGCACAAGTGTGGAAAAAGAGATAGTAGCATTGCCCTTTTTTTGGGCCTTTCTTTTTTTCTTTTTTTTGGCCTTTCTCTTTTTTTTTTGATTGGGCAATGCTCTAATAATGATGATTATCACACTTCTATTGATTACAACATAAGAATTACAACTCGAAACTTAGAACAAGATATGACTCTATATGAATGCCTCGTGATGTCTTTGGGATGGTGCAATGAATCAAGAGTGACATGTATGAAAAATAATGCATGGTGGCTTTGCCACAAATACGATGTCAACTACATGATCATGCAATGGCAATATGACAAAAGTAAAGTATGTCATGATGATGATGAACGGAACGGTGGGAAGTTGCATGGCAATATATCTCGGAATGGCTATGGAAATGCCATAATAGGTAGGTATAGTGGCTGTTTTGAGGAAGATATAAGGAGGTTTATGTGTGATAGGGCGTATCATATCACGGGGTTTGAATGCACCGGCGAAGTTTGCACCAACTCTCAAGGTGAGAAAGGGCAATGCACTGCATCAAGAGGCTAGCAAAGGCGGAAAGGTAAAAGTGCGTATAATCCATGGACTCAACATTAGTCAAAAGAACTCATATACTTATTGCAAAAATTTAGAAGTCATCAAAATAAAGTACTACACGCATGCTCCTAGGGGATAGATTGGTAGGAAAAGACCATCGCTCGTCCCCGACCGCCACTCATAAGGATGCACAAGCGTGTACACTTCATGTTTCAAATTTGTTACACAACTTTAACCATACGTGCATGCTACGGGACTTGCTAACTTCAACATAAGCATTATTTAAATTCATAGTCACCCAACTAGCATGACTTTAATATCACTACCTCCATATCTCAAAACAATTATCAAGTATCAAACTTTTCTTAGTATTCAACACACTCATAAGAATTCTTACAAATCTTTTATGCTTAGCATATTATGATTATTTAAACAAATTACCATGCTATTTAAGACTCTCAAAATAATATAAGTGAAGTATGAGAGTTCATCTATTTATTCAAAATAAAACCACCACCGTGCTCTAAAAGATATAAGTGATGCACTAGAGCAAACAACAAACTACTCCGAAAGATATAAGTGAAGATCAATGAGTAGTCGAATAATTATACAACTATGTGAAGACTCTCCCATTTAATAATTTCAGATCTTGGTATTGTATCCAAACAGAAAGCAAAACAAAATAAAATGACTTTGCAAGGATAGCACAACTCATGTGAAGAAGCAAAAACTTAGGCTCAACCGATACTAACCGATAGTTGTTGAAGAAGAAAGGTGGGATGCCTACCGGGGCATCCCCAAGCTTAGATGCTTGAGACTTCTTGAAATATTATCTTAGGGTGCCTTGGGCATCCCCAATCTTGAACTTTTGTGTCTTCTTAATTCCTCTCATATCATGGTTTCTCTTTTTATCTAAAGCTTCATTCACAACAAACACAACAAGAACTCGTGAGATAGGTTAGTATAAACCAATGCAAAACCTTATCATTTTATACTGTAACAAATCACTTAAATTATTATTCAACATTGCATACTAAATTCCTCTGCATAATTAACACTCCTATCCTCAAATAGAACCATTAAACAAGCAAACATATGCAAACAATGCAAACATAACAGCAATCTGCCAAAACAGTATAGCCTGTAAAGAATGCAAGATTCATCATACTTCCCTAACTCCAAAAATTATGAAATAAAATTCCCACTGTAATAAATTTATCATAGCTCAGTATGCAAAAAGATTAAACATTATACCACTCTCTGACTTCTCTAAGGAATTTTTGCAACAGCGGTAAACTTTCTGTTTTCAAACAGCAACATGTATACTTGCAAAATAAGCATGGCAAAGGCTATCCTTGACTTTTTTATTGAGACTAAAGATGCAAAACATTATTCAAACTAACAGAAAGCAAAGCTAAAGAATATAAAATGACGCTCCAAGCAAAACACATATCATGTGGTGAATAAAAATATAGCTCCAAGTAAAGTTACCGATGAACGAAGACGAAAGAGGGGATACCTTCCGGGGCATCCCCAAGTTTAGGCTCTTGGTTGTCCTTGAATATTACCTTGGGGTGCCTTTGGCATCCCCAATCTTAGGCTCTTTCCACTCCTTATTCCATAATCCATCGAATCTTTACCCAAAACTTGAAAACTTCACAACACAAAACTTAACAGAAAACTCGTAAGCTCCGTTAGCGAAAGAAAACAAAACACCACTTCAAGGTACTGTAATGAACTCATTATTTATTTATATTGGTGTTAAACCTACTATATTACAACTTCTCTATGGTTTATAAACTATTTTACTAGCCATAGAGTCATCAAAATAAGCAAACAACACAATGAAAACAGAATCTATCAAAAACAGAACAACTGTAGTAATCTGTAACTAACGCAAACTTCTGGAACTCAAAAAAACTACCAAAATTAGACGACCTGGAAAATTTGTTTATTGATCAGCAGCAATTGGAATCAGTATTTTATCACGTTCTGGTGATTTTTAACAATTCGGGCACTGAGCACAAAGTTTCTGGAAATTACAGCAAGATCAAATAACTATCATCCAAGAAGATCCAATAGGTTTAACTTGGCACAAACACTAACTAAAAGATAAAACCACATCTAAACAGAGGCTAGATGGATTATTTATTCCTAAACAGAACCAAAAAGCAAGAAACTGAAATAAAATTGGGTTGCCTCCCAACAAGCGCTATCGTTTAACGCCCCTAGCTAGGCATTATGATTTCAATGATGCTCACATAAGAGATAAGAATTGAAATATAAAGAGAGAATCATGAAGAATATGACTAGCACATTTAAGTCTAACCCACTTCCTATGCATAGGGATTTTGTGAGCAAACAACTTATGGGAACAACAATCAACTAGCATAGGAAGGTAACACAAGTATAACTTCAAAAATTTAAGCACATAGAGAGGAAACTTGACATTATTGCAATTCCTACAAGCATATATTCCTCCCTCATAATAATTCTCAGTAGCATCATGAATGAATTCAACAATATAACCAGCACCTAAAACATTCTTTTCATGATCTACAAGCATAGAAATTTTATTACTCTCCACATAAGCAAAATTCTTCTTATTCAGAATAGTGGGAGTATCATAAGAGACTTGAATACTATAAATTGTTTCCACATTAAAAGAGTAATGTTCAGGAAAAGGGTAATCATAATCATGACAAGTTTTATACATATAATCATCACTACTCTTTATAACATAAGTTTTATCACAATAATCATCATAAGTAGCAACTTTGTTCTCATCATAATCGATTGAAACCTCTTCCAAGATAGTGGATACATCACTAAATAAAGTCATGACCTCTCCAAATCCACTTTCATAAATATTATAAGATTCAACATCCTCCAATATTGTGGGATCACTACTTCCTAAAGTTTACACTCTTCCAAACCCACTTTCATAAATATAATCATCATAGGTAGAAGGCATGCTATCATCATAACTACTTTGCATATCAAAACTTGAGAGGCTAAAAATATCATCATTATTAAACATAGCATCCCCAAGCTTGGGACAAACATTAATTGCAGCAAATATATTCTCAAATATGTCATCCTCATCAAACATAGCTTCCCCAAGCTTGGGCCTTTTCATATCATAAGCATAATCACTCTCATCACTAATAGTATGGATAGCACCAATAGTATAGCAATTATTATATTCTTCCAAGCAAGTGCCAAAAAGATTTCCAAGATCATAAGAAGCATCATTATCTTCCCAATCATAATCATCACAACAAGCAATAGGCATAACAAGATCATCATCAAGTGTATCATCTTCATTTTCATGAGGCACAACAATAATAGGAGCAACTTTATTTGGGAGAGATACCTTTTTACCTCTCTTCCTTTTTCTTTTCTTCTTCTTCACATTATGTGTAGGTTCAACCTTCCTCTTTGAGCTCCTTATTGATGAGATTGGTTGAATAGAAAGCTCCTCCTCGTTACCTGATTCATCATAAGAAATAATAGGAGGATATTGGGAAGTCTCTTCCCTTTCATTAGTATTCTCTTCATCTTCTATTAGTTTTATTTTCTTTATGTAATTGGCAATATAAGGATTTTCAATGCAATTCACCGCACAATACATATAAATCTTTTCTAGATCAAAATCAAGCATTTTATCAAGACTAAATTTTGGAATACCCTCAGTTATATGTTTCATTTCTTCATAACCCAAAATAAGGCTAAGTTCTTTATGATGCTCAAGGGTAATCAAATTATCACAATATTTGGACACGACTTGATCATGAAACAAATAGCATTGGAGCTTTAAATGACCATGTTCATTGCAAAGTTCACAAGGGGCATGAAAAATATTGAATCTTTCAGCACATTCATCTAGCTCTTCTTGCAACAATTTGGTTTCTAAGTACTTATGTCTCTTGCAATATCTATCTTCTTTATTTGGTGTGTTAATGCAAACATGCACTCCACAAAAGTTGACATGCTTATGAGAGATATTTTCATTATGACTAGAGCAATCATCATTAGTACTATGGATATTCAAGGAGTTTATACTAACAACATTGCAATCATGCTCATCATTCAAAGATTTAGTGCCAAACATTTTAATGCATTCTTCTTCTAGCAATTGAGCACAATTTTCCTTTCCATCATTATCATGAAAGATATTAAAAAGATGAAGCATATGAGACAAACTCAATTCCATTTGTTTGTAGTTTTCTTTTATAAACTAACTAGTGCTAAAACAAGAAACAAAAAGATTCAATTGCAAGATCTAAAGATATACCTTCACTTACCTAGCCTCCCCGGCAACGGCGCCAGAAAAGATCTTGATGTCTACTACGCAACCTTCTTCTTGTAGACGTTGTTGGGCCTGCAAGTGCACAGGTTTGTAGGACAGTAGCAAATTTCCCTCAAGTGGATGACCTAAGGTTTATCAATCTGTGGGATACGTAGGATGAAGATGGTCTCTCTCAAACAACCCTGCAACCAAATAACAAAGAGTCTCTTGTGTCCCCAACACACCCAATACAATGATAAATTGTATAGGTGCACTAGTTCGGCGAAGAGATGGTGATACAAGTGCAATATGGATGGTAGATATAGGTTTTGTAATCTGAAAATATAAAAACAGCAAGGTAACAAGTGGTAAAAGTGAGCGTAAACGGTATTGCAATGATAGGAAACAAGACCTAGGGTTCATACTTTCACTAGTGCAAGTTCTCTCAACAATAATAACATAGATAGATCATATAACAGTCCCTCAACATGCAACAAAGAGTCACTCCAAAGCCACTAATAGCGGAGAACAAACATAGAGATTATGGTAGGGTACGAAACCACCTCAAAGTTATTCTTTCGGATCAATCTATAAAAGAGTTCGTACTAGAATAACACCTTAAGACACAAATCAATCAAAACCCTAATGTCACCTAGATACTCCATTGTCACCTCAAGTATCCGTGGGCATGATTATACGATATGCATCACACAATCTCAGATTCATCCAACCAACACAAAGTACTTCAAAGAGTGCCCCAAAGCTACTACCGGAGAGTCAAGAACGTGTGCCAACCTATAACGCCCTCGATGCGGCTATATCTCCCACGTGTCGAGGCACGACTTAGAGGCATAACCGCATTGAAAGCAATGTCGCAAGTGAGGTAATCTTCACACAACCCATGTAATAAATAAGGGAAAGAGGTACATAGTTGGCTTACAAATGCCACGTCACACAATACATAAATAAACATCCATCATTCAGAGTACACTCAAGGTCCGACTACGGAACCAAAATAAAAGAAGATACCCCAAGTGCTACACAGATCCCCGATCGTCCCAACTGGGCACCACTACTGATCATCAGGAAAAGACACATAGTAACGACCACGTTCCTCGTCGAACTCCCACCTGAGTTCGGTTGAGTCACCAGACCGCATCGCCGGCACTGCAACTGATTTGGAAGTATCCGTGAGTCACGGGGACTCAGCAATCTCACACCCGCGAGATCAAGACTATTTAAGCTTATAGGAAGGACAGAGTAGTAAAGTGGAGCTGCAGCAAGCGACTAGCATATATGGTGGCTACTTCGCAAAAGAGAGCGAGAAGAGGAGCGGAACTCATCCCAGGTAATGACACGACCTCCTCTGGAATCTTTGTATTGCTGGTACCACTCAGCAGCTTGATCCTTGAGTTGAAACGATGCAAACTTGACAAAGTCCTCAGGTCTGACATTGCTACAATCAAAATGCTTGCAGATGTCCACAAGCCAATCGTCAGCCGTCTGTGGCCTCGGCTACGTAAACCGAAAGACTTCGGCTGATTAGCGAGGAACCGATCGAGAGTAGCAAAGTGCGGCTGATTGTTGCCTTGACCTTGATTTCCTTGATTGCCTTGCCCTCGAGTACGTTCTTGCAAGAGCTGCAAAATCATCGAGCATTGGCATTGGTGGCTGCCATGATAGCTTGCTAGGCCTCGGAGGCGGAGGTGGAGGTGGAGGTGGAGGGTTCGGTGATCCCCATCATTGCGATCCGGATTCGAGACGTTGGCGGAGCCATCCTGAAGAGGGTGACATCCGTTAGTCCTTTGATAGACAAATTGATAAGTAGAATCAACGGATAGAAATTGCAACATATAGTCTTCACAATAAACATTCGAACAAGAATGAACGAATGAATTCCAAAGTTAATCATCACACGTCCATTAAGGTGAGAAGCCACTTAGATAAAGATATGGAAACAACATCAGTCTAAGAAACAAATCGAATATCACAACTGAAAACAAAAGATTGGCTTCTAGAATGAGCCGGAACAAACACATGATAGAGATTTCGCCCAAAGTGTTCGTGGTGGGGCCCACACGGACACGACGTATAGCGGCCGTCATGAATGACAAACAAGACGTCCCTTTGAGTTGCTCGAAAAGCTCATTGATGTTGGGAAGTGGATACTTGTTCTTGATTGTCTTCTTATTCAATGGACGGTAATCGACGCAAAGTCGGTCCGTGCCATCCTTCTTCTGGACAAAAGAACACCACAACCCCAAGGAGATGAACTCGGTCCGATCAAACCCAGACGCTCTTGTTCATCGAGCTGCTTCTTCAATTCCTTCAGCTCATTAGGTCCAAGCTTGTATGGACGCTTGCAAACTGGTTCAAAGGCTGTGCTCAAGATCAATAACGAACTCAATCGGCCGATGAGGAGGCATTCCCGGAAGCTCTTACCGAAAGACATCTTGGTACTCACAAACGATCGAATTGAGAGATGGCATTCAGTTCGCCCTTCTCATTGAGAGAAAACAACCGAATGGTTTCATCACGAAGCGGTATAGATGATCACATCATTAGAAGAGTGAGTCAATTGAATTTCCTGGCAGCACAATCAAGCCGAGCTTTGTGCCGAGAAAGCCGATCCATTCCAAGAATAAGATCAATATCCGAGTCACCAAGGACAAATGGTTTAGCCAAAAATCTATAATCGCCCATCTTGATAGAAACATCCGGAATCCTTGTGGTAGCCCTCATAGAAGAGGCCGGAGAAACAACTCCCAAGGGTTTTTCCAGCATTTCAAATGAAATCATGCTTTGCAACAAATGATCTAGACATGAAACAATGCGGTGCACCAGTATCAAATAGAACTTTTGCAGGAATATCATTAACTGGAAGATTACCCATAATCACATCAGAAGAATCTTCTGCTTGAGCTGCATTCATCATATTGACCTTTGCAGACTTGGGATTATGCTTGACCACTGCATTGCTCGAAGATTTCACAGGAGGAGGAGGCGGAAGGCGCCTCTGGTTGAAACATTTATTCGCATAGTGACCTTTCTGCTGACACTTGTTGCAAGTCACCTCAGAGAGCGGACGGTGGTAAGGAGCACTTGACCTTGGAGCTTGAGAATTAGACTTGTTCTGATAGCTAGGGTTGGGTGGGTGGGAAGATCCACGGCCACCTGAGTTCTTCTGGCGATAAGGCCGACGGAACGGAGGAGGAGGAAGGTAAAACTTCTTGCTTAGCTGCCACTTGAGAGGAAGAAGAAGACTGAATCGCATCCCCGATTCTCTTCTTAGAAGCCTCACATTTGAGCTGAGCAGCTTCTTGCTTCAGTGCCATGTTGTAGAATTCATCATACTTAATGGCTCAAAAAGCACAAGAGCTAATTGCAGATCTTCTCTCGGACCACCTCCGAATTGATAGATCATACTCTTTTCATCAGAACGTCTTGCTTAGCAAAACGAAGCGAGCTTCTCGAACTGGATATTGTATTGATAGACGGACATGTTGCCCTGCTTGAGATTGCGGAACTCCTCACGCTTGCTCTCAACAACACTTTTCGAATGTGATGAGCTCACGAAATCACGCGGAACTCATCCTGTAATGACACGACCTCCTCTCGAATCTTTGTATTGCTGGTACCACTCGGCAGCTTGATCCTTGAGTTGAAACGATGCAAACTTGACAAAGTCCTCGTGTCCGACATTGCTACAATCAAAATGCTTGCAGATGTCCACAAGCCAATCGTCATTGCCCTGTGGCCTCGACACGTAAACCGAAAGACTTCGCTGATTAGCGAGGAACCGACCGAGAGTAGCAAAGTGCGGTGATTGTTGCCTTGACCTTGATTTCCTTGATTGCCTTGCCCTCGAGTACGCTTCTTGCAAGAGCTGCAAAATCATCTCGAGCATTGGCATTGGTGGCTGCCATGATAGCTTGCCGTGCCTCCGGAGGCGGAGGTGGAGGTGGAGGTGGAGGGTTCGACCGATCCCCATCATTGCGATCCGGATTCAGACGCTACATGGAGCCATCCTGAAGAGGGTGACATCCGTTAGTCCTTTGATAGACAAATTGATAAGTAGAATCAACGGATAGAAATTGCAACATATAGTCTTCACAATAAACATTCGAACAAGAATGAACGAATGAATTCCAAAGTTAATCATCACACGCCCATTAAGGTGAGAAGCCACTTAGATAAAGATATGGAAACAACATCCGCCTTAGAAACAAATCGAATATCACAATCGAAAACAAAAGATTGGCTTCTAGAATGAGCCGGAACAAACACATGATAGAGATTTACGCCCAAAGTGTTCGTGGTGGTGGGGCCCACACGGACACGACGATAGCGGCCGTCATGAATGACAAACAAGACGCCCCCGAATCAGCATAGCCAAGGATTCTTTAAGACGCCTCGCGACCAATCAGAATCGACCGTGAATGGGCGGACCACTAGACGTTGGACCCCAATCTCAAATCATACATCCGTCGGAAAGATATCCCGTAAGCTACTAGAATTCCCACCTATAAACTCCCGAAACTTTACGGTTATGCAATCTGGTGTTGGGGATACAGGGACACAAAATATATCACCCAAACTAACAATACCTAGATCCAAATTGTATCCATCCGTCAACACATAACCAAGAAATCCTCGGAAATCGTGGTACCTCAACCTTCAAAAACATCCGTTATACAAGTCATGGCAATACTCCCGCACTCGCCAAGATCTTGGGCTATCAGGGTTATCTCACCAACAAGCGCACAAAAGAGATTTCGATGTCGGCAAAACTCGTGTATTCCGTAATCAAGAACGATAAAATTGTGACGACAACACCTCGGAGCTCAACTCCCGGACACCGCCACAACCCCTAAATGTCGAGGCACCAAGAACAATGTTCTCGTCACAAAACCATCGGAACGATTCCAAGATACCCACGTGATCCTAAAAAAATTTTTAGTGAAATTTGAGGAGAAGAGTCAAAACACTACGTCAGGATACCTCACAGAGCGACGAAGGGACTGGGAAGTAAAAAGAATCCTAATCTCCGATATATATAATCCTAAGACTCTAAACATTTTCCATTCTAGACTCAACAACGCCAAAGAAACAATCAAGTAGGGGGCTCCTAAGTCGGGAAGGCTCGATTACCAACTTGTAACGCCTCGATGCGCTTATATCTCCCACGTGTCGAGGCACGACTTAGAGGCATAACCGCATTGAAAGCAATGTCGCAAGTGAGGTAATCTTCACACAACCCATGTAATAAATAAGGGAAAGAGATACATAGTTGGCTTACAGACGCCACTTCACACAATACATAAATAAACATCCATCATTCAGAGTACACTCAAGGTCCGACTACGGAACCAAAATAAAAGAAGATACCCCAAATGCTACACAGATCCCCGATCGTCCCCAACCGGGCACCACTATCGATCATCGGGAAAAGACACATAGTAACGACCACGTTCCTCGTCCGAACTCCCACTGTGTTCGGGTTGAGTCACCCGTGACCGCATCGTCGGCACTGCAACTGTTTTGGAAGTATCTCGTGAGTCACGGGGACTCGGCAATCTCACACCCGCGAGATCAAGACTATTTAAGCTTATAGGAAGGACAGAGTAGTAAAGTGGAGCTGCAGCAGTTTACTAGCATATATGGTGGCTACTTCGCAAAAGAGAGCGAGAAGAGGAGCAAAGCACGGTCGTGAAGCTAGTAGCGATCAAGAAGTGATCCTGAACTACTTACATCAGACATAACTCCAACACCGTGTTCACTTCCCGGACTCCGCCGAGAAGAGACCATCACGGTTACACACGCGGTTGATGTGTATTTTAATTGAGGCCAACTTCGGGTTTTCTACAACCGGACATTAACAAATTCCCATCTGCCTCATAACCGCGGGCACGGCTTTCAAAAGATATTACCCTGCAGGGGTGTCCCAACTTAGCCCATTATAAGCTCTCACGGTCAACGAAGGATATTCCTTCTACCGGAAGACCCGATCAATCTCGGAATCCCGGACTACAAGACATTTCGACAAAGAATAAAACAAGACCAGCAAAGCCGCCCGATTGTGCCGACAAATCCCGATAGGAGCTGCACATATCTCGTTCTCGTGGCACACCGGATAAGCTAAGCGACAGAACCGACGTAATCCAAGTTGCCCAGAATGGTCCCAAGACGGTGCTCTAGTTTGGACCAACACTCGAGAGGAGCATTGGCCCGGGGTTTAAAATAAGATGACCCTCGGGCTCGCGAAAACCCGGGGAAAAGGCTTAGGTGGCAAATGGTAAAACCAAAGTTGGGCCTTCTTTGGGACGAGTCTTATTCAAAGCGAACTGTCAAGGGGGTCCCATAAATCACCCAACCGTGTAAGGAACGCGAAATCAAGGAACATAACACCGTATGACGGAAACTAGGGTGGCAAGAGTGGAACAAAACACTGCATAAGGCCGAGCCTTCCACCCTTTACCAAGTATATAGATGTATTAATTATAGCAGATATATATTGTGATATCCCCAACAAGTAAACATGTTCCGATAAGGAACAACATCTCCATGTTCCAACAAGGAACAAACTTCAACTTCACGTGCAACTAGCAACGCTATAAGAGGGGCTGAGCAAAGCGGTAACATAGCCAATCAACGGTTTGCTAGGAAAGGATGGTTAGGGGCTGACATGGCAATATGGGTGGCATGATATAGCAAGTGGTAGGCATCGCAGCATAGGCATAGCAAAAGAGCGAGCATCTAGCATAGCAAAGATAGAAGTGATTTCGAGGGTATGGTCATCTTGCGCAATGTTCTCAGAGTTGTCGAAAGCTTGATCCTCGTAAGCGTTCTCAACAGGTTCCTCGTTCACGTACTCGTCTCCCGGCTCTACCCAAAGCAACAACACAAACAAAGGAACCACAATAAATCACGGTGCAATGCACAAACAACATGATGCAAAACATGACATGATATGCGAGATGTGATATGCAATGCGTATGTGCGCTCCGGAAGGAAAATGATGAACCAGACATCACCTTGGCAAACCAAGTATGCCACTGGAAAGATGAGATGATTTCGGTTGAAATCGATATAAAGATCACCGGAATCGGATGCACGGTTTGGAAATGACAAGCAAAACAAGAATGGCACAAATCTGCCATTAACAGCATGATGCCACTTAGCAAGCAACAATAAATTAAGCTTACTCCACCCAAACGTATCAACAAAGTATATGGAAGTGATCTACACAAGATGCTTGACAAAAGATGAGCACTGAGCTTCGGCTAAATCACATCATAACAGGTTCAAACAAGCATGGCAAAAGTGCACAAAATATCAGGCTGGACATGGCAAAAACAGCATCAGGTTGCAATGTTCAGAGCAACAAAACTACATGCTACAGGACCTTAAAATAGCAAAACAAGGCATGGCACGAATCTACTCAAATCATAGAACAAAAGTCCCTTACTGACCATAAGCCAAAAAGGATCCGAAAATATAGTAACACCCATGTCAATATTGAAAGTTTCGTTAACAGATTCAGCAACATGGCATGTCAAAAACTGATAACAAGTAGGCATGTTTACAAGCTCAATGCACTTACTACAGAGCCTTAAATGATAAACTAAGCATACATTTATCAAGAAGACATGTCATAGAAGACATACATGGCAAGAACAATAACATAGCATACATGGATCAACCACAACAACCTTGGCAAAATTGAATAACATGTAAACAATCTGCCAGGAAACATTTTATAGCAAAAGTAGAGCTCGATTGACTCAAGCTATGGTACTCCATAATTGCAAACAAAGGCATGGATGGATAGAACAAGACATGTTTAACAAAACATCCTTACTGAAGTATCTCAAAATATGCATGGATCTCTCGGTAGCATCAAGTTAACATGGCATCAAAATATCAGCTAAACAGGGCTGAAATCAGCAACATCAGGACACCTACTTTGCATGCTTGTGCTAGTCACCACATAGATCACAAAAATACATGGCATACACCTCTGGAAAGATGGCATGGCATATTACAAAACACATGTAGGACTCCAATTCATAGGGTACACACATCAATCATGGCAAAAATAACAAAAGTGCAAGTTCTGTTACGAAACAGAAACTAACATCACATAGCACTCTTCTAACAGCATTTCGGGCATCAAGATGAGCTCAAATGAAAATGATGCAATGAGACGAAATGATCTACTCTTCGATACGAACATTTTGATATATTATACGCGCAAAATGGTTCTACGATGACAGAGTTACGCTACGATGAAAATGCCACGAAATATCTCCGGATGAAAAACTTAGACGAGAATTCGAGGGGGAGAAAGTCAACCCGATTGCACACGAACCGAGGACGGCGGGATCCCGATTGGATCTCGCCGAACGGAGGCGGAAGGTGGCCGGAGGAGGGGCCGGCCGGATCCGGCCGGAGGAGCCGGGCGGCATGTGAGGTGGCGGGCGGCGGGCGCATACGGGCCGATCGAATGGGCGGGTGGCCGGCGCCGAGGAGGCGCTGCCGGCCGGAACGGGCGGCGGCGGAGAGGCGGCGGGCGGCGCGCCTGGCAAGGCGGCCCGAGCGACGGGACGGAGCTGGCCGGGCCGCCGTGGGCTGGGCTCATGGGCGGCACATGGCTGAGGCGGCCACGTGTCGCGACCCGAGTGGCCGGGCGCGGCGGCGGCTGGCGGGGCGGACGTGTCCGGGCGGAGCGGACGCTTCGTCCGGGCGCGAGGTAGGGGAAGGCTAGGGTTAGACCCGAGATTTGGAGGGGGTTTGCTTAAATAAGCATAGAGGGAGCTAGGAGAGTCCAAATGAGGTGTAGTTTTCGCCACACGATCGTGATCGAACGACGGAGAGCATGGAAGTGACTTAGATGGGTTATTGGGCTGGTTTGGAGGGGTGTTGGGCTGCAACTTAAAAAAGGCCTTTGCGAGAGTGCGGTTAACCGTTGGAGTACCAAACGAGCTTCAAGTGACCCGAAACTTGACCGGTGGTCTACGGGTGGTATACCAAGGCCACTAGACAAACCTCGGTCCATTTCGAGAAGGTTTAGTACCCGCACACGGAAAAACGTAAAAGGGACCGCCGGGAGATAGGAGTCTTGGGATTGCAAAACGGACAACGGAAAAATGCTCGGAATCATGAGACGAACACGTATGCAAATGCGATGCACATGATGACATGATGTAAAATGCAAGACATGGACAAAATGCAAAATGAAGAAAAACCCAACCACGGGGGGAATATCATATCACAATGCCGAAAATGGCAAGAGTTGGAGTTACAATTATGGAAAGTTACATCGGGGGCGTTACACAACCCATATGCATAGATTCATGGGTGGAACCCGCAAGTTGGTCACCAAAACATACATCAAGTGGCACGTGAAATCCCATTGTCACCACAGATAAACACATCAAGACATACATCAAGTGTTCTCATAAAAGACTCAATCCAATAAGATAACTTTAAAGGGGAAACTCAATTCATCACAAGAGAGTAGAGGGGGAGAAACATCATAAGATCCAACTACAATAGCAAAGCTCGGGATACATCAAGATCGTGCCATAGAGGCAACACGAGAGAGAACACGAGAGAGAGAGATCAAACACATAGCTACTGGTACATACCCTTAGCCCCGAGGGTGAACTACTCCCTCCTCGTCATGGATAGCGCCGGGATGATGAAGATGGCCACCGGTGATGTGTTCCCCTCCGTGAGGTACCGGAAAGGGGTCCCGATTGGTTTTTCGTGGCTCGAGGCTTGCGGCGGCGGAACTTCCGATCTATCTTCTGCTCGGAAGTTTTAGGGCACGACGGTATATATGGGTGAAAGGAGTACGTTGGTGGAGCTACGGGGGCCCCACGAGGCAGGGGGGCGCGCCCCCACCCTCGTGAGCACCTCCCGTATCTTCTGACATGGGGTCCAAGTCCATCAGGTGGATTTCCTTCCAAAAATAACTTCTCCAGTTGATTTCGTTCCGTTTTGACTCCGTCTGATATTCCTTTTCCTCGAAACACTGAAATAGGCATAAAACAACAAATCTGGGTTGGGCCTCCGGTTAATAGGTTAGTCCCAAAAATAATATAAAAGTGGATAATAAAGCCCAATATTGCCTAAAAGAGTAGATAATATAGCATGGAGCAATAAAAAATATAGATACGTTGGAGACGTATCAGCTATGCTGACTGCGATGGAGTAGTCGATCAGCCAGTCTTCCGGCTTCACCGAGCCGTTGTACTTGGGTGTGTCTCTTGGGAGCAAAAACCCTTTGGGAAAGGGCTCGTCGCGGATGCGGGGGCCAAAACAAGGCGTACCAACAACATCCACTTCTTCTAGCGCCAGGGATCACGCCAGGCGGTCAATCCGATGGCGAGCGTCGTTTTCTTATTCCTTCGCACTGGCCCAGTCGGCCACTGAGCGTCGGGTGCTCAACGGGCGACGGGGAAGGATATCTCTCCCTACGGGGCGGAGGAGGAGGCGGGTAGTACACCTTGCCGCTCCACGGCTCGTGGGCGATCTTCTTCGTCGCGCTCAATGGTGAGGCGCGTCCGAATGCGGCTAGCATCCGGCTCCCTATCTTTTCGCTCGCGGGCGTCGCCTGCAGTCGGCGTCCGGGAGGTCGCGTCGTGCTCTCGGCGGTGGGGAGGGCTCTCGGCGCGGGCGCCGACTTCTTGCCGTTCAGCGGCCGCGTCGATGAGCTGCTGGACGCGCCTCATCATGCAGCGTAGCTCGTCACTGTACAAGCCTTCTAGCTCATCTCCTGCCGCCTGGGCAGCATGCAGGTTCTCGAGGGGTGTGGCGTACACCGGACGGTCAGCCCCCAACATGCTGGTGATGGTTGCGCTGCGCTGCTTGACAATGCCAAGCTGGCTAGGCCCGCCAGCAGCCGGCGTGCCACAGGCGGCACGATCGACCTCGCGCTGATAGGCCTCTGTGAGGCGTCTCATGGAGGCTATCTTCCTCCCGCTCTCGATGAGCGCAAGGTGGTGGGCCTCCAGTGTCTCAGCGTCGGCGTCATCCGGAATGGCTGCAGACAGGTCGCGTATCATCGCCTGCAGAGTGTCGCGCGCGTCCGCGTCGGATGCGACGCCGTGGCTGATGACCAACACCTCGGTGATGATGCTGCCGCCGCTATCAGCACGAGGAAGGGGGTCGTGGATGACCACCACGTTGGTGGGGAAGGCGTCAAGGGATGCCGTGTCGGAGTCAACAAGCATCGGGTCGGTGGAGCCGATCGACTCCAAGTCGGAGGTGGGATCGCTAGCGATGTCGAGCTTGCCGAGGAGGTCGATGAGGCAGCTCCCGGAGCTGGATGCGCCCGCGCCTGGCGCGGGCTCGTCGAGGAGATCGACGAGGCAGCTCGCCGCACAGGCGGCTTCGACGCCGTGCAGCGCGTCGAGGCAAGCGCCATCGGGCGTGCCGGGCTGGCTACGCTCGCTGGGAAGGAACAAGGTTCCCGTCCAGAGCAGATCTCCGGATGACGGTGCACCTAGCCCCACGATGGGGGCCAAATGTCGGGTGGTAGGTGCGACATATGCCAAAGGATGTCTAATCATAGTAAGACGTCGCCGGTGCCTGGAAACGGGATGAGGCGAAGACATGCACGCCGGCGAATCTTACCCAGGTTCGGGGCTCTCCTAGGAGATAACACCCCTAGTCCTGCTCTACGGGGTCTCCGCATGATCACTATGTCAACAAGTAGCTAAAGGTTGCTCCTTGAGCTGTTCCGCTAGAGGAGGAAGAAGAGCAAGGCTAGCACTACTCCTCTCTCTATATGGTGTAGGAAACTCTAAGAGATCAACCCTTTACATGGGTGTCCTGGGGGCTTTATATAGGCCTACACCCCAGGGGTACAATAGTAGTCCTGCCAGGATGGACCCTGGCCGTCAGTGTCTATGGTCGCCGACTTCTCCGCCGGCCACTGGGGCCCGCCGACTGGTGGGTCCCGCCGGCTGCCGGGCTCTAGGCCGACAGGCTGGGCCCACCGCCTGTGAGCCCTGTCGGTTGTTCATTACTGTAGCCTTGCCCTGATGACGATGGCTTGGTCAGGGCGGGCGTGGCTACAGTGCCGCCGCCTGGCGGGCATTCACTGTAACCGCACCCCGTCTTATCTGGTTAATGGCGCACAAACTTCCAGGGAGAGGGTGGGCCGGCTGTTGGGAGCCGGCCACCTGGGCGGGCGTGGCTACAGTGCCGCCGCCTGGCGGGCGTTCACTGTAACCGCACCCCGTCTTATCTGGTTAATGGCGCACAAACTTCCAGGGAGAGGGTGGGCCGGCTGTTGGGAGCCGGCCACCTCCTGTGCCGACTGGTCTGGTTATGCCGCCTTCTGGTAGCCCACTGGCAGGTAGGGCCAGCTGCCTGCGGGCCGTACCAACAGCTCGTTGTGGGAGCATGGCCGTTCTGCCATGGATGATGTCATGGTCAACGTGGCAACAGTGCCGCGCCGGGCGAGGGATGGCTGCCCAGTACGTTACACTGTGGCCGCGCTCGCTCCGGGATTTGGGGGTGGCAGGCTGCACTGTAGCCACGCCCCGTCTTGTCGCCGTTATGTGGGTGCAAACTTCGAGGGCTCATGGTGGGCCGCCTGCTAGGAGTCGGCCACTCTGGTGGCCGCCTGCTAGGTGTCGACCCACTTTGGGACCGCTTACTGAGCCTTGCCACCTTCCTGCAGCCGGCCGCTGGACCAGCCGGCCACGGTTCGTCTTGGATACTTGAGAAACGCAGTCGACCCAATGTCTTGAAAAGCCAAGGGGAGCTGATAAGGCTACCCGTGGTCATTTACTCCGACAAAGCCACATAGCCCAACATAAGGTTGTTGTCCCCACTAGGATATGTGAAGCAAACTCGTTATCAATACCCCTCACCTAATTGTCAACCATGCTACGTACACACACTACCTAGAGTAAAGGTTTTGAAGCTAACTGAACAATGGACCACATCGCAAAAGCAAACTCTACACTAAGAAAAAGTAAGTGGCTGATAAACTCATCATGGTGGCAAAAAACACAACCAATTGCTACCTTCCCAATTACTCAAAACTACACCTCGTTGTAGAAACCAGAGGATTTTGGTTATCGACGGGGACATCGCTCTGGGCTCATATAAATACTTGACATAGAGCTTGTTGGTTTGGTGCAAATTCCACATAAACTTGTCCGGCTCATTCGACATGTGGATGGGCTCCAAACGTGTAAGCAATTCATTTCACACTGCTAGGCGAGGCTCCAACAAAGCCCTACAGAAAGAAATATCACGATCAACTTGACTCGGGACATGTGCGATTGCGACAAATTTATATCTAACAACTCAATATAGTCCTAGTTATTGCACCATATGTGGGGTGCCTCCAACCAAGCATCTTCCTAAAATCTAACCTTGGAACCATCTCCGAACGTGAAAGTGCCAAATTGAAAAAAGAATTCTCTAGCCTTCATTAAGCGAGATGTCTAGGTTTTCAAACAGTATCATCTAATGATGATGGTTGTTTGTTTAGTAGGGGCGTAGTATATGTCTGTAAGACTCTTGGGATTGTAAGTTGCGACTGACCAGTTATAGAAAAAACATGACATGCCTTGACGGGAAAACCAGGTTGTGTATTCGACGAAGATGACCTACAATGTCCGTAGGCCCATCTAAGCAGGCCCTTAGCTTTTCCTGTCAAGATATATGCTCAATCGACCTAATGTGGTTCTAAAACCTCTTATGTCCGGGAGGTCCTATTTAGCGCTTAAGGCGCCCAGATGCCTCTACAACACGCGCTAGCCCATGATCCATTAAAGTTCACCCGATCGCTCTTCAAATCGCTCGCTCAACTTGCTGTGTTTTTTTTGCGCTCGTTTCTCTGTTGGATGCTCGCTTAGGAGAAAAGATATTGTTTTTTATTAGTTGTTGAAATAAAAAATGTTCACAACTTTTAATTTTTTAAATGTTCATGAATTTTAAAAATGTCCATGATTTGAAAAAATGTTCGCGACTTTGAAAAAATATTTATGAATTTAAAATATTTAAAAATATTTGATTTTTTTCACAAATTTTAATAACATATTCACGGCTTTGAAAAATGTTAACGAATATTTTTTCTTGAATTTAAAGAAACCTTTGCGATTTTTGTTCATGATTTCAGAAAATGTCCAAGAATTATAAAAAATGTTTAAGAATTTTATTTATTTCACCAATTTTTTAAAAGAAATAATTAAACGAGAAAAAAAACCAAAAACCAAAATACTACTGGACAAAACCGATAATTACTAACCGAATTAGTACACATATTTCTGTTTTATATAGCCTCTGATTAACCGAAAAAGCCGAAGTAGTATTACCACCACAAAGTTTAGGCCCATTGTTTTTCTCGCTGAAGGCCCGAGTCCTGAAGGCGGACGTGATGCGCTGGTCATGTCCTGTCTTCTGCCCTAGTTCCCCGAACCCAACGCCCACACCCGAGCGGCCGAGCGAGCCATCGCAGCGTGCCGCCGCCACAAGCGCTGCCCTGCCTGCTTCGCCACCACAGGCCCTCGCTAGCGCCGCCACCGACGACACAGGCGCTCGCTAGCCCCTCCGCCACCACACTCCCTTCCTCGCCGTCGCCTCCACTGCCGCCCCACGCCTTCCTCCTCCTTCCCTCCAGGCTCCTGCCCCGCTACGCAGCACCGGCAGTCCAGCACGCCGAAGAAGACCGTCGCCCGACGCATCTACTTTCAGGTTTACTACTGTTATCAATCTCTTGTCTCCATGCCTCTTGTGATTGGCGCTACACATTCAAGATGTCATGCTGTTAAAAACTGAAACACAGTCCTGCTCAAAGTGACAGAGTCTGAAACTGAAAGTCTGCGTTTCCATGTTCTGTAGGATTCTCGGTTTTACTATTTCAGGAGCAAATTTCGGTTTTCACATCTCACTAACCGAAAGAAAAGCCAGGTCTGGTGGAGTAGCAGTCTATTTTTTTAGTCCAGTAGAAGCCATGCTAGAAGAATGTTGCTGCTGCTAATTTAACTCATCAATTTCATGATATCCACTCGAGTTTTGTTTTGAAAAGTAGCTTCGTTTGTATTTGCTCACTCATCCGTCTCACTGTTTCTACTTTCCATCCAGGGTGAGCAGGATGGGGATCCCTACCGAGGAAGATCCCAAAGAGATGAAGAACCACCAAAACTCTGTGGATGAAATGGAGATGAAGGTGGTCAAGTTTTCACGGGGGAAGGCTGCCAACTTGGCGGTAGGATAACTACTCTCCTACAAGTGTAGTCGTTGAAGTTCAGCGCTAGTTGCTTTGCTGATTGAAAAGCGTGTGTTGGCATTTTTGTTTCATTGTGATTTCGTTGCAGACTCTGCGTGATAAGAAATTGAAAGGGCAGCTCACCGGAAAAGAGAAGCTAATCGGAATATCTGCCAAAGCTGCTGCGCAAGCTGAAAAGGTGCGGTATTGTGGATTTATTGTTGAATTTCTCTGAATTTTTTGCGACATGCACATATATAAGTAGCTGAATAACAGTGGGCATGATTTGATGGATTCTGGTATTCTGTACTGTTGATTTACTACAGTATGATATTCTATCATATAGCTCATCTTTAGTTTTTCAGTGGTCTTTAGCTGTTCACTGGCATAATGTGGACCTGTTTGGATGAAATGATGGACTTATATTTATAGGATTTACCCTACATGTTTAGTGTGACATGGGTTTATCTGGTGTTCTTCCCAAAGAGGTGCTAGTCAATGAAAGATTGCTCGGTATTTTTATATGCATCTACTGTGCAGGAAGTAAAATTACTGTATTGCTGATACTCTTTTTGGAGTTCCTTTAGGTTAATTCATACTACCTCATGAGTAGCGATCGACATGGCTATTATTTTCGTGCCTCTTTGATGGACTATTGCATGAACTTATGGTGCTTATTGGCAGCAATATACCACTGGACACATTGAAATTCCCTGCTGTATCTATTTTTATTATCTGGCCGCCTTATGCTTCTTGATCTTCGTACTTAACATATTTCGAATTTGACTTTTGCAAACATGGGGACTTTCCATTTTACTGATTTGTTGCCATCTCAATTTGCAGTGGTTTTTACCTATTGAGGGGGGCTACTTGGAGCCTGAAGATTTGGAGAAGACATATAGATTTACGCAGCAACAGATAGCTAGTGTTGTCGACATTTCGAGTTCAAGAAAACCATTTGATATGGTCTTACCTGGTAAATATGTAATTGTTTTATGTTCTCTGAAGCTGTGCCACCATCGCTACATGATCCAGTACCAATAACAACAACGTACAATACAGATGTTGATATGAAACACCATTGATGATACTTATGTTCTTGTGTGGTACAGTTAGCTGATTAGCATTTCCAAATTGAAGTATTTTATTTCCTGATACTTATTTGGTTTGTCTTTGTAAGACTTATACTTTTCTTATTGTTTACGTGAAAGAAGGCCATTAGTTAGTTTTTTTAAATTTTGTAAGCACAACAACATAGAGTTATTGACACTATCAGGTTTTTGTCATTAAACAGTTTTACTTATTTGAATAATCGACGAGAGTTTTTCTGTGCTCGTATGTTCTGACAGATATATATCTAATATCTATATTGTCCCATTGATGAATGCTGACTATCAACTTCCCTAATAATTTATGAAAATTGAGTTAAGGGGGCTAACTAGCTCTTTTTATGCAGCACTTGGTCCTTATACTCTAGAATACACCTCAAATGGTCGCTACATGATAGTAGGTGGGCGAAAAGGTCATATTGGTATGATGGATATGTTGAGTATGGATCTCATCAAGGAGTTTCAGGTCAGCTTACAGTATTTTAGCAGTTTCCCAGCATGTTGGATTTTTGGAACACATTCACCATTTGAAGTTTAGCGCTTTTCTCAAAAATTAAGCTGGCAAGCCTGGTCTAGTATGATCTTAATTTTTAGTCAAAATGCAGTTGTAATAAAAGTGTGTGCCTTCCATGCAACCAAGAAACTAACAGAAGGTTTGAGTTTGGTTCCTATTCGTATGAGAAAAATAAAAATATGCTGACCAAGGCTACAATACATTGAGCAATATGGACAGAAGATACAGTATGCTCATAGATGGCTATTTTATCTACTTGTAATTAAAGATGATGCAACTTTTAGTTGATGGACGGTGTGGATGTTGAGGGCAGGGATCTAGATCTAGTTGTTTTTGCTATTTCATATGCTTTGATTGCTAGCGGCTAAAATTCAGATCAAATAGGCCGAGTTCAGTTTAGTTTTCTCCTAAGAAACTGAAAAGTCCTCACAAAATTTTCCATTGCCTTCCTGTCGGGATTGTTATGCATACTTACTGCAATGGTTCCCAAGGTTCAAAAAAGATTGTATTCTAGGCGGGCGATGGGCCTAGGCGGCCACCTGGAACATAGCAGGAAGTAGTCAACCGGACACCTGAGCTAAGCACATTGCATGTGAGGGCTAGAATTACAGAGAGCAGAGTGAGGGAGAAGTGAAGGTGGAGTTACGGTCCAGGTCATTGCAGCAGCATGAAGTTTCACAGTCGCCGCAGCAGCGAGCCTCCATGTCGTGGCTGTAGGGGGAGTACGGGGTATGGGAAGATGATGTTCTCATGTCATGAATATGGGGATTTCTTGCTTGTGTGGGACCCTACCTTTACCAAGCCATCTAGGCATCCATCTAAAACATTCATGTATCCCAATCGTCCACATATCTACTAATGAGGGGCTGCCCCATGCATGTCCATCTTCTGCTTCACGAGGGTGCCTTCGCTTCGTAATTCTCCTCGTGCCACAGCCACTCCTCTTCTCGCTGCAGAGCTCCTCCTCCTCATGTCGCCGCCGCCTCTTCTCTGCTGCCAGAGGATGTCGAACCTCACTGGAGGACCTTGCTGGCAGCCTAGGGCTGTAGCACCACACCATGGAGCGCCTAGGCAGTGCCTAATTGTGTGTTTTGGACCTTGATTGTCTTTATTGTCACAAAAACTATCTTGCATTCACGTTTGATGATGATTAAAGAAAATGATTCCTGGTCAAATCCTACTCTTGTCTCCCACTTCTCTCCAGAACTATCCTTGTCTTTTATAATTACATTGTTGCACTTTATGCATATACTTTACTTCTCTGATCCTCTTTTTATAGGTGAGGGAAACTGTGCGTGATGTGGCATTCTTACACAATGAGCAACTATTTGCAGTCGCCCAGAAGAAGTAATTTCTTGACTCTGTTCAAGCTTTGCGATATATATCCCTTGCTCATAATATATATCAACATGTTTCTTCTGCTAGTCTTAGCTGTTACCAGACTATAGTTTGATTTTCGGCCACCTAGCTAGAGTTATGCAGCATGCCTACATGATTCACTACATTATTCTATATGTAGTTATATGCTATCATGAACCTTGAAGAGTTGTTTTGACCACTCATGCTGAATTTGGTACCATTTCTTTGACTTTCTAGAGTCCTTAACAAGAATATTGTCGAAACAGGTACCCCTACATATACAATCGTCATGGCACAGAAATTCACTGTTTGAAGGTAATTGAAATTTGAACACCTTTATGCTCTTGGTAACTATGCTCTAACTATTGATGATTCTCATAATTGACTGCAATGCTGTTTTATCATTTAACACATGCTTGCATTCATTATGTGAAAAGACTAGATAATAGTAGAACAGAATATGGAATATTCCCATTCCCTTTTTCTTATGAATTCTGCAGGACTGATGAATGATATGTTGATATACCTCAGTTATTTATGTAGCTACGTCAAAACGATTTGGTCCTAAATGAGCTCATCTCAATAGAACTCATTTTTGTACTAAACAGTTAAGCTACTGCGATGTGCTGATTCGTACTTAACTTGGAGAACTAGTAAAGTAGCATCGGGACCACATGTGGTTCTGGACCCGAACCTCGATGAGCCGAGTTAGGTTGTTCCTCAGTTAAGGAATATAAATATTTTTTCCCAGAGGGCATTCCGAGATGAAATTATTTGTATACTAACTGAACATTCAAGCTACTGCAAGTTTATTGTTTGGTGATTTCTTTTGAAAATGCTTTTATTTCTTAAGCTGTAGAAGCATAATTTTAGAGCTGTTCATCATCCAACTTGCACTAGGTGTATATATATCGAAGGCATGACTTCCGAAATACAGTTGTAACTTCTCTGATCTGTGACCACTCTTCTGTTTCACAGGAACATGGCGAAGCGCTGAAACTTCAGTTTCTGGATAAACACTTCCTCTTGGCATCGATAAACAGCTTCGGGCAGCTCCACTACCAAGATATGAGCACCGGCGAGATGATTGCAAATCACAGGACAGGTCTAGGGTGTACAGATGTTATGCGTGTAAATCCGTACAACGCTGTCATTGGCCTTGGGCATGCTGGTGGCATAGTTACCATGTGGAAGCCAACCAGCGTGAAGCCACTTGTCACAATGCTGTGCCATAATGGCCATGTGACTGCTGTTGCATTCGAGAGGGGTGGTCATCTTATGGCAACTGCAGGTATTGACAAGAAGATTAAGATTTGGGATCTCAGGAAGTATGAGGTTGTGCATACACACGCTGCACGAGCTGAGTCCTTGGATTTCAGCCAGAAGGGGTTGTTGGCCGCCAGTAATGGATCCCTAGTAGAGATATACAGGGATGCTGGGGGTCATGATTATAAAGTTTATATGAAGCATAGGATGGTAAAGGGATATCAGGTCGGGAAGGTTTTGTTCCGCCCTTACGAGGATATCTGTTCGATTGGGCACTCCACGGGGTTTTCTTCCATTCTCGTTCCTGGATCAGGCGAGGCCAACTTTGATACCTTTGTTGAGAACCCTGTGGAGACTGCCAAGCAAAGGAGGGAGAGGGAGGTGCATGCTCTCCTCAATAAGCTTCAGCCGGAGACTGTGATGCTCAACCCAAATATGATCGGTAACGTGAGACAGCCAAAGAAGAAAGAGAAGAAGACCAAAAAAGAAGTTGAAGAGGAGATTGAAGACGCGGTGGAGGCCGCCAAGAGCACGAAGGTGAAGAATAAGACCAAGGGCAGGAGCAAACCCAGCAAGCGGGCCAAGAAGAAGGAAGAAGAGGTCCTCAGAGCCAAGAGGCCTCTACTGGACCAGTACAAGGAAATCGGCGGGCATCCCGACAAGAAACAGCGGGTAGGCGACAAGGCCGAGCTGCCAAAGGCCCTGCAGCGGTTTGCCAAGAACAAGCAATCATGATCTTGTTTATCTACCAGTGTCTCTTGTAGTATCATGTACGTAGCTGGCAAGCAGTACTTTTAGTCCATGTGAACATGGCACATGAGACAACGGTGCAGCAAATTTTTGTCGCGGTTCTAGTCGAAATTTAGCTGACTTTTCTTGAGTTGACATCCTTTTTATCTTTGTATGAATGGGCTGGGCTGGGGCTGGGGCTTGAGAGGTTTATTTTATGTATTGGTGAAGCCTTCTCGGTTCGGTGTCAACACAACCACTATTATGCAAGTTCCATGTGCATTTCAGTGATTCTAACTCTTATGGTCAGCACCACACGGAATGCTACAACTTAGAATGTGTTTGGTTCAGAAAAGGTTATGTAGATGTAATCGAATTACACACTTCCAGCTCTCGTCCATTTGTCCGTATGATTCAACTAAAGACTCCCAAGCCACCAACTGAAAACAACCGAAGTTGGAATCAAAATTCAAGCCAACGTATGGCGAGATAATTCAGATTTGGTAGGGGGAGTATCAGGTACTAACATGCTACCACTTTGATTTTTGTTTTCTTTTCAAATTTGAGTGTGTCAAAAAATCCGATTTCTTGTTTGGATGTTCACAAGACATGTCTACAACCCATAAAAAAAATTCAAATCGAAATCCGAAATACAGAAAGAGATACAAAAATGATAAATCCAGCTTGAAATACACAAAGGACAAAAATAAAAACCCGACACTATTCATGCCGGATTTGTCTTTTTGTTTCTCTTTATGGATTTTGAATTTTGACTTGAATTTTTTAGGAGCTCTACATACATGACTTGCGGACATCCGCAAACACTCTCAGATTTTTTTTTGACACAATTAAATTTGATATTTTTTTAAATGGGAGCATTCTAGTGCTTGTATCACTAGGTATTCTCCCAGGTGCTTTAAGTGCCACCATGAATTCTCCGGTTTTGAAGCTCGCCTGCCCACTTCGGCTTTAACGTTGATTAATTGAAAACGGAGGAAGTAGTTAGCAATGTTATTTCAATTTTCCTCTCCCCTGTAGAAGGGTGCATCTAACGTGACGTGCCTTGGAAATATGATGGATATATTTATAATTTAATTCGGCTACCTGAGCAACATTACTATTTTTCTTTTCGAGGATCTACATTACTATTTTTTCGAGAATACGACGAGCAAATTGCATAGCTATTTTTCTTGGATAGAAGATAGCAAAAGAGTTTACAAGCTATTTCTTCAATAGAACGCTGCTAGGTAGTGTTGCAAAAAAAAAAAAACTGGGTATCTTTATACTATAACTTTAACATACTTTTTGCGATTACATGGGCAACACTACTATGAAGCTATACTGAAAAAACAGAAAGTCTAATACTTGAACTTCAAAAGTGTAGCACTACTAATTCTTCAGACTTCAAGAACTTGATCAGAGCTACCAATGGACGCAAGTCGCATCAGTCTTCTTTGCACGAACTCCGAATTATCGACTCAGCATTGTTGGTATCAGATCGACCTAGTGGATGCCTTGAAGAACACCTCGGTACCTCTCCATGTCGCCGCCGAACTCTCCGTACTTCCTTGCTACCTGATACTTGATTTTTTTTTAGAAAAAACTACTATGAAACTTTACCGGGCTACTATGAAACTCCACTGAAACGGTTTTTTTCAGACTTTACTGAAAAATAGAAAAATCTAATACTTGAACTTTTTTCCTCCAAGAAAACTAGTACTGAAACTTTAAAACCGAACAGTACAACTTTGCCAATGTTGTACTAATATAGATCAGAGGGAGTAGTATTTTTTTTGGATTTTTTTTTTGAAACGGAATTCTTTGGACTTGGGACTTCAAAGGACTTGATCAGATCGAGTTACCATGGACGCAAGTCAGCACCAGTCTTCCTTGCACGAGCTTCGAATTCTCGGCTCAGCATTGTTTGTGTGAGATCGACCTAGCTAGTGCAGGCCTTTAAGAAGACCCCGGTATTTTCGCACGTCGCCGCCGAGCTCTCCGTACTTCAGCCGCATGAAGACCTGCAGCGCGCGCACGCCGGCGGCAGCTGCGAGGCGAGGGCTCCCCAGCGGCGGATGGAAGCCGAGGTAATCGGCGATGTGCTCCAGCCCCAGCGGCATGGCCGGGCAGCCGGCCGCCATCGTGGCCACATCATAGACCTGGTCGCCGAGGTAACGCCGCACGGCGCCGTTGAACCCGGCCACGTCTCGCGGCAGCGGGGCGCCGCCGGTGACAATTTTGAGCAGGTATGCGACATGGTAGGCCCCAGCGTAGGTGATCCAACTCCGCGACCGCCCATGCCGAGGCCGAGCGCTGATCAGGCCGGATTCAAACAGCTTCCTGCTTAGCATGTCGGCGCTGACGCCGTGGTCGCGGAGCGCGCCGACGTCGAGCCCGCGGCCGGCGAGGTACGCGAGGGAGTTCTCGTCGTGCGGGTCGGCCTGGGGGCGGAAGTCGCGGAGGTTGAACTCCCAGGCGTCGAGGTACCCGCCGTCGCTGTCGTAGAGGGCGATGCCGAGCTGGAGCGGCTTCAGGCCGTCAACGTTGGCCTTCACGAGGGCGTAGCGCTGCTCCACGGTGAGGGCGTTGTGGTCCTGGCTGGGGTGGTGGACGACGCCCGGGTAGTGAACGTCGACGGCGACGTACTGGGCTCTGCTGGCGACGTGGCGGAGGTTGGCCGATTCATGCTTGAAGTTGGACGCCCACACGGAGCGCACCGGGACCGCGGACGGCGGCCATACCGGCGACGTGGGTGCATGGTAGAAGTATGGCGGGGGCTGCATGGGGAACGTGTAGTGGAAAGGTGGCGGCGGCGGCGGCGGAAACATTGGGAACATACCGGCGGCCGAGTTCATGCCGATCGATGCCTCTGATCAACAGGAGAAGCTTGTAGCTCTGCGTTCGTGTTAGCTAGGCGGGTGGTGTGTTGGCATTATAAGGAAGGAGAGGGAGTGGAGTCGTAGTCGTAGTCGGACGAGGAAGGCTATTGCGGTGGTGCGACACGGACCGGCTGCAATTCAGAGAAGCTAAGCAGCGTGGGTCATGAGAACTCGTTACAGTAGTCGTGAAGTGGTACGGTACTCCCGTAAAAAAAATTTCGTGCGGTTGTTTTTGGTAGCTCGACAAAGGGGAGACCACCTACCACCAATTATGGATTTTTTACCATAATTTTTTTATTAACTTAGAAGCATTTTACAGAGACAAGCGTGAGAGGTAGCAACACTGGATACGGAAAAAAAGTTATCCTGATTGAACAAAGACCTGCATCAAGACATAAGCAACGGGAATAGTATAGGCCTATTTTAAACTTTCAAAGCTAGGCGTGCAAAATGACGAGCCTTGATGTTGTCCACTGGATACGAAAAGAAAAAGACTATTTTATATCCGAGCAAGTAGTGACATGTTGTCCCAAAGACCTGAAGCAAAGTGAATGTCCGTCACTTTTACTGCCAAGGCTAGCACTGAGCAATCCATGAAGAAGTGACGATCCTGAGCATTGAGTATGTCCGCCAACAGGGTTGCAAAGCATGAGACCAAAAGTCTCAGCTTGAAGAGAAGAAGAAGAAGACGAAGCAGGAGGGGACATTGTCGCAAGACTCCAATTCCTACCTATTTAGATCAAAGTGAATTTGTTGTATGCGATCGTCATTTTGAACCTGGATGAAGACTCCAATTTCCGCCTGTTTAGAAGTGTTAGCTGGCTATATTTCCCATGCAGTGTCACAGAAGATTGTGTTGCTTGTAAAAGAGTCCGGATTTTGTATCGCTGGTCGCACCAGTTGGTCCTGTAAGCCATGCGCACCATGATCTTCAACATGGTCTCTCCTAATTTGGCTCCTTCTATAATTACATTTTCCACTGCGTACACCTGAGAGGGCCTGCAATATTCTCTAGCAAAGAGAGCATGTTTCGAGATCCAAAGGCACCATAGAAAAGTACACAAGTCACAAAGATTAATATCTAGATGTCTTGAGTTAAGCAAAGTTTGGATCATGTCAGGAATAAAATGAATAGTTTTTTTTTGCGAATACGCAAACTTACGTATTATTTCATTGATAGAAAAAGTTAGGAGTGAGTACAAGGGGTGGTACAATGCATGACACAAAGGCATGAGTCGTGAACATGGCGACCGGAGCAAAGGGACATGTGATGCTCAGCCCAAACAGAAAAGAAACACGGCTAAACTCGCCAACCTGGGGCGCTGCCCAAAGCAAACCAACATGACTGATCAACATCATCAACCCCGCACAGTTCAAGAGCTCGTGTCTGTCAAAGACACATCGACCAAATGTTATATTTTTATCTGAGACCAGGAAGAACAAAGAGTACGTCGAAAGTTTGCGTTATCGTTTGGGCATGAATAATGTTTTTACTGTTTCTGTGCAAGGTAAAGGTGGTGAGTTGGCTGTTTTCTGGGATGATATGTACACCCTTGAGCTGAACAAGTTTGGGGAGCACTTTGTTGATATGTATGTGAGCAATGCGGAGGGCAAAAAGTGGAGAAGCACTTTCGTTTACGATGAACCCAAAGCTACACAAAGGTATGTCATATGGGATCTTCTTAGACGTATAAAGTATTTGGGTACTGGGCCTTGGTTCTTGGTCGGTGATTTCAATGAAGCTATGCGGCAATCTGAACATTTTTCTCGGCATAAGAGGTCTCTTCGTCTCATGGCTAATTTCCGAGAGGTTCTCTCGGATTGTAATGTTTTTGATCTGGGGTTTCATGGGGTACCATGGACATACAATAACAAGCAGGAGGGAGACAGAAATGTGAAGGTGCACCTTGATAGGGCGGTGGCGTGCCCTACTTGGCCATCGTGGTTTCCAGATTGTGTGGTTTCTCATATTGTAAGCTCCAGGTCTGATCACTGTCCACTTCTAATTCATGTTCTGGGCTCGCCACACATTAATAGAATTATCAAGCACCAGAGATATGAGGCCTACTGGGAGAGGGAAGGAGAAGTCCTAGATAATGAAGTTAAAGCGACTTGGAATAAAGGTACGCCAGTGAAGAATTTGAAGGATGTGGCTAGTAATTTAAAGAGGGTTATGAATTCCCTTCATGGCTGGAGTCGGAAGCACATAGGATATCTTCCTAGGAAATTAGAGTATGCTCGTAAAAGATTAAATGTTCTGTTTAAAAGAAATGATAAGGATGCTGCAGAGGAGAGGAAGAAAATTTTGGTGGACATGGATGAACTGCTACTAAGAGAAGAAATTATGTGGAAGCAGAGGTCTAGGCTGGACACCATGAAAGAAGGGGATGCAAACACAAATTATTTTAAAAGGAAAGCTTGTTGGATGGCCAAGAAAAATTACATTTCAGCTCTTAAAAGGAATGATGGATCTCTCACGAACAATCTGGATGAGATCAAGCACATAACTAATTCTTTTTTTAAGAATCTTGATTCTGCAGATGACATGGTTGATCCTTCGCGTATTATTAATCTATTTAAACCTTTGGTGAATGAGGAGATGAACGCAAATTTATGTAAATCATTTACTGATCAAGAGATTAGTGATGCGCTTTTTCAGATTGGGCCATTCAAAGCGCGGGGCCCTGATGGTTTTCCGACGCGGTTCTTTCAGAGGAATTGGGGATTCATCAAAGAGGATATCACTCAGGAAGTTAAGATTTCTTCGATACCGGAAATATGCCAGATGGGATTAGTGATACAACTATTGTGCTCATTCCTCAGGTCAAGAACCCTCAATCTATCAAGGATTTTCATCCGACCAGTCTTTGCAATGTTATATACAAGATAATTTCTAAGTGCCTTGTTAATAGATTGCGCCCGATCTTGGATGGTATGATTTCTCCCACTCAAAGTGCTTTTATTCCTGGTAGGCTAATCTCTGATAATGCTCTTATAGCTTTCGAGTGCATGCATTCTTTGAGCTCGCTTAAAGATGAGAGGGGGGAGTTTTGTGCATACAAGTTAGATTTGGCAAAAGCATATGATCGTGTGGATTGACAATTCTTGAAATGCATGCTTGGGGCATTGGGCCTTGATCCGGTTTGGATTAAGTCGATTATGACATGTGTTACTTCGGTGAAATTCTCTGTCCATCTTAATGGACAACAGTTGGATACTTTCTCGCCGTCTCGTGGCCTAAGGCAGGGTGGCCCTATATCTCCTTAGTTATTCTTGATTGTGGTTGAGGCTCTATCCTTGCTGTTGAATGATGCTTGTGGGAAGGGGCTTATCCAAGAATTTCGGGTGAATAGGCATGTGATGTCTACTACACAAATTTATTCTTGTAGACACATGTTGGGCCTCCAAACGCAGAGTTTTGTAGGACAGTAGCAATTTTCCCTCAAATGGGTGACCTAAGGTTTATCAATCCGTGGGAGGCGTAGGATGAAGATGGTCTCTCTCAAACAACCCTGCAACCAAATAATAAAAAGTCTCTTGTGTCCCCAACACACCCAACACAATGGAATTGTATAGGTGCACTATTTCGGCGAAGAGATGATGATAAAAGTGTAGTATTGATGGTAGAAATATATTTTTATAATATGAATAAATAGAAACAACAAGGTAGAAAATAGTAAACGGGCACAAAAGCGGTATTGCAATGCTTGAAAATGAGGCTAGGGTCCATACTTTCGCTAGTGCAATCTCTCAACAGTGCTAATATAATTGGATCATATAACCATCCCTCAAAGTGCGATGAAGAATCACTCCAAAGTTCCTATCTAGCGGAGAACATAAGAATAAATTGTTTGTAGGGGTATGAAACCATATCAATGCTATTCTTTCCGTTCGATCTATTCAAGAGTTCGTACTAAAATAACACAAAGCTATTCTTTCCGTTCAATCTATCCTAGAGTTCGTACTAAAATAACACAAAAGCAAATTCATATTCATAATACTCAATCCAACACAAAGAACTTTAAAGAGTGCCCTAAGATTTCTACCGGAGAAACAAAGACAAGAACGTGCATCAACCCCTATGCATAGATTACCCCAATGTCACCTCAGGAATCTGCGAGTTGAGTGCCAAAACATATATCAAGTGAATCAATACGATACCCCATTGTCACCACGAGTATTCAATTGCAAGATATATATCAAGTGTTCTCAAATCCATAAAAGTATTCAATCCGATAACAACGAAATCTCAAAGGGAAAAACTCAATTCATCAAACAAGATAGAGAGGGAAAAACACCATATGATCCGACTATACTAACAAAGCCCGCGGTACATCAAGATCCTGACATCTCAAGAACACGAGAGAGAGAGAGAGAGAGAGAGAGAGAGAGAGAGAGAGAGAGAGAGAGAGAGAGAGAGAGAGATTAAACACATAGCTACTGGTACAAACCCTTGAAGGAAATATGTCCTAGAGGCAATAATAAAGTTGTTATTTATATTTCCTTATATCATGATAAATGTTTATTATTCATGCTAGAATTGTATTAACCGGAAACTAAGTACATGTGTGAATACATAGACACAACATGGTGTCCCTATTATGCCTCTACTTGACTAGCTCGTTAATGAAAGATGGTTATGTTTCCTAACCATAGACATGTGTTGTAATTTGATGAATGGGATCACATCATTAGGAGAATGATGTGATGGACAAGACCCGTCCGTTAGCTTAGCATTATGATCGTTACAGTTTTATTGCTACTGCTTTCTTCCTGACTTATACATGTTCCTCTGACTATGAGATTATTGCAACTCCCAAATATCGGAGGAACACCTTGTGTGCTATCAAACGTCACAACGTAACTGGGTGATTATAAAGATGCTCTACAGGTGTCTCTTAAGGTGTTTGTTGGGTTGGCATAGATCGAGATTAGGATTTGTCACTCCGTGTATCGGAGAGGTATCTCTGGGCCCTCTGGGTAATGCTCATTACTATAAGCCTTACAAGCAATATGACTAATGAGTTAGTTGCGGGATGAAGCATTACGAAACGAGTAAAGAGAATTTCCAGTAATGAGATTGAACTAGGCATGATGATACAGACGATCGAATCTTGGGCAAGTAACATACCGATGACAAAGGGAACAACGTATGTTGTTGTTCGGTTTGACCAATAAAGATCTTCGTAGAATATGTAGGAGCCAATATGAGCATCCAGGTTCCGCTATTGGTTATTGATCGGAGATGTGTCTCGATTATGTATACATAGTTCTCGAACCCGTAGGGTCCGCACGCTTAACGTTCGATGACGATTTGTATTATGAGTTATGTGATTTGATGACCGAAGTTTGTTCGGAGTCCCGGATGAGATCACGGACATGACGAGGAGTCTTGAAATGGTCGAGACATGAAGATTGATATATTGGAAGGTTATATTCGGACACTGGAATGGGTTCCGTAGTGATTCAGGTATTTTTCGGAGTACCAGGAGGTTACCGGAACCCCCGGGAGTGTATTAGGCCTTCATGGGCCTTAGTGGGAAGAGGAGGCTAGCAACCAGGAGGTGGCACGCGCCCCCCTAGAGAAACCGAATTGGACTAGGGGAGGGGGCGCGACCCCCCTTTCCTTCTCCCTCTCTCTTTCCCTTCCCCCTTCTCCTACTCCAAAAAGGAAGGGGGACTCCTACTAGGACTGGTAGTCCTAGTAGGACTCCCCTTTTGGCGCGCCCCTTTAGGCAGGCCACCTCCTCCCTCCCTCCTTTATATACGGGTGCAGGGGGCACCCCAAAGCACAACAGACAATCTCTTAACCGTGTGCGGTGCACCCTCCACAGTTTAACACCGCGGTCATATCGTCGTAGTGCTTAGGCGAAGCCCTGCGCCGATAAATTCATCATCACCATCGCCACGCCGTCGTGCTGACAAAACTCTCCCTCGTCCTCAACTGGATCAAGAGCTCGAGGGACGTCATCGTGCTGAACGTGTGTTGGACACGGAGGTGCCGTACGTTCGGTACTTGGATAATGAAGACGTTCGACTACATCAACTACGTTACTAAATGCTTCCGCTTTCGGTCTACAAGGGTAAGTGGACACACTGTCCCGTATCATTGCTATGCATCTCCTAGATAGATCTTGTGTGATCGTAGGAATTTTTTTGAATTACTACGTTCCCCAACAGTGATATCAGAGCCAGGTTTATGCATAGATGATATATGCATGAGTAGAACACAAAGAGTTGTGGGTGATAATAGTCATACTGCTTACCACCAATGTCTTACTTTGATTAGGCGGTATTGTTGGATGAAGTGGCCCGGACCGACATTACATGACCGCGCTCATGAGACTGGTTCTACCGACGTGCTTTGCACATGGGTGGCTGGCGGGTTTCTGTTTCTCCAACTTTAGTTGAATCGAGTTTTACTATGGCCGATCCTTGTTGAAGGTTAAAACAACACACTTGACGAAAAATCGTTGTGGTTTTGATGCGTAGGTAAGAACAGTTCTTGCTAGAAGCCCGTAGCAGCCACGTAAAACTTGCAACAACAAAGTAGAGGACGTCTAACTTGTTTTTGCAGGGCTTGTTGTGATGTGATATGGTCAAGACATGATGTGGTATAAATTGTTGTATGAGATGATCATGTTTTGTAACAGAGTTATCGGCAACTGGCAGGAGCCATATGGTTGTTGCTTTATTGTATGAAATGCAATCGCCATGTAATTTCTTTACTTTATCACTAAGCGGTAGCGATAGTCGTAGTAGCAATAGTTGGCGAGACAACAATGATGCTACAATGGAGATCAAGATGTCAAGCCGGTGACAATGGAGATCATGACGATGCTTCGGTGATGGAGATCATGATCACATGATGATGATGACCATATCATGTCACATATTTTGATTACATGCGATGTTCATCTTTTATGCATCTTATTTTGCTTAGTACGGTGGTAGCATTATAAGATGATGCCTTACTAAATTTCAAGGTATAAGTGTTCTCCCTGAGTATGCACCATTGCTACAGTTCGTCGTGCCGAGACACCACATGATGATCGGGTGTGATAAGCTCTACGTTCACATATAACGGGTGCAAGCCAGTTTTGCACATGCAGAATACTTGGGTTAAACTTGACGAGCCAAGCATATGCAGATATGGCCTCAGAACACTGAGACTGAAATGTCGAACGTGAATCGTATAGTAGATATGATCAACATGTAGATGTTCACCATTGAAAACTACTCCATCTCACGTGATGATCGGAATGGTTTAGTTGATTTGGATCACGTGATCATTTATATGACTAGAGGGATGTCTATATAAGTGGGAGTTCTTAAGTAATATGATTAATTGAACTTTAATTTATCATGAACTATAGCGACCAGATCCCAATGGATCGAAGTCTCTATGCTTAAGTGTCATCCCCGGATCGGTATGCTGACACACACAGTACTCGAGGATTTATAACAGAGTTCAATTACACACTTATTACATTGAGGTCCTCATAAAGAGTATTTTTTACATAAATATGGCTGAAGCTACGAAGGTAAATGAGTCTATCAACTCCACGGCAAAACTGAGTGCATGACAACGACCTAGCGCACCTTAATCTTTGTCGGAAAACTCTGCAACATGAGACGTTGCAGCCGTGTAGGTCAGCACATGGAATATGCTGGCAAAGTCACACTATAGAGCAATGAATGAAAAAGACTATATATATATATGCATATTTGGCAGGTGGAGGCTCTAAGTTTAATTTTTGCATAAAGCTAGTTTTTCCCTACAACAAAGCAATAAGTTTTATTTACTACCAAGTTTATGCCATTATTGAGAAGGTTCCTCCAACCCAACCCCAAAATTACCAAGTATAAATAATAATCCCAAATTCATTAATTAAATAGAGTGATGAGATCAACCAATAATTCACTTCCAGATACTCAAAGTTGTCGATAACCGGGGACACGGCTAATCATGATTAGTTTGTACACTCTGCAGAGGTTTGCGCACTTTTCCCCACAAGACTCGACCACCTCCATGATCGGAAGATCGAGACATAGCCTTTCTAAAGTATTTACTCCTTACTCTGGGTAGACAGGTACACCTTCTTTCCCTTACATCTGCTAGTCTACCACTGAAAGAGGTCACACAACTTACTCAACTATGCCAGAGCCCATAATGGCTTGTGGCTGCACACGGAAGTTTCTAGGCATGAAATATCATATGACCCCTTTGAGCCTGGGTGGTGGACCTAGGGTAATCACACGGGTACTCCGGGATTCCCTTGGGCAAGCATTGGTTTCTCCAGGTGCCCCAAACAATCCACCCAAATGTCTATTAAAGTTGCCACCTTAATTTTCCCTTAGTTATTATTACTCTCGCAACTTCCATGAATCTCACATACCAATCCCCGTCTACGAGCATGGCTAAGCAATTTATGAGCATAACATATATTCCCGGGGTGATCAAAGTTAATAGGTTCCTACCTCATGAACTACATAGCAAAACCACATGTTCCCAATCCTACTCATGCAATCTTTGAGGGTGAAAGTAATGCATTGTAAAACTGGGTATAAAAGAGTATGATCAAAGTGTAACTTGCCTTGCTGACGATCCGTAAACCCTATAGATTCGTAGTAGCAAGCTTCACACTCCAGATAATCTAACGAAGCAAACAATAACATACATAAGCACACAAACAAAGAATCAAAAGGGATACCGAAGAAAAGACTTATGAAAACTCCAAAAAACAACCAAATAAAACTTCTGGACAGCATGAAATTTTAACAATAGCAAAATTTTGTGGTTTTGATCTTAACAGAAGGTACATGTGATGAGCTTCGATTTGCAAAAAGAATCACTCAAATCGGAGTTACGAAACTCAAATTATAGCCAAACAAAGTTCAAGCCAGATTTGTACAAATTCAAATTTTAAAACTTTCAAAAAAATATTTTGGATTGGTTCTCTGGATAGAGGGGGTCATGATTAAGAATTTGGCATTGGTTTCGTTGAATTTGGACAAACGGTTTAGAAATTGTGCTACTGGGTCCTTGGCTACGAGACAGAAAACTAAAGGACAAATGTCTGCTATAGAAGCTTAAGAAACGAAAACGTTCGCTATAGAGACTAGACTAGCGAACGTTCGCTGACTAACAGATACCGGTTCGAAAAAAACACGCGATCTAATCTGGACCGTCGATCCGAGATCGAACGGACAAGAGAGAGGCGGGGTTTACCGCGGCGGCGGTGGTCGTCAGCGGCGAGAAAAATGGCAGCGGTGGCATCGACTTCGAGCGTGGTGACGTCTCCGGTGGTCGGCGGCTTCGGGCGGAGGCACGGGGAGGTGCGGCTCGACGCGGCGAAACCAACGGCGGCGTCGGCGTCGATCATTGCAGCGGTGGAGTGCGGGGCAGGGTAGCGGAGCTGCGGCAGCTTGAGATGCGGCAGCGGCCGCTGCTGCTTTGGGAGGAGGAGAGACGGCCGGGGGCGAGGCTATATATAGGAGGGAGGGGCGGCTTCTTGGAGAAGGGGCAAAGGCGAGGCGACGAAGAGACCGACTCGGCCACGACGTCTGGAGGCGGCACAACAGCTGCGTCGTGCTCGGGCGGGACACCGCTCGGAGTCGGAGGCAAGCGGCGCTGGGCTGGCTGGTGAGCTGGGCCGGCCCAGTTCGGCGGGAAAATATTTTTTAATAAAACATTTTCCAGAATAAGAAATACGAAAAACATAATAAATATGTATCTAAAAAAACAATAGAAAAATTCACATATACTTAGGGCCTTATTATTGACCTTGTGAACATTTTTCTAGACTTAAATGCCTATTTAAAAAAACTTTTTAGTGCTAATAAAACTTGCTTAAAATAAATATTTTTGCAAATAAAACCAAATAAATAGTTTGATTCAAAATTCAATTTCCAATATTTCTTTTATGTTTTTGAAGAAGTCCTTTTATCTCCTCTCTTTATTTTGATTTATTTTAAAATATTGGAATCGAAAATTGAAGAAAATCAAATTTGATCCAAACCCCACTTTGGAAAATAAAACATGCGTCTGTTTGGAAAACTTATAACTCTCTCAATTGGTCCTTGAGTTGCTTAAAGTTTCTTGGTCAATATTCAAATAAAACAGATGAAGGAAAACTGCATAAATCATGGATGCATATGAATGATCTATACATCCAAATTGAAAATTGGGCTGTTACATGAACTTAGTCCTGATAGTATTTGCATGTCTATGTTGTTGTAGATCATTGGCCCGTGCTACCGTTCCCTTGAATTTTAATGCGTTCCTAGAGAAAGCTAAGTTGAAAGATGATGGTAGCAATTACATGGACTGGGTCCGTAACTTTAGGATTATCCTCATTGCTACACAGAAGAATTACGTCCTGGAGGCACCGCTAGGTGCAAGGCCTGCTGCAGGAGCAACTACCGACGTTATGAACGTCTGTCAGAGAAAAGCTGATGACTACTCGATAGTTCAGTGTGCCATGCTTTACGGCTTAGAATCGGGACTTCAAAGACGTTTTGAACGTCATGGAGCATATGAGATGTTCCAAGAGTTGAAGTTAATATTTCAAGAAAATGGCTGAGTTGAGAGATATGAAGTCTCCAACAAGTTCTATAGCTGCAAAATAGAGGAGAATAGTTCTGTCAGTGAACACATACTCAGAATGTCTGGGGGTACCATAACCACTTAACTCAGCTGGGAGTTAGTGTTCCTGATGATAGTGTCATTGACAGAGTTCTTCAATCACTACCACCAAGCTATAAAGGCTTCGTGATGAACTATAATATGCAAGGGATGGCGTAAACGATTCCCGAGCTCTTCGCAATGCTAAAAGTTGCGAAGGTAGAAATCAAGAAGGAGCATCAAGTTTTGATGGTTAACAAGACCACTAGTTTCAAGAAAAAGGGTAAAGGGAAGAAGGGGAACTTCAAGAAGAATAGCAAGCAAGTTTCTACTCCCGGGAAGAAGCCCAAGTCTGGACCTAAGCCTGAAACTGAGTGCTTCTACTGTAAAGGGACTGGTCACTGGAAGCGGAACTACCCCAAGTATTTGGCGGATAAGAAGGATGACAAAGTGAAAAGTATATTTGATATACGTGTTATTGATGTGTAACTTACTAATGCTCGTAGTAGCGCCTAGGTATTTGATACTGGTTTTGTTGCTCATATTTGCAACTCGAAACAGGGGCTACGGATTAAATGAAGATTGGCTAAGGACGAGGTGACGATGCACGTCGAAAATGGTTCCAAGGTCGATGTGACCGCCGTCGGCACGCTACCTCTACATCTACCTTCGGGATTAGTTTTAGACCTAAATAATTGTTATTTGGTGCCAGCGTTGAGCATGAACATTATATCTAGATCTTGTTTGATGCAAGATGGTTATTCATTTAAATCAGGGAATAATGGTTGTTCTATTTATATGACTGATATCTTTTATGGTCATGCACCCTTGTTGAGTGGTCTATTTTTGTTGAATCTCGATCGTGGTGATGCACATGTTCATAATATTGAAGCCAAAAGATGCAAAGTTGATAATGATAGTGCAACTTTTGTGGCACTGCCATTTAGGTCATATTGGTGTAAAGCGCATGAAGAAACTCCATAAATATGGGCTTTTGGAAACACTTGATTATGAATCACTTGGTGCTTGCAAACCATGCCTCATGGGGAAGATGACTAAAACTCCGCTCTCCGGAACAATGGAAAGACCTGCTGACTTATTGGAAATAATACATACCGATGTATGCGGACCAATGAGTGTTGAGGCTCGTGGTGGGTATCGTTATTTTCTGACCTCCACAGATGATTTGAGCAGATATGGGTATATCTACTTAACGAAACATAAGTCTGAAACGTTTGAAAAGTTCAAAGAATTTCAGAGTGAAGTGAAAAATCATCATAGCAAGAAAATAAAGTTTCTACGATCTGATCGTGGAGGCAAATATTTGAGTTACGAGTTTGGTCTTCATTTGAAAGAACATGGAATAGTTTCGCAACTCACGCCACCTGGAACACCACAGCGTAATGGTGTGTCCGAACGTCGTAACCGTACTTTATTGGATATGGTGCGATCTATGATGTCTCTTACTGATTTACTGCTATCGTTTTGGGGTTATGCTTTAGAGACGGCTGCATTCGCGTTAAATAGGGCACCATTGAAATCCGTTGAGACGACACCATATGAACTATGGTTTGGCAAGAAACCCAAGTTTTCGTTTCTTAAAGTTTGGGGCTGCGATGCTTATGTGAAAAAGGTTCAACCTAATAAGCTCGAACCCAAATCGGAGAAGTGCGTCTTCATTGGATACCCAAAGGAAACTGTTGGGTACACCATCTATCACAGATCTGAAGGCAAGATATTCATTGCTAAGAATGGATCCTTTCTAGAGAAGGAGTTTCTCTCGAAAGAAGTGAGTGGGAGGAAAGTAGAACCTGATGAGGTAATAGTACCTTCTCCCGAATTGGAAAGTAGTTCATCACAGAAATTAGTTCCAGTGATTCCTACACCAATTAGTGAGGAAGCTAATGACGATGATCATGAAACTTCAGATCAAGTTACTACCAAACCTCATAGGTCATCAGAGTACGATCCGCACCAAAGTGGTACGGTAATCCTGTTCTGGAAGTCATGTTACTAGACCATGATGAACCTGCGAACTATGAAGAAGCGATGATGAGCCCATATTCTGCGAAATGGCTTGAGGCCATGAAATCTGAGATGGGATCCATGTATGAGAACAAAGTGTGGACTTTGGTGGACTTGACCGATGATCGGCAAGCCATGACGCTGACGGTAATGTTACTGTCTACAAAGCTCGAATTGTTGTGAAAGGTTTTCGACAAGTTCAAGGAGTTGACTATGATGAGACCTTCACACCTGTAGCGATGCATAAGTCTGTCTGAATCATGTTAGAAATTGCCGCATTTTATGATTATGAAATTTGGGAAATGGATGTCAAAACTGCATTCCTTAATCTATTTCTTAAAGAAGAGTTGTATATGATGCGACCAGAAGGTTTTGTCGGATATCGGGTTCCGGGAAAACCCTTAAGGTTCGAACTCTAGGGTGCGCGCGAAGATCTTCCCCCTACCGATCCACGTCCCAACGCCTCGCTGCGAATCTAAGCTACACGATGAACAACGCAAGGGACACAAGGTTTATACTGGTTCGGGCCACCGTTGTGGTGTAATACCCTAATCCAGTGTGTGGTGTGGTGGATTGCCTCAGGGGCTGATGATGAACAGTACAAAGGAAGAACAACCTCGTGAGGGGTGTTCTTGGGCTGGTGCGGGGTTCCGCGTGGGTGGATATCTCTAGGCTCTAGATGATGTGATCTCCCCTCCCTCTTTGGTGGTGGATATCTCTATATATAGAGGCCCTGGTACTCTTCCCAAATATTGAGCGGGAAGGGAGCCAACAACGGCCATTTTGAAGGGGAACATCTAGTACAAGTTATCCTGACTAAAGTTGGTCTTCGGCTGCCAAAGGCACTGGAGATGACGCCGTCTTGGGCTCCACGGTGACCTCCGTCCTGCCGCTCTGCTGGTCTTGGTCTCGTTGCACCGGAATGGTAACCTTTGCCTAATGCCTCGGTACTCCGCGCCTGCGCTTGCCCCCTTTGCACCAAAGAGGAAGCAAGGACACCGCGCAAGCCGGCGCCCGCCTGGTCTCGATCGTCATGGCTTGCATCACGAGCACCTCGCGAGGTACCCCTGCCTTGATCTCTCCGCCTCCTCGCGAGCCTGCCTGGTGAGGCCGTCTCTGAGGAAGCCTTGCATCGTCCGCCCCACGAGGCTTGGCCCCTCGCGAGGGTCTTGAGCTTGAGTTGCTGAAGATGGGCCGTACTAGGCCACCCCTTGAGCCACGCCGTAGGCCGCAGGCAGGCAAGTCTGGGGACCCCCGTTCCTAGAACGCCGACAGTAGCCCCCGGGCCCAAGGCATGCTCGGACTTGGCTTAGCAGCGAAGCGAAAGGGCAAGTGCGGAGAGCCGTGGGCCCCAACAGCCTGCGGCCTTGGTCGCCGCATGGCGGTTGATTGGTCGTGGGCATCTCCGCTTCCCCACGCTGCCTCGGCAACTGCCCGATTTGACGATTCCCTGCTGCATGCAAAGAGGGTCATGACTACCTGCGATCGTGGAGTCCGACGGTTGGCCTTCCTTGGGTTATAAATGTGGGAGGGCGCAGGCCAACACTGCACATCTCCCTTCCCCCGCTTGCTTCTTCTTCCTCCCTGCTCCAGTCGCCCGCCGTGCTCATGGCGCCGACGAAGAGGTTCTCAATCGCGGAGAAGGGAAAAACTCGCCGGGAAGGGCCCGACTCCCCTCCGCCCAAGCGCGGCCGATGTCGCCCCAGTAAGCACCCCGCGACTCCTGTGGTGGCTCCTCCTGGTCGAGGCGGTGGTCCTTCGCGCGGTGACGGCCGCCCGGTGGGTGAGGGAAGGCGCGTTGTGGCCGTGCGGCCTCCCAGGCCGCGCTTCCACCACTACAAAAAAAGACACATCCGTGACATTTTGGGCCGAACGAATTTTTTTTCTGTCATACATATGACACTTCTATGACGATAATTGTGACAAAACCCGGTATCATCATAGATGTGGTGGGCTCCTACTTCTATGACAAAAAATCATGATGTAAAATGGGCTTTTCGTCTGGCGGCCGGAGACGCAGCTGCATGACATTCTTTGGGCCGTCCATGACGGAAAAAATCGTGGTAGAAGCGAGGGGGAGGAAAATTTCGGGGAGTTGCCGGTTACGGTGGGAGGTGGGGGGCGGAGCGATGCGCTGCTTTCTCGTACACGACGCGTGCGTGTGTGCGAGGCATTGGCTCTAATCGAACCCGAAGCGAGGCGTTGGGCTCTAATCAACCCGAAAGGACAGAATCCGCATGCTACGCTGCTATCGAACCCAAGCGATCGATCGATGGTCGTTAATCGAACCCGATGGAGCGATTCCTTTGTTGCCGCTGCTAATCAAGCCGATCGATTGGATGAACAAAGTGAGTGTTGCGAGGGGGGTTGGATGAACAAAGGAGCGGTGGCGCTTTCCTCCGGATGAATAGGACCCCGTGGTGTGGAGGGCTGGATGAACAGAGAGCGGTGGAGGGGTGGCCGTGGAGGGTGGTTGAACAGACCCCGTGGTGTGGAGGGCTGGATGAGCGATGAGACGATGGAGGGGTGCCCGTGGAGGGGTGGTTGAACAAGAGCCGTGGAGTAAGCGCGGTGGAGGCTGGATGAACAGGAGCCCGTGGAGGCTGGAGGAGGTCGACGGTGGAGATGAACAGTATCCCGTGGAGTCCTGCTTTGCGGTATGCCACACCCTCCCGATGAACAGGACCCCTGCTGACCGTAGGAGGTCCGTTTCTCCGCTGGCACGCCACACCCTCCCGATCAACAGACCCCTGCTTCGACCGGGGGTCCGCTTCTCCGCTTTTGCGGTACGCCACACCCTCCCGATCAACAGGACCCCTGCTTCGACCGGGGGTCCGCTTCTCCGCTTTGGCGGCACGCCACACCCTCCCGATCAACAGGACCCTGCTCCGAACATAGGAGGTCCGCTTCTTCGCAGCGGCACGCCAGGCCTCGTTTCCATCGCCTGTTCCGACCAAGCCCTCCCGATGAACACGACCACGCATTCCGTTCCGACCCAGCCGGTTGGCTCCCCATGAACACGACGACGACGCTGTTTCTCCGTTCCGACCCAGCCATGTACGTATGCGCGAGTAGGCGTTCGAGACCCTGCCCGTATGTACGTACGTGGCCGTATTTTCTTTCTTGCACCCTCACCGCTGTACGTACATGTACATGCTACGTGCGCGCCTCTACTACGACATGTGCACGCCTCTACTACGACACGTGCGCGCCTCTACATTGACCAGTATGTATGTACACGTCGACCAGAATGACAATGCTACGTACGCTTCGACCAGGTGGGTCCCGACTATCAGGCACTTCCTTGCCTGCGAAGATGTAGCTGGTGGGTCCCAGCAGTCAAGGGGGCGAATCGTTTTGATTTTTCCCTAACGCACTTCCTTGCGTGCGAAGATGTAGCTGGTGGGTCCCAACAGTCAGGGGGGCGAATCGTTTTTTTGCCCGGACGCACTTCCTTGCGTGCGAAGATGTAGCTGGTGGGTCCCAGCAGTCAGGGGAAACGTTTTTTCACGAAATACGGTGGCCCGTCCGGTGGGTCCCCGCTGTCGGGTGGAGGAATAATTATTTTGCACGTAATAAGGAGGCACTTCCTTGCTGCGGCCGTGGACCTGTGTGTCACCTCTCCACGCGATCCACGTCCGATGGAAGCCGTTCCTTGACCATGTTGACCACGCCGCACCGAGAGCACCAGGGCGGTGGACAACGACAAGGCCTAGGAAGGGGACGACGCGGAGCCGGGGAAGACGCGGCAGTGGATGCCCACGCATAGAGGAGTACGAGGGTTCACTGGTTCGCTGCGGTGTGAGGCTGCCGTCGCCGCAGAATAACAGGGGGTGTGGGTGAGTAGAGGGATGGCCTGGCCAGCAGTGGGAGTAGTAGGGGCGGTGACGCCTCCGCTGCATCGCAGACGGCCACGGGAGGCAGGAGCACGAGGCACGTCCGGCGCTGGTTTAGGCGGCTGGAGCAAGAAGACCAGAGGTTGAAGAAGCACTACGGCCGTTGGATGGACATCGTACGGTCACTGGAGCTAGAATCGTGCATATTGATTAAGTTGACAAAGCCCTCTGTCAGAGTAATGGGCCACGGGTAGGCAAACCCGAGCCCCTGAACCTTTCAAAATATCGGGGCAGACTGCGCCCCTCAAGACCCCGAGACGAAGAGCCGCCTTCTGAGAGTCGGCGGCGGGGCCGCCGACCGCTTCACCGAGTCCCAGGCGGCCTCGAGATGAGCCGACTTAACCGGGCGGCTTCCGGAGAAGCCGCTATGGGGAGTCAGCCAGCGACTCCAACCATCTCCTACCCACGCAATTACGGGCGGGCGGGGTGTGGCTGCCAAGGCCCATCCTCGCCTGCTCACGGAGGGCGTGCTTGGCCACAGCAGTGCCAGATTGACGGAGATCTCCGTCCGTGGCACCTTTGTTGCCACACTGCCTCGACATCAGCCTGGCAGATCTCGCACCCACGACGGCACTGGCTCCAGACGACCCAGAGACGGCGGGACCCGCCTGTCGGTGGGGGCGCAGGAGTCGGCAAGAGCGCAGGAAGACGGACCCGTTGGGAGTCGGCCCCCAGGAGTCGGCCGGCCCCTCCCATGGGCCCGCACGCCATTAACCAGACGAGGCAGTGAATGGCAATAGTGATCGCCCGCTAGGCGGCGGAGCTGTCGCCATGACCCCATGACCAAGCTGGCGTCATTAGAGGCGCGACTACAGTAATTCGCAGCCGGCAAGACCCGCCCGCGGAGGACAGGGCCTGTCGGCCCCATGACGAGCCGTCGGCGGGGCCCACTAGTCTGCGGGCCCCAGAAGCCGGCGGAGAGGACGACGACCTAAGAGACAGACGGCCGGGACCCGCGCCTAGCCGGATTACCGTTGTACCCCCCGGGGGTAGGCCTATATAAACCCCCCGGGGCACCCATGCAAGAGGTTGGACCCTAATAGTTTTAGACACACATAGAGGGAAGAGAAGAGCTAGCCGTGCCCTTCTCCTTCCTCACCCCGAGCAGCTCAAGGAGCAACCTTGTACCCACTTTGCCATAGTGATCATGCGGAGACCCCGCAGAGCAGCAGTAGGGGTGTTATCTCCACGGAGAGCCACAAGCTGGGTAAGATTCACGGCATGCCTTCGCCTCATCCCGCTTCTGTGCACCAGCGACGTTCTACTCGCCCCCACCATGATAAGCCATCCTTTGGCATATGTCGCACTCCAACCCCGACATTTAGCGCCCACCGTGGGGCTAGGTGCACCGTCGTCCAAGACCTGCTCGACGGGAACCCTTTTCCTCCTCGGCGAAGCGCAGCCAGCCCAAGACGCCAGACGGAGTTTGCGCCGACGCTACGCATGGCGCTGAGATCGCTCGCGCTGACCAGCTGCCTCGCCGAACTTGTCGGCGAGGTTCGCCTCTCCGACGAGCTCTGCATCTCGACGCAGGCACGGGCGGCCCCGCATCCTCTCGGGCCTCTCGAACAACTCCACGCCGCCGGCGAAGCTCGCCACCGACCTGGAGTCCGTAGGCTCCACCGACCCGATGCTGGTCGACTCCGACACCGCGTCGCTCGACGTGTTCCCCACCAACGTGGTGGTCTACGATGAGCCGCTCCCCCGCGCGGAGAGCGGCGGAAGCACCGTCACAGAAGTGCTCGTCATCGGTCATGGCGAGCCTTCCGGTGAAGGAGCTCATGACCCTCTCGACGCCGCTCTGCAGGACCTGACCGCGCCTATTCCGGAGGGCGCCGACGCCGATGCCGGAGGCACGCCGCCTTCAGCTCCTCGAAAGGCGCGAAGAAGTCGACAAGCATGGGACGCTTGTCGAAGCCTACCAGCGTGAGATGGATCGCGCCAGGGCGGCTCGCCGGCCCGACCGGGCCTAGCCGCCAGGCGCGTCCAACAGCGGCGTAGCTATCGCCAACCTGTTCGGGGCCAATCGCCTGCGGTACGCCACGCCGCTGAATATCCGCGCGCGCCAGCGGCGGCGGACGAAGCTGGATAACTTCGAGGGCGAGGAGCGCCGCCGATGACGGAGCGGGTCCAAAGAGCTCGACGCTGCCGCCGCAAGAAGCCGGCTGCCGCATGGAGGCGCCGCGACGACAACACGACGACTTGCCTTCCCGCCGAGATCAAGGCGCGACGTCTCGGATGCCGACTGGTGGTGTCCGTGGAAGAAAAAACAAGGATCCGGCTGTCAGCCACAGTCGGACTCACATCTCCATCGAGCGCGACCAAGACGGCCACCCAAGAGCAGTGGAGCGGCGGGACGACTATCTGCCTCCTCCTCCCCGCAGAGAAAGGTGAGTCTCCCCGCCACCCGTCGAGCATCCGACTCTCGGCGACCACCTTGGCCGCCGAGAGGGAGTTGGAGAAAACGACGCCCGCCACCGGATCGACCGACTCCACCGATCCCTGGCGCTGGAAGAGGAAGACGAGTTGGGCCCGCCCTGTTTCGGACCTCGCATCCGAGACGAGCCCTTCCCCAGAGGGTTCACACTCCCCCGAGATACACCCAAATACACCGGCTCCGTGAAGCCGGAAGACTGGCTGGTTGACTACTCCACGGCCGTCAACATAGCGAACGGCAATAAGCGTGTTACCGTAAAGTATGTTCCCCTCATGCTCCAGGGCACGGCCCGGACATGGTTGAACAGCTTGAAGCCCCGCAGCATCAACAGCTGGGTCGACTTCACCGAGGCCTTCATCCGCAACTTCACGAGCACATACAAGCGACCTCCCAAGCCTCGCCAGCTTTCCTTGTGCGTGCAAGGCCCCAACGAGTCAACTCGCGACTACCTCACGCGCTGGGCCGAGCTCCGGAACTCCTGCGAGGGAGTGCACGAGGTGTAGGTTATCGAGTACTTCATCACCGGGTGCAGAGAAGGAACCCTCCTCAAGCACAAGCTCCTTTGCGACGAGCCGGAGACCCTCGACGAGCTGCTGATCATAGCAGACAAGTACGCCACAGCCGACTCCTCCATGAAGACGGAGATTGAAGTCGCGGCGACCGCAAGGTGGCTCCTCGGGCTCCTGTAACTCCCGGCGACATCGATGGCCGGCGACAGCAATAGAATGATCACAAGCGCAAGGCCCCGCAGCCGGCTTCCAACAGCCGGCAGGTGGCGACAGTCGAAGACCAACAGCCAGAGGGCAGCCTCCGGCCAAGCGACAGAAAGGCGGCAAGTCCAACTGGTTGCCGGCCTTCTACGAAAGCAGACTTTAGATGGTCCCCGCAAGTTCCATAGCGGCGCGAAGCCGTCAAACCACACCACCAGTAAGTGCCATCGGCTCACCAGATCGCCAAGGAGACGGCCTCCTGCCTCCCTCGCTGGCCGCCGCCTCCACCGCCGCTTTCAAAGAGCTGTCGAGCCGGGCCGGGCGCAAAGACAAGACGAGTACCCGTAAGAGCATGGAGCTTATGTAGTGTTCACCGGTGTGGCCGACGACCGACGCAAAGCAAAGAACAAGAAGTGAATGCAGAGCATCGATACTCAGAATTCATGCACTGGTCCGAGAAACCTATCAGTTGGAGCCGAGCTGATCACCCAGAGGTGATACCGAATCCGGGATCCTACGCCCTGGTCTTGGGAGCCACCCTTGCCGCGGATAGGCGGGCCGCTCGCTTCTCGCGAGTGCTGATAGACGGAGGCAGCAGCATCAACATCCTGTACAAGGACACGATGGAGAAGTTAGGAATCAAGCAAAGACAACTTCAGAGTAGCAGGACTGTGTTCCACGACATTGAACCTGGCCTTTCCTGCTCACCGATCGGCAAGATCCTGATAGACGTCCTCTTTGGGGACAAAGATAATTTTCGCCGAGAGCGGTCTGGTTGAAGTGGTGGACCTCGAAAGCCCGTGACACGCCTCGCTTGGCCGACCTGCTCTGGCCAAGTTCATGGCGGTCCCCCACTACGCCTTCCTCAAGATGAAGATGCCGAGTTACAAGGGGATTCTGACCGTAGCCGGCGACTACAGAAAGTCGTCCGCTTGCGCGGCCGAAAGCAGTCGGCTGGCCGAGTCCCTGGTAATTGCGGCTGAGAAGCGGCTTCTTGATCTGGTTGTGGCAATGGCCGGCAAGCAGCCAGAGATGTCGCCCAACCCCAAGGAGTCGGAAGCTGAGGGCCTGCTCAAGCCGCCAAAGAAACGAAGAAGATACCCTTGGACCCGGAGCACCCGGAGAGGTACTGTTGTCGTGAGGTGCAAACCTTGACAAGAATAGGAAGTCGAGCTCGTCGATTTCCTCCGTGAGAATCGGGACATTTTCGCATGGTCCCCCAAAGACATGCCAGGTGTACCGACGGAATTCGCCGAGCACAAGTTACATGTCCGATCTAATGTGAATCCCGTCAGGCAGCCCTTGCGCCGCCTGTGAGAAGAGAAGAGAAGAGTTGTTGGAGAAGAGATAGCCCGGCTCCTAGCAGCAGGTTTCATCATGGAAGTGTTCTTTCCAGAGTGGCTAGCAAACCCGGTCTTGGTACTGAAGAAGAACAAGCAGTGGCGGATGTGTATTGATTACACAAGCCTCAACAAAGCTTGCCCCAAGGACCCGTTCGCTCTGCCGAGAATTAATCAGGTGATAGAATCCACACCCGGATGCGAGCTATTGAGCTTCTTAGATGCATACTCAGGATATCACAAGATCAAGCTGAACCCGGCCGACAGATTGAAGACCGCCTTCATCACGCCATTTGGAGCCTTCGCTGCGACCATGACGCTCGGCTTAAGGAATGCCGGGCGCCACCTTTCAGCGTTGCATGCGAAGTGCCTCCTCAAGCAGCTTGGCGTAAAACGCCCACGTCTACGTGGATGATGTGGTGGTGAAGACGAAAAGCGAGGAACACTTGTTGGAAGACCTCAAGGAGACCTTTGAGAACCCGAGCCGATTCGGATCAAGCTCAACCTCGAGAAGTGCGTCTTCGAGTACCAGCCGGCCAGCTCCTTGGTTTCCTGGTCTCCGAACAGCGGCATAGAGGGCAACCCCGTGAAGATCAAGGAAATTGAGAGGATGGAAGTACCCGCCGATCGCTAGATGTGCAAAAGTTCACCGCTGTTTACGTCCATCAGCCGATTCATCAGCCGGCTGGGCGAGAAAGCTCTTCCTTTGTACCAGCTCATGAAGAAGACCACCTTCTTCGAATGGAACCACAAGGCGGACGAAGCTGTTCTCGAGTTGAAGAAAATGCTGACTACTTCCCCCGTGCTGGCGGCCTCGACTCCCAAGGAGCCCATGCTCCTATACATTGCCACCACCAGCAGGGTAGTCAGCACAGTCATTGTAGTTGAGCGCAAGGAGGAAGGCAAGGCGCTACCCATCCAGAGACCAGTATATTACCTGAGCGAAGTACTATCGACCTCCAAGCAGAACTACCCCCACTACCAGAAGATGTGTTATGGCATGCACTTTGCCGCCAATAAGTTGAAGCCTTACTTTGCATCCAATCACTGTGGTTTGCACAGCCCCACTAGCCGAGATCATCGGAAGCCGAGATGCTTCTGGCCGAGTGGCCAAATGGGCCATAGAGATGGCCCCCTACACCATCTATTACCAGCCCCGCACCGCCATCAAGTCGCAAGCACTGGCCGACTTCCTCGTCGACTGGGCGGAGACTCAAGATTCGCCGCCAAATACCGACTCCACGCATTGGCGGATGCATTTCGATGGCTCCAAGATGCGCACCGCTTGGGAGCCGGCGTCGTCCTCACTTCCCCCAAAGGCGATAAGCTCAAGTACGCGCTGCAGATCCATTTCGCCGCCTCCAACAACGTCGCCGAATACGAGGCGCTCATTCACGGGCTCCGGCTTGCCAAAGAACTTGGCATTCGCCGGATCCTGTGTTATGGCGACTCCGACTTGGTGGTCCAACAGTCATCCGTGATCGGACGCCAAAGATGCAAACATGGCGAGCTACCGTTTCCTGGTACAGCAATTGAGTGGATATTTTGAGGGGTGCGAGTTCCTCCACGTGCCAAGAAACGACAACGACCAAGTAGATACCCTGGCAAGAATCGGCTCCACCCGCCAGGCAATACCATCTGGCGTCGCCTTTCAGCGCCTCCTCAAGCCATCTGTCAAGCCGTCACCAGAATCAGACTCCATTTTTGTGCCGGCTCCCCCTGAAGAAGTCGGATCCGACTCCAAAGCCTCAGCAGACGGCACGAGAATTCTTGCAGACGGCCCCAAGAATGCTGCAGTCGAAGCCGGCCCGGGGACTTCAGAACCCGGCCCGGGGACTGCGGCGACCATTGCGAAGACTCCAGAACTCGGCCCGGGGACTGCGCCAGTCGGCCCGGGGACTTCTTCAACCCAGCAAGCTGCTGCGGACTCCAGCCCGCCGCCTCCCAGCCCAGCCGCCCTCGTCCAAGTGGCGATCTTGGCAGCTTGAAGAAATAGCAGCACCCTCATGGGCCCAGCCCATCTGAAGTTCCTAGTAAGCGGAGAGCTACCAACCGATGAGACCTTGGCTCGGAAAGTACAACGCCGAGCGGCAGCCTACACTATAGTCAACAGAGAGCTGGTGGTCAGCACACACCGGGTGTCTACCAACAAGGCCGAGTCGAGCAAGGCCAAGCAATTCTCGAAGACATCCATCTGGGCGAGTGCGGCCATCATGCAGCCTCAAGAGCCCTCGTTGCCCAAGCCTTCCGACACGGTTTCTTCTGGCCGACTTCCCTAGAAGAGGCCAAGGAATTAGTTCAAAAATGCAAGGGGTGCCAGGTGTTCTGCTCCAAGCCGCTTCAGCCGGCTTCTGCACTCAAGACTATCCCCATCGCCTGGCCTTTTGCTGTTTGGGGCCTGGACATGGTGGGACCATTCAAACGGCACGAGGCGGCCTAACTCACTTACTTGTCGCGGTGGACAAGTTCACCAAGTGGATAGAAGCAAAACCCATCAAGAAGTTGAATGGTCCTACTACAGTGACTTTCATCGCCGACATCACGACTCGGTACGGCGTACCACACAGCATCATCACCGACAACGGCACAAATTTTGCCAAAGGTGCCCTGGCCCGTTTCTGCGCGACGCAAGGCATCCGACTGGACTTAGCGTCCGTTGCCCATCCGCAGTCAAACGGCCAGGTGGAGCGAGCGAACGGCCTCATCCTGTCTGGCATCAAGCCTCGACTGGTCGAACCATTGGAGCGTTCGGCCGGCTGCTGGCTTGAGGAGTTGCCAGCCGTCCTCCGAGTCCGCGACGACTCCAAACAAGTCAACCGGCTTCACACCCTTCTTCCTCGCTTCACGGTGCCAAGTCGCCATCCCAACGGATATAGAGTTCGACTTCGCGAGTTACCATGTACACCGAAGAAGAAGCAGAAGAAGCACGCCAAGACGGCGTCGATCTGCTGGAAGAGGGCCGGCTGTTGGCCACCGGCCTCCAGCATCTACCGCCAGAGCTCGCGCGCTACTACAACAAGAAGGTCAAGCCAAGATCATTCAGGCGACCTTGTGCTCCGGCTGATCCAAATGAACAGCCGCCAAAGACAAGCTGTCGGCGCCTTTGGGAAGGCCCATTCATTGTCAAAGAAAGTGCTGGGTAACGACTCCTACTACCGATCGACGCCGAAGCCCGAGCACGCAAGAGGAACGACTCCGGCAAAGAGACGGAACGGCCATGGAATGCGAATCTTCTCCGAAGATTTTACAGTTGATGCAGTATGTACCACACTACCTTTTGTGTTTAAAGTACCAAGACTTCGGGCCCCCTCGAGACGAGCTCGGGGACTGCCCTCTTTTGTTATCTATGTGATAAGAATTATGCCTTCGAGTATGTTACTCTTTGTTATGCTGTTTGGCACCGGGCTCGACTAGTCGGCTCGGGGACTCGCCATATGGGCTATGAAATGCTTCCTCGCAAGACAAGTAACGTCATGGTGCCTAAGCCGTCTCCTGTCAGAAGCCGCAGCTCGCAGAGTGACTGTTTGGTGGGTAGGAGTAAGGAAGAACGGGCGCCCTAAAAATGGCTAAGGACCCAAAGCATAAACATAGCTTAAGCCGGCTTCCAGCCCCCTTTTTTTTTGCAAAAAACCAACTCTTAGGTAGTCGACTGGCTACTTTCTTTTCAACTTATTTAAAAGACTCTAAAAAATGGCCAAGTACTTGCCTTCCCAAGAATAGCCAAACACTTGATCCCAACGGCAGTCCGCAGAGCGGTTGTCCGACGGGCAAGGCGGCGACCAAGGGAAGGCGGCGAAGGAAAAAGCCATAAGAGCAATGAGCAAGGAAAGATAAAATTAGGATAATATTTACACAGCATAGGCCCTTGGCCGGATCCTCGGGCAGAGGTTCAAAATACACCCCGCGGGTGGAATTGTGCGAATTAACAAGTTTTTTCAAAGACTATCGAAGCAGATAAAATAAAGGTGAGACAGTAGCCTAGGAAGCGGCAGACGGGTTCGGGGGGCCGGAGGAGACGACAGCGTCAGGCGCCGGGGCGGCCGGCTGGGCAGTCTCAGCTTGATCATCTCCGTCGGCAGCCGGCCCAGACGGGCGCGGCTCGTTGCTGGAGGCGCGGTCGAGCTGAGGCTGGTCGCCCGCTTCGTCTTCTTGCGCCTCCATCTCATCTCCGTCCTCCGCCTCGCCTTCCTCCTCGGCGCTGGAGCCGATCACCTCCGCCGAGTCCTCGTCGTAATCCGGGTTCATCCCGAACCACTCCGGCGGCGCCTCCCCGCCGTCCTCAGCCCGCTCAGGGACAAAGACGCTGGTGTCCGTGTAGTCGGCGATCGCCACCGCACGCTCGACGAGGGCGTCTTCCGCAGCCAGCAGCTCCGCATGGGCCTCTGACCGGAACGCGGCCAGCCGATCCAGATCCAGCCCTGGTACCACGCCTTGACAAATTCCAAGGCCCGGCACGCTCCAGCCCGGGCCGCGGAACCCTTCCAGGCCTCAAGACGGCCAGCCGCGACCTCCAGCCAGTCGGTAGTCCGCTGGAGTGCGCAGAATCGCATGTCCGCCACAGGCAGCGATCGTCGGGCACCGACATGTCAAGCCGGGCGCAACATCCGATGGGCCGCCGCAGACGAGCCTCAATGCTCGGGAGCTGCTCGTCAAGGGTCCGGGCGCGGCAGCGATCTCATCACCACTCGCCCTCCGCGCCTCGCGATCAGCCTCGATGGCTTGATTGGCTGCCTGCGTGTGGCCGGGGAAGAAGTCTGCCAAGACGAAAATGAAGCAAATCAAAAACCAGGAGTCGCCCTGACCTATAGTCGGCGGCCCAAAAGAGGAAAGTAAAGAAACTCACCGTCGACGAAGTCCTCAATTTCATGGAAGCCGGAGGTCAGCAGTGCTTCCTTGTCGGTCCAGGAGGAGCGCTCGCTCTTGAACTCGGCCAGGAGAGCAGCCTCTCTCTTCTCCGCCTCGTCCTGCGCCGCCTTAAGCAGCTCCCTCTGCTCCGCCAGCTGCGTAGTCAGCAGGTCGCGCTCTGCGGCGAGCTTGCTGCATTCCTCCCCCTTGGCACGCAAGGCGGTGTCGGCTGCGCCTAGCTGCCGTCGAAGAGTGGCGTTGGCCTCTGAAGAATAAAAAGAAGAAGGACGTGAAGTCGTCAGCTAAGAAGGTCGCCAGGAAGAACTGCCCGACCGCCAGCTAGCCGGCCCGAATCTCGGGGACTACAGCCGCTGGAAAGTGCGCGCCCACGAAGAAGAAAGAAAACTCACCTCGGCTCCTCGACAAGTCGGCAGTCCGCTTGCCCAGCTCCTCAACGTTGCGGTTGAAGGTAGTGGCGCGGAGGTTGTGATACTCCTGCGATAAGAATTTCAGACAAAGGTAAAAATTTGGAAATAAACAGATAGAGTTCCGAGCCGCCGCTCGCCCGAAACTCGAGGACTACCAGGTGGAGTGCGCCCCCACAGAGAAGAACAAGAAAAAACTCAAAGAAGAAACATACCCGCACGGTGGCTTGCGACGCCATGTGCGCCTTGGTGCAGTTCTGGATGGCGTCGCCCTCAGCTCGCAGCTTCGCCTGGACGTCCAGAAGCGCCGTGTTCAGCGGGCCTGTGCCGCCTCCTCGCACCCACCCAACGGGCGCGGCGCTTGTCGCCTTGGCGTCTGGAATGGCCGAGCTGGTGGTGCCGGTCTCCAAAAGGCGCGACGCCGAAGTCGCCTTCTCAAGACGGCGGCGCGCTGGTGAGGCGACTTGAAGGAGCAGCCTCGCCACAGCTTCGTCGTCGGTCGGCGGCACATGCGAGTCCGCCGGCTGTTTACCTCGCGCGCTTTTAGACGGCGGCGGAGGCGGCGGGGGCGGCACGGCCGTGCCCGACAGGGAGGCCTCGCCGCCTTCCCTCTCCATGACGGGGAATTCGCTGCTGGCTCCCTCCGTCTGCCCCGTGAACTACGGCGGCGGCGGCGCAGAGCTCAGCGGGGTGACAAGCAGCGCCGACTGTAGGCGCGCGGCCTCCTCGGCTCGCCTCTTGGCTGCGACGGCGGCTTCTCTTTTCTCCAGCCGCCTCTGGGCGGAAGCTGCCGCCTTCTCGGCCTCCGCCTTCTCCAGACGGGCGGCCTCCTCCTCGTCGTGCTTCTCCTGCGCGTTCCGCTCCGTCGCCTCCCGGAGGTCGGTCAGGGTCAATCCGCCGAGTATTGGCGGATGTCTCTGCCGACCCCATGATGGAGGCGGCGGCGACCCTCTCTAAGGTGAGAGGAGCCCTGATGCGAAGAAGACATATAAAAGATTTGGACAAGACGAACCAGAGGAAAACAAGACAAAGTAAGAAGCACTTACGCGGAGACCAGCGGCGGCTTCTTCACTTCCTTGCGGAAGCGGTTCGCCTTTGCAACCGCCTCCTCTCGCTGGGTCGCGGCGGCCGTCCCCCTGAACTTCTTCGCCCGGCCGCCTGACAAGCTCGGCCCGGCCCGGCGCTTACCGACCACCCAAGCCGGGCGGAGGAACTCGCTACCGATGGCCGACCGGTTGGCGGCGGGGGACGACTTCCCTCTCGCCGTCATCTTCAGGCCAATCGGCGAAAGTCGCCGAGGGCCTGAAGTCGTCAGCCCTTCCTCCTCCCCCTCCTTCGGCGTCGGCCTCCATCGCCGCCACCCCCAAGCCGGGGTCGTCGACAACGCTCTCCGCCCGGCCGGGGCCGAACTCACGGGCCGGCCCCGTGGTGCCGGCTGAGGGCTGCATGAGGGGGTTCTGACTCGGAAAATCCAAAGAAAATCAGAGTCGGATTCAGCTGTAAAAGGAAATAGAAAAGCAAGAGAGATGACTTACCACAGGCGGGGGGTTGGCGCGCGAGTACGGCTCCTTGCCGAACTGCCATTCCGCCGTGAGACCGCAGTTCGCTAGGAAGATCACCGTGTCCGCCACCTCCGCATGGGGCATGTCTTTGGAGCACAGCCGACTGGGGTCCCGGTGGCCGCTCATCTGACAGATCAGATGAGGTCGGCCTTGGAGCGGAAGGACTCGGCGCGCCACGAAGGCGGCCAGCAAGTCGGCCCTGGCCAGCCCTCCGATCGCCACAAGACTCGTAGTCGCGCGACAACGGCGGCGCCTGCAGGATCAGCGTCCTGGCCCGATGGGACCAGCTGGGGAGCCGCCCCGACAGCTCGCCGGCTCCGTAAGACGGCAGGTTGACCCAGTCGCCTTCTGGAGCGACATTCTTCACGTAAAAGTAAGAGCGCTACCACATCTTCACCGACTTGATCAGCGGGATGGCAGGGAAGGGGTTGTCGGCCACCGGCCTCAGCATCGCGATGAAGGTGCCGCACAGAGCTGGTACGCCGGCGACGTGCATGCCGAGCTTGGCCTGGAAGAATTCCCCCCACAGCTCGATGATGGGGAGAACACCAAGGAAGCCTTCGCACAAGGAGGCGAAGGCGGCCAGCAGCACCACCGTGTTCGGAGTGAGGTGGTGCGGCTGGAGCCCGTGGAACTCCAGGAAGGCGCGGAAGAAGCCGCTCGCCGGCAGCCCTAGACCGTGCATGAGGTGCGAGCGGAATATGACCCGCTCGCCCTCCTCCGGCGCCGACGTTATTTCGCCTGCCGGCTCGGCGCGGGTCCGCACTAGGTTTGTGCCGGGGATGAGGCGCGTCTGGCGGAGGAACTCGATAATGTCGTCATCCACTTCGGAGCCGTCCCACACGCCGGAGCGCGTGGCGGGAGGCGCAGCAGCAGAGGAGGAGCTCATCTCCGTGGCGTGGTGTGGTTCGGCGCGGCGGCGGCGAGAGGAAGACGAAGCAAGGAGCAAGAGGAAGCGGGGAAGCGGGGAGATGGGTGCGCGTGCGTCGCCGCCCCCTCCTCCCTCCTACTTATAGGCGCCTGGGCTGAGAAGCCGATGGGGCGGGTGTGGGATTAACTGCGCCTGCACCCACGCCTGACGATTTACCACGGGTTACTGCACGCAGTAACGACGTGGGGAACCCAACCTCCCGCGCGGCCGCAGCGCATCCGCCCGTGCGCCAAGGCGCGGTAGTGGCGGGCCCCGCCTGACGGGCCTGTCTCATCACGCGCGTGGGTGGGCAGACTGACCCTGCCGCGTGGCGTCGCGCGACGGGCCCGTGACGGGCGGCCGCCTGGAAGCTTATCAGGCACGCTGCCCTGACCCCGCCGCGACCTTCAAACCCTTTGAGGAGCAAGACGGCCTCCTGCGAGACCGACTCCAGCTAGTCGGCCTAAGAGAAAGACGGCGACCCGAACCCAGGTTCTTCCACCAGAGAGATGAAACTGCTGAGGCTCCTCGACATGTTGCCCTCGTCGCCTCACCAGCTTCGGGGACTACTGTCGGAGTAATGGGCCACGGGTAGGCAAACCCGAGCCCCTGAACCTTTCAAAACATCGGGGCAGACTGCGCCCCTCAAGACCCCAAGACGAAGAGCCGCCTTCTGAGAGTCGGTGGCGGGGCCACCGATTGCCCCCCCAGCCGAGTCCCAGAGGCGGCCTCGAGATGAGCCGACTCCCAACTGGAGGCTTCCAGAGAAGCCGACTATGGGGAGTCGGCCCGCGACTCCAACCATCTCCTACCCACGCAATTACGGGCGGGGCGGGGTGTGGCCGCTGCGCGGCCCATCCTCGCCTGCTCACGGAGGCGAGCTTGGCCACGGCGCCAGATCGACGGAGATCTCCGTCCGGGCGCTGCTGCCACCCGGCCTGACATCAGCCTGGGCAGATCCTCGCACCCACGACGGCTGCCTCTCTGACCCAGACGGCAGGACCCGCCTGTCGGTGGGGGTGCAGGAGTCGGCAAGAGCGCAGGAAGACGGACCCGTTGGGAGTCGGCCCCCAGGAGTCGGCCGGCCCCTCCCACGGGCCCGCACGCCATTAACCAGACGAGACAGGGAATGGCAACAGTGATCGCCCGCGAGGCGGCGGCGCTGTCGCCATGACCCCATGACCAAGCCGGGCGTCATTAGAGGCGCCACTCTGAATCAGTCGGCAAGACCCGCCTGGCGTGGACAGTGGCCTGTCGGCCCCATGACGGGCCGTCGGCGGGGCCCACTAGTCTGCGGGCCCCAGAAGCCGGCAGAGAGGACGGCGACCTAAGAGACAGAAGGCTGGGACCCGCGCCCAGCCGGATTACCGTTGTACCCCCGGGGGTAGGCCTATATAAATTCCCCGGGGCACCCATGCAAGAGGTTGGACCCTAATAGTTTTAGACACACATAGAGGGAAGAGAAGAGCTAGCCGTGCCCTTCTCCTTCCTCACCCCGAGCAGCTCAAGGAGCAACCTTGCACCCACTTTGCCATAGTGATCATGCGGAGACCCCGCAGAGCAGCAGTAGGGGTGTTATCTCCACGGAGAGCCCTGAAGCTGGGTAAGATTCGCCGGCGTGCATGCCTTCGCCTCATCCCGTTTCCAGGCACCGGCGACGTTCTACTCTCCCCCACCATGATAAGCCATCCTTTGGCATATGTCGCACCCGACCCCCGACACCCTCCGTCCCCGTCAACTTAGTAGGCCCACAAGTCAGCCTGCCACTATACTGGGTCCCAGCTAACAAGGAGAGTATTCATTTTTTGTGTGCGTAATAAGGAGGCACTTCCTTGCCTGCGAAGATATAACTGGTGGGTCCGAGCTGTCAACGGCGGTAACATTTTTTTCGCGAAATACAGAGGCCCTTTCGGTGGGTCCCCGATGTCAGGTGGAGGAATCATTATTTTGCGTGTAATAAGGAGGCATTTCCTTGCGTGCGGCTGTGGACCCAGCTGTCAGCCTCTCCACGTACAGTCCACTTCAGATGCATGTCGGTTGTTGACCACGTTGACCAGGCCGCGCCGAGAGCACCAGGGCGGTGGACGACGGCGAGGCCTAGGAAGGGGACGACGCGGAGGTAGGGAAGACTCGGCAGTTGTTTCCCACGCCGGCGGGAGTAATGACTGCACGAGGGTTTATCGTCTGCCCGGCCGTCACGGAGAATAACAATAGGTGTGGGTGAGTAGAGGGATGGCTAGGCCAGCGATGGGAGGTGAGGGCTGCGCGGCAGCACAGCCGGCCGCGGGGAGGAGGGAGCAGGCAGTCCCGTCAGCGCTTGTTTGAGCGGCTGGAGCAGGAAGAGCAGAGATTGAAGAAGCACGGTGGCCGTTGGATGGACATCGTACGGTCACTGGAGCTAGAATCGTTCATATTGACTAAGTTGACAAAGCCCTCCGTCTCTGTCACCTTAGTATGCCCACAAGTCAGCCTCCCACCATGGTGGGTCCCAGCCAGCAGGGGGGTATTCATTTTTCTATGCGTAATAAGGAGGCACTTCCAGTGGGTCCGAGCTGACAGCGGGGGGAACGTTTTTTCGTGAAATACGGTGGTCTGTCCGGTGGGTCCCAGCAGTCAGGGGCAAACGTTTTTTTCGCGAAATACGGTGGCCCGTCCGGTGGGTCCCAGCAGTCAGGGGGAAACGTTTTTTCCGTGAAATACTGGTGGCCCGTTTGGTGGGTCCCTGCTGTCAGGTGGAGGAATAATTATTTTGCGCGTAAGAAAGAGGCACTTCCTTGCGGCTGCCATGGACCCAGCTGTCAGCCTCTCCACGTATAGTACTCTTCCGATGGAAGTGGTCGTTGACCACATTGACCATGACGCGCCGAGAGCACCATGGCGGTGGACGACGACGAGGCCTAGGAAGGGGACGACGCGGAGCCGGGGAAGACGCGGCAGTGGATGCCCACGCGGAGAGGAGCACGAGGGTTCACTGGTTCGGCTGCGGTGTGAGGCTGCCGTCGCCGCAGAATAATAGGGGGAGTGGGTGAGTGGAGGGATGGCCTGGCCAGCGGTGGGAGTAGTATGGGGACGGTGAGGCCTCCGCGGTAGCACAGCCAGCCACGGGAGGCAGGAGCATGCGGCACGACCGGTGCTGCTTTGGGCGGCTGGGGAAAGAAGACCAGAGGTTGAAGAAGCACTACGGCCGTTGGATGGACATCGTTGACCACGCCGCGTCGAGAGCACCAGGGCGGTGGACGATGGCGAGGCCTACAAAGGGAACGACACGGAGCCGGGGAAGACACGGCAGTGGCTGCCCACGCGGTGGAGAGTACGAGGGTTGACTGGTTCGGCTGCCGTCGCCGGAAAATAACAGGAGGTGTGGGTGAGTAGAGGGATAGACAGGCCAGGGATGCGAGTATGATGGGGCCGTGAGGCCTACCCGGCAGCACTGCCGACCACGGGAGGCGGGAGCAGGCGGTTCCGACGGTGCTGGTTTGGGTGGCTGGGGCAGGAAGATAAGAGACTGAAGAAGCATGATTGCCGTTAGATTGACATCTAACGGTCTGACGCTGGTAGAGTCGATTGTTGACTAAGTTTCTTTTTTGCGAAACCTTGTGTACGCATGTACTTGGTAGGCCCACAAGTCAGCCTCCAAATCTGTGGCAGATAACATAAAGCCCATTTGCTATTTTTTATAATTTGCAGCTGTCGGTGTCAAAACCGGCGGATCTCGGGTAGGGGGTCCCGAACTGTGCGTCTAGGCGGATGGTAACAAGAGACAAGGGACACGATGTTTTTACCCAGGTTCGGGCCCTCTCGATGGAGGTAAAACCCTACTCCCCTGCTTGATTAATATTGATGATATGGGTAGTACAAGAGTAGATCTACCATGAGATCAAAGAGGCTAAACCCTAGAAGCTAGCCTATGGTATGATTGTTGTTCGTCCTCACGGACTAAAACCCTCCGGCTTATATAGACACCAGATAGGTTAGGGTTACACAGTCGGTTACATTGGTAGGAGATCTACATATCCAGATCGCCAAGCTTGCCTTCCACGCCAAGGAAAGTCCCATCCGGACACGGACGAAGTCTTCAATCTTGTATCTTCATAGTCTTGGAGTCCGGCCGTGACGATAGTCCGGCTATCCGGACACCCCCTAGTCCGGGACTCCCTCAGTAGCCCCTGAACCAGGCTTCAATGACGATGAGTCCGGCGTGTTGATTGTCTTCGGCATTGCGAGGCGGGTTCCTCCTCCGAATACTTCATAGAAGGTTTTGAACACAAGGATAGTGTCCGACTCTGCAAAACAAGTTCCACATACCACCGTAGAGAGAATAACTTTTGTACAGATCTGCTGACGTATTCCGCGTCGTGAAATCACACCACGGCCAGGCCTTTATATGAATTGTTTTTTACCGTTACACCTCAACGCGTTTAGCGAGGCGGTTTCCTTGGCACGTCTTATCAAAGCATAGATCGTGCCCCCTTATTCCGGGATTCTCATCAATACGAACGTGGGTAACCCGTCCGCGCCATTGATTATGGCGCTTGGGAGATAAGCGAGTTTTACCAGGCTGGTGGGGGACGCATAACTTCGTCCGTCCATATAAGGGGATAAGGATCCACCTTTTCACCTACGCCTTCTTCCTCCTTTGCTTATCCATTTCACAAGACTCGAGCTCCAGCGCCTAAGTCCGCACATCCCACCTCAACCTTCTCCAACCATGTCGAGGCGGGAGGCAGGTGGATGGCCTCCTCCGTCACGGAGGGGTACATCACAAGACTGCGGGAGGCGGATACTTGTCCGGCGATATCACAGACAAAGCTGCCCGATGCGGGCAGCTCATTCCAACCCCTGTGCCCCATGAGAGGGTGGTGTTTCTCCCCACTTCCTCCATGGACTAGGTTTTCCACTTCACCCATTTGTCCGGGGGCTCATGTTCTACTACGGCCTGGACTTCCATGACCTGGCCCCGAATTTCGTCCTCAACATCTCGGCGTTTATCGTCGTGTGCGAGGCCTTCCTCTGCATCCAGCCCCACTTCAGCCTATGGCTGAAGACATTTAATGTCAGGCCGAAGGTTGTGGGCGGCCATCAAGCGAAGTGCGGAGGTGCCATGGCCGGCAAGATGGCCAAAGTCCTATGGCTCGAGGGCTCCTTTGTGGAGACAATAAAGGGGTGGCAATCAGGGTGGTTCTACATCACCGAGCCACGCGACGCTGAATGGGTGGCGGCCCTCGAATTCAGATCTGGATTCCCCACACGGCTCTCGTCATGGAAAGAGACGGGCCTGAAGTGGGGGGATTCGGACGAGCTATCCGGACTCCAAACATGCGTCCGAACCTGGTGGACAAGAATCTCAGGCTTGTCGACGTAATCCAGGTGATGCTCATCCGCCGGATTCTCCCATGCCAACAACGGGCCTTCAATTTGTGGGAGTTCGATCCGGCACAGCACCGAACCTTGAGCCGGCTCTTCAATACTACGTACGAAGATGCCTGGAAGGTGTTGTTCAAGGGCGCCGAAGCCCCCGCATCCGCTAACAAAGATCGCGGATACAGCTCGCGGCGTCAAACCGGCGAGGTAAGTTGTTTTACCCTTTACGGGTCTCTTTTTTCATAGATTGACTCTACGTGGGATCTAAAAACTCCCTACTCTTTGACAGGACTGGCTGAAGACGTCCGGACAGATTAACTGTCCGGCTCCTTTGCCAGAAGACCCAACAGACGCCCGATTGACGGGGCTGCTGGCTCCGGCACCCCATGTGGTGCCGGAGAAGAAGGCCAAGAAGGAGGCCACGGGAACTCGAAGGAGCTCCCGACGCCAGTCTTTGTCAGATTCTGAAGCAGAATCTTCTCCTGAAGACGAGGAGGAGGAAGAAGAGGCTTCTCCCCCAGCGGGGGAGGAGAGGAAAAGGAAGGCCGCCCCAACTGGGGAGGCCGGAGGGTCCAAGAAGGGAAGAACCCTTCCTCCAGACTTCTCCACCAACGTCGACGACGACGAGGAGGATTGGCCTTCAAGGGCCAAGCCCCTGGCGAGATCGTAAGTGTCCGGATACCCATGGCTTTTTATTATTGCAGAGTGTTCTCTAATGTCGAAAAATCGTGCAGTCCGCCCAAGGGCGAGTTCGCCGATTCATCGAGCGGGTCCCTGGGCTCGTCGGAAATGGAGAGTACTTCGCTTCCGACCGCCTCCTCGCCTCACGCTGCGGACGACGCCGAGGTGGTGCCCCAAGGGGGGCTTGGTCAAGAGGAGGTGGCGCAGGAGGAGTCACAAGGCAACCTCCCGGACTCCAGGCGCGTGGGGGCAAGACCCCCAGGGGCTCTAAGCCCGACCCTCGTTCGGACTCCATGCCGAACCTTCAGCTGTTCCGGAGTCCCAAGCGGTCCTTCGCAAGAAGGTAAGACGCCGGTGTCCTCCGTCCCAACCGGAGGCACCGGATAGCATCGGAGGCGCTCAACGGGCGCCTCCATCGAGGAGGAGCACCGCCTTGTTATGAGTGCGGTGATCCGGACAGTTCATTCCGCCAAGAGCGGGCTGACCGAAGCCTGTACCAGCCTTCTAACAGGCTTTGAGGTAAGTTTAGAATATGTAAAAATATTACCGCATAGATAGTAGCCCCTGATGCTTAGTTCGGTGTTCGGAAAGAAAAGCCGGACTAAGTATCTAAAAAGATATACGCAGGAGTCTAACATAAGTATGTCAATATGGGAATGTAGGCTGCGCTGCTGACCTCTGCCAAGACCGACTGCGGAGGTCAATGCATTAAAGCAGAACGAGCTCGGACAAGCCAAGAAGCAGCTCGAGGACAAGGAAGGTAAGTAATACCTTATTAAAGAAATACCTTATAGAAAAGGTTTTGGTTGCAAAAAATAACAGGAATAACTTGGGTACTACAGGGGCCATGAACGAGGTGGCGACCCTGAAGGAAGCGGTGTCCGTGGCCGAAAACAAAGCGGCTGCGGAACGCACCGAGCGAGAGAAGGGGGAGGCGCAGCTGGCCAAGGTACGGCAAGAGCTCCAAGCTCTCGTGAAAAAACACGAGGGTTTGGAGTGTGACTCGAAGACGCGAGAGTCCGAGCTCGCCTCAGCTCTTGAGAGTGCCAAAGCTGCTAAGGCCGAGGCCCAAAAAGCCCTCCAAGAAATTGAGTCGTTGAAGAAGATCGCGGCGGGTAAGGCATTCTTTATGCAAAGCAAGCATGTGAAAGTGAATTACCTATTACTTACCCGGATTCGGAGCTCTCCAGGAGCATTCGCAGATTTGCCCCGTAGTGTGTCTGATGCTGCCACATTCTACCGCGCCAAGGAGGGGAGCTCGATAGAAAAGGTGTTCTGGTCTCAGTATGCTGAGGCCGGACAGCCGGTGCCCCTGAGCGACCAGCTGAAGCAGCTGGTCGAGCTCCACAAGGTCGCCGAACAGGCCATGAAGGGCCTTGTAGCGCGGCTGTGGCCATTGGAAGCCATGCCTGGGAGCTACTTTGGCTTGGTGCAGCGGCTGGTGGATGCCTGTCCACGGATTGAAGTCATCAAGCGCTCCATCTGTATTGAAGGTGTCCGTCGGGCCCTTGCCCGTGCTAAAGTGCACTGGGGCAAGCTGGATGCGGAGAAGCTTGTGACGGACGGGCCACCGAAGGGCCATGAGCATCGCACGCCCGAAATGTACTATGAGGGCCTCCTGAAGGGTGCCCGCCGAATAGCGGATGAGTGCTCCAAAGATGTAATTTTTGAATAGACTCGCATTTGTTATCCTCAGACGCTGAAAACTTGTTCATATGCGCTAAGCAACACTTTTTAATTTAAAATATTACCTTCTGTGCGGCCGTTTATCAAATTTGAGAGATGGCAAGTCGTTGGCTTCAGCCCCCATGCCATGAGTGCAGGGGTGTTCGGGATAAACTTGAGCACTCTTGTTCCCATTCTTGGGTCCATCTAGGGAGGCGCTCAACACAACGAACAAGGCAACCGGACTTATAATGCTTGAACAGTCTCACTTAGCCATAGAATTCTATAATTTTAAATTTAGGCGAAGCCCCTAGTATTCGAAGACCGAAGTTCGGGCGCTATCCACGCCTTGGCCGGACAATTTCGGTTCCTCGCTCTAAGCGGCATAAGTCTTTAGGGACCCGAAAAAACCTCTCGAACAGCGACCGGCTGTCGCCCTATCATGACGGTCAGTTTTAGCTTTCTCCACTAAGGTGCTCGACCCAGCTCAACTGGGGCACAATCGCAGTGGTTCTCCCGGTGCTACCTTAGCCGATATGGCGGAACGTAAGGTACCAAAACACGGGAGCCGGGCAAACCCAACTATTGACCCAAGACATGATTCGGAGCCGATTCATATAATGCTATAAGTTCGGGGTGCCGCACTTGTGAAAGTATTCAGACTTATCACACCATAATTTTGGGATACTTAAGCCCCTGGTGTATTGGTCGTACCAAAGTGTACGGTTGCAACATGTCATGAAATGAACATATGTATAGATAAAGCAACTAGTGCAATAATAAGCAAAAGCTATGTATTTTTTATTCAAAAAAGGTACTGCAATGAAAGCAGAACGATACAAATAGTGCTATAAGCAAGGGATGGGACTATCTAACATGTCCCCCTCCAGGGGTAAGCTGCGGGATGGTATGTAAAACAGGTATAATGCTCGTAATAGAGACCACTTGAACACTTGACGTGGCTTTCTGCTTCCCTGGCTGTTGCATCATGAGTTCGGCGATTCTAGTGCCGGACATGACTTCTGAGAGACGGAGTCCTGAAAGTAAAAAAAAGGAAAAAAGGAAAAAGGAAAAAGGAAAAGAATGACACAATCGGGAGCCCCTGGTGCAGTCGAGCCGCATTCTTGGCGTGTCGTGGTCTTGCCCCTCCCCATATGCCCATGGTATCTCCAGAGCGTAATTATGTACGCGTAAGACTAGCTTCGCAATTTCGCGAGGGCGGGGGTTGGGGCGGATTACTCTGGCGATGCTTGAATCGTGCCAGGCGGTCTTGTTGTAGGTTACTCCGGGCGCGCTTGACAGTGTCCGGACTCGAGAATTGCTGTGAGAGGCTGCTTTGTACCTCCGCCGCATGGGCCACCGTGTGCTCCTCCGTTCGGAGAGAGTGCTTGGTGTTTCCATTGACCGTGATTACTCCTCGAGGGCCTGACATCTTGAGCTTGAGGTATGCGTAGTGCGGCACCGCATTGAACTTTGCAAATGCGGTTCGTCCGAAAGCAAAGCGCATGATAGCCATTATGAATGGGACGATGTCGAAGATTAACTCTTCGCTTCGGAAGTTATCCGGGATCCAAGACCACTTCGAGTGTGGCGAGCCCGCATAACCGGCCTCTACACCGGTATGACGCCTTTAAAGGTCGTCTTTGTAGGTTTAATCCTTGAGGGTCTATGCCCATTTTGCGCACTGTATCCTGATAAAGCAGGTTCAGGCTGCTGCCGCCGTCCATCAGGACTCTGGTTAGGTGAAATCCGTCAATAATTGGGTCAAGAACCAATGCGGCAAAACCGCCGTGACGGATGCTAGTGTGGTGGTCCCTTCGATCGAAGGTGATCGGGCAGGAAGACCATGGGTTGAACTTCGGGGCGACTGGCTCCATCGCATATACGTCCCTTAGTGCATGCTTCCGCTCCCTTTTGGGTATGTGGGTTGCGTATATCATGTTCACCGTCCGCACTTGTGTAGGAAAACCCTTCTGTCCTCTATTGTTCGGCGGCTGGGGCTCTTCCTCGTCATCGCTATGCAGCCCCTTGTCATTGAGTTCGGCACTGAACTTGCCTGCTTGCTTGAACACCCAACAATCCTTGTTGATGTGATTGGCTGGTTTTTTGGGGGTGCCATGTATCTGGCACAAGTGATCGAGTATTCGGTCCAAGTTGGACGGGCCCTGGGTATTTCTTCTGAATGGCTTCTTCCGCTGACCGGGTTTAGAGCCTCTGAATCCGGCATTGTGTCAGGACCCCGATTCCAAGTCACATCGACCTAGCCGGTAACACCTCATATCACTTTGCGGCCTCACGCACGGTATTCCCACGGGTGTCGCCTTACCATGGCCCGGGACCGTTTGCGCCTTTTGGCTCACGTATATGATAGTGTCGCTAGCGTCCATATGACAAAGAACCCGGGCCGACATGGCTAGTCGTGAACCCAAAGCGGCACTAACCCATGGGGACAGGCATACATGAATCACATCGAGCATGTCGGTCATCAACGTGTGAATCCGGGCTGTAGCACTGGGCTAACAGGACTCCGGTATCCCGGCTGTAGCAGGCTAGGCAGGACTCGAATGTCACCGCGTGACATTTCCACTGAAAGACGGAACCACGAGAGCGAAGTGAAACACATGCCCGGCCAGTCAAGTGTCCAGCGGTAGTGCCGGGCTAGCAGGACTACAGTGAACCGGGCTGTAGCGGAGACTACTATCGCTCAGAAGCACTAGACTACATTTCCCCATATGAGAGGCTGCCAAGGATAAACAACTAGATTGTCGGATACCACACATACCAAGCATTTCAAACATACACACAATATGCTCAATATGTGTAAATACAACATGGCATCACAACATATCTCTACGACTCAATTATTTATTCATTAGGCTCCGAGGAGCGAGATATTACAAACATGGGTCTCATGACCCAACACTCAGAGCATACAAGTCAAAGCACAAGTGCAAGCTTAACATGTCTGAGTACAGACATCTACAAATGAAAAGGAGGCTGAGAAGCCCGACTATCTACGAGATCTGCCGAGGGCACAAGATCGTAGCTGAGGTAACAAACTAAACGTCAAGTCCAAGCGGAACTACTAGCGAGACCGACGCGTCTCTCGCAAAACATAAAATAAGCAAACGTGAGTACAAACGTACTCAGCAAGACTTACATCGTAACTAACTACATATGCATCATTATCAACAAAGGGGTGGTGGAGTTTGACCGCAGCAAGCCAGCTTTGACTCGGTGGCTATCCTCGAACTACATCGCAAGTAACTCTTTTGAGGTGGCGCACGAGTCCACATATTCGCCATATCAATACACCACTATGGACCCGCTCCGTCTCCCTACGAGAACGCCATCCATAGCACTCACGCTTATCTTGCGCATTTTAGAGTATCCACTTTCACTTGTCTATGAACTGATATAGGCAACCCAGAAGTCCTTTCCGCGGACACGGCTATTCGAATAGATCATTTATAACCCTGCAGGGTGTACTTCTTCACACACGCTCTCACCACTTACCGCCGTTTACGACATGTACTCGGCAACCTTCAGCGGAAGCCCAACGTGGGTGTCGGCCACGGCCTACCTAAACACTCAAGTCCCTAGTCCAGGTTTATCGCCTATTCGGGTTCCATCCGCACGGAGTCCGGCCGAGGTTTCCACTAACGGCCCCGAACGATGTGTGCAGGGTTCCCGAGATACCAAACGGGCATTAATTTTGCACACCGGCCACGGTGTATCTACCGCATCATAGCCCACCCCTAGGGTCGCCGCTACACACGGCCTCCAACACATATCCTACAAACACGAAACTAGTTGCAACTCCCGGACAGAGAACAAGGGTGGTTAAGAAGCCGAGAGGGTCCATTGGTTTCGGGCCCAATGCATGGTAGTAACTGTTTCATGGATCACAAACACGTAACTCAGTTCACGAGAACGGCTGCAATGAGACAACCCACCATGTACTCCTACATGGCCTCTCACCGCTACCTTTACCAAATTGTGTTCACACACTTAGCTCACACACAGTGGGACATGTTCACACACCTCGATTCATCCCGATGAATCAGACCTGACTCAACTCTAAGCAGTAGCAGGCATGACAAACAAGCATGAATGAGTAGGCACAACAGGCTCAAACAACTCCTACTCATGCTAGTGGGTTTCATCTAATTCTTGTGGAATGACAGGTCATGCAGAGGATAAAGGGGTTCAGCTACCGCAACAAGTAACAGATGAATCGTTGTTGTCCTAATGCAGTAAAAGAGAGCAGGAGCGAGAGAGTCGGATTATATCGGAATGAACAAGGGGGTTTCGCTTGCCTGGCACTTCCGAAGATAATATAGCTCTTCATCAGTGTCATCGATCTCATCGTCGAAACCACGTCTATCGAGAGGGAACAACCATCACAAACAAGAAGAAACACAATCAATGCAATGCACAAACAAATGAATGACATGTCATGTTAAGGAACTGAATTGACCTAATGCAGCAGTAAGCCAAGTTAATTGAAGTGGAATTCAATCAAGGTTAAACTCCAACTCCAAATGCTAGTTCATATATTACCCTAATCATGATTCATCCTATTCAGTGCGGTTAAATTGTTCAATCATGCATGGAAGTGCCATAAACAGATTCTTCATATTTTTCTGATCATTTTTCATATATAATTTGTTTGAATTGGAGTTACGGTTGAATTACTATGAATTTTAGAAGTTTTGGGCATTTTCTGAAAATAATAAATCATTTCTGATTTATTAAAATCCCAGAAACAAATACTACGTCAGCATGCCGTATTAGTGACGTCAGCAGGTCAACGGGCGGCCCAAGTCAAACTGACCGGTGGGTCCCGAGTGTCAGTGTCTAACTAAACTAACCTAGCTTAGTTAATACTAACCTAACTTAATTAGCCGGGCGGGGCCCGCATGTCAGTGGCTCTGGGGGAGTCAAACTAGGGTCAAACCCGGGTCAAACTCGCCGGAGTTGACCCGAGGCTCGTCGCCGGCAGGGCCAGGGACGGCGGAGAGGTGCGGGTTTCCTCCTCCGGCGACCAAACCAACGGCGGAGGCCATCTACGTGACGAGGAGGCCCGGCCGCATCGACTGGTGCCATCGGTTTCACCGGAGGTGGCCTGGAACAACGGCGGCGTCCACTCCCGCCGTGGCCGGAGTTCGGGCATCGGGCGTTTCGACGTGGTAGTGCCCTAGGAGAGGCGCTGGTGTGTTCGGCGTGCTCCTGGTGAGGTGAGGAGAACGATGACGCGTGCAGGAGCGGCTGGTTCGGGCTCTGGCCACGGCGGCGCCATGGCCGGCGGCACGGAGCTCTCGGCTCCGGTGGTTTTCATGGATAGAGCAGGCAAAAGCGTGCGGGGAGAGGGGAATAGAAGAGGAGCTCACGGTGGGGTCAACGGCAGTCTCAGCGGGCTCGGGGAAGGGTTGGTTACGGCATGCGGTCGGCGGCGATCTCGGACGACCGAGGGGAAAAACGGCGGCGTTGGAGATGCCACAGGGCTACTGGCACCGCGTGGCTCGGCGGGGAGGGCGACGATGTCGTGGCGGAGCTCGGGGCACGTCGGTAGGGCGATAGGTGGATGGTAGCCGTGGATACGGCGAGCGGCGGCGACGGCTGCGCTCGGGAAGAGAGCAGAGAGGGGAGGGGAGAGAACTGCGAGGAGAGAGGAGGTGCAGAGGGTCGAGGGGGGGGGGTGCGTGGCGCTCGGTGGAGACGTCCAGGGGGAGGAGGAGGCAGCCAGGCAGGGAGGAGGTGGCCGGCGTGTGGCCACACGCGTCGGGCACGCGCCCGTGCCCACTGGCGCGAGGAGGAAGGCGACAGGGAGCCAGGCGGTGGTGGGCTAGGCCGAAACAGGAGCTGGGCCGGTTGGTGGGCGCCAGGTAGGTTGCATAGGCGAGTCTCTATTCTTTTCCTATTTTTATTTCTCTTTTCTATTTTCTGTAATTGTGTTTGGCTTTATTAAAAATGCCAGAGCATTTATAAAAATCTTGCAACTGCTCATGAGCACTGTTGGAAATATATCCTACAGTAAACATTTCAGTTTGGGATTATTTGAGCATTTAAAATATTAATTAGAAATTAAATGCCCAAATGCAAATATCATATGATTTAATTCAAAAATCCAGAAGGGCCTATAAATATATTCATCATTTTTGGAAGAGGTTTTCACCTTTAACAGAAATCATGAACATTTCCAAAAGGCATTCTGGGTCATTGAAAATATTTTTATTGAACCTAGTTGAATTTCATTTGGTGCTAGGGTTTGAACAATCCCCATTTCAACTTTCAAATAAATTAGACATGATGCAAGCAAAGTCAAGCAAGGGCTGATCTGGGGCTGTGACAACTCACCCCCACTAAACAAGAATCTCGTCCCGAGATTCAAGACGTGAGGTAAGAAGACAGAGGGGGCACAAACTATCACGGTCTTCACGATCCAGGTTGCACTTCATAAGAACGTTGATTCGAACATCATCATGATATTGACATCTTGCTTTGAGAACTCCATCCAACACGACAATGGAAAGAGGGGGAGGCTCTACATGATTCGATCTTCACGAAGATCAAGTAAACATGATCGACTCACGGAATGAGATGTAGAAACATCTTGAGTTGAGACACAAAACACATCGAGAGGGATGGAAGAACAAACAACGAGGTTTGATTTGGTGGGCATCAATTCCACACTTAGATAGATGGTGGATGGTGTCAAGGTGGCGAGGAAATAATTGCCAGGATTCCGTAACGGGGAACCTTGGAAAAAGTGACTGGTGGAATTATTACCTTAAGCAGCAAAAATAATTACTTTTGATTTAGAAATCATTGAGACTCTTTATACCAGCCTCAGGCAATCAAAAATGATCGTGTGAACGAATTCGAAAGAATGGCATGCTCATACCATAATAGACTATGTGGACTACCTTGTTGAAGACAACATAATGGATGATTTTGCTTATCATCGGAGGTGGAGGGGACCCATGGTAAGTCCACTTTTGAAGATGATATTGGACAGCAACTGCTGGAAAGGACAGCCCATGGAGAATTGGCACGATGGGGTGCAAGCTGCGAACAAAATGCAAATGTTGGAATATTCCAACCATCATATCTGCCTGAGATTCAGATCTGGTTGGTGTTAGGATATTCCAGACTCAGCATGTCTGAAAAGGGAAGGGTGCAACACAAATCGACGAGATGATGTTGCGAGATTCTCGGGAGATGGACTATGGTAGTGAGCTCCAAAACATGAGCAGGTTCTGCTACAAACAGGTGAACATGTTGTTCGAGACAAGCATGACCACATAGTAGTCTTATAATAGAAACACTACCGAGTTCAGGTGGGGAACCATCAACGAGGATATCGAAGTCCCTACATAAGTCCGGATTAGCTCTTATGAAGGAACTCCTTCTCCTTGAACAAATCAATCAGTGGCTTGGTGTGCTAGGAACACATGTAGAGCGAAGGTTGCAAGTCTCCGAACCACAGAATGCTTCGCACGTATGCATGGCCGATTTGGGATGATTCCAAAGAAGCAACATTGACTTTCTCGAATCCACGGCGACAACTTGCATCAGATGCACATGAATTAGAGGAAGTCACTACTTTCATCCAAACATATGCTTCATGAACGAAACACGAAGAAATGCTTACTCAAGTTTCCAATACTAGGTTGATGTTCAACATGACTCATGGGGGAGACAAAATGCTGCTGATGGGCTCAACAACAACTCATCGGAATTTCCATATCACTGGACTTCCACCATCATGTGAACATGGTGATAGCATTGGTCAGACCAAAAGATGTAATGGTATATGCTCGAGGGATCAACCACGAGTAAGACAACATTACGAACATCGATGGTACTGATTTGATTTGACGATAGCCCACACTCAAATCAAAGGATTAATAAGACAATAGGTCCAGCAACTGATCACAGGGACCAATCGATGAAGATATCATCTTTCTTCAACACACACTACACAAGAATATCCCTTTGGATCGAACTAAGTTAGGCAAGCTTTTATCTTCCAACTCTCCAAGTTGTTGTCTAGCTTAACCAACTAGCTCAGGGATATCCAACACAGATTCTTGGAGAAAGGGTGGTTCACAAGAAACCAACTTGATCACGAACTCGACATAGCGGTCAGGTGACAACCTGGTAACACTTCCGAGAAGATATTTGGAGAGTCAAGAACCACCGGTATGGTACCAAGCTCGAGAACAATATTGCTTTTGAGGCAAGACGATATGATCAAATGAGTGAGGACTTGACAAGATCCTAACTCATCAATCGAAGTGTGCACCAGAAATAAAGACTAGGTAGCACGATCAATCTTAGGATGATGATTTAATAACCAACACGCTAAGAATGAGGATATTGTCCATTAGCTACCAAGCAATGAGTTGCTCGGAGTATTGATTTCACACATCACAATTCACTTGTCGGCATTCCGGTTACAACAACTCGGGACCGAGGAATGAATAATGATGGCGAGAAGTATCACTGCATCAAGAATTCATAAGAGAAGGTGCGATTCTCATGACGTTCCTGACATAAAGTGGGTAATACTTTAGGATAGAACAGAATCAAAAGCTGGATGGACACTTTGATCTGCGGAATACAACTGCTTTGACCCAATCCTCGAAATGGACAAGGTACTGGAGTTTGTTTCTCCTAGTCATTCCAGAACAGAATGGCTTGATGGACCACAAGAAAAATGGGCATCGATGAGGACGAGAGCACGACTACTCCTGACTATCAACTGATAGACGGGGATCGGAATACAACTAAGGAGGGACAACTCGAGGAACATATAACTTTTCGAGTTGTGGAGGCATGGATTAGTATATCGAGCAAAGCTCAACATTTCTCCCGGATAACCCATGCAGAGAAGGTAGGACTGGCAGAGTCACAATATGAATGGAGTACTCCTCAAGAGCACTCTGGTTGTGATCTTTTGGTTCAAAAGAACTTCTGCCATAACTAGTTCATAGTATTTGGAAGAAGGAAATACCACGGACCTCGAGGACTGTCGCAAGGTTACTAATATCCTAAAGGAGCTAGCAATTACTATCAACATGAAGTAAGTAGGGTGAATCTCGGTTTCAAGAACCCAAGAATAGAATGCCTACTAACTAATAACATCACGGGATGCTTTCAAGAATAATGGCCAGAATCATCACACTGGGGATACAAAAGCATTGCTAAATTACTAGGTGACTTCCTAAACACCTAGGGTCATAATAATAGCTCCAACATCTACACCGAGGCAACAAAGTACCCCAACTTACCGATTAGTGTGCTTATTCTGACCAAAGGGACATCGGGAACGGAATGAAAGGATTTGCAAATACATCAGACTATTTAGAGATCTGGGATGACTCGGACAGCATAACGGCTGTAAATGCTCAAAATGATTTGAGACATCCTGCAAAATGGTGGCATAACCACTCAACATCACAATATCAAGGTTCCGAGATCAACGGTTATCATACGTAAATAGTAGGGACTGAGCGGGTTTAAAACCAACAATCTTAAAGGTCTATGGATTAGTAACACGTCATCCCGATAGATAGATGAGAAGCCTAGTTCTTAAACCCCATAGAAGAGAAGAGGATGACTCGGATCGAGAAGGCCATGAGGTATAAGGAGTAAAAAGATCCTTACGTTCCTTCCACAATCAATTCCCTTACATAACTAAAGCATTTCTAGACACAACTTCGACCAGTTTGGCTTGGTAATCCTCTGCGATCGGGCTTTGATACCAACGCTGTCGGGACCCGATTCCAAGTCACATCGACCTAGCCGGTAACACCTCATATCACTTTGCGGCCTCACGCATGGTATTCCCACGGTGTCGCCTTACCATGGCCCGAGACCATTTAGCCTTTTGGCTCACGTATATGATAGTGTCGCTAGCATCCATATGACAGAGAACCCGAGCCGACATGGCTAGTCGTGAACCCAAAGCGGCACTAACCCATGGGGACAGGCATACATGAATCACATCGAGCATGTCGGTCATCAACGTGTGAATCCGAGCTGTAACCTGGCTAACAGGACTCGGTATCCCGGGCTGTAGCAGGCTAGGCAGGACTCGGATGTCACCGTGACATTTCCCGAAGGGACAGACACAGAACGAAGTGAAACACATGCCCGGCCAGTCAAGTGTCTAGAGCGGTAGTCTTTGGGCTAGCAGGACTCCGGTGAACCGGCCTGTAGCGGACTACTATCGCTCAGGAAGCACTAGACTACATTTCCCCATATGAGAGGCTGCCAAGGATAATCAACTAGATTGTCGGATCCCACACATACCAAGCATTTCAAACATACACACAATATGCTCAATATGTGTAAATACAACATGGCATCACAACATAACTCTACGACTCAAATATTTATTCATTAGGCTCAGGAGGCGAGATATTACAAACATGGGTCTCATGACCCAACACTCAGAGCATACAAGTCAAAGCACAAGCGGAAGCTTAACATGTCTGAGTACAGACATCTACAAATGAAAAGGAGGCTGAGAAGCCTGACTATCTACCAGATCCTGCCGAGGGCACAAGATCGTAGCTGAGGTAACAAACTAAACGTCGAAGTCCAAGCGGAACTACTAGCGAGACTGACGTCTCTCTGCAAAACATAAAATAAGCAAACGTGAGTACAAACGTACTCAGCAAGACTTACATCAGAACTAACTACATATGCATCATTATCAACAAAGGGGTTGTGGAGTTTGTTGCAGCAAGCCAGCTTTGACTCGGTGGCTATCGTGAACTACATCGCAAGTAACTCTTTTGAGGTGGCGCACACGAGTCCACATATTCGCCATATCAATACACCACTATGGACCCGCTCCCGTATCCCTACGAGAACGCCATCCATAGCACTCACGCTTATCTTGCGCATTTTAGAGTATCCACTTTCACTTGTCTATGAACTGATATAGGCAACCCAGAAGTCCTTTTCCGCGGACACGGCTATTCGAATAGATCATTTATAACCCTGCAGGGTGTACTTCTTCACACACGCTCTCACCACTTACCGCCGTTTACGACATGTACTCGGCAACCTTCAAGCGGAAGCCCAACATGGGTGTCGGCCACGGCCTACCTAAACACTCAAGTCCCTAGTCCAGGTTTATCGCCTATTCGGGTTCCATCCATGAGGAGTCCGCCGAGGTTTCCACTAACGGCCCCGAATGATGTGTGCAGGGTTACCGAGATACCAAACGGGCATTCGGTACTCCGGGCCACGGTGTATCTACCGCATCATAGCCCACCCCTAGGTTCGATTACATACGGCCTCCAACACATATCCTACAAACACCAGAAACTAGTTGCAACTCCTGGACAGAGAACATGGGTGGTTAAGAAGCCGAGAGGGTCCATTGGTTTCGGGCCCAATGCATGGTAGTAACTGTTTCATGGATCACAAACACAGAACTCAGTTCCTGAGAATGTCTGCAATGAGACAACCCACCATGTACTCCTACATGGCCTCTCACCGCTACCTTTACCAAATCGTGTTCACACACTTAGCTCACACACAGTAGGACATGTTCACACACCTCCGATTCATCCTCGATGAATCAGACCTGACTCAACTCTAAGCAGATAGCAGGCATGACAAACAAGCATGAATGAGTAGGCACAACAGGACTCAAACAACTCCTACTCATGCTAGTGGGTTTCATCTAATTACTGTGGAATGACAGGTCATGCAGAGGATAAAGGGGTTCAGCTACCACAGCAAGTAACAGATGAATCGTTGTTGTCCTAATGCAGTAAAAGAGAGTAGGAGCGAGAGAGTGGGATTATATCGGAATGAACAAGGGGGTTTTGCTTGCCTGGCAATTCCGAAGATAATATAGCTCTTCATCAGTGTCATCGATCTCATCGTCGAAACCACGTCTACCGAGAGGGAACAACCACCGACAAACAAGAAGAAACACAATCAATGCAATGCACAAACAAATGAATGACATGTCATGTTAAGGAACTGAATTGACCTAATGCAGCAGTAAGCCAAGTTAATTGAAGTGGAATTCAATCAAGGTTAAACTCCAACTCCAAATGCTAGTTCATAAATTACCCTAATCATGATTCATCCTATTCAGTGCGGTTAACTTGTTCAATCATGCATGGAAGTGCCATAAACAGATTCTTCATATTTTTCTGATCATTTTTCATATATAATTTGTTTGATTTGGAGTTACGGTTGAATTACTATGAATTTTAGAAGTTTTGGGCATTTTCTGAAAATAATAAATCATTTCTGATTTATTAAAATCCCAGAAACAAATACTGCGTCAGCATGACGTATTAGTGACTTCAGCAGGTCAACGGGCGGCCCAGGTCAAACTTACCGGTGGGTCCCGAGTGTCAGTGTCTTACCAAACTAACCTAGCTTAGTTAATACTAACCTAACTTAATTAGCCGGGCGGGGCCCGCATGTCAGTGGCTCTGGGGGAGTCAAACTAGGGTCAAACCCGGGTCAAACTCGCCGGAGTTGACCCGAGGCTCGTCGCCGGCAGGGCCAGGGACGGCGGAGAGGTGCGGGTTTCCTCCTCCGGCGACCAAACCAACGGCGGAGGCCATCTACGTGACAAGGAGGCCCGGCCGCATCGACTGGTGCCATCGGTTTCGCCGGAGGTGGCCTGGAACAACGGCCGCGTCCACTCCCGCGGTGGCCGGAGTTCGGGCGTCGGGCGTTTCGACGTGGTAGTGCCCTAGGAGAGGCGCTGGTGTGTTCGGCGTGCTCCTGGTGAGGTGAGGAGAACGATGACGCGTGCAGGAGCGGCTGGTTGAGACTCACAGCCGCAGCGGCGCCATGGCCGGCACGGAGCTCTCGGCCCGGTGGTTTTCATGGATAGAGCGGGCAAAAGCGGGGAGAGAGGGGAATAGAAGAGGAGCTCACGGTGGGGTCGTGGCAGTCTCGGGAGCTCGGGAAGGGTTGGTGACGGCGTGCGGTCAGCGGCGATCTCGGACGACCGAGGGGAAAAAGGCGGCGTTGGAGATGCCACAGGGCTACTGGCACCGCGTGGCTCGGTGGGGAGGGCGACGATGTCGTGGCGGAGCTCGGGCGCACGTTGGTAGGGCGATAGGTGGACGGTGGCCGTGGCTACTGAGCGGCGGGCGACGGCCAAGCGCTGGGAAGAGAGCAGAGGGGAGGGAGAGAACTGCGAGGAGAGAGGAGGTGCAGAGGGTCGAGGGGGGTGCGTGGCGCTTCGGTGAAGACGCCCAGGGGAGGAGGAGGCAGCCAGCAGGGAGGAGGTGGCGGCGTGTGGCCACGCTGCTGCCGGGCACGCGCCGCCTAATCGGGCGCGAGGAGGAAGGCGACAGGGAGCCAGGCGGTGGTGGGCTGGGCCGAAACAGGAGCTGGGCCGGTTGGTGGGCGCCAGGTAGGTTGCACAGGTGAGTCTCTATTCTTTTCCTATTTTTATTTCTCTTTTCTATTTTCTGTAATTGTGTTTGGCTTTATTAAAAATGCCAGAGCATTTCTAAAAATCTTGCAATTGCTCATGAGCACTGTTGGAAATATATCCTACAGTAAACATTTCAGTTTGGGATTATTTGAGCATTTAAAATATTAATTAGAAATTAAATGCCCAAATGCAAATATCATATGATTTAATTCAAAAATCCAGAAGGGCCTATAAACATATTCATCATCTTTGGAAGAGGTTTTCACCTTTAACAGAAATCATGAACATTTCCAAAAGGCATTCTGGGTCATTGAAAATATTTTTATTGAACCTAGTTGAATTTCATTTGGTGCTAGGGTTTCAACAATCCCCATTTCAACTTTCAAATAAATTAGACATGATGCAAGCAAAGTCAAGGAAGGGCTGATCTGGGGCTGTGACAATCGACAGCCGTATCTTCAGTGTTATCGCCGTTAATGCGGCGCTTGTTCTTGTTGCGACGCGACCTGCCATTGTTGTCCTTGGTATCCGAACTATCAGGGTGTTTGGCCAAGTTGTTGCTTCTAGCTAGCCAGCTGTCCTCTCCCGCAGAAAAGCGGGTCATGAGTGTTGTGAGGGCTGCCATGGATTTCAGATTTTCCTGTCCTAGGTGCCGGGTAAGCCACTCGTCACGGATGTTATGTTTGAAGGCCGCAAGGGCCTCTGCATCCAGACAGTCAACGATTTGATTTTTCTTTGTGAGGAACCGTGTCCAGAATTGTCTGGCCGATTCTTCTGGCTGCTGAATTATGTGGCTAAGGTCATCGGCGTCTGGTGGTCGCACATATGTGCCCTGGAAGTTATCAAGGAATGCGGCTTCCAGGTCCTCCCAACAACCAATTGATTCTGCTGGCAAGCTGTTGAGGCAATGCCGAGCTGGTCCTTTAAGCTTGAGTGGAAGGTATTTGATGGCATGTAGATCATCACCGCAGGCCATGTGGATATGGAGGAGATAGTCCTCGATCCAGACCGCAGGATCTGTAGTACCATCGTATGATTCGATGTTTACGGGTTTGAAGCCCTCGGGGATTTGATGATCCATTACTTCGTCTGTGAAGCATAGTGGGTGTACGGCGCCTCTGTATTGGGCTATATCGCGACGTAGCTCATATGAGCTTTGTTCATCGTGGTTCGCCCGCCGGTTTGCTGTATCCGGCGCGACGGTAATCATCCCGCGTCGTTGGGCGCCCACGCGATCCGTAGATCGATCTTGTATGTTTTGCCTTATCCTCCAATATATCTTGCAAGTCCGGCGCGTTTTCCCGTGCCTTGGTACTTTTTGAGCGGCGTCGGGGTGTGGCTTGAGCGGAGGGCCGAGAGGCTTCTCTGTCGCGGCCACGGGGTGATCTGCCATGTCGTCTTGTTGGTGACTTGGGTGCTTCCTCCTCTAGTCGAGGCAACGGCCTGCGTTTGGGGTAGCTTTTGGAGGGCGTTCGAGTTCATACTCTTGGCTGCAAGGACTTGAGTCCATCATCAGCCTAGCAGGTCTTGATCAGCTCTAAGCTGTTGCTGCTTTTCTTGAGGCTGTTTGCCGTGGCTATAAGCCTGCGTTTGAAACGCTCCTGTTCGGCGGGATCCTCGAGCACGACAAATTAAATCGTCGTCGAGGCTTGCCTCATCTTTGGAGGGAGGCGCATGATTATTGTCCTCGACCTCTCTTTACGCAGACCTTGTCGTGCGGACTTGCTTCTCCCTCCTCCTGCGCCGAGTCCTGCTGGAGGGGTTCTCTTCGACCTTGTCCGGTGTTATTATCCCGTGCGGAATCACCGTTTTTATTGTGGCGGGATTTAGAGCGGCGCCACGACGTCGGCGCTTGGCTGTTTCTTGGAGGGTCATCCTCCGTTGTTCCATCGCCGTTCCCATCTTTTGGGATGTCCACCATGTATATGTCATATGACGAGGTGGCCTTCCGGTGCCTATGGCGCTGGGTCTTGGTCGTTTCCGGCGTCGTCGTCCATATCGTCGACGTCTTCGGAGTCGAAGTCGAGCATGTCGGTTAAATCATCGACAGTGGCTACAAAGTGGGTGGTGGGTGGGCGTTGAATTTAGTCGTCCATATCCCAACCTTCCTGACCATAGTCCGGCCAGGGCTCTCCGGATAAAGAGAGAGACTTCAGTGAATTCAGGATGTCGCCAAAGGGCGAGTGCTGAAAGATGTCCGCGGCCGTGAACTCCATGACCGGCGCCCAATCGGATTCGGACAGGGGCGCAGAGGGTTCGGAGTCCGGAGAGGAGTCCGACACCCTGGAGTCGAGGTCTTCGCAAAGGACAGGGATGGAGTTCGGCTCAATCGCCATAGAGATTGTAGCCCCCGAGGCAGTGTCCAACCACTCGTCCTCGATCGGGGAATCCGGCTCCGGATTAAGGGTCGGAGCGGATACTGGTGCGGCCTCCAGGGCACTGTTCGGCTGCAGAGCTAGATCATGCCCATCGAGACAGTGCGGCACGCTTGGCTGCGGCTCGAATCCGTCGAAGATCAAGTCTCCGTGGATATCGACCGTATAGTTCAAACTTCCAAATCTGACCTGATGGCCAGGGGCGTAGCTTTCGATCTGCTCCAGATGGCCAAGCGAATTGGTCCGCAGTGCAAAGCCGCCGAATACGAAGATCTATCCGGGGAGAAAAGTCTCACCCTGGACCGCGTCGTTGTTGATGATCGAAGGAGCCATCGGGCCTATCGGTGACGACACAGAGGAACTCTCAATGGAAGCACCAATGTCGGTGTCAAAACCGGCGGATCTCGGGTAGGGGGTCCCGAATCGTATGCGTCTAGGCGGATGGTAACAGGAGACAAGGGACATGATGTTTTTACCCAGGTTCGGGCCCTCTCGATGGAGGTAAAACCCTACTCCTGCTTGATTAATATTGATGATATGGGTAGTACAAGAGTAGATCTACCACGAGATCAAGGAGGCTAAACCCTAGAAGCTAGCCTATGGTATGATTGTTGTTCGTCCTATGGACTAAAACCCTCCGGTTTATATAGACACCGGATAGGTTAGGGTTACACAGTCGGTTACAATGGTAGGAGATCTACATATCCGTATCGCCAAGCTTGCCTTCCACACCAAGGAAAGTCCCATCCGGACACGGGACGAAGTCTTCAATCTTGTATCTTCATAGTCTTGGAGTCCGGCCGTGATGATAGTCCGGCTATCCGGACACCCCGTAGTACGGGACTCCCTCAGCAGCCCATTTGCTAATTCTTAAGTAATTTATTACATCCCATTTTCTGCCCAGGACCACGGTCAAAAAGTTCAACCTTATTTTGCATATTTCGGTGGAGTCCGAACTGTTGTAATCCCGAAATGATAAACATTTTTTAAGAACTTATTGATTTGCCAAAAACCGCTTTTGTTTTTGTGAGCAAATAAGACGTGGGACAATTGAGTTGGTTTAAGGAAAACCAGTGGTAAAAAATCAGCACGGGTGGGAAAAAACAACAAAAATAAGGATGTAAATATGAAAAGGGAATTTCATGTGTTTTCAATATAATGATACGTGTATATGAACTAGTAAAACTATAGGTAGAGATCAGAAAACGGATGTAGGACATGCGTTTCAAGAGGAAAATAGAACCGGGCTGTGTGTTTGATTCAGTAAAAAAAACTGCCTGCGGATGTTATAAGACAAAATATAACTAGCGCTTGCGGGCCAGAGGCCGATGAGATACCGCTGGATCTTTGTGCCCGTTGTCATCATGGGCTGGGCCTGTTAAAAACAAAACCAACCACAGGCGATCTGCAGCCCAGTTGAAACTTGCTCGACCTGAAAAAACAATATACGTGCTCAATAAACGAGAGAATTCTGCAAGTACAGACTGATAACTAGGATGCATCACGGATTTATTTTATCGTGATAATAAGTGCATGCACTTGTTTTGAAAAAATTGGAGAACTGGGAATTCAAACGACGGGTGCTTATGCTACCCATCAAATAAAAATCAGGTGCCTGAAAATTCGTTTCGTAACAAATGATTCAGCTTTATATCCACGCCGACCCTCGGCATGATGGTTGGAAGCAAATGCAAGTTCATACCAAAAGATCGTTAACAACAATACCAACTTGCGGACGACAAGGTAGTACAACTACCAATACCTAACTAACTTATAATATTTTTACTACTGGCCCTAGTGTTCGTCTGGTAGAAAATCTTGAAGAGGACCAGTTCCCGCTCCTTCTCTTGCTCCATGTCCCTGAGGTGGTACTGGTGCATCACCCAGTTGGTCCTCTGCTGGTCGAAGTTCTTGTTGGTGTGCAGCACCAGAACCTTTTTTGCTGCCCGTCTGCCGGCTGTTGACCATCACCGGCAAGGTATTGCCGGTCTTGTGCCACATCGCGTGCATGCCGCACTCTGACTGTATCTTGCGACGCGTCCACGTGCCCCTTTTGAACGCCCTGAAATTGCGCTAGAAGAATTGCTTCCTTAGGCCACTCAGTGTGATACCTGCAGTATTGTGGAATACAGGTTTTAGTGTACGTAGTTGGCATTTTCATAACATCTTTGGCATGTTGCAGTCACTTGTTTCACTTTTTATTAACTGTCAAATTGTAATTGCTTCACCAGGTCTGCGTCTAAAAAGAAAAATAGAGCTATAAACAAAGGAATATGTTTGTGCAAGTAGATGGCCGATCGGTGTCTTACCTTGAAGTTTCTTAGGTTGGGTGTAGCATATGCTGTGCTCGCTGTCGATGGTTGGTATGAACAAATCGATGAGAGACTGAAATCTCGCGCTGTCAGCACTCACTTTGGCCTCAAGGTGCTCGATCAGCTCCTGATCCGTGGGATCGAACTTGACGCCAGCCGGCAGCACCGGCCAATCCTTCTTCGACTTGCATCGGTAATTCTAGTTATATGGTACTCAATGTATGATCAATCGACTGTTTTAAGTGAACGATGAAAGATTTCGGCAGATAAGTGGTACTCCAAATCTGAAGTCTAGAATACCCGAACACGCCGCCGGGATTCTTGTGTCACCTCACGCGCAGCGTGTTGTCACGTCAATTCAATGTGTGGACATGATGAATAATTTGACCGATGTATACTAGTACTGCTACTGTACTACTTACTAGTCGTATTTAGTGTCACAATTTATACATAGATTTAACTAACAAGTACGCACTTGAAGCCTAACTGATATATATATATATATATATATATATATATATATATATATATATATATATATATATATATATATATATATATAGGGAAAATGCATCCTACTACCGGGTGTAGTTACACCCATTTCCCATATACTACCATATGGTAGTATAGACTCTACTTTATTACTTTTAGTGTGCTCATATATTATATCTAAGATATTCCAGAGCGAATTATGTGAAAAAATTGCATGTGAGCCCATGTTTTTATAATATTTGTGAAATACGTACATATTTGTACGTAAAAAGGAGTATGCTCAAAATATACTACATACTACATTAAAAAATAGTATATATACTACGTAAACATTCTTACATACTACATACTACGCGTACATACTCTCCGATATATATATATATATTTATATATATATATATATATATATATATATATATATATATATTGCATCTCCATCATCATTATCAGTACATCCTACGCAGGTGAGTTAGGATGCACTTGATCCCAGGAAGGTATCTATCCTTCAAACCAGAGGAGTGCTTCAAACTAACAACAGTACATAATATCCAACAAAAGAGGGTCGTGCTACAACAGCAGAATACATGGCTCAATCTAGATATCAACACGAATCAAGTTGTGCATATTTGCTGTTGGCATGAACCACATCGCCGCATGTCGGGTTTGCAAAAGCCATCCATCGCATGGAAGCTTGATGCCTTTCACACACTGAAGATTACCTGGCAACACGCTGTGTCGACGAATCTATGGATATGGTGATTCATGAAACCGATGGTATGATGTGTAAACATAGCCCCCCTCGTGAATGGAAGTTGCATAGCACAGTAATCATCGCCGGTGATATGATCGATGATTGGTTGGATGATCGGATAATTGAGCCCGAGGAACAAGGAGTGGTTGCCGAGGCTGTAAACCCGCCCCCAGTCGAATACGCCTGGCCCAATGGAGCTGGGATCTTTCTCGAACACGAAGCAGCCATAGCCATCAATGTCACGAACGCCCCACGCATTGTACTGCATGTGGTTTGATGTAATGGTTTGGTCAATTTGGTACGTGCGAATGAGCATCAAATGACCACCGTCAGCTGAACAAGCGATAAACCACCACCCATCGGCTGGTATGATTCCAGGTCCTGGAATCATGAAGGCCAGCGCATTTGCGTCTGCTGCAACAATTCAAATTGGAGACCAAAAGGACAAAAATAAACAATCATGTTCAGAGTATGTGTGGAATTAAGATTATTATAACAGTGACACATATCATAGACAGAGAATTGCAATGTCGTGGTCATAATAGTACCCCAGGTTAAAAAATAAGCCAATGGCTTTCATATTCTAGCAACATGTCATGGTTCAAACATCATGTAACAATGAGAGGAAAACAACTATGACAACGCCTACTCATATTCTACCATAGCACTTATTACTACTGTTCTCATATCAACTCTAAGCAATAACATGCGTTGTTATAAAAATCTTGTAAACGAGTAACATATAGCAATCATGATGTTATGCTCATAATATGTATTCTAACAATCATTAGATGCCAATTGTTCTCATATCAACTCTAACAATAACATGTGTGGTCATAAAAATCTAGGAAATGAGAGGAACACATAGCAATGATGTGGTTATAGACATGCTATGAATTCTAAATTTGTAACAAATGAACATGCAGTCGTATTGATAAGGTAAAGATGAGATGAGATAGAACAATTACACGACGATAGATTCCACCAGTATAGGCAGCTAATTTGTGCGTCGACCGCGTAAACGATGCCATTGTGCACTATAGCATCAGACAGAAATGTTGCCTCAACAGGATTGATGATGAGCCATAACCATGTATGGCGACCGGATTCCAGATAGACTAATCCCATGTTGAACAAGGCAATGAGCTTGTAATCCATGTAGTCTTCTGATGGTGTGGGCACTTCGCAGATTACAAATTTCTGCAAACAGAGGTCGAGCCAAAAGCTTGACACGTCTCGTGCGTAGTAGGCAGGAGTGTCCGGCGGGCCGCGAGGCTCGATGGCGGCGGTATCCAACGATGGAAGGGTGATCTCTCGCTGGGTGTAGATATCCACGAGACGCCATGGACTACCGGTGTGGTGGATGAGGACGATCCAGTTGGCCTTCATGCCCACGCAGTAGTGGCCGCGCATGAAGGACAGGTGGACGGGTAGTGGTAGCATGTCGAGGGGCACCACGGCAACCTCCGTAGGATCGTCAAGTCGGTGTCTGGGCCACCTGCGAGGATCGGGCATCAGCAAAGCGGTGTCTTGAAAAGAGCCGGCGGTTGCGAGCAGTAGACGGTACAAAGACACCGAGCATGCGGCCAGACGGATGGTGCTGAGTAGGTCCATACGACTACAGATCTGCTCCAAGAGAACATCGGGGAGGGAATTCCAATCGCGGCTCTGCGTGTCAGTCGGTTCTGCCATTGGGGTTTTCGGTGCCTGCGAGCCAGCGGGGAAGTGGATTGGTGAGGCGGCGTGAGAAGCTTCTCCTCGTGTGGCCGAGCATGTGAGCGGGGGATATGGTGCGCGAGCTACCAAGGAAGATGGTGCGGCGGCGAGCAAAGGAGCGGGGTAAATGGTGCGGCAGACGATGGGGAAGAGAGGAGGAAGAAGAAGAGAGGAGTAAGAAGAGTGGAAGACGGGGAAGAAAGTGCATTAAATCTCAATTCTACTAGTACTACTACCAGGATATACCGTCCTTCGGAGTGTAAATAGTTACACCGATGACATGTGGGTCTACCACAAGAGGGCCCATATGTCAGTTAATGGAGGACAGAGGTGCGTAGGCGTATTTGCGGAAGCGTGCTCTACTGGCAAACATGATGGCAGTACTGGGTAAGGCTGATTTAGTAACAACAACATGCTGGTTCAGCTTATTAATTACGTGTCCCATCTGCTGCAGCGTGTATTGTCACTTCACTGCGAAGACTAGTTGAATAGTTCTCTCTGACCGAGATGGGGAATAATGGATCATGAGGAATTCCTTTCTACAGTATCCCTATGCCTCTACGCTCACTTCACTCATTTTGCTCTGCACCTAGTCACTTGTTTAAATCTGTAGAAAGACAAATACTCTGTATTTGGGAACAGAGGGAGGCTTTTACTCCATACTATTTGGGAACAGAGGGAGTATCACCATATGGAGGGAACAGAGGAAGCTTGAAATATGAACATGTCAATGGCAGGGAGTAAGCCCCATGCATGCACGCATGCATGCAACATGCAACACTCACACGTACACATGGGCGCACGCAACACTCACGCACTCATGCGACACACATCACACGACGCAACACACACAGCTCACGCTCAAGTGCTCAACCTACTCCCTACGTCCGTGAAAGACTGTACATTTATAGATTTACACATTGACAAGGGCATAATTAACGCCCAAAAGTAGCAGACTTATGTGTGCATGCGACCATTGAGATAAGAAGATTAAATGAAGGCCGTTGCATGCTGTAATTAAGGATAGACATGTAGCCTATACCTACAACACAAGTTGTTGCATTAGTCCATCAATATCAATTTAGATTAAAGGCTAAATGCATTGGAAGTGTAGATATACATATGTACCACACTCTTTGTTTTGTAGCCGATGTACACTCTTTGTTGGAAGACCGAGGGAGGACACGTGCATGCACTCACATACGCACCCACGCACCCAGGGCGGTTCGCGCGCAAGGGTTGGACTCCTGTCGCGCCTGCGTAAAGTTTTGTTTAACTGATTTCTTTGCTCGCTTGGCCCGGCGGTGGGACCCAGAAACCAGGTGACAATTTAACCAGTCAACAAAGTGCCACGTCGACTATGTGGCCGGTCAGTAGGGTGCAATACGGTGCTCTACGATGAGCTAGTGATCGTATAATCGCCGCAAAACTATATATAGTGACCGTAAAGAGCGTATTGTTACATACGTTGACCGCCAGTGTATTTTTCTCGTTTCAAATTAAGCCATATTAATCGGAAAGGACGCAATATGGACTACTACTAGTACTAGTACTCCTTTGATGTGTCCCATCAACTCGCCGAACGAGGAGAAGCTTGCTTACTACGCCTCTCCCTCGCCCACGTTCGCGGTGGTTCGCAGGACGAGGAGAGGGTTTTGACTACAACACACTCTCCCTCTCCCTCCCTCTCCCTCTCCCTCGCCATCGCCCTCGCCCTCGCTGTGGACGTGCAGCAGTTCAATCGGTGTCAGATTGCCAGAAGCATATTGTACTGCAGTATCATCATTGTTGGACCTTCCGAAGAGGTGAAGAGCCAAGTGCAAGGTTCACACGAGTACGAACTGTTGAACCTCCTGAAGAGGCAAAGAGCCAAGCGCAAGGTTTTATAGGAGTTGTCGTCCTAGTAGGAGTGTACTATGACTATAGCGAACGATGCTACTGTATGATGCCGCCACATCACGTATATCCAAAGCTGTGCCACCTTTTTTTCTCAAAGAGCGTGTTGGAGCCCGTGCAACAACCACACAATTTTCACATACACATAACACATTTACTAGTAATAAATTCTAAAGGACAAATGCCAGTATGCCACACAAGTTCATCTCCAATTCATGTGATAAATTTTTGCACGACTAGTCTACATATATTCACAACGCTACCGTTCACAATTACCGTACTCCACTTACACGTTATAGATGGACTACATGCATGTCCTCCTCCAGGTTCCAGTCCCAGGTGTTTTTCATGGATGGCACGATCCATAGCGGTGGGCAACGGGAATCGTTGTCGCAGCTTTCTAGTCCGGTTCCACACGATGGAGACTCATCCAAGCTGAAGCGGCATAAATCAGGGATAGCGTGTCCCAGCATGTCCTTCATCTGGCGGTGCGCAATGAAGACACAACCCTTCTTCATGAATAGTAGGCCTTCCGTGTCGTGCACGGAAGGTGGCATCCGCTTCACAATGGGGTAGCTGTCCCCGATGAAAAGCGAGTACTCTCCAAGAGTGTTCCTCGGCACCCACGTAGCATCACGGGGTTCGAACTCGGCGCCGTTCATCTGGTACATGCGGCATCCCAGATCTGGACATATGGTGACGTACATAGTAAAGGTCCATGCATAATAATGTTGTGCTCAAATATGGCGGTCGATGTCTTGTGCAGCAAATAGTACTACTCCGGTATAGAGGAAGTAAAATAACCGGCTTAGTATATATAGCCACTCTTGGCTACATGGATGAGATAGTAAGACATGGAAAAACAAAAATGGTGGCAGCTAGTGGGTTCAAGTCTTCAAGGGCCTAGCTAGCTATAGCGTCCTCCAAGGTAAAAAGTACTCCTACTAGTACTACTAAGTATACTACTAGTACAACAATGAAAGAGAAGGCGAGAGGGTTAAAAAAATGGAATACCTGGGTAGATGGTGACGGTCCGATCGTGGTACATTGTGTGACCATGTTGCACATCAGTGGTACCATGGGTAACGACTGCTAAGATAATTGATCCCAATATGCCAAAGTCAGCTACAAGGTTCCAGGTTAGACCGAATCGCGGATGCAAATGCACATCCAGGATCGGCGATCTTATTTTGATCGGGGGATGACTGGTCCCTGCAAAATAATGGAGTACCGTTAGGGATGCAAATGATGGTTTGTGCATTCCGTTTGTAATCTCCCGTACCGTAGCATGGCAACCAGATGAAACAAGTCCCTTGGCTTGTCACTGCGAAGAAGCGGCCTAGATGGCGCACGGCGTCTTCGAACGTGTAGGGGTACAAATCTGCCGTCGCCAACATGCGCCAGCCTCTGTCGTTACTGCGTCTTGCATTGATGGCAATCCTTATGTCGAACACCGCGATGAGATAGTAATCGTCGTAGCCACGTCGCTTTGTCGGCGGGTCCGCAATTGCTATCTTCTTCAATATCATGTAGGCATCATCATACGTATTCAAGCCCAGCCAGTCCGGAAGGCCGATCCCAATGGTGGAGAAGGGGTCTACCGAACGGGCAGCACGCCTTATTGTGGATGTTGTGCAAAATGATGGTGGTATCCGGCCGGAGGTATGCAAGCTAAGCTTTGTTGGCACCGACACAGACCTATATATAAGACGGTGGGCAGCGGAGAAATTATGGGATGGAAATGGAATAACTAAGTACTACATGATCAAACTCCATTACTGACCTGCTCATCAGAAAAAATCCGACTACCTCTCAACATCGGCAACTCTAGCGGAGTCAACATGCAACCATGGCCAGGGAGCGGTGGACTGTTCGAAGGATTGTCCCATAGAAGAACCTTCTCCTCGAGGACACATGGAAGACCAACAAGCATGGCCTTTTCCCAAGCCTGTTTAAGCAACGTCTTGAAAAAGTTGGTGCAGGAAGCACCGAGTCTTGCGGCGGTGAGGACGTCGGAGCGGCGTGCGATTTCTCCCAGAGGATCGTCGTCCAAGGTCTCCCAGCCCCGACGAGGAGGAGAACCGCCTGGCGAATCCATGGGAGCAGCGACGAACTGCCTTCTCTTCGGGGGGAGGGGAACTGGCGAGGAGGAGATAAGAGCGTAGTAACCGCAGGGCCTCGTCCCTTCCAACTGTAGATCGTTCCTTAGCGAAGGGGTGAGGCTATTATTTACTACTAGTACTAGCATTATGGAATGTTATGGGATTGCATTATACTGTAAATAATAGCACTACTAAGAAATTTTTGGCACTAGGTAGTAGTTTTTGGCATGGACTAAGAAATTTTGGGTATGTTTTGCCATTTTTTGTACACGCCAACTAGTGTCAAAAAACGTCTTACATTATGTGATGGAGGAGTACGTACTCGTACTGTAGCAGTACCAGTACTACTTTTCTCAACTAGTAGTGCGATGTACTGTACTTCTAGTCTAGTCTAGTATAGTGCACCAGTTTTGAACTCTTGAATCTCAGGGCCAAGGAGCTACAGTTGGAAGTGGAGGGTACTACTGTTCTCTAGAACCATCGCTGTACTATCAATGCAGGGGAAGTACACTTGCGTAGTGGCCTAGTGGGTACTCTCGGTGCTATATTCAGACGCTCCACTCACGTAGGATTAGCTGGCCTACTCAGCCGCTCCTCTCACGCATACACTAGCATCCTATTTATCAGCGACGGTAGAACATTTGAGTTATTTGATACAGCGAGACTAGGCTTTTCGCTTCCATTTGTGGAGGTGTAATGGATCTCGTCGAACTTTGTTAGTACTAGTTCCTTCTTTATGAATGAGATGAAGCAAAGCTTTTGCCTCCGTTTAAAAAAACACGCCAAGAGGAATTTCTTTTATACTAGAGCCGATAATGGAATGAAGTCCTTGCATGCAATGCCACAAGCTACAGAGTAGTAGTAGACCACTTTAGTAGTAGACCACTTTACATACGGAGCCATATTGCACAGTTCCCAATGCCCCGCCAGGCTTTTCTGGCTCCTCGGGCTTACTCCCTCCTTTCTGGTTTATAGGGCTCAATTCAAAAATCTCACCAACCAAGGTAGATGGTGAGTGGTGGAATATTTTTTGTAGTTTGCAAAAGCACCTAATTAACACTCTTGTTTTCCTCAAAAATTATGTTTATCAATGCATTAATTGCAATGCATGCATGCATAAAGTATATGCATTGGTCAATTTTCTCTTAATACTTGCATGCAATGATTTAATGCACCTTGGAATCTGAACATGTGATGGGGAACAACCAAATTGAGCCTTATAAAATGGAAAAACTAAAATTTTGAGATAAGCCCTATAAACCGGAAAGGAGGGAGTAATTGGGAGGCGCTAGTTTAAATATGCTACTAGCTGATGAGGAAGCTGCAAGCGAGGTGCGGCTAGGGCGAGCACGCGAGCCACGGGATGCTGGGAAGGAAAACCCGTTCACGTGGCTAGGCTGTCCAGTGCACCCAGATTGTGGGGCCGCACATCCTTCGACTTGAAAACTCAAACTACCCGTGTAAAATATGGCTCGCAGCGAAGTGTAGTAGTACTATTTTTCAAAAAAGGCCGTATGCTCGGCCGGGATCGAACCCACAAAACGAGGTATACACTCCCGCGACCACTAGTAGTACTCGTTGGAGTACAACGCAACCTAGAATAGCCTTTTGTCGCTAGTAGTACGTACATTTCCTTACAAGAAACCCCTAATAATGCAAGAAACCACTAAAATGCCAAGAAACTACTACCACTTTCATACGTGGCAGACTTAAGATAAGACTACCTTATCAACCATTGTACATGCTCTTACCAACAAAAATCCTCGAGTGACCTCCTACCTCTGGTCCGTCCACCTAGTCATCCTCGGCCATGGGACGCCGCTACCGCCGCCGGCAGAAGGCGAGGTCAAAACCGCCGGCGGTGTGGAGCCCATGTTGCGGCAGCCCGGATGCCAGCTCCGTCCGGCGCTCGCGACCGCTAGCTAGCCAACATAGCTCCGTCCAGCTGCTTGTCTGCAAGGTTTGCTAGCTAGATTGGCACGACAGCGCGACGACTTGCTCGTGCGCGCCGCGCTCAGGCAAGCCATCTGGCTCGAGCGAAGGCCAACGCAGTGGCTTGCTCGCTCGTGAGTCACGCTCGGGCCAGCCTGCCAACCCGTGCGGAGGCCAGCGTGGCGTCCGGCCCGTCCGGCGGAGCGGCGGCCAACTCGCTCATCACCGGCGCCACCGACGAACACGCATCAGTACTGTTTGAAGTAATGTTCAGGAAAAATAATGATTTGAGGAGGAATAACAGGATAGAAGGTCATATGTGGGTCCCTCGTGTCAACGGTCAAACAAAATGTGTTGGTTTAAGCTGCCTCGTCAGCACGGACGTGTGGGCCAACCCTATCATAAATGGGTTTAAACGAACCTAATCGGTAGGAGTACTAGGTAGTAGTTTTTGGCGTGGATTAAGAAATTTTGGGTATGTTTTTGCTTTGTTTTGTACAATAGATTCTTCCTAGGGCTGGTTGAAAGTGGTAGTTTTTTGTTAAATACTCTACATATTGTAAGTAGGAGTGAAAGTTAAGCTTTGGAAGCCAATAAGCAAGGCTAGTTACATAGTGCATGTGTACATGATTGAAAGTAAATATCAACCATGAGGTGACTAATATCTTGATGGAAAACTCAAAACTATGGAATACTAGAAAAAAATGCATGGTTGGAAATACTAGCAATGTTCATGTCCGTTGCAACGAATCATAATTAGAATAATACTTATTCACAAACTTGGTACGAAACACTCTAATTTTGATATACATATGTTTCAATTAGAATATATTTCTTGGGCTGCTTTGGTGAGGTCAGGGAGGGATGTGGTTGGTTTTAAGATACTAATTATGGGTTTTTACGCAAATTGGTAGACAAGTGGGATGTTGGTGAGAAAAGGCAACAACTTACCTCACAATCATTAGATGTAGATCTAATGGTCGAAGCTTGACGGATGGCGGACACACCGCATCACCAACTTAGTCTTGTGTAGGAGTACTAGCAAGATCCGTGCATTGCACGGAACATCAAGATGCATTTTTTATAAAACACTTGTTGTGATTGACCCTTGCGGGAGTAATCCCATGTGTAAAAACTAATGATATCTCGAGAAATATGAGATAAGGTGAAGAGGAGTGGGGTGTGGTGGTGGTTGGTGGTCGGAATGAGCGGAGGCATGGGGATTGACGACGCCGGCAGCCACTGTGCCAGTTTGTTCCAGAGGCTTCCTTTCTTAATTGCTCAACAATGAGGTTTGTTGGAGATAGGGATGAACGAGGGAAGGCCTTGTCTGCAAATGTGGAGAGGGTGCGGGTATCTTTTAGTTTAATTTCCATCCGTCGAGATATAGATCGGACGGTCTATATTGCAAGATGGCACACGTACCATCATCACCACCTCGGTTTTTATAAGAGAAGAAATATAAGTATGGAGATACAAGCGTATTATCGATACTTGCTTCCGTAAACTAGCATCTACCTTCTATTCAACGCCTCGGCATGTGGGGCCTTAGCACAATGACTTCTCATTTGTGTAAAACAAAGATTTTCCCGTCACCGACAAGGAGGGGGTGACGGCGGCGCGCTTTTTGGCTTGCTCTAGTCCTAGTAGTCATACTAGGTGGTCTAAGCACGTGTAGATTTATTCTTTTTCACGTCTTGTGTTCGCCGTACTGCCACGACTGTTGATGAATAGACGGTAAGTTATTCACGGGGAAACCCTTGATGAGCGTGTTTGCGAGAGAGAGAGACAGTGTGCGTGTGTGATATGTTAGAGACTGAGGCAATGATAACATATTCTTTGTGTCTATGTGTGTGGAGGATAGAGAGAGACATGTACATGGGGCTTTGTGTTGTGTAACATGGAGACACGTATACATAATTAGAGAGTGAGTGTGTGAGATACACATGCGGACATGGGGAGAGATGAGGATCCAGATAAATGGGTGTTTGTGCGTGTTTGTGTGTGTTTGTGCACGCGTTTGTGTGTGAGAGGGAGAGAGTGTACGTGGAATAGAGAGACCACCGATGATGTAAACCTAGTATAAGGGACGGGGAATGGTGTGACATGTGTAGTAGCGGGATAACACTGCGGGCTGGGGAGCAAACTATTTGGAAGAGACATCGAGTGTGTGTGTGGGAGAGGGGTGTGAGAGCAAGAGAAAGAGAGAGCTAGTGACGGAGAGAGAGAGAGAGGAAGAGAGGGGGCGAGAGGGGTCGTTTGTGTCCATAAATGGCGTATAGATAGGGAGACAATGTTGATGTTGTCCGAAATTGGCCTATGAATGGAGATGCAAGGGAAGCGAGTCATCGTGTGTGTGATAGGGACTTCATGAGAGATCTAGAATAGATGGTGTAGAGAACAATGTGCGAAATCGAGAATGATTATACATTAGGGAGCTATGCAAAGAGTCACGACATATATGTATGCAGGGAAGGAGCTGGGGCGGGTCCGCATGTGGGAGAGATAGAAAGAGGAGAGTGGTGCACAAGGAGACAAAGTGTGCTTGTTTGCAGTGGGGGTGGTGTGTGAGGTGAGTCGCGAGAACCACATAACTAGGGAGATAGACGTTTGGGGCGGCGTTTTGTGTGTATGGGAAATATACACTCTACATAGTGCGTGTGCTTGGGTAAGAGAGATAGCGGGAGACCTAGAGAGTGAGGGAAGGGATGTGTGCATGCCCGAGAGACAAAGTGTTAGAGACCTATGTTGGGGTCCGGACTTTACAAGAGAGAGGGGTGTTAATGTGCTCGTGTGTTGGTGTTTGGGGGAGAGAACAAGTTCTCTATGTGTGTGTGTGTGTGGTGGTGGTGGTGGGGGGGGGGGGTGACTTCAGATAAAGAGTGAGGTGTTTATATTTGAGGGACTTTTGGAATTTCATTTGAATTGGACCGTATGATGGTATTTGCTTGTAGTAGCTCAATGATCCATATTTGAATTGAATGGACAATCTAAGTTTCGAGTTGGAGACATTGATTTTCAAAACTTGCACATTTTTTGCGTGCAAAACAAACAAATTGTCGGCCATGATATCATAGTCGGCCGTACGAGAGCAGAATACTTATAATTTTAGGCGCCAAAAGCTTTCAAACTTCCGCTCACATCGAAATATCACGCTACCGAAAGTTTAGCCTGTGATATTCCTGTTTTACCTCTGCCACATGAACGGAAAAGGGCTGCTTTGGTAACTCCATTGTTTTCCCTCTTTGCCCCAACATTCTTCCCAGAGCCCCTCCTTCCCTCCCCGACACCCCAACCACGGCAAGCCGCCGAATCTAGTCCTCCGCCGTAGCGGTGGACCTCACACCCCGCCGGATCTACCTTCCGCACCTTGGAACCCCCAACTGCCAACTCACCACTTCACCGGAGCCGCTTCAGCGACTGGCTTGTCCGCCGCTCCAGATCTCCTTGACCGCCATCATGGTCCACCGCACCAGATCTGCTTAACCGACGCCCTCCACCACAGCGTAGGCCCTTCACTGAATCCCTCGTCCGCCCCTTCGTTGGCCCTTCATACAAGCCCTCGTCCGACGCAACAGATCCGCCTCACCGAAAGCACTATACAACGCGCCCGCCGAAGCCTTCGTCCACTGCACCGGACCCGCTCCACGGACACCATATTCCACTCCACCGACCCTGCTTTACCGACGCCGCAGCCTCATCAGGTTATTTCGATTTGTACTCCTTCGGTTTTTCTCTTTATCGTGCAACTGTTCACTTACCACAGATGAGCTTTCTTGTATGTCGACAGGCACCACAACCGTAGCACCGGAGCAGCTTCAGCGACGGCGACAGCCGGCCCAAACTCAACCGCAACACGAGCACCATCGACGATCCTTAGCTATCAAGTATGACAACGATACCCATACACCGCCGAGAATCAGGTACTATTATCCAACGGCCGGCGCCTACATTCACTTTCCTAGCATAAGCACCGCACCTTTGAATTTCTTCAGGGCATCATTCAATTTTTCATGAGACGCGTTATTCTGCTTGCACCTATAGGGCCATACTTGTGGCAGTGAACATGTTACATGTGTTAAATTACATACCAGTGCACATATAGTTAATATGCTTTAGTTTTGTTCTGATGCCACCTGTTGGTTCCACCAGACTGCTTAATGTTCTCTATACTTAATTACACATCAGCAAACTAGCATGTGGTTCCGCTGCTTTTTGTTCGTTTTACCCTACATTTTCTGATGCTAGCAATTACATCACTGCTCCAAGCCTCTGTTCATTACTTGTTTGTGTGTTCTTGATCTTCCCAAGTTGCATGACTAATTTGATGCTTCTATTAATTATGGAGCTGCCAACCCCATCAAGCAAAATATTTGTTCTTTTGGTGCTGGCACCTCGAACAAGCATAAAAATAGAGGGAAGCACATATATTGTCGTGTATGCACACACCCTTCTTTCATTCGTTTAGATGAACCATTGATGATCAATTCGGACCAGTGCATGAGATTAAAATTAATTTTACCTAAATAGATGGTGCAGAATAAACTACAACCACTAGATTTGCAACCACGGGATCTTGTGATATCTTCAAAGAACATTGCAACAGCAGCTAGGCTTCATGACAACATATGGTATGCCAGGTGTGTTTTAGTACATGTTAAATGTAATGCGAGTGGGCTGCTTTCTTGGCTTGTGCCCTCAACGTGTAATCCTACCGAATTAAAAATAGTTCGGTTATGCGCTTTCTTTGTATTGCTTGATTCGAATGCTTGTTTGTTGTTACGTTATACCTGAGTTGGCCAATATGTCAGCAGTGCCTGCTGTACTATCGTAAAGAAATGCATGCCTATTTCATTTGATTCCTTAACTTTTCCTTTCAACTTCATCACAAGACTGTCTTCGTAGTTTATATGAGGCCACACTGTTAAGTGCTTTCTCAGATTATTTCAACTGCTTAGATGCCTTGGCAACTTAAATATAGAGGTTGTACACTCCCTTTCAACTTTCATCTTACCATTTTAATTTCTTTTTGGTTGATGCTGCTTTGAACCATTTAAATATAGTTTGCCATGCTCGGCAATAATTCGTCCGTCGTTTACCATGTAAGCTTACTGCCTGGATCATACGATAACTATCTCTTACTTATGTCCAGCGGAAACCTTTCAGGATGCCGTTCACACGAGGACACAATGTACAACCCCGGAATCTACTTGTGGAAGCAGTGCGCCATCCATGTTACCAGATAGTAGCAGTTCAGAGGCAACACCGCCGGAAGCAGTCTGAGCACATATATTATAGTGCTTGAGGCTCTACTAGAGGCAGAAAGAGATGGTGTGGCTGCCATGAATGAGATAATCTTTATCTTGAGGCTGGAAATTACGGAATTAGCGGCACACATTATACAAGCAACCCAAGAATTGGAGGAAGTAAGAATGTTGCATTTGAAGACGGAGGAGGTCCTGCTGTTTCTGCTATCTGAAGCCCAAGGTAATCCCGGTTCTTGTTTAGATACCAGTTGAAAGTGTCATTAGATTATTATACTTGCATGTCGTGTCATGTCTCCGAATGGATTATGTTGCAAGACCCCCTATGTTGTCCAGAATTCCATGTTGTCCATGTGTTGTAATGATCCGAATTTTTTAGGTGAGATAATCCTCAGTACTTGTGTGATTGACATAAGGTGAACTGTTTTTCGTGTGAGCATATTGTATTGGATGAAATAACTGTTTGAATCAGAGTGTATCCAACCTACTGAATTTGAAGATCACGGCATTTCTAAATCATAATCATATATAAAGGTGGAATAAATCTTTGTTGTGGTTTTGAAGGAATAAATAACAAAAGGTATAATTATCTGTGGATATTCGTAATCGAATACAAACTAGATTTGAATTTAGTTTGCCAGGTCCCAGGGCAAACGTGAATGCTAATTCTCCCAAGTTTTGAACGAAGCGGCTAAACACCCACTATAATTTGTGGGATGCCTGAAGCAAGTGTTTGCGAGATGGAAATTATCTGTCTACCCCTGACACTTGACATCCTTATCGACCGGATTTACACTGCTGTCGATAGGGGTAGACTAGTAACTTCAATCAGACGTGACACGACGGCCTCTGAGCCCATTCAGACACGGTGGGCGTAAGCGTGGTGACAAAACACATTTGATTCAAGCTCGTCCGAAAGACATGTGTCTCTTCCTCCATTTCCCCATTCATACACGGTGGGCGGCAAAACAAACTCTCCTCGTCCGAAATCGATGTAGGCTAATATTTTAAATATGTGCAGATGTGTAACTTCCATCAGACGTGACACAACCGCCCTACCTGTCAGCCCCGTTCATACATCGTGGGCGGCAAAACACCCTCTCCTCGCCCGAAATAGTTACCGGCAAATATTTGGGAGATGCGAGATTACCGTCCTATCCCCAACCGACGTGATGTCTGATATTTTAAACGGGGGATAAGTTCGTAAATTTCCCCCATTTCAGAGAAGCGCGATCCAAAGTTTGAGATCGCCCCCCTCCCCTCCATTTCCCCATTCATACACCGTCGGTGGCACGACAACCTCCGCACTGCGGCCAGCCTCCTCCGTCCGCCACCATATCCTCCACCTTGCCGGAGCCGCTACCCCTAGCCCGTCGTCCACTGCAAGAGATGGACGTCTCTCATCCACGGCGCTGGACCAGGATCCTTTCATCGCCTCCTATCGCTTCATCGGCGCCGTCGTCCACCTTGCCGTTGCTGCTCCTACGACCGCCTCGTCCACGGCAACATGATATATCCCCTGACCCAGCCGTCTGCCGTCTAAAGTCTTCTTCCCCGCCGCTGACAGCCATCGCACCCGCAACACCCTCAACGTATCAGCATAGGCCTACACGGCATCGCAAGAGAGGTGGTACTATTCCATATGTGCTTAAGTTATTGATCTCACCCGAAAAATAGATCGTAAATTGTTTACTATACTTTTCTTGTCCGTACCAAATCGTAGTGGCTAGTTGAAAGCAAACATTGGTTGCGAAGTAGCTTTGTCCGGTTTGCACCTTCAGACCCGCCGTGGCACGGTCACTATACTTGTAAAGCTTATGGTTTCCCCTTTATATTCACTACCATCATCGTAGGTGCTTCGTGTCGTGCTAGCACTGCTCCTCAAGACCTCAACCCAAAGCTTACGTGTTCAAATACGAATCTGATATGATGCTCATATAACTAAAACAGAGAACGTTTAATTGGTCACCTAATATTCCTATATTCATTTCGAAAAGCATGTGCGCCACCCACTGGTCCAGCTAGTTCTACTTTCCTGATTTTTCTCTTGATGCTTAGGGTTTTCCCCTTTTATCTACTCTACTATGATCTCCGTAGGTGCTTTCTGTCGTACTAGCATTACTCCACCCTTCAAGCTAAACAACACAACACTCGGAATTCGAAAGCTTAGTTGTTCAAATATGATTGTGATATGATACTGATATTAGTTAACCGACACATTTAATTGGTTAGCTAAAGGTCCCACTTGAGTTTCCAAATGCAAGTCGCGACATATAGATAGACAGCATAATTGCATTTCTTTGTCACTTGTTGACCGTACTTTCTTGTCCATACCAAATATTAGTTGTTATTTTAAAGCAAACATCGGTTGCTAACTACCCTTTGAGCGGTTTGCAGCTTCAGATCTGCCATCCCACTGCCACGGTCAACACTGTACTGATCATGCTTATGTTTTCCCCATTTTATGATGACCACAATCAGCCTACGTGGTTCGTGTCGTAATAGCACTGCTCCACCCATCAAGCTAAACAAGCTTAGTTGTACAAATTCATATCTGATATTATTGCTGATATTAGTAAAACTGAGAGATGTTTAATTGGTTAGCTAAATGTTCCTACTTTAGTTTCGAAATGCATGTGAGCCACATATGGAGAGACCGAAAGAATAGTATTTCTCTATGCGCTCTGGTTCATCATGGGTGTCCAACCGACATTGTATTGAAACACTTGTAATATCTTCAATCTGCTTGCTCTTCCGCTCTTCTTTAAGATGATACTCTTCTCTTGCGGTCGATTTGGTCAGTCGAGTTGTTCTCCTTAGTATATTTTGAATCTGTCAGTCGGTCGACTTGTTCTTCTTTACTATATGTTGAAGCTATCATCTGCGAAGTGTCATCACTTCTGGAGCTCTCATATTTTGAGTAGTTGGCCACATTATATTAATGCACACAACAAATTACAGCATGCATGGCATCTTTTAAAAGAATTGCAGAGATAACACAAAGTGGTTTACAGGGAGGCAGTGTTGGATTAGAATCACTTCTGCATTACAAAGAAAATCTCACTTGTTTTTATGTTTTCATGCATGTCAGATATTGAACATTATCAAAATGAATATGAGAATGGGCGCACGAAAGGAATATTGCAGACCGATCCACTGGCTAACAAACTTGGCATGGTGGAGGATGGACTATCTTATTCACCCATCAAGGTGCTTGCTCTAACTTTGCAAAGTTGTATTGGTCGCACATATTTTGCATCTGACCTCTTGCATTTCTTCTACTTTGTTACACCATCTGCTTAGTTTAAGCATCATATATGAGTATATGCCATAACTATCCATTTTTTGTACCTATTCCATGTGTCGTCACACTATGTTTTTCCAGTCAAATGTTGTTCTTTCGTGATAGATGTCCAAAAGGAAGAGGGCGAGTGCAGATCCTCAAGGAGTACAAACTAGGTATTTGGAAAAGGTAGTGGTACCTGTTAAATCAGATAGATCAGCAGTCACAACAAACACAGGCCCAACTATACCACACTTTACCCCTACTCCAGTGGCCAAACCCCTATTAGAACTGCTGGGAGCCCAGCGTCAGGTACTGTCTATGATATCAATTCAAAATTTGAACTCCTAAATTTCTGCTTGTGCCTTACCTTCTCTCTTGTATGAAAACTAATTTCAGATGAATCTCCTTGCTCAAAGGATCATACGATCTCAAAACAATAATGGGCTCTGCATTGCTCTTGTCAGTGCCTCTCTCCCTTTTGCCTTGTAACGCTGTACTTAATTAATTGCTATTTGATTATGTATCATCAGTCTGCACCTGAGCTTCATTATCCTCTGTTTCTTCCAATATTATTTGATCTATATTTACTCTTTGCGAAATGTAGAATAATGGCAACGCTTATAAAGAATTTCTTTGGGGAATTTATTGAATTATCCTTCCATCAATGTAACATCCCAATTTTCAATTTGGATGTTTATTAATAGATCATTCATATGCATCCATGATTTATGCATTTTGCCCTTCATTTCTTTTATTTGAATTTTGATCCATGGAACTTTATGCAATTCAAGGACCAAAAGAGAGAATTGGAAGTTTCTTTAAATCCAATTTTGAAAATTCTTTTAATACAAAATTTTGAGATTGGATCAAATTTGGTTTCACTAAATTCATTTCCATTATTTCAAAAATAAAATAAAGAGAGAAGATAAAAAGACTTCTTAAAAAACAGAAAAGAAATATTGGAAATTGAATTTGAAGTCTAAATATATTTGTTGGGTTTTACTTGCACTTTATTTATTTAGTTTATCAAAAAGTTTATTTCTGAAAACTTGCATTTTAGGCCGGGTAAATGTTCACAAGGTCATATATAAGACCATATAATTATGTGGAATTTTCTGGGATTTTTAGGCTAATTTATTTGTATTTATCGGTGTTTCATTGCTTCTGTAAATAAACGTTTTAAAAAAACTGCAGCCCACTAGGCCCAGCCTCTCCACAACCCAACTCGGTCATCTTCCCCCTCCATGCACGTACACTTATAGAACTTAGAGTGTCTCAAAAAAAAACGTACAGAACTTAGAAACGCCATGGCCGCTCAACCTTCTGCTTCTTACTCCATCAATTCTAGTCACCGTTTCATCTTGCAATAAACACGAAAGTTACTACCCATCCTTCCACGAGTCCATTCAGACCATTTATCTCGCGCATAATTGCCATAATCTTCCATTAGAAACCGATGTACTGAACGTTAGCATGCGACGCCCGACCTCCCTCTCCCGTCCTTCCCTGACCCCTATAAAACCCTCTGCGCATTCCCCTCTCAACCCTCGTCCGAAGCCCTCTCCTTCTGGAGATTTTCCCCTCCCTAACCTCGCCAATTGCTCGCTGGAGTTCGTGAATTCCGGCGGCTTCTCCACCACGCCAGAGGCGACACCGACCTATGTGTTGTTCCACGGATCCGCCTCATCGTCCTCTACACCGTCCGCACACATCCTTCGCCGAAGCACACCGGATCCACCATCTTCCTCATCTCCGGCGACAAGTCCGGTGAACACCCAGGCCAAAATTTTCTCTTTTTCCAGTATATTTTTCAATCTCAGATTCTATACCAATTCTAGTTCCATGTATATCTTTTAGTCTATAGATCCGATTTAGTTGATTATTTTTCCTACTAGTTCATAGAAATCCCCTCTATCCAGAGAACCAAACGAAAAATATTTTTGAAAATTTTAAAATTTGAATTCAAACAGATCTGTATTCAAACTTTGTTAGGCCGTAACTCGAGTTTCGTAACTCCGTTTTAGGTGATTCTTTTTGCAAATCGAAGCTTGTAACATGTATTTTCTGTTAAAACCAAAACCATTTATTTTTGTTGCAGTAAAAAAATTTCGTTCTGTACAGAAACTTTATTTGGATGTTTTGGAGTTTTTCGAAGTCTTTCATTTGTTTTCTTTTTGGATCTTTGCTTGTATGCTTATGTATGTTATTGCTTGCTTACGCTAGATATCCCGGAGTGCGGGGCTTTCTACTACGAATCTTTAGGGTTCAACGATAGTCAGCAAGGCAAGTTCATACTTTGATCATAATTTTCAATACCCACTTTTTACTATGCATTAGTTTCACCCTCAAAGATTGCATGCATAGGATTGGGAACATGTGGTTATGCTATGTAGTTCATGTGGTAGGAACCTACGACCTTTGATCACCCTGGGAATTTTTGTTATGTCATATATTGCTTAGCCATGCTCGTGAGGCGGAATTGGTTTGAGTGATCCATGCAAGTTGCGAGAGATAATAATTTTGGGACAACATAAGGTGGCAACTTTAATACACATCTGAGTGGATTGTTTGGGGCACCTGGAGTAACCAGTGCTTGCTTAAGGGGAATCCCGGAGTACCCGTGTGGTTACCCTAGGTCCGCCACCCAGGCTCAAAGGGATCATATGATATTTCATGCCTAGAAACTTCTGTGTGCAGCCACAAGCCATTATGGGCTCTGGCATAGTTGAGTAAGTTGTGTGACCTCTTTCCGTGGTAGACTAGGTGATGTAGGGGAAAGTAGGTGTACCGGTCTACCCAGGGTTAAGGGCAAACGCACGAAGGCTATGTCTCGATCTTCCGATCATGGAGGTGGTCGAGTCTTGTGGGGAAAAGTGCGCAAACCTCTGCAGAGTGTACAAACTAATCATGATTAGCCGTGTCCCCGGTTATGGACAACTTGAGTATCTAGAAGTGAATTATTGGTGTATCTCATCACTCTTTTTAATCAAATTATTGGGTTACTAATAACTTCAGAATTTTGGGATTGAGTTGGAGGAACCTTCTCAATAATGGCATTTTAATTTAGTAGTTAATAAAAATTTATTTCTTTGTTGTAGGGTAAAATTGGCTTTATGCAAAAAATTAACTTAGAGCCTCCACCAGCTAAATTTGCATATAGAGATAGTCTTTTCATTTATTATTATTCTATGGTGTGAAATTGCCAGCATATTCCATGTGCTGACCTACACGGCTGCAACGTCTCATGTTGCAGACTTTTAAACGAGGATTAAAGGCGCGATAGGTCGTTGTTCGCACTCGGTTTGCCGTGGAGTTGGATGGACTCATTTACCTTGATGCTTCCGTAGTTATTTTGTTTTAGATGGCCTTTGGCCATATTATTGTAACAAGTACTCTTTTGAGGATCTCGATGTAATAAAGTGTGTGATTGAACTCTGTTATAATTCCTCGAGTACTGTGTGTGTCTGCATACCGATCGAGGGATGACACACAAGCACAGAGACTTTGATCCATTTGGGTCGGGTCGCTACAAGATGGTATCAGAGCACACACTGACTGTAGGACGCGACCACTAGGAAATGGAAAGCCATAGGAAGAAAACTCTATTTTACGACTTCCTTCAATATCCGTTGGTCTATACTCATCTCTATTCATTTCTATCTCTTCTCCACTTCAATAAAATAGTTGTTGAGCCCCATCACCAAGTTGCTTAGCCCGAGGAGACCATGACCTATGGAGACATCATTGACGAAGAAGAAGAAGAAGCTAGAGTCGAGTTTGATTTGAGAAGATTTAGTTCAGAACACCACTACCAAGTTGAGTCCAATGAATGATTGCGGTAGTATGAAGAGATCATATCTCTTGTGGATATGACCTTACCTGTAGGTTTTTGCTTGTGTGGTGTGATCTGTGTGAATTACTTGATTTGAAGTTTTCTTGCTATCATAAGCATATGGGTAGTGATTTCTCTCATTAGGCCCTTATTCCATTCTAATTTCTCATCCACTCTAAACCTAATAGATGCCTCCAAGATGTGACCCGGAATTCCCACCGGAACTTACCCAGTTGATCCAGAACCAGAATGCCCTCATGCAGCTACTCATCCGTAATCGTAACCGTAACAACAACAACAACAACCCACCGCCACCACCCCGGTCGACAACCTTACCCGTTTCACGAGGTTGAATCCACCGGTGTTCTCTATCGGACGGAGCCGATCGTTGCAGGATGACCGGCCAAGATCGGAAGAGAGCTGACCACCGCAAGATGCCTTGACGCGAGAAGGTGCGCTTTGCCGCACATCAAGCTGGATGGACCAGCAGCCTCGTGGTGGGAGAATTACTCCACCACATTCCCCATAGCCAATGTGACTTGGGATCAGTTCCAGCAGGCGTTCCGTACCGCACATGTTTCAGCCGGAGCTATGAGTCTGAAGAAGCGTGAGTTCCGCAACTTACGCCAGGGAAATCGTTCTGTTGGTGATTATGTGGAGGAATTCAGCAAGTTATCCAGGTATGCTCCCGGAGACGTGGCCGATGATGCCGCTAAGCAGGAGAAATTTCTGGAGGGACTAAACGATGATCTGGGACTTGATTGTTGTGGCTACCTTTAACAATTATCAAGAGTTGGTCGACAAGGCTCTCATTCTGGAAGGCAAGCAGCAACAGGTGGAGAATCACAAGAGGAAGTACGGACAGGGAAAGTACAACTCTGGTGTTCAGCAGAAGCCTCGCTATACCCCGTACTCGGGAAATAATGGATCAGGATCCGGCAAGTATGGTGGACACACTCACCATAACCATGGAGGACATTCACATCATGGAGGGAATGGACACAACCATAATGGCCATAGGAATGGAAATGGGAATGGAGGAAACAGCAATCAACATCAGTCCAACCCCGCTACACCAGCAAAGAAGGATCTGAGCATACCTATTTCAAGTGCGGGAAAACTGGACACTACACCACCGATTGCCCTGAGGCGAAGAACGGGAATGGAAATGGAAGCTCTGGAGGCAAGAAGCCCAATCCTTTCACCAGAGGTCAAGTGAACCATGTCAATGTGGAGGAAGATTATGACCAACCTGACATCGTTGTTGGTAAGTTCTTGGTTAATTCATTTACAACCCTTGTTCTTTTTGACACTGGTGCATCACATTCATTCATATCAAGGGGGTTTGTGGATAAGTTTAAGTTGCCGACCGTAGCCCTTAAAACACCAATATTAGTAAGTTCCCCAGGAGCAGAGTCTATGGCTAGTAGGGGATGTTTTCAGTTACCATTGACCATAGGTAGACACGTTTTCCCCACTGACAACATTATCCTAGAATCCCAAGGATTGGACGTGATCCTAGGTATGGACTGGCTATCCAAGTATGAAGGGAATATTGATTGTGCCAGTAAGTCGATTCTTCTCACCACCCAGAGGGGAAGCGGATCAAGTATGTGTCGAGGCATACGCCAAAGAGGACTCAAGTGAATTCCCTTTCGGGAGTTGTTCGGGAGGAAGTACCAGTTGTGAAGGATTATCTCGATGTATTCCCCGAGGAATTGCCCGGCATGCCACCGGATCGGGACATAGAGTTTTTGATCGAATTGTTACCAGGCACTAGACCAATATCCAAGAGACCGTACCGGATGCCCGCAAATGATCTGGAGGAAATTGAGAAGCAGATTAAGGAATTATTGGAGAAAGGTTATATTCGACCGAGTTCATCACCATGGGGAGCCCTAGTGCTTCTAGTTGAGAAGAAGGATGGAACCTTGAGAATGGTTGTAGATTATCATGCGCTAAACGAGGTGACGACTAAGAACAAGTACCCTCTACCAATGATCAATGATTTGTTTGACCAGCTACAAGTCGCAAAAGTTTTCTCCAAGATCGATCTTCGATCAGGTTATCACCAGCTGAAGATTCGAGAACAAGATATACCCAAGACATCCTTTACCACGAGATATGGGCTTTATGAGTATACGGTCATGTCTTTTGGTTTGACTAATGCCCCTGCCTATTTTATGAGTATGATGAATAAGGTATTCATGGAGTTCTTGGATAAGTTTGTTGTGGTATTCATTAATGACATATTGATTTACTCGAAGAATGAAGAAGAACACAAGGAACATTTGCGCTTGGTTCTAGAGAAGCTCAGGGAACATCAATTATACGCAAATTTCAGCAAGTGCGAATTCTGGTTGAAAGAAGTCGGATTTCTCGGACCTGTTATATCAGGAGAAGGAATAGCAGTAGACCCCTCCAAGGTTGAAGCCGTCACCGAATGGAAGGCACCCACCTCAGTCGGAGAGATTCGCAGTTTTCTTGGACTTGCAGGATATTACCGGAGGTTTATTGAGAATTTCTCCAAGATCGTGAAGCCCATGACCGAGTTATTGAAGAAAGACACTAAGTTTGTTTGGACCGACGAATGTGAGGCCAGTTTCCGAGGAGCTAAAGAAGCGTTTGGTCATAGCCCGGTGCTAATTCTTACGAATATACACAAGGATTTCCAAGTATATTATGGCGCTTCTCGTCGGGGACTTGGAGGTGTTCTTATGCAAGAAGGAAGACTTGTTTCATATGCCTCACGTCGAACCGACCTCATGAGCGGAATTATGCCACACATGATTTGGAGTTTGCAGCCGTAGTGCACGCACTCAAGACATGGAGACATTTTCTTATTGGAAATAGGTGTGATGTTTACACGGGTCACAAGAGTTTGAAATACATCTTCACGCAGAAGGAGTTGAATCTCAGGCAGAGAAGATGGTTGGAGCTCATAAAGGATTATGATATGAAATTGCACTATCACCCAGGAAAGGCCAATGTTGTGGCAGATGCATTGAGCCGCAAGAGCTACGTCAATACCCTCACAGCAGGAGGATTACCTCAGGAGTTAATTGATGATCTCAGAGATCTTCGATTGGAGATAGTACCACGAGGTTTTGTTTCCACAATGGAAATTCAATCCACTTTGTTGGGAAAGATCCGAGAAGCCCAGAAGTTAGACAAAGGTATTGCGGAGATAAAGGGAAGGATGAACCAAGGAAAGGCAGAAGGATTTCGTGAGGATGAACATGGAACCTTATGGTTTGAGAAGCGTATTTACGTGCCAAATGACCCGGAGATCAGGAAATTGATTCTTCAGGAGGCTCATGATTCGCCTTATTCAATACACCCGGGTAACACCAAGATGTATTTGGACTTGAAGGAAAATTTCTGGTGGACGGGTATGAAGAAGGATATTGCCGAGTATGTCGCAGTATGTGACGTATGTCAGAGGGTTAAGGCAGAGCACCAGAAACCAGCAGGATTACTTCAGCCCTTGCCGATACCAGATTGGAAGTGGGACAAGCTTGGCATGGACTTCATTACAGGATTACCCAGGACCCGATCAGGCTATGATTCTATTTGGGTAGTGGTTGATCGCTTGACTAAGGTAGCTCACTTCATCCCCGTGAAAACCACGTATACAAGTGCTAAGTTAGCCAAGATATACATGACCAGGATCGTATGTCTGCATGGAGTTTCGAGGACCATCGTATCAGATAGAGGAACACAATTTACCTCAAAGTTTTGGCATCAGTTACATGAAACTTTGGGTACCAGGCTGAGTTCAGTACAACTTTTCATCCACAGACAGATGGACAGACCGAGAGAGTTAATCAGATTTTGGAGGACATGTTGAGAGCTTGTGCGCTAGATTATGGATCTAGTTGGGATGATAATTTGCCTTACGCAGAGTTCTCATATAACAACAGCTATCAAGCTAGTTTTAAAGTTTCCCCTTTCGAAGCTTTGTACGGAAGGAGGTGCAGAACACCATTGATGTGGGATGAAGTTGGAGACCGTAAATTATTCGGACCAGATTTAATTAGAGATTCAGAGGAGAAAGTCAAGCTGATCCGCTGACGGACTCAAGGTAGCCCAATCCGCATGGAAGAGTTATGCCGATACTAAACGCAAGGAGGTAACCTATGAAGTCGGAGATAGAGCATATCTGCTTGTGTCACCACTTCAAGGAGTTAAACGATTTGGAGTCAAAGGAAAGTTAGCACCACGGTTTGTGGGGCCATCTTGAAGTTTTAGAACGCATGGGTGAAGTTGCCTACAAGTTGGAATTACCAGATGCCTTGTCAGGAGTTCATGATGTGTTTCACGTTTCCCAGTTAAAGAAGTGCCATGCAGAGATGGCCGATATTCCTTTGAGAGATATAGTGCCACTTGAGGAAATACAGTTGGATAGTGATCTGACCTATGAGGAAAAGCCCGTCAAGATTCTCGAAACTGCAAGCAGGGTTACCCGCAACAAGGTCATCAAGTTTTGTAAGGTTCAGTGGAGTCATCATACCGAAGAAGAAGCCACCTGGGAACGAGAAGAAGATCTCCGACAGGACCACCCACACCTTTTTGCTAGCCAACCCGAATCTCGAGGGCGAGATTCATCTTAAGGGGGGTAGGTTTGTAACATCCCAATTTTCAATTTGGATGTTTATTAATAGATCATTCATATGCATCCATGATTTATGCATTTTGCCCTTCATTTCTTTTATTTGAATTTTGATCCATGGAACTTTATGCAATTCAAGGACCAAAAGAGAGAATTGGAAGTTTCTTTAAATCCAATTTTTGAAAATTCTTTTAATTCAAAATTTGGAGTTTGGATCAAATTTGGTTTCACTAAATTCATTTCCATTATTTCAAAAATAAAATAAAGAGAGAAGATAAAAGGACTTCTTAAAAAACAGAAAAGAAATATCGGAAATTGGATCTGAAGTCTAAATATATTTGTTGGGTTTTATTTGCACTTTATTTATTTAGTTTAGCAAAAAGTTTATTTATGAAAACTTGCATTTTAGGCCGGGTAAATGTTCACAAGGTCATATATAAGACCATATAATTATGTGGAATTTTCTGGGATTTTTTAGGCTAATTTATTTGTATTTATCGGTGTTTCATTGTACGTAAAAAGCGTTTTAAAAAACTGCAGCCCACTAGGCCCAGCCTCTCCACAACCCAACTCGGTCATCTTCCCCCTCCATGCACGTACACTTATAGAACTTAGAGTGTCTCAAAAAAAACGTACAGAACTTAGAAACGCCATGGTCGCTCAACCTTCTGCTTCTTACTCCATCAATTCTAGTCACCGTTTCATCTTGCAATAAACACGAAAGTTACTGCCCATCCTTCCACGAGTCCATTCAGACCATTTATCTCGCGCATAATTGCCACAATCTTCCATTAGAAACCGATGTACTGAACGTTAGCATGGGACGCCCGATCTCCCTCTCCCATCCTTCCCTGACCCCTATAAAACCCTCTGCGCATTCCCCTCTCAACCCTCGTCCGAAGCCCTCTCCTTCTGGAGATTTCCCCCCTCCCTAACCTCGCCAATTTCTCGCCGGAGTTCGTGAATTCCGGCGGCTTCTCCACCACGCCAGGAGGCGACACCGACTCCGCTGTGTTGTTCCACGGATCCGCCTCATCGTCCTCTACACCGTCCCGCACACACATCCTTCGCCAAGCACACCGGATCCACCATCTTCCTCATCTCCGGCGACAAGTCCGGTGAACACCCAGGCCAAAATTTTCTCTTTTTCCAGTATATTTTTCAATCTCAGATTCTATACCAATTCTTGTTTCTTGTATATCTTTTAGTCTATAGATCCGATTTAGTTGATTCTTTTTCCTACTAGTTCATAGAAATCCCCTCTATCCAGAGAACCAAACGAAAAATATTTTTGAAAATTTTAAAATTTGAATTCAAACAGATCTGTGTTCAAACTTCGTTAGGCCGTAACTCGAGTTTCGTAACTCCGTTTCAGGCGATTCTTTTTGCAAATCGAACCTTGTAACATGTACTTTCTGCTAAAACCAAAACCATTTACTTTTGTTGCAGTAAAAAATTTCGTTCTGTACAGAAACTTTATTTGGATGTTTTGGAGTTTTCCGAAGTCTTTCATTTGTTTTCATTTTGGATCTTTGCTTGTATGCTTATGTATGTTATTGCTTGCTTACTCTAGATCATCCGGAGTGCAGGGCTTGCTACTACGAATCTTTAGGGTTCAACGATCGTCAGCAAGGAAAGTTCACACTTTGATCATAATTTTCAATACCCAGTCTTTACTATGCATTAGTTTCACCCTCAAAGATTGCATGCATAGGATTGGGAACATGTGGTTATGCTATGTAGTTCATGTGGTAGGAACCTATGACCTTTGATCACCCTGGGAATTTTCGTTATGTCATATATTGCTTAGTCATGCTCATAGACGGGGATTGGATTGAGTGATCCATGCAAGTTGCGAGAGATAATAATTTTGGGACAACATAAGGTGGCAACTTTAATACACATCTGGGTGGATTGTTTGGGGCACCTGGAGTAACCAGTGGTTGCCCAAGGGGAATCCCGAATGCAGTGTGATTACCCTAGGTCCGCCACCCAGGCTCAAAGGGATCATAAGATTTTCATGCCTAGAAACTTCCGTGTGCAGCCACAAGCCATTATGGGCTCTGGCATAGTTGAGTAAGTTGTGTGACCTCTTTCCGTGGTAGACTAGGTGATGTAGGGGAAAGTAGGTGTACCGGTCTACCCAGGGTTAAGGGCAAACGCTTCTGAAAGGCTATGTCTCGATCTTCCGATCATGGAGGTGGTCGAGTCTTGTGGGGAAAAGTGCTAAACCTCTGCAGAGTGTACAAACTAATCATGATTAGCCATGTCCCCGGTTATGGACAACTTGAGTATCTAGAAGTGAATTATTGGTTGATCTCATCACTCTTTTTAATCAAATTATTGGGTTACTAATAACTTGGGAATTTTGGGATTGAGTTGGAGGAACCTTCTCAATAATGGCATTTTAATTTAGTAGTTAATAAAAAAAATATTTCTTTGTTGTAGGGTAAAATTGGCTTTATGCAAAAATTTAACTTAGAGCCTCCACCAGCTAAATTTTCATATAGAGATAGTCTTTTCATTTATTATTAATCTATGGTGTGAAATTGCCAGCATATTCCATGTGCTGACCTACACGGCTGCAACGTCTCATGTTGCAGACTTTTCCGACGAGGATTAAAGGCGTGATAGGTTGTTGTTCTGCACTCAGTTTGCCTTCGAGTTGGATGGACTCATTTACCTTCGATGCTTTCGCAGTTATTTTGTTTTAGATGGCCTTTGGCCATATTATTGTAATAAGTACTCTTTTGAGGATCTCGTTGTAATAAAGTGTGTGATTGAACTCTGTTATAATTCCTCGAGTACTGTGTGTGTCAGCATACCGATCCAGGGATGACACGTAAGCCCAGAGACTACGATCCATTTGGGTCGGGTCGCTACAATCAACATGGAGAAGGGCTTTGTCCAGCCCGTGTTAACATGTAATGTAAGTTCATCCTTCTCAAGCCTTCAAACATTGTTCTAGTATAGATTTGGATAGGCATCATTGCCTCCACTGCTGTTTGCTTTGCTGTTTACATCTGATTGGATGTTTGCAACAACTACCAGATTTCAAATTGTAGTTGTAAAAACATGTTCCTTATCTTGAAACAGATCCATTTATTTGCTTATATAATTGTGAAACCTGTTACGTGTCTCCTTGTTTCTCTTTCAGAGTCGTATCTCTTACGCTAGGCAGAACTTTAGGGAAGATAGTGAGCCAAACCATCTTGAGGACAACGAGATGACCCCAAGGTCCTGCCTTGATGAAGACAGTGAGTTGAAGCTACTCACCAGCAGGTGTGAGACAACCTCTGTGCAGTCGCTGCCTCAATCAGTTCGACTTCTTCGGTCTCAACTTAAAGCGGAAAGGCTTGCTTCAGCTCAGCTCCGACTTGAAGTCAAAGATGCAATGAAGATGTCAGAGGACTGCCGTGCGCACCATCATGCCTTAAATCTAGTGTTGATGCATCTATCGTTGACACAATTGAGGTCTACTCAGCTTCTTCAGCTGTTTGGGGCCCGACCGCCAGGCTTAGTGCCTTACAAGTGCTCTCGGTTTTGTTTATTCTTTTGTCGGCGCGTTTATTTGCACTGGTGGCAAACTTTGATGCCCAGTGGATGTAATATGTGCGATAGCCGTGATAGCCTAGCGTAAGTTGCTTGCTTATTTATTTCCTTGTTGTCTTGTTTATTTGTTTTCTTGTAGTCACTGCAGTTCTTTTTTCGCGGTTTGCTAGTGGCTGCAATAACCTATTTTTTAAAACTAGGCCACAATAACCATGGGATAATATTTACTGTAGTGACACTGGGCCTCCTACGGGCCGTAGAAACAGTGGGCCTTCTATGGGCCGTAGAAACAGCGGGCCTTCTACGGGCCGTAGAAACAATGGGCCTTCTACGGGTCATAGAAACAATGGGCCTTCCACGGGCCTTATCATCAGTGGGCCTTATACGGGCAGTATGATCGATTGGCCAAACATGGGCCAACAACAAGCCGCATTATGGCCGTAAATGAGCTAGAGTTGGAATCGTCCGTTCATGGGCTGACCATAACGGGCCATCGTTAATAGGCCGTATTTCATGACTTATGAAAACGGCCCAACGTGTTAACGGACCACAAACGGGCCGACTGTAACCACGGGCTGAATTTGGCCCATAAGCAGAAAATAGCGATGTGGTCGTAAGTAAACGAATGCTGGAAATGAGCCCAAGAATAAATGGGCTGTGAGAAGGCCGAAAGATAACGTGGGCTGGAAACGGCCCAACAGAATAACGGGCCCTTAATGGGTATAAAGTGATACACTGTTCATTATGGGCTAGTTTCACCATGGGCCGTTAATGGGTGTAAAGTAATACACTGTTCATTATGAGCCAGTTTCACCACGGGCCATTAATAGGCCAAGAGTTACATAGGGCCTCATATGGGCCGAAAGACGTCATGGGCCATACATGGGCCAGAAGTGAAAATGGGCTGGAATCATATTGGGTGGCCCAGATGACGGTACTGGGCCTAATTCGGATAGGGCGTAACGGGCCTTGGGTTAGCGGGCTGTAAATGGGCTATATGCGAACATGCCGTTAATAGGCTTTACATGGGCCGGCCCGCCACCTTTTGACCAAGTCAAATGGGCCGACCTTTTCACAGGAATGGGCCTCTATTGGGCCGTGCCACGTGTCGACGTATCATAGGCGCCTTCTGTCCAATGAGTGGATGACATTTGTCCCAACGGTGAGCCGACACGTGTTTCCTCCAGCCAATGACGATTTTACACGTGGAAAATCCCCATTGGTCGGGGCTGTTAACGGGTTATCGAATCCAAAACCCGACCCGATAGCTTAATGGCATTCCGTTACGGTGGATGCCACGTGTCGGTCACCCTTGACGAAAGCACTTCTGTGACACGCGATTTATCGTCATGGAAGTGGACACTTCCGTGATGATAATTTTGGTAATGTCATGGAACACTTCTACGATAGCACAGGTATGACTATCTTGATTCTGTCATAAATTTGTCATGGATGTACATGCATGACAAAAAACGCGACCTACTCTGACAAACACGTATCATCACAGAAGTGTATTTTTTTGTAGTGTAATCTCCTCAAAAACTATATTGCACTTTAAATTTTCTGCATTGGATTGTCAATGCAGTAGCCCCCGAGCCACTGGTCGGGTGGCAACACTGAATCGAGGATCGGCGTACTTTTAATATTCATAAATGATAAGCACGAAGCCCAGTAGCCCCCGAGCCTTAATGTGGGCACGGGTGGCCGAATTAAGGATTGATATCTAGAGTAAAATCACAAAGTATGTGTAATGATTCTATGTATCCAAGTACTGGTCATCATTAATGCTCGGATCCGCATTGTACAAAACTTTGTTGACCGACAATCGGCTTCCACCTCCTCGGCCAGTAGCCGAGGAGTGTTTGTTCTACTTTATAAATCTTTATGAGGGCAAAGATTGACAACAAACAAGGCAATCCGGCCATGCGGTTTGATAAACAAAGGTATGCAGAGAGATATGTTATATTATTGTTTTAACACAAAAAATGTCTTCCAAAGAAAATAGTCCCACTATCGGTTCCTTTCTTTGGGTTGTCATGCTAAGCATGATCATCAAACCTCACCTCCGATCAATGCAGATATTGAGGATTTAGATTAGGGAAAGTACCCAAACTATGTGGTCCTTAGCGAACCTAAATTTTCACTTCCGTCATTGCCGACCAATTATATCCTTTAAGATCGCTAGCTTTCGGCTTCACCCAGTTTGAGGTACTAACTCGGATGACCCAGTAGTAAAAATCACAGAGCTGCTCCCTTTACCGCCTAGCCGAACAATCGGGAACGTACAGGCAAGCACAGGAGCCAGGCAACCCAGCTTGGCAAAAATATTAAGTCAAATTGATACGTATTTATGGCTTTATAACGATGATTACGGAAGGCAGCTCTCGTATATTAAATACTAACACCGATGATATGTATTTTGACTCCGTTGCGATTATTAGTTGAAAGTGGCCCATCGTCGGCTTCCACCCCCTTGTAGATGCTACGCAGGGTGTTTCCGCAATAACAAAACAACCCTTAGCCGATGTCTCGGTGCCCGAAGGTGGTTGTGTTAGCGGAAACGAGGCAATCAGATATGCGGGCTTTATAACTTTCACTTAGTCATAGGAGCTTTTAAAGTGTGGAAGCTAGCTATGAGCCCCCGGTTAGTGTTCGGCACCGACCGAAGTCTAGCCATTAACACCTCGGCCAATGTTATGAAAGGCCCATCTTTAACACGGGGTAATCAGTATCGATCTATAGTTTGATACCGTCATCTGATCGCTGACCAGTTTACGCCCATTGTGACAGTCAATTTTCGGCTTTCTCCACTGAGGTGCTTAACCATTCGAGCTGGAAGCACAATCGCAGTGGTTCTCCCTTTGCACACCTAGCCAAACAATCTGGAACGTAGCAGGCAAGCACAGGAGCCGGGCAACCCAACTATTGACCGAAGACACAATTCGAAACCGATGCATATATAGCAATATCCGAGAATGTTTTTGCCGAACCTCTAAAGGTGTCCGACATTGCACTACGAGACTTATGCTGGAAACACAGAAATAGTTTAAAACTGCCATAGGCTTGGAAAACCAAAAAACCTTTAGTAAAAACTTATCATCCGAACTAGATCAAGTGTTCGGTGCCAAATCAAAAATTGGTCTTAGAGAAAAACAATTGTGCTTCTGTCGTGCTTTAACATGACACATCCTATCTCAAGACTTCAAGCAGGTCAGCCTACATCTTCAACCTCCTATCCCGAAGGCAGAGTACTACTCGGTAGGCCAATTTAGCAAACTAAACTCTAGCGGTTTTGAGAGAGAAATTATGCTCCTCAGCTATTGACCACACACTCGCATCGAAAAAGGGGGTGATAGAAAAAGACTTTGCAACGACTAAGAAGAAAACACTTATTGTAAAATGGCTCATGTAATTTTAAGAGCCCCCGAGTGACTTGGGTAAAAGGATTTTATGTATAATGATTGTATGTACCGAAGTACTAATATCATATCTGTGTTCACCCGAACTTTAAACGCGTCTTAACCGACCGTCGGCTTCACTCCAAAAAAATACACTTCCGTGATGATATGTGTTTGTCACAGTAGGTCGCGTTTTTTGTCATGCATGTACATCCATGACGATTTTATTACAGAATCAAGATAGTCATACCGTCTTTGTCGTAGAAGTGTTCCATGACATTACGAAAATTATCATCACGGAAGTGTCCACTTCCATGACGATAAATCGCGCATCACAGAAGTGCTTTCGTCAAGGGTGACCGACACGTGGCATCCACCATAACGAAACGTCGTTAAGCTATCGGGTCAGGTTTTGGATCCGATAACCCGTTAACAGCCCCGACCAATGGGGATTTTCCACGTGTAAAATCATCATTGGCTGGAGGAAAGACGTGTCAGCTCATCGTTGGGACAGATGTCACCCACTCATTGGACAGAAGGCGCCTATGATACGTTGACACGTGGCACGGCCCAACAGAGGCCCATTCCTGTGAAAAGGCCAGCCCGCTTGACTTGGTCAAAAGGTGGGGGGCCGGCCCATGGAAAGCCTGTTAACGGCCTGTTCGCATATAGCCCATTTACAGCCCGCTAACCCAAGGCCCGTTAAGCCCTATCCAAATTAGGCCCAGTAGCGTCATCTGGGCCATCCAATATGATTCCAGCCGTTTTCGCCGGCCCATATATGGCCCATGATATCTTTCGGCCCATATGAGGCCCTTTGTAACTCTTGGCCTATTAACGGCCCATGGTGAAACTGGCCCGTAATAAACAGTGTATCACTTTACACCCATTAACGGCCCGTGGTGAAACTGGCCTGTAATGAATTGTCTATCACCTTATACCCATTAACGGCCCGTTATTCCGTTGGGCCGTTTCCAGCCCATGTTATCTTTCGGCCTTCTCAAAGCCCATTTATTCTTGGGCTCATTTCCAGCATTCGTTTACTTACGGCCCGTTACTGTCATTTTCTACTTGTGGGCCAAATTCAGCATGTGGTTACAGTCGGCCCGTTTGTGGTCCGTTAATACATTGGGCCATTTTCATAGCGTCATCAAATACGGCCCATTAACGATGGCCCGTTATGGTCGGCCCATGAACGGACGATTCCAACTCTAGCCCGTTTACGGCCATAATGGGGTCTGTTTGGCCCATGTTTGGCCAATCGATCATACGGCCCGTATACGGCCCATTGATGATATGGCCCGCAGAAGGCCCATTGTTTCTATGGCCCGTAGAAGGCCCATTGTTTCTATGGCCCGTAGAAGGCCCACTGTTTCTACGGCCCGTAGGAGGCCTAGTGTCACTACAGTAAATATTAGCCCATGGTTATTGTGGCCTAGTTTAAAAAAATAGGTTATTGCAGCCACTAGCAAACCGCGGAAAAAGAACCGCAATGACTACAAGCAAACAAATAAATAAGACAACAAGGAAATAAATAAGCAAGCAACTAACGCTAGGCTATCACGGCTATTACACAAATTACATCCACTGGGCATCAAAGTTCGCCACCAGTGCAAATATAGGGAACAAAGCAGCATATCATATACACTGGTTGTCAAAGTTGGTGACCAACGCAAATAAACGCCATGACAAAACAAATCCAGAACTGAAACCACTTCAGAAGATCTCAAGAAACAATATCCTGGGTACCCATAATGTTGGCAAGATGCTTAGCAAGCTTATTAACTTTCTCTTGATTGGCGCGTAAATCCTCCAGCACTTGCTATTGCACCAGGAAATATGCATCTGAATTCTGTAGGGACTTCCTCAGTCCTTCAGCTTCATGTCGCAGCACATCTGATCGATGTCTTTCAACTTGAAGTTGAGACTCAAGAAGACAAACTGATTCAGGCAGCGAGTTCGAAGAGCTTGTGCCAGCAATAGTGGCCAGTAACTCGAACACTACATCAAGACAGGACTTTTGGGTTCTCTCACTGTCGTCAAGATAGTTTTTATCAGTTTTCTTGGAGACCAATAGGGATGTCTCACTATCTTGAACCTTATGTGCATTACTTCCTTTACCATTGGATAACGCGGTACTGTTCTCCAATATTTTGTCCGCATTCTAAAAGAGAAACAAGCAAACACATCACATGTTTACCATGTTGTATATGAAACTCATTTTGGTAAATGAGTTCAGTAGTAAAGTGGACAGGATAACAAAGGAAACAAACATATATCTATGTACCATGGTCACTTTATGGTCTATATCATTCTAGTTTTTGTTGCCAAATCAAGATAGAGACACAGTTCAAATAATATTTGTTCAAGACAAAGCAGAATAGACAGAATATAAGTGTGGGAAACTAGAGCAATAACAATACTTGTAATGTGCATGACATGAGAACATAACTGTTTATTCAATTGAAACTGAAATCAACATAGAGCAGGTTACAACAACAAACCAGTTAAAGAAACAGGTTTAAAACATACCTGTTGCGCCATTGGAGTTTCAATTCCATCCTTCAAATTTGAAAATAGTTGGTATGAGTAAATACAGTAATGCAAGAGCAAAGGAGTATGAACCATAGCTACAGAACCTGAACTGGGAACAAATCTTCTTCTCCTTTAAGCGTTGAGTTGGGATTTGGAGTGGTGGTCCTCGTGCTTTTTGCACTGCAATTCCCTTACTAACTGCTCGTGTTTGGGTGCTTTGTGGTGGAGACGGTGCCGTTTCAACTGGAACTGGGTTACTATCTGTCAGGGTTGGGGTTAGAAGGGGTGTAGTTGGTTCTCTGTCCAACTGGGTAGGGGTACAATCTGCGGGAGTCTGGGTTATGTGTGGTGGATCTGGTCCTTGGGCAAGTACAACAGTGGTTCTATCTGCATCAACTGGTAGCACTATCTTTTCTGAAGACCGTGTTGTTACTCCCTTAGATACTGCCATCACCCTCTCCAATTCAAATGGCTGATAAACAAGAAAAGTAATTGAAAGTATAGACATTGTATGATAGACATGTGCAATGGATAGTGGGGAATAAAAGAGGGCATGAAATAATTCATATTTATGTTGTCTAACCAAACAGGATAGCATGACACAATTTCACATATATGATGGCTAACTAAACAGGATAGCATGACACAATTTCACATTATGATGGCTAACTAAAAAATATGGAAACACATAGTTCAAAATATGAGACTATGTAAACATGATGACATGATATAACTATATAATGTGTTTATTAAATAGGTTGGCATGCCATGATTCACATACACTCACGGATAGAATGCCATAATTCAAAATATGATGACTCCAAACACTAAACATGATGAGATGATATAACTATATGATGTCTTTATTAAATGGGTTGCCATGCTATAATTCAGATAGATGATGTGTATGTACTATGTAAACATGATGGCATGATATAATTCAAATATATGATTTATATAGTAAGCAAGTAAGCAGATGCCAATCCATATATGATGTAAAAACTAAGCAATGCAAGACAACATGCATTGACATGGGTAATATAACCCTGCCAAGTTTGAGCATAGACCTCAGGGGGGAAATAGGACTGGTCATCAGTCTCTGAATCCTCCTCTAAGGAGCTCTCTGTAACCAGCAAGATGTCTGCTTCAGCAGGTAGCATTGTCTGCTCTGAATACCTTGTTTTCACTCCAGATACTTCCATCAGCGCTTCAAATGGCTGATGCACAGGAAGAGTAGTTGAATATACAAACGTTGTCGACAAATGGAACACGTAATACAAAAAATGATAGCATGATATAATTCACATACATGATGATTGGCTAAAAAGCATGGCATTGCATAATTCACATATATAATGCCTTTGCAACAAGATAGCATTGTATAATTCACATATATAATGTCTTACAACAAGATAACAATGCATAATTCACATATATGGTAATTAGACACTAAATAGGTGGCATTCACACAAAGCATGTCTAAACTAATCAAATCACATAGCAATGCGAGATACCATACGCACGATATGAGCAACATAACCCTGCCAAGTTAGAGCATACACCCTGGGGGGGCAATAGGACTGGTCATCTGTCTCTGAATCCTCCTCTGAGGAGCGATCCGTAACCAGAAAGATATACGCTTCGTCAGATAGCATAGTCTGCTCTGAAGACCTTGTTTTCACTCCATAATTTGCCATCACCGTGTCAAATGGCTGATGCACATGAAGAGCAGTTGAATGTACTAACATTGTTGACAAATATAATATGTAACCAAAAAAAGGATGGCCTGATATAATTTACATATAAGATCACTGGCTAAGCAGGATGGCATTGCAAAATTCACATATATGATGCCTGGCTAAACAAGATGGCATTGCATAATTCACATAAACGATGAATAAAGTAAACAGATGGCATTCGCACAAAGGATGTCTAAACTAAGCAGATGACATATTTGATGTATAAAGTAAGCAATGCAAGACACCATATGCATGATATAACCAACATCAGCATGCCAAGTTAGAGCGAAGACCTCAGGGGGTAAATAGGAGTTTTCTTCTCCTTCTGAATCCCCCTCAGAACAGATATCTTCCTCTCGATTACAATCCGAAATGCGTGGAGGGGGGCTGCGTTTGCGCCTACCATGGAGCGGCGTCTGCATGAAATTTTATTGCCACGCAAGGATCGTCTCTTTTGCTCTACATGTTCAGTTCCATTGTTTACAATAACTGTCATGCATAGGAATAAAACATAGTGAGATTATGTAAGGAGTGCATGCAGAAATCCAGAGTGATGGTAGCAACCTGTGGATAGACCCAAAACCAATAATAGCAGGCAGATAATGGCTTCAGTTAAAAAATATAGATAATGGCTTCTTTACTGTTTGTTTCCCACCCAACATGAAACTCATAGTAGACACCGGAGATTAACCAGATAGTAGATAGATACTATTGATTGCGGCCCTGATATGTACCCCACAACCATTTAAAAACTTAAGTTTGACCATTAGTTTGGAGCTGACTCGGAGTCTAATTGGTGAACAGGACGATAAAGTAGCATGTAATATTTAGCGATGCATAATGTAAGCAGACACGAAAGAGTGCGACCTCTCTTGCGGACCCGTGTAGTCCTCGAGGTCATCTACTCGGTTGATGATGGTAATGCAGTTTTCATGGCTGCCAGCGGCAGGGAAGAAGATTTGAGGCGGCGAAAGACAGTCTGGAGGCCGGATCCTCTTTGTGCTGGACCCTTACATCATTGGAGCAGCTGAGCTGGGGTGGACGACGGGGCAGCAGGATCGGGACAAACCACGCAAGGTTTTCTTTGACAACTATCTGTAAGAGAAGTAATTTTGTAAGGGCTCGTTTGAATTGGAGGATTCCAACAATGCATGGATAGGAAATAGACAGGAATAGGATAGGAATGCACGTGCAAAACAGAGAATTTAAAAACACAGGATTTCTGCCAATCTGGGTGTTTGATTCACAACAAATTATCACATGATGCAAAGAAGCATGGTGAGATTAAGTCAAACCACAAGAAAATTACGGTTATAATGCTAGTATGCTACTATCTCTTAGTCTTGTGCTTCATGAATAGGAATTTGAAAAGGAGGACAAGTGAAAATTAAAATTCCTACTTTTTTTTCTTTCAAGGAGACACTAAAGGAACAAATCCGTGTGCTCAGTGGACAATATATCTAACGAGTAAAAAAGAGATGCAACAAGTGTACAACCTCTTTGGCGAAGCCATGTCGATCTCAGCGTGATTGGGTTGGCTGGTGAGGATGCTCCGGCTGACTTGGCTGTCGGAGGAGGGGAAGAAGATCTTAGGCGTCTGGAGATGGAGCCCAAGGTACTGCTCATTGTGATGGAGGGTTTAAATCGTTGGAGCAGCTCCGGTGAGTTGTATGACGCCGAGGCTGAAGCAGGACAAGAGAGACAACGAACAACGCTAACCTGAGTGGAATTCTAATAGCATCTCCAATACATGATGTAAAATACATAACCACAAAGTGCTAGATGTAAAATACATCAGCCGCTCATCTCTGAACTTAACTGTCGAAAATGAATTTAACTGTCGAAACTGAACTTAACTGTCGAAACTGAATTTTGCTGTCGAAACTAAATTTTGCTGTCGAAACTGAACGCACTAGCAAGGTGAGGCTACACGTCGGTTGACTGACTTTTTCATCTCTGGTCAGTCGATTTTGCAGCCGTTGGATATGAAATCAAGGGCCTGCGGTTCATCTTCAACCTCCACCCCCTTAAGCCACCAGCCACCACCAGCCAAACAGCAGCCCCCCACCGCCCGCGGCCGGCGGTGCGCCGCCCCGCCCGCCCCGAAAACACTCCCTACCGCCGGTCCGCCGCCGCCCCGACCATCCCTCTAGGCCCCCCCCCCCGTGCTGAGCTTATTCTCCTGCGATCCCCACGCCACCGCCCCAGCAACGCCCCGCCACCGCCGGCGACCATCACCCCCACCCTGAACCCTAAGATAGATAGTGGGGTACCTCTCCGGCGAGCCCCCCTCCCCGCGGCGGCTGGTTCTTCCTTCACCCAGTGAGCCCCCCACCCCTGAAAATCGTGACCCAAAAGTTGATTCGGTCGATGAAGTGTAGCTAACCTGAGCAGCATCGCAAGCAAGAGAAAGAGCGAGCAGCGAAGCGAGCAAGCGGAACCAGCAGGGACCGGGAGCAAGAGCAGAGCAAAGCAGCGGCGAGAGCTAAAGCAGCAGCAACTCCCATCGATGTGGACATCGCCGCCGAGGGAGCGACGCCATGGAGGAAGTGGCCGGCGACGCCGCCGTGGATGGAGCCGCGCCGTGTCGGCTTGGGACCGAGCGTCGGCAGCACCGTGAGATCAAATTAAGAAGAAAATGCAGCGATTAGTGTACAACCTCTTTGGTGGCGCCGATTAGGCCGTAGCTTCATCCGAGGAAACGGCGATGATGATGCTCTTCCAGTGGTGCAGGTGAAGACGGCGGTGTGGGAATGGAGGTGGCGTGAAAGACGAGGGGAACATCGAGGAAGCTCCTTGGAGGTGGAGGATGGGGTGGCTGAACCGGCGGGACGATGAGATCGACGACAGATCCTCATCCGGTACGGTGGATGAGGGACGTCGAGGTGTTGCTGTGGACGACGTCGTCGGGGAAGAGGCTCTGGCTGGGTGGCGGACGGAGCAGGGTGTGGGGTTTCGTCACGGGTTTTCGCGGCCTTGGTGTACGAATGGGTGGGCGGATGGGATGGCAGTGGGGAACCATGGCTTAGGGACGCTCTTGTCCAAAATGTGGGGTAAGTTACAAAACTACCCCCACCGATTTGAGGCGGTTCTTTCGGTTCAGGGGTACCACGGGCATTTTGCATGTCGGGATTTCACAGGAGGTGGGATTTTTCGCGCGCGTTGTAATTTTGGAATAGTAAGGTGCGGGTTGTGATGGAGGGAGTTGTCGAAGCATGACGAGACAAAGATATATCTTAAATATTTCGGGCTAACAAGGCGCGGGTTGAAATTTCTGGACAAGCCTAACGTGTACTGTACCAAATCAATGCGCACTACAAATGTCATTCAAAACTTTGAATTCACGTTATGTTCAATTAAAATATTTCGCTACGTGTATAATGCATGCAACCTACTACTCAAATGAACGTTCTAGTGCATTCCAAACGTATATACTACTGCTTCAATATGAACTAAATTTAAATTCGTTTCTCTATTTGAATAAGATCTACAGTAATGATTGTTGTGAAGTCAAAGTATTTGAATTCGTTTCTCTGTTTTAATAAGATCTACAATCATCATTATTATCAAGTTAAACCATCGTTTGTGTATTATCTTCACAGCACACCACATGATTAGTCTCGAGTTACATATGAACTATGTGTACTATATGAACTCGAACTCGATTTTTTGAATCCACTTTATGTTGATTGAAAATCACATTACATTTCTAGCTCTAGCTATCTTCATAATCTAAACCATGTCTCATATGTATAATGTGTTTATCACATTATGTATGGTGCCCCGCCCCCTACGCCTACAAGTATTTAGATGTGAGTTGCAAACACCACACATTACCACAAATTCAAATAAAATGTGAGAATGTTCGATATATAGTATTGTTTAGATTGTTCGATATTTAGTTGTAAGCTGCAAACGCCACACATTATCACAAATTCAAATAAAATGTGAGATTGTTTGACATATAGTATGGTTTAGATTGTTCGGCATTTAGCTATGAGTTGCAAACGCCATGCATTATCACATTATGGTATAACATGTGCACAACACGTGTATCACCTCTACATTCATGCATGCAATGTTTAAAACACTATGATCTCCTATTCAAATATATGAATCCGCTTTCATATCAAATTATGATCTTTGTTAGTCTCTTACACCCACACAATCCTCTAACCTTTGTAGCTACCACTAACTTTCTCTCGTGCATGCACATGCCCTCCTCGCCCTCCCCCTCCCTCGGCATTCTATCCACCAGGCACATTCATTTTTTTTCTTTAGGTCGTTGAGGGAGTCCTAGATTAGGGAGTATCCGGACAGCCGGACTATATCCTTTGGCCATACTGTTGGACTATGAAGATACAAGATTGAAGACTTCGTCTCGTGTCCGGATGGGACTCTCTTGGCGTGGAAGGCAAGCTTGGCGTCTGGATATGTAGATCTCCTTCTGTTGAAACCGACTATGTGTAACCCTAGCCCCCTCCGGTGTCTATATAAACCGGAGGGTTTAGTCCGTAGGACAACAACAATCATACCATAGGCTAGCTTCTAGGGTTTAGCCTCTACGATCTCGTGGTAGATCAACTCTTGTAATACTCATATTCATCAAGATCAATCAAGCAGGAAGTAGGGTATTACCTCCATAGAGAGGGTCCGAACCTGGGTAAACATCATGTCCCTTGCCTCCTGTTACCATCCACCTTAGACGCATAGTTCGGGACCCCCTACCCGAGATCCGCCGGTTTTGACACCGACATTGGTGCTTTCATTGAGAGTTCCACTGTGCCGTCACCATAAGGAAGGATGTCTCGTCTCGTTGTCAAGGACAGCGTCACCTCTGGGGGAGCCCTGGCTGTCGGCCAGACTCTCCGGCTAGGCGAGTTCGTCATGACCGCCCGTTCGGCTGCTGCGCCGATGATGACTTCTCGGGTCATCGAAAACAGCCTCCATGTTGGCTCGGAACTTGCCGAGCAGATGGATCCGATGGAGCTCTCTTCCCTAAATGAGCTCTTGGATCGCATCGCCACTTTGGGAGTCGCTATGGACTATGATCGGATCGGGCTTAAACCCGACCAAAGGGAGATTAACTCTCTGCCGGTCACCCGTCAGATAGTGGTGGTGGAGGAACAATGCGGCAATTTTTCCTCAATCTTGAGGACAAACTATGTCCGGATTCCAGAGCTCTCCGAGCCGGATACCTGTATACGGAAGGACATCCCCCAAGCCTTGAACATAGAATCAGGCAGTGGGCCAGACCTATCGGGCGATATCCCGGAGCCCGAACCTCCAAGATCGGAAACTCCCATGCCCCCGGGTCTCAGATCGGGTCAGGGTAAGGACTTAAATCCGCCCACCCACCCAGATACAAGCGATCTCTCCCACATTAGACAAGAGCCCCAAGAAACAGTACATCACTATTGGGCCAGATTCCTCCTTGTAATGAACAAGGTCAAGGACTGTCGAGAGGAAGACGCAATTTCATTCTTCTGCAATAATTGCACGGACAAGGGAATCCTTAACGCCATAAGCCGCCACAACATAGCACACTTCGATGACTTGGCGGCCATAGTACGGAAGTACTGTGCGATGGAGAGCGCCTGGAAAACCGAAACAGAATTTTGGGATAATCCGGCTTTGGCTAAATACCCAGTCCGAATCAAAAGGGTGCACCCCCGTAAATCACCTGATTCAATCACAATAAAGCAAAAGCCCACTACAAGGGCACGGAACCGTATTGGAGGGATGGCTTAACGGACCCTGCAAAATTCATAGTACGGTGGATTCCACACCAACACACAGCCTTAGAGCATGTTGGGTACTCCGTCAGGTTGCTAAGAGCGGTGAGGATCTCCTCATTCAAAACACCACAGAGCAACATCCCGTGAATTACAATATAGTCTTAACAGTCTTCAAGACATTCGCCTCAAATAATAGGCGCAAGCGAGCACTCCGCAGCCTTGCCGAGATCTGCCAGGTGGCAACAATAAATCCATGGAGCGACACGGCTATCATCTTCAGTTCCATTGATGAACCTAAATGCCGAACAGCCCGAGCACCAGCCGCATTAGTCCTTAGTCCAATTGTGGATGGCTTTCGGCTCACTACAGTGCTCATGGATGGCGGCAGCGGATTAAACCTCATTTATGATGAAACGCTGCACAAAATGGAAATAGACTGGAACCGCATTGAGCAAAGCAGCACAACCTTTAGAGGAATCATCCCCAGTCGGGAGGCACGTTGCGCTGGGAAAATCGCACTAGATGTGGTATTCAGCACATCGGAAAATTACAGGTCCGAAGAAATAACATTCCAAGTGGCCCGTTCGATGGCGGATACCACGCCCTTCTAGGGCGGGAGGCATTCACGATCTTCCAAGCTATACCCCATTACGGGTACATGAAGCTCAAAATGCCTGGGCCCAATGGAATTATCACTCTAGCTAGTGATTCGGACATAGCGCTCCGCGCCAAAAACAAAACAGCCGCACTAGCCCTCGAGGCACTATCCAAAGCCCTAGCGGCAGAGGAGTTAACTACGCTACGCTCGACCGTGGACAAGGACGACGTGATACTCGACAAGAGATCCAAGTCCACCTCTTTCAAACCAGCGGACGAAATAGTCAAATTCCAAGTCCACCCAACGGACCCTACCAAAACAGCCTCAATTGGGGCACGCAGTTAAACCCGATGTGGACGCCGCACTCTGGGAGTTCTGCGAGAACTGGGATATATTTGCCTGGCACCCATCAGATATGCCAGGAATCCCACGCAAGTTGGTCGAGCATAGCCTTAACATTCTAAAAGGGTTCAAGCCGGTCAAGCAGACTCTTCGGCGCTTCTCCGGGCCTAAGCGACAAGCTATGGGCGAGGAGCTAGCCAAGTTATTGGAGGCCGGATTCATCACAGGAATAAAACACCCAGACTGGCTAGCAAACCTGGTGATGATACCAAAGAAGGACAAATCCTGGCGCTTATGTGCCGACTTCAAAGACCTCAATATAGCTTGCCCGAAGGATCCCTTCTCCCTCCCCCGCATCGATCAAATCTTGATGCCACCGCGGGACACGACTCATTGTGCTTCCTCGATGCATACTCTGGCTACCACCAAATCAAGATGGCCGAGTTCGACCAAGACGCAACGGCGTTTATCACACCATATGGCCCCTTCTGTTTCAACACAATGCCTTTCGGGCTTAAGAACGCCGGTGCAACGTATCAACGCATGATTCAGACATGCCTGGAAAAGCAAATCGGCAAAAGAGTGGAAGCATACGTAGACGATGTGGTGGTCAAAACCAGACACGTCGACTCTTTAATAGACGACTTGAGGCTTACGTTCAACAACCTCCGAACATACGACATCAAGCTCAATCCGGAAAAATGCGTTTTCAGCGTGCCCGCCGGAAAGCTCCTGGGTTTCATCGTCTCCAGTAGAGGGATTGAAGCAAATCCAGCTAAAATCCGAGCCCTGGCACAATTGGCCATCCCAACAGACCTCAAGCAAATCCAGAAATTAAATGGATGCGTTGCGGCCTTAAGTCGCTTTATCTCCCGATTAGGAGAAAAGGCACTACCCCTTTATCGCCTTCTTCGGTGCACCGAACACTTCGAGTGGACGGATGCCGCCACGACCGAACTTGAAGAAATAAAAGCCATACTGGCCACCAACCCAATCCTGGCCGCACCAAACATCGGCGAACCAATGCTACTATATATAGCGGCGACTCATCAAGTCGTAAGCGCAGCACTCGTCGTCGAACGAGAAACAGACGGACATAAATTCCCCCTTCAAAGGACGGTATATTATGTATCCACTATCCTCACCCCATGCAAATCACGGTACCCACATTATCAAAAGATAGCGTATGCGGTATTCATGGCATCCCGGAAACTACGACACTACTTTCAAGAGTGTTCAATTACAGTGGCCTCTGAAGTGCCACTGAACGACATAATAAACAACCGCGACGCCACATGCCGGATTGCAAAATGGGCCATAGAGCTACTCCCGTTCGACATAACATATAAACCTCGGCGAGCTATTAAGTCGCAGGTATTGGCCGATTTTGTCGCCGAATGGACAGAAGCCGACCTCCCTAAGGAATACGACACATACTCCAATTGCATTACGCACTTCGACGGCTCTAAAATGTTGGCCGGTCTAGGGGCTGGCATCGTCTTGACGTCCCCTACCGGAGATACAGTCCAATATGTACTCCAAATACTGTATACAGACTCCAACAATGCCGCCGAATATGAGGCCCTGTTATATGGTCTCCGGATGGCAGTCTCCATGGGCATTCAACGCCTGGAGGTGCGCGGGGACTCGAACCTCGGAATATGCCAAATAAATGGAGACTTCGATGCTAAAGATCCGAAAATGGCGTCTTATCGCAATGCCGTACTCAAGATGTCAGCTCGGTTCGAGGGGCTCGAATTCCACCATGTAGCTCGTGAAAACAATTAGGTGGCGGACGTCCTTGCTCGTATCGGCGCTAAGCGTGATCCGGTCCCACCCAACATATTCTTGGAAAGGCTGTCAGGACCCCGATTCCAAATCACATCGATCTAGCCGGTAACACCTCATATCACTTTGCGGCCTCACGCACGGTATTCCCACGGGTGTGGCCTTACCATGGCCCAGGACCGTTTGCGCCTTTTGGCTCACGTATATGATAGTGTCGCTAGCATCCATATGACAGAGAACCGGGCCGACATGGCTAGTCGTGAACCCAAAGTGGCACTAACCCATGGGGACAGGCATACATGAATCACATCGAGCATGTCGGTCATCAACGTATGAATCCGGGCTGTAATTGGGCTAACAGGACTCCGGTAACCCGGTATGTGAGCTAGGCAGGACTCGGATGTCACCGCGTGACATTTCCCGAAGGACAGACATAGGAACAAGTGAAACACATGCCCGGCGATCAAGTGTCCAAAGCAGTAGTGCTTTGGGCTAGCGAGACTCCGGTGAACCGGGCTATAGCGGACTACTATCGCTCAGGAAGCACTAGACTACATTTCCCCATATGAGAGGCTGCCAAGGATAAACAACTAGATTGTCGGATCCCACACATACCAAGCATTTCAAACATGCACACAATATGCTCAATATGTGTAAATACAACATGGCATCACAACATAACTCTACGACTCAAATATTTATTCATTAGGCTCCGAGGAGCGAGATATTACAAACATGGGTCTCATGACCCAACACTCAGAGCATACAAGTCAAAGCACAAGCGGAAGCTTAACATGTCTGAGTACAGACATCTACAAATGAAAAGAGGCTGAGAAGCCTGACTATCTACCAGATCCTACCGATGGCACAAGATCGTAGCTGAGGTAACAAGCTAAACGTCAAAGTCCACGCGGAACTACTAGCGAGACTGACGTCTCTCTACAAAACATAAAATAAGCAAACGTGAGTACAAATGTACTCAGCAAGACTTACATCAGAACTAACTACATATGCATCATTATCAACAAAGGCGGGTGGAGTTTGACTGCAGCAAGCCAGCTTTGACTCGGTGGCTATCCTAAACTACGACTACAAGTAACTCTTTTGAGGTGGCGCACACGAGTCCACATATTCACCATATCAGTACACCACTATGGATCCGCTCCCGTCTCCCTACGAGAACGCCATCCATATCACTCACGCTTATCTTGCGCATTTTAGGGTATCCACTTTCACTTGTCTATGAACTATTATAGGCAACCCAGAAGTCCTTTTCCACGGACGCGGCTATTCGAATAGATCATATTAACCCTGCAGGGGTGTACTTCTTCACACACGCTCTCACCACTTATCGCCGTTTACACGACATGTACTCGGCAACCTTCAAGCGGAAGCCTAGCGAGGGTGTCGGCCATGGCCTACCTAAACACTCAAGTCCCTAGTCCAGGTTTATCGCCTATTCGGGTTCCATCCGCTGGGAGTCCCGCCGAGGTTTCCACTAACGGCCCCGAACGATGTGTGCAGGGTTCCCGAGATACCAAACGGGCATTTAGTACACCGGGCCATGGTGTATCTACCGCATCATAGCCCACCCCTAGGGTCAGCGCTACGCACGGCCTCCAACACATATCCTACAAACACCAGAAACTAGTTGCAACTCTTGGATAGAGAACAAGGGTGGTTAAGAAGCCGAGAGGGTCCATTGGTTTCGGGCCCAATGCGTGGTAGTAACTGTTTCATGGATCACAGACATAGAACTCAGTTCCTGAGGACGGCTGCAATGAGACAACCCACCATGTACTCCTACATGGCCTCTCACCGCTACCTTTACCAAATCGTGTTCACACACTTAGCTCTCAACAGTAGGACATGTTCACACACCTCCCATCCCCGATGAATCAGACCTGACTCTAACTCTAAGCAGTAGCAAGCATGACAAACAAGCATGAATGAGTAGGCACAACAGGGCTCAAACAACTCCTACTCATGCTAGTGGGTTTCATCTAATTACTGTGGAATGACAGGTCATGCAGAGGATAAAGGGGTTCAGCTACCGCAGCAAGTAACAGATGAATAGTTGTTGTCCTAATGCAGTAAAAGAGAGCAGGAGCGAGAGAGTGGGATTATATCAGAATGAACAAGGGGGTTTTGCTAGCCTGGAACTTCTGAAGATAATATAATTCTTCATCGGTGTCATCGACCTCATCGTCGAAACCACGACTATCGAGAGGGAACAACCACCGACAAACAAGAAGAAACACAATCAATGCAATGCACATTCATATGGATGATATGTCATATTAAAGTACTGAATTGACCTAGTGCAACAGTTAGTCATATTCATTGAAGTGGAATTCAACCTATAGCAAATTCCAACTCCAAAACTAATTACCATTTATTCCATAATCATGAATTGTCCTATTCAGTGAGGTTAGCTTGTTCAAACATGCATGAAAGTGCTATAAACAGATTCTTTGGATTTTTTTGATCATTTTTCATATATAAATTATTTCATTTGGAGTTACGGTTGAATTTATATGATTTTTAGAAGTTTTGGGCATTTTCTGCAACTTCTGGATTATTTAAAACTAAACTAAATCCAGAAATAGATTTGCTGCGTCAGCATGACAACATCATTACGTCAGCAGGTCGGCTATGGCTGACCAGGTCAAACCTGGCCGGTGGAACCCATCGGTCGATGACCCGATGTCGATTAGTGACACTTACGGTGGGCCGGTCGGCGGCCACGCGTCGTGAGGTCAATGCCGACGCGTGGGGACACTGTGATTAATTTAAACTAAAAGAAATTAAACAGTGGCTAGTTAAGTGTGTGGGGCCCAGTGTCAGTGGCACGGGGCGGTGATTAGTGGCTAATTAAGCCGGCCACGTCAGCAAGTGACGCCGGCGACCACGGCGACGGCGGGACCTCGCCGGAGTTGCTCGGGACGGCGCTACGGGCGTCGGCTGGATGCGCTAAAGGCACCAAAGGAAAGCCCATCCTTGCGCGCATCCAGGGGATCCCGCGGAAGGCTGCGGGGTGGCCGGAATCCCTGCCGTCGTCGAGCTGTGCGGCTGCCGGAGCTCGGGGGAGCTCGGGGTCGAGGCTACGGTGTACGGAAGAGCGAGGCAAGCGGTGCTATGGCCTCCTGTGAGCACGCTAAGCACAACTACGTGCTCGGTTGGGTCAGGCGAGGTTGCTAGCTGCGGCAGTGACGATCGCGGCGGCGGTGAGCTCACGGTTGCGGCGGTTGGCGCGGTTAGGGGAAGCAGACGACCGTGGGGAGAGGGGGAAACGGGGCAGGAGCTCACAGGGAGGTCGTCGAGCAGCTCAGTGGGCTCGGGGAGGCGGCGGAGACGGTGAATCGGACGGCAGCATCCGGCGGCCATGGACGGGGAAGAAAGGTCGCGGCATCGTCCTCGGGTCGTCCGACCTTGCGTTGGTTGGCGGAGAGGTGCTTGGGGTTGGGGCGGAGCACGGGGGCACGGGAACGGCTCCTGGGGAGCTCGGTGGCCATGCTAAACGGCGGCGGTGGTGACGACTGCGCTCGGGCGTTCGCAGGAGAGAGAGACGGGGAGGGGATGAGTGAGCGAGGGGGAGGCCGAGGGGATTCAGGGGGCACGTGGCGTCTCTAGCCGGGCCGGGGCGAGGCGGCAAGCAGGAGGTGGCCGGGCGCGTGCCGGCGTGCGTCGGCCACGCGCGCTGCCCACTGGCGCGAGGAAGACGACAGGGAGGGAAGGCTGCTGGGCTGGGCCGCTAGCTGGGCCACCAGGTGGGCTGGAAGGCCAGGTGAGTTCTTCTCTCTCTCTCCTTTTTCTAATTATTTCAGTTTTCTATTATTCTGTAAATTTTTAGGGCTTATTAAAAATACTAAAACAGATCCAAAAATCATAAAACTGCTCACTGCCACTGTTTGGAATATAACAAACAACAACCATTTTAGTTTATGATTATTTGAGCATTTAAACTATTTATTAACATTAAATGCCCAAATGCAAATACTTTATGAATTAATCTAGTGACCAAATATGTCATGAAAAATGTGCAGCACCTCTGTTTATGGTTTATAGCATTTTTCCAGAAATGATGAACATTTTCTAAAGCCATTTGGATTCACTGAAAAATACTTTTAGTTGAACCTATTTGAATTCCTTTAATGCTAGGGTTTAGGCAATCCCCATCTCAAAATTTCTTTGAAATCAAACATGATGCATGGATGCAGATGCCACTAATTACAACCAATTCTGGGGCTGTGACAACTCACCCCCACTAAACAAGAATCTCGCCCCGAGATTCAAGACGTGAGGTAAGAGGAAAAGGGGAGTCACAAAACTATCACAATCTTCATGATCCATTTGCCCTTCTCGGAGATGTTGATTCATTCAATCATCTTGGTCTTGGCGTCTTTGCTTTCGAGATCTTCACCGACACGACAATGTAAAGAAGGGGGAAACCCTACAGGATTTAATCTTCTTGAAGATCGAGCAACTCAAGATCATTTCATGGAGTGAGACGTAAGAACAACTCTTGAGTTGAGACACTAAACACACATTAGGAATGATGGTAAAGAAATGGATGACGAAGGTTCAAATTGGTAGGCAGCCATTCCATGCTCAAGTAAAATGGTGCATGGTTTCAAAGTAACAAGGAGATGATTGCCATGATTCCATAACCGGACACCTTAGGAAAGGTGACTCGTAGAGCTGTGCCCTTAGGTGGCAAAAAGAATTACTTTTGATTCAAAGATCATTGAAACTCTTTAAACCAGCCTAAGGCATTCTCAATCGATCATTTGAAGGAGTTCGAAAGAATGACATACTCGGACTAGAATGGATGATATGGACTACCTTGTTGAAGACAACGCAATGGATGATTTTGCTTATCATCGGAAATGGATGGGACCCATGGTAGGATCACCTCTGAAGATGATCCCGAACAACAATTGTTGAGAAGGCAATCCAAGGGAGATTGGCACAAGGCAGTGCAAGCTGGGAACAGAATGCAAATGTCGGAAAGGTTCCAACCATCATATATGCCTGAGATACAGATCCGGTTGGTGGTAGGATACTTCAGATTCAGCATGTCTGAAAGAAATTTTGCAACACGATTGACGAGATGGCGTTGCGGGATTCTCGAGGAATGAACTAAGATAGCAAGCTCCAAAACATGAGCTGGTTACGCTAAACACATGTGAACACGCTGTCTCAGACAAGCATGACCACACGGTAGTCTTATGATAAAACACTACCAAGTTCAGGTGGGGAACCATCTTCGAGGATATCGAAGTCTTGTGCATTACCATGGATTAGCACTTAACTCCTTTTCCTAGAACAAGTCAATCAGTGGCTTAGTGTGCTAGGAACACATATGGAGTGGAGGTAATTAATCTACCAAACCATAGAATACTTCGCGTATGCATGACTGACTTGGGATGATTCCAAGGGAAACAAAACAAACCTTTCTCAAATTCATGGCGGCAACTTGCACCTAATGCACGTGAATTAAAGGAAGTCACTTCTTCCATCCAAGCATAAGCTTCATGAACGGAACACGAAGGCATTGCTTACAAAGTTTTCAACACTAGGTTGATGTTCAACATGAATCATGGGGGAGAAAAAAATGCTGCTGATGGGCTCAACAACAACTCATCAAAATTTCCATATCACTAGACTTCCGCCATCATGTGAACACGGTGATAGTATTGGTCAGACCAAAAGATGTAATGGTGTATGCTCGAGGGATCAACCACGAGTAAGACAACATTACGAACATCGTTGGTTCTGATTTGACTTAATAATAGCCCATACTCAAGTCAAAGTTTGATAAGACAATAGGTTCAACAACTGATCACGGGGATCATTCGATGAAGATATCATCTTTCTTCAACACACACTACACAAGAATATCCCTTTGGAACGAACTAAGTTAGGCAAGCTTTTATCTTCCAACTCTCCAAGTTGTTGTCTAGCTTAACCAACTAGCTCAGGGATATCCGACACAGATTCTTGGAGAAAGGGTGGTTCACAAGAAACCAACTTGATCACGAGCTCAACATAACAGTCAGGAAACAACCCGGTAACACTTCCAAGAAGATATTTGGAGAGTCACGAACCACCGGTATGTTACTAAGCTCGAGAACAATCTTGCTTTTGAGGGCAAGACGATATGATCAAAAGAGTGAGGGATTGACACAATCCTAACTCATAGATCGAAGAGTGCACATAACTAAGGACTAGGTAGCACGATTAATCTTAGGATGATGATTCAAGAACCAACACACTAAGAATGAAATTATTGTCCTTTAACTACCAAGCAACGGGGTTGCTAGAAGTATTGATTTCACACATCACGGTTCATTTGTCGGCATTCCGGTTATAATAACACGGGAATCGGGAATGAACAATGATGGCAAGAAGTATTACTGCGTCAAGAATTCATAAGAGGTGGTGCAATTCTCATGACACACTTGACATAAAGATGGTAACACTCCAAGGTACAATGAGCAAAAGCTGGATTGGCATTTTGATCCATGGAATACAATTGCTTTGACCCAATCCTAGATATGGATGAGGTAATGGAGTTTGTTTCTACTAGTCATTACGAATAGAATGGCTTGACGAACCACAAGAGTAGTGGCATCGTTGAACACGAATGCATAACTACTCCTGACTATCAACTGATAGACGGGGATCGGAATACAGCTGCAATGGAAACAACTCAAAGGATCGTATATCTTTTTGAGTTTTGGATGCATAGATTAGTATGTCAAACCAAGTTCAACATGTTTCTTCCAGATAACCCATGCAGAAAGGTAGAAGTGGCAGAATAACAACATAGAATCGAGAACTCGTCAAGAGCACTCTGGTTGTGATCTTTCGGTTTAGCGAGGAACTTCTGCCATAAATAGCTCATGGTACTTGGAAGGAGGTAATACCACGAACCTCGAGGACTATCACAAAGGTTACTAATATCCTAAAGGAACTAGCAAATACTAACAACATGAGGTAGGCTGAATCTCGGGTTCAGAAACCCAGAAATAGAATGCCTACTAACTAATAACATCACGGGATGCTTTCAAGAATAATGGCCGGAATCATCACACTGGGAATACAAAAGCATTGCTAAATTATGAGTGGTCCTCGAAGACACCTAGGGTCATAATACTAACTCCAACATACTTTTCAAGGCAACGGAGTACCTCAACAGACCGATTAGTGTGCTTAATCTGGCCAAAAGGACACCGTGAATAGGAAGGAAAAATTTGCAAATGCATCAGATAGTTTAGAAACCTGGGATGACTCGGACAGCATAACGGCTGTAACTGCTCAAAATGATTTGAGACATCCTGCAAAAATGGTGGCATAACCACTCAACATCACAATATCAAGGTTCCGAGATCAACAGTTATCATACATAAATAGTAGGAACTGAACTGGGGCTTAAAACCAACAATCTTAAAGGTCTATGGATTAGTAACACGTCATCCTGATAGATAGATGAGAAGCCTAGTTCTTAATCCCCGTAGAAGAGAAGAGGATGACTCAGATCAGAAGGCCATGAGGTATAAGGAGTAAAAATAGCCTTACGTTCCCTTCCACAATCAATTCCCCTACATAACTAAAGAAGTTCTAGACACAACTTCGACCAGTTTGGCTTGGTAATCCTACAGGCAGTCAGGCTCTGATACCAACGCTGTCAGGATCCCGATTCCAAATCACATCGATCTAGCTGGTAACACCTCATATCACTTTGCGGCCTCACGCACGGTATTCCCACGGGTGTTGCCTTACCATGGCCCGGGACCGTTTGCGCCTTTTGGCTCACGTATATGATAGTGTCGCTAGCATCCATATGACAGAGAACCGGGCCGACATGGCTAGTCGTGAACCCAAAGCGGCACTAACCCATGGGGACAGGCATACATGAATCACATCGAGCATGTCGGTCATCAACGTACGAATCCGGGCTGTAGCACTGGGCTAACAGGACCCGGTAACCCATTTATGTGAGCTAGGCAGGACTCCGGATGTCACCGCGTGACATTTCCCCGAAGGACAGACATAGGAACGAAGTGAAACACATGCCGGCCGGTCAAGTGTCCAAAGCAGTAGTGCTGGGCTAGCAGGACTCCGGTGAACCGGGCTGTAGCGGACTACTATCGCTCAGGAAGCACTAGACTACATTTCCCCATATGAGAGGCTGCCAAGGATAAACAACTAGATGGTCGGATCCCACACATACCAAGCATTTCAAACATGCACACAATATGCTCAATATGTGTAAATACAACATGGCATCACAACATAACTCTACGACTCAAATATTTATTCATTAGGCTCCGAGGAGCGAGATACTACAAACATGGGTCTCATGACCCAACACTCAGAGCATACAAGTCAAAGCACAAGCGGAAGCTTAACATGTCTGAGTACAGACATCTACAAATGAAAAGAGGCTGAGAAGCTTGACTATCTACCAGATCCCGCCGATGGCACAAGATCGTAGCTGAGGTAACAAGCTAAACGTCGAAGTCCACGCGGAACTACTAGCGAGACTGACGTCTCTCTGCAAAACATAAAATAAGCAAACGTGAGTACAAATGTACTCAGCAAGACATACATTAGAACTAACTACATATGCATCATTATCAACAAAGGGGGGTGGAGTTTGACTGCAGCAAGCCAGCTTTGACTCGGTGGCTATCCTAAAGTACGACTGCAAGTAACTCTTTTGAGGTGGCGCACACGAGTCCACATATTCACCATATCAATACACCACTATGGATCCGCTCCCGTCTCCCTATGAGAACGCCATCCATAGCACTCATGCTTATCTTGCGCATTTTAGGGTATCCACTTTCACTTGTCTATGAATTGTTATAGGCAACCCAGAAGTCCTTTTCCGCGGACACGGCTATTCGAATATATCATATTAACCCTGCAGGGGTGTACTTCTTCACACACGCTCGCACCACTTATCGCCGTTTACACGACATGTACTCGGCAACCTTCAAGCGGAAGCCCAGCGGGGGTGTCGGCCACGGCCTACCTAAACACTCAAGTCCCTAGTCCAGGTTTATCGCCTATTCGGGTTCCATCCGCAGGGAGTTCGGCCGAGGTTTCCACTAACGGCCCCGAACGATGTGTGCAGGGTTCCCGAGATACCAAACGGGCATTCGGTACACCGGGCCACGGTGTATCTACCGCATCATAGCCCACCCCTAGGGTCGGCGCATACGGCCTCCAACACATATCCTACAAACACCGTAAACTAGTTGCAACTCCTGGACAGAGAACAAGTGTTGTTAAGAAGCCGAGAGGGTCCATTGGTTTCGGGCCCAATGCGTGGTAGTAACTGTTTCATGGATCACAAACACAGAACTCAGTTCTTGAGGATGGCTGCAATGAGACAACCCACCATGTACTCCTACATGGCCTCTCACCGCTACCTTTACCAAATCGTGTTCACACACTTAGCTCTCAACAGTAGGACATGTTCACACACCTCCCATCCCCGATGAATCAGACTGACTCAACTCTAAGCAAGCAAGCATGACAAACAAGCATGAATGAGTAGGCTGTGAGGCTCAAACAACTCCTACTCATGCTAGTGGGTTTCATCTAATTCTTGTGGAATGACAGTCATGCAAGAGGATAAAGGGGTTCATCTACATAAGCAAGTAACAGATGAATCGTTGTTGTCCTAATGCAGTAAAAGAGAGCAGGAGCGAGAGAGTGGGATTATATCGGAATGAACAAGGGGGTTTTGCTTGCCTGGAACTTCTGAAGATAATATAGCTCTTCATCAGTGTCATCGATCTCATCGTCGAAACCACGACTATCGAGAGGGAACAACCACCGACAAACAAGAAGAAACACAATCAATGCAATGCACATTCATATGGATGATATGTCATATTAAAGTACTGAATTGACCTAGTGCAACAGTTAGTCATATTCATTGAAGTGGAATTCAACCTATAGCAAATTCCAACTCCAAAACTAATTACCATTTATTCCATAATCATGAATTGTCCTATTCAGTGAGGTTAACTTGTTCGAACATGCATTAAAGTGCCATAAACAGATTCTTTGGATTTTTTGATCATTTTTCATATATAAATTATTTCATTTGGAGTTACGATTGAATTTATATGAGTTTTAGAAGTTTTGGGCATTTTCTGCAACTTCTGGATTATTTAAAACTAAACTAAATCCAGAAATAGATTTGCTGCGTCAGCATGACAACATCATTACGTTAGCAGGTCGGCTATGGCTGACCAGGCCAACCCTGGCCGGTGGAACCCACTGGTCAGTGACCCAGTGTCAGTTAGTGACACTGACAGGTGGGCCCGGTCAACGGCCACGTCAGCGAGGTCAATGCCGACGCGTGGGGCCACTGTGATTAATTTAAACTAAAAAGAAATTAAACAGTGGCTAGTTAAGTGTGTGGGGCCCAGTGTCAGTGGCACGGGGCGGTGATTAGTGGCTAATTAAGCCGGCCACGTCAGCAAGTGACGCCGGCGACCACGGCGACGGCGGGACCTCGCCGGAGTTGCTCGGGACGGCGCTACGGGCGTCGGCTGGATGCGCTAAAGGCACCAAAGGAAAGCCCATCCTTGCGCGCATCCAGGGGAGCCCGCGGAAGGCTGCGAGGTGGCCGGAATCCCTGCCGGCGTCGAGCTGTGCTGCCGGAGCTCGGGGAGCTTCGGTCGAGGCTACGGTGTCTGGAAGAAGCGAGGCAAGCGGTGCTATGGCCTCCTGTGAGCACGCTAAGCACAACCACGTGCTCGGTTGGGTCGGCGAGGTTGCTATCTGCGGCGATGATGATCGCGTGGCGGTGAGCTCACGGTTGTGGCGGTTGGCGCGGTTAGGGAAGCGAGCGACCGTGGGGAGAGGGGAAGCAGGGCAGGAGCTCACAGGGAGGTCGTCGAGCAGCTCAGTGGGCTCGGGGAGGCAGCGGAGACGGCGAATCGGACGGCAGCATCCGGCGGCCATGGATGGGGAAGAAAGGTCGCGGCGTCGTCCTCGGGTCGTCCGGCCTTGCGTTGGTTGGCGGAGAGGTGCTTGGGGTTGGGGCGGAGCATGGCGGCACGGGAACGGCTCCTGGGGAGCTCGGTGGCCATGCTAAACGGCGGCGGTGGTGACGACTGCGCTCGGGCGTTCGCAGGAGAGAGAGACGGGGAGGGGATGAGTGAGCGAGGGGCAGGCCGAGGGGATTCAGGGGCACGTGGGCGTCTCTAGCCGGGTCGGGCGAGGCAGCAAGCGAGGAGGTGGCCGGGCCAAGGCGGCGTCGGCCACGCCACGCTGCCCATCGGGCGCGAGGAAGACGACGAGGAGGGAAGGTCTTTGGGCTGGGCATTCATTTGGGCCACCAGGTGGGCTGGAAGGCCAGGTGAGTTCTTCTCTCTCTCTCCTTTTTCTAATTATTTCAGTTTTCTATTATTCTGTAAATTTTTAGGGCTTATTAAAAATACTAAAACAGATCCAAAAATCATAAAACTGCTCACTGCCACTGTTTGGAATATAACAAATAGCAACCATTTTAGTTTATGATTATTTGAGCATTTAAACTATTTATTAGCATTAAATGCCCAAATGCAAATACTTTATGAGTTAATCCAGTGACCAAATATGTCATGAAAATGTGCAGCACCTCTGGTTATGGTTTATAGCATTTTCCGTAAATGATGAACATTTTCTAAAGCCATTTGGATTCCTTTGAAAAATACTTTTAGTTGAACATATTTGAATTCCTTTAATGCTAGGGTTTAGGCAATCCCCATCTCAAAATTTCTTTGAAATCAAACATGATGCATGGATGCAGATGCCACTAATTACAACCAATTCTGGGGCTGTGACAAAGGCTGTTTAAGCCATCCGTGGCATGGGAAGGGGAAACAAGCAACAACAGTCCGGACCCAGCTACACCGCCAAATACCGAACACTCTGACATAATCGGCGGCTCCGCCACCGAAATAACACCTTCAGCCCACGTAATAATGGCCATCATCGCCCCATGGACTGAACCATTTCTGGCCTACCTAACCAGGCAGGAACTTCCCAAGGACCAAAATGAGGCACGCTGCATTGTGCGATGATCTAAAGCCTACAAGGTCCACGAGGAGAGCTCTATAGGAAAAGCACCACCGGAATCCTTCAAAGGTGCATCTCCGAAGAGGAAGGGCGGAAGCTTCTGGCAGAAATTCACGCCGGACTCGGTGGCCACCACGCCGCAACACGGCCCCTCGTAAGTAAGGCCTTCCGTACATGATTTTATTGGACGACGGCCCGAGCAGACGCACATGACTTGGTCCAACGCTGCGTCGGTTGCCAGCTCTTTGCAAACCATAGCCATATGCCACCCGTCACCCTACAAACAATCCCCATTACCTGGCCTTTTGCGGTCTGGGGCTTGACATGGTTGGACCCCTTAAAGGGGGAACCCATAAGAAAAAATACTTACTGGTAATGGTGGATAAATTCACCAAATGGATAGAAGCCAAACCTGTTAAAACGCCCGAATCCGGACCAGTGATAGACTTTATATCCTGGGTTTTACACCGTTATGGTGTCCCCCACAGCATCATCACTGACAATGGCACGAACTTCACTGCCGATGAGGTGAAACAATGGTGCAGCAACATGGGCATCAAGCTCGATTATGCTTATTTCTATCATCCACAAACTAACGGTCAAGTCGAACGAGCAAATGGTCTTATCATGAGCGGCATCAAACCCAGATTAGTGCGATCCTTAAAGGAATCTAACACGCACTGGGTAGAGGAGCTCGACTCCGTACTCCGGGGGCTGCGGACCACGCCGAATCGCACTACCGGATACACACCATTCTTTACGGTGTACGGCGCAGAGGCGGTTCTGCCCTGCGACATAATTCATGACTCACCTCAAGTGCGCATGTATGAAGAGAGAGAGGCCGAGCTCGATCGGCAGGACAGTTTGGACGCCCTCGAGGAGGAGCGTGACGTGGCAAAAGCTCATTCCGCATTCTACCAGCAACAGGCTAGAAGATACCAAAGCAGAGAAATACGGGCCAAAACCTATAACGTTGGCGAACTCGTTCTACGCCTACCGGATAAGAAAAAGGACAAGCTCAAGCCCAAATGGGAGGGTCCCTTCATTATTGACCAGGTCTTAACTGGCGGAGCGTACCGTCTGTGGGATGCATCGGACAACTGCCTGGAGCCAAATCCAGGGAATGCAGCTAGACTCCGGAGATCCTATGCCACTACTGGAATCTGGCACTTTGCCATCTGCCATGGCAGATGGCAAAGGCATGTTCAGCGGATGGCAAAGGCTTTGCCATCTGCCAGCGGATGGCAAACAGTTCGTTACGAAACTCGCCGGTAAAGGCTTCTTTGCCATCTGCCGGCTGATGGCAAAGAGTTTTGGCTTTGCCATCTGCTGGCTGATGGCAAAGAGCCTGTGGCTTTGCCATCTGCTGGCTGATGGCAAAGAGCCTGTGGCTTTGCCATCTGCTGGCAGATGGCAAAGCCTCTTAACGGGGTTAACTCCGTTAGAGGTTAACGGCATACTTTGCCATCTGCTGGCAGATGGCAAAGGCTGCAGGCTCTTTGCCGTCTGCCAGCAGATGGCAAAGGCTGCAGGCTCTTTGCCGTCTGCCAGCAGATGGCAAAGGCTGCAGGCTCTTTGCCGTCTGCCAGCAGATGGCAAAGGCTGCAGGCTCTTTGCCATCTGCCAGCAGATGGCAAAGTGACTATATTGCCCCATTTAATTTTGTTTTTTCTTATATCAATTAATTTTCACAGAAATCAAACACAAATATATTTATATGACCAATATAGCATATTCAACACATATTACCAATAGTCATGAACACATATTACCAATAGTCATGAACACATATGTATCCAACACATGTTACCAATAGTAGCAAGTTTCATCCGTGCATATACATAGTTTCATCAATATTACACAGTTTCATCCATAGGTAGCAAGTTTCACAAGGTCAAAACAAAAACTAAATACAAGCACTCCATCAACCCAAGCTTAGTGATCTTAAGCAAATCTGTAAAATGGGAAAGAAGAAAGTTAGAAGAAGAAGACTAGAAGAAGATTATTATGATGCAACTAAAATGTGAAGATTATTATGATGCAAATAAAATGTGAAGATTATTATGACCTATACATAGTTTAATTTTAGAGTTAGCTAAGCATATTAAGTCATTTTGGAGGAAAAGATGCTAAGTATAGGTCATTTTAGAGCTATCCTAGGTTAAATAGGTCATTTTTAAGCTAGCTAAGCATATTAAGTCATTTTAGAGCTGGGTAAGCATATTAACTAATTTTGGAGGAAAAGATTCAAAGTATAGGTCATTTTGAAGCTAGCTAAGCATATTAAGTCATTTTGGAGGAAAAAATGCTATGTATAGGTCATTTTAGAGCGATCCTAGGTTAAATAGGTCATTTTGGAGCTAATTAAGCTTATTATGTAATTTTTGAGCTAGCTAAGCACATTAAGTCATTTTGGAGGAAAAAATGCTAAGTATAGGTCATTTTAGAGCTAGCCTAGGTTGAATAGGTCATTTTGAAGCTAAGTAAGGTTATTATGTCATTTTGGAGCTAGCTAAGCATACGAAATCATTTAGGACCTAAAATATGTCATTTCTTAAGCATACTATATCATTTTAGAGCTAGCTAAGCATATTAAGTCTTTTTGAGGAAAAGATGCTAAGTATAGGTCATTTTAGAGCTATCCTAGGTTAAATAGGTCATTTTTATGCTAGCTAAGCATATTAAGTCATTTTGGAGGAAAAATGCTAAGTATAGGTCCGTTTAGAGCTATCCTAGGTTAAATATGTCATTTTGGAGCTAATTAAGCTTATTATGTCATTTTGGAGCTAGCTAAGCATGTGAAGTCATTTAGGAGCTAAACTATGTCATTTCTTAAGCATATTATGTCATTTTAGAGGTAGTTAAGCATATTAACTAATTTTGGAGGAAAAGATTCTAAGTATAGGTCATTTTGAAGCTAGCTAAGCATATTAAGTCATTTTGGAGGAAAAAATGCTAAGTATAGGTCATTTTAGAGCGATCCTAGGTTAAATAGGTCATTTTGGAGCTAATTAAGCTTATTATGTAATTTTGAGCTAGCTAAGCATATTAAGTCATTTTGGAGGAAAAAATGCTAAGTATAGGTCATTTTAGAGCTAGCCTAGGTTGAATAGGTCATTTTGGAGCTAGCTAAGCATATGAAGTCATTTAGGACCTAAAATATGTCATTTCTTAAGCATATTATATCATTTTAGAGCTATCCTAGGTTAAATATGTCATTTTGGAGCTAATTAAGCTTATTATGTCATTTTTGAGCTAGCTAAGCATATTGAGTCATTTTGGAGGAAAAAATGCTAAGTATATGATTATGTCGCTAGTATCCATATGGCGAGAGAACCCGGGCCAACATGACTAGTCATAGAACCAAGGTGGCACAAACGTCTGAGGATGAGGCATACATGACCCAAAGCAATGCACGTGTCGGTCATCACGAGTGCAACCAAGTCGTAACAAGCTACAAGGACTTCGGTGATACACCGCGTGACATTTCCCGTAAGGGACAGAACCACGAGCAAAGAAGGACACATGCCGGTCAATCCATGTGTTTCGGAGCGATGGCGAACTACCATGGCTCGATGGAAGCACTAGGAGGCATTTCCTGTATGGAAGGCTACCAAAGGCACACGACTAGGTGTCGAATCCCACACATACAATGCATTTCAAACATACACACATTATGCACGATATGTCTAGATATATACAACATGGCATCACAACAAAACTCTATTAAGCAAAACACTTGGGACACTTACCGTCATCACGGAGGTGTAGGTGTAGGACCGGTCGCGCCAGTGGCAGACGGAGAAGGATCGGTCGATGCTTGTCGGGAGTTACGCTGCACCAAAGATTATTTCCAATGTATCGTTACCATGATGCAACTCAAATGTGAAGACTAGTAACTAATGACCGTTCAAATGAAACTCACCGTGCCCGGAGCAATGGTAGCATCGGCGGAGGGTGCAGCCGTTCTTCTCGCACATGGACTTCACATTTGGTTTTGACGAGTCAGTCATATTAGTTACTACTGAAAGGAACATTGCGTGCATGATTTAGCTAATATGCAGAAGAAACTTACCACGAAGAGCTCGTACATGGCCCGGTTAGCCAAGTCGTTCCGGTTCCTCTCCTCCTCCAATAGAGGATTGTGCATGGAGTTGTTTTTCTAGCGTGCTCAGTTTTTTTAAAAGAGGTCTGGGGTTCTTTTTTTAAAACAGAGAAAAAACAACGGGTGCGTTTGGGAGCAAAGTATTTTTGCTGTTTTTAGGAATCTTGTGGTTTTTAAGAAAAATTTGGTATTAAATACTTTGAAGTGTTTGGCTCAAAAATTAGGCTCCGTTTGGAAGTAATGTTTCTATAAAACCTTAGTATTCGATACTACAGTTTTTTATACCAACGACAATGTATACTGTAGTTTATGAAAACAACAATTTTTCAAAGTATTGTGGAAACAATGGCATGTTTGGCAATCAAAGTATACATCTTTGTAATAGGTCCCAACCTCTTTGTTGTGTTTCTCAGTTTTTAAAAGAGGTCCCAACCTCTTTTTAATCTTTACAAAAATACTACAGTTTTGTGGATACTGTAGTTTATAGTACTACAATTTTAACTAGAGCCAAACACCTCAAAGTATTTAAAACCATAGTATTTTAAAATACTGTAGTATTATTGAAATACTTCAAAATACTTTGCAACCAAACACAGCCATGCTATATTTGATAGTAAAGTATTGTAAAAACCAAAGTATCGTAAACCAAAGCTCATTGCAAATAAAACTATGATAATCTAAAAAACTGTAGTATTCTTAAAATACTTAGGCTGTGTTTGATAGTAAAGTATTGAAAAAACCAAAGTATTGAAAACTACAACATTTTAGCATGTAGGTGTAAGATACCACCGTTTTGACATATCGCATTATAGTGAAGTATTGGGAATACTTTGGAGCTGTTTGGTAGTGTTGTATATATTGATGCACCTAATAACTAGCTAGCCGTTTTCTACTTGCTTACCCTGTTACCCAAACCCAACGGCCATGCAAAAGGCCACCCATATGCACAAAGTCCATAGCCAAACTGTCAACGACCATGCCCAAAGCTCGTCCTGCAGCTTACAAAGATGAAAAAAACCATGCAGTGCCGTCAGCTGGCGGCACCGTAGCAGCATTTCTACGAAGAGAAGTAGGAGGCACGGTGATGCCATCTTCATGAGGCAGCAGGAGGTCTCTTCCTCGTAAAGCAAGGCCTGCCCGACTTCATGCCACGGGCCTCCTTGAGAAGGGAACAGATGATTGCGTACTAGCCGTTTTTCCATGGTCATCTCTTTATCTATCCACGGCAACCCGAGGGAGAGACGATCTCCAAGAACGAGCGGCGGTGGTGGCACGGGAATGAACAAGGACAAAGAAAGCGTGTTTGTTTTTTCGCCTGCTCTGTTTTTTAAAAAAAGAGGTCCTGGGTTCTTTTTATTAGAAAGAGAAAATACTGCATTTTGAGAAATCTTGTAGTATTAATACTACAGTTTTTGTGGAGACCAAACAACTCAAAGTAATTAAAACCATAGTATTTAAAAAAATTGTAGTATTCACAAAATACTTAGAAAATGCAGAGCTATCAAACGGGGCCTTAGGCTTAGTTTGGCAACAAAGTTTTACAAAACTGCTGTAATTGAAAACCACAGTATTCCAATCGGTAGGCAAGTAATCTGCAGTTTTCTAAAACCAACGTTTTTCTCAGTTTTTACGTGTTTGGCTGGTGCTGTTTTACCTAAGTTTTGACCAAGTATTTAGCATGCATGATCGAGTATTTAGCGGCTGCTAACGGCGGCGCCATGCACACGTCCGCCCGTACTAGATGCTCGGATCTGTAGAATGTGTCTACCCTGCTGCATCTACATGCATGTCACCTAACCTCGCCAAGTAAAAGATGATGTACCTACTCAACAGGACTACAATTAGATGCTGAGCTAACTAGACAAGTGCAAGAAATAGATCAATCAGCCGGCCTTCAATGTCACGATTAATTTAACCAGGACATACATCATTGTTCATTAATCAACTAGATTAAAGCAATACAATCTTAGGAGTGTTGACATCATATTTTTTTCTATACGTGCATGTACTTCCAGTTCGGCCAAAATTCTATGTGCGTGTAGTGCGCTGTTGCTACTGCATCGGCTATCTAGGCCTGCCGGCCAAGTTGGATGCTACGGACAGTGGGTTCGTCGAAGCGAAAACTTTCTGTAGCAGTCTTTGCAGAGCTGCCGGTGGAAGGCGTGGACAATTAAGACGGGATCATGTGTGGAGCCGCTTCAACGACATGGACTTTGGCATTAGTGTGAAGTTGCAGCGCAACTAGCAAAACTGGAACAGAACATACATGTACCGAAATTTTAAACGGAGAGTTTGTGTTGTGGATGTTTATTCTAATTTTCTGTTTGATAAAATTGTTCATGCTCGTATTATAAAAACAGAATATGTATGTGCTTACTTTTGTTTATCGAACAATGTTTCCTTGCAGATGACATATTTGTATTGTTAAACCAGCCTCTAACTTACTCCATACAATGTTAGGGCACACACAGCTGACTCAAGAATTTGCTACTTTTGGTGATTTCCTTGGCATTTTGTTTTCACGCTTTTTGACTCGATTGCTTATACATATATAATAGTAGGAGACACTTATGGCATCTTCTTGCTGCTCCTGCAGCAACCCGATCAAGGTTACGGCAAAAGCCCTCTACGTGCGTGTCTTTGCAATTCATATCACCAAGCGCAATCGGTATCTTCCTGGTGGCCACCTCCAAACTCGATAGTAGTGGTCTCTCCGATTTTACGCTTTCAACTTTCTCGAGCATTCAATCAAAGTGGAGATCAGTATATCAACTAGCATATATAGTAGTTACTGACATAGTTTGATTTAACAAGTTATGAACGAATCTATGAATTTTGCTGGTCCCCTTGGATTTTTTTATTATCTTTCCTACGGTGGTGATTGGATTTAAATTTTTATGCGATTCATCATAAAGGAAATCTCTACATGTTGCGGTGGCTGATGGTTGTGAACTACTTTTAGCAGCAGTCTAAAAATAAGATCTATGTTCACTAATAAGGTCAAGAGAAAATGGTTTTATAATAGTATTTTTCTACTCAAAACATACAAGCTAGAGTTGTATAGCTTATTTTGGTTTACATGTATGCACCTTGCAATAATACTTTTTGAAGCAATATTATGGAGTTGGCCCATTCCTCTGTCTCTGCAGTTACGCATTGTTGATTGAATGAAAAGTGCACTCATGTGCTACATCAATCTTCAACTTGCAAAATTAAATCCCTTACGCAACATATGACTACAAATACTTTGTTTATAGGGCAATTTGTGTATATAAAAACTGATATTCAATGTTATATGGCAATATGGTTAATCTCCAAAACAGAAATTGCAAAGCCTCTACTTATTCATCTAGTATATCTAAGGATAGGCATGGACGACGCATACCTTTTTCCCCGATGGTGAGCTAGTTCGATGGCGCCCGTGGCGAGGAGGGCAGCGAGAAGGGGCGGCGCCGTGGCCTGGCTCGGTGGAGGGCGGGCATGGGCACGCCATGGCCGAGAGGCGGGAGGAGGCCGGCTCGGTGGAGGGACGGCGGTGCTGATGCAGGCTTCGGTGGAGGGACGGCGCAGGCGAGCTGCAGTGGCGGGGAGGCGGGGAGGGCAGTGGCAGGGTGGGGTGGGGAGGGCTGCGGTGGCGGGGAGGGCCGGCTGCGGTGGAGGGAGGCGCAGGCGAGCTGCGGTGGCGGGAGGCGGGGAGGCGGGGGGGCGCTGCGGTGGCGGGAGGCGGGCAGGCGGTGCTAAGGCGGTGGTGGGCAGCGGCGCCCTAGGGTCGTCCAGTGGGCAGCGTGGGTGCGGTTTGGGCAGATTCTTTTTTTAGACAAGTGGCGCTGGTGGGTGGGTGAGGTGGGGAGAGAGAGAGGGGTGGGGCCGGGCTGGAAGAGAGAGAGAGAGGGGAGGGGCCGGGCTGGGAGAGAGGGGAGGGGAATTTTTTTTAGAAAAAGAGGAGGGAGAGATAGTTCGACCTCTTTGCCATCTGCCAGCCGCTGGCTGATGGCAAAGATATGGGCCTTTGCGATCCGCTGGCAGATGGCAAAGAGGTGGGGCTACTGGCCGTTATAGCGCCGTTATCCATTGGGCTCCACCCACTTCTTTGCCATCTGCCAACAGATGGAAAAGATTCTTTGCCATCCACTAGCAGATGGCAAAGAGGTGGGTTGACGAGCCGTTGCAAAGATTGGACCCTACCCACCTCTTTGCCATCTGCTGGCAGATGGCAAAGATTATTTTCCATCCACTAGCAGATGGCAAAGAATTGGCTGATGGCAACCATGTTCTTTGCCATCTGTCAGTTCTTTGCCATCTGTTTTTTATAAGCAGATGGCAAAGACATTCTTTGCCATCAGCTGGCAGATGGCAAAGAACTGGCTGATGGCAAATTCCCAGTTTCTAGTAGTGTGCCTAGTGCCGGACTCCGAGTTCGTCTCCTTACCTCTGTCAAATTTTTATACATTCGTTATCTGTCTTTTCTTTCTTTCTTTCTTCCCCTTTTCTTTCGAGGCCTTGAAGGGCTAAAATGTGTTTTGACTACACAATCTTGATGCGCCAGCCATGCTCATTATACAGGGGCTTCCTATCTGAAGCTTAAATATTTTATGGGCTTCATGCCCCGCACATGTGTTATTCTTCCGCATGTACCTTTTTTCGCCACTATATGCATCGATATGACTTAAGTTTTGGCCAAGCTGGGTTGCCTGGCTCTTGTATTTATGCCCTACGTTCCTGTTAATTTGGCTAGGGCATAAGGGGAGCACCTCTGCGATTGTTACTGCTTGGTCAGACGGATGTGTACCTTAGACTGGGTGAAGCCGAAAGCTAGCGTTCTTAAGGGAATATTCGGTCGGTGAATAAAAGAAGACTTTTTATTTATTTTTCCACTTGCCCACAGATGTTTTTGCCTGTGTCTCTTCTCGCAGTTCGAACATGCAAATTAGGGCATGCGTACCCAGGGAAAGGAACCCTTAACGGAACTATTCTCCCTGGAAGATGTTTCTTACTACCCATGTAATATAACATAACTAGTTGGGTACTTATGCATTCAAGCACTTATGACCCCTACGCCTGGTTTCCACGCATACCCCGGTTTTTACATAACTGAGCTGGTATTCGGATACACTACAGACTATCGGGTCCAGAGGTTGAAGCGAAAAGGTCCGCCATGACAAATGATTTACAATCCGGCTAGAGACATTCTACATGTCATTCAAATTACATAGTCACTTAGACTGATTAAATTCTTCTTCTATGCCATCCAACAGGTTGTCTAGCCTACAATCATGTTGGAATACTTGGCGGCTAACTCTACTTGGTGATACACCAAACTGACAAGGATTTCTTTCCCATCGGGCCCCATAGGTCCGACCTCGGCCATGTGGTTTGGGTCAGCCTTGGTATACCGCGTCTTCACCATGGCCCAGGCTTCCCTGGCACCTTGACGGTAGGCCGATAACTTCCATAATCGGAAGCACTGCCGCTCTCCCTTGAGCTTCTCTGAAAGTCCTCCAAGGCCTTCGGGCAGGGAGACGGATGGCCACAAGGCCTGGGCAATACCTTGCATCACCTGCCGAACTTGTTCGTGGAGTTGTGAGAGCTCTGGTAGAAGATCACCCGCAGACGCGGGCATCTCGTCCGCGGGACGACCTGTCAGCATACCTACAGACATAACTCTGTTAGCTGGCTTCTTCGCCGAACTCTTTTTGAGGTTCGTTCAAGCACTTACTGAAAATGCTGCATCGAAGCCGCTTGTTCTCCTTCATGGAGTCTGACAGCTGGGCGCGAACATCCTTTAGTTCCACGCTCAACTGGGTATTGGCATCTTGGAGATCGTTTTTTTCCTGCCTAACCCTTGTAAGCACGCGCTCGCCAGCCTTTCGTTGTCGTATGACATGTTGCTCTTCCGGAATCACTCTGGCGTCATCTGCAATATTTATTGTCAGAATTGCATGCATGTCGCATCCTATATGGTACCTGCCATTCTTTAAAGCTGGTGTTACCAGAGGGGGCCTTCTCGGACTCCTTCAATGCGGCCACTCCGGCCCGTAGCTGGGCCTTGCACTCTTCCAACTCTTGAGACAATTGGGTATTCTTCTCTGTAAGAACCTGCACAGATAATGATCCTTAAATCAGTTGTGCCAACTATTTCAAGTCTCAGGGGCTACTGATATATATAATCATCAAATTTTCTTACCCTTATATCCTTTACATACTGGTTCGTGGCTCTGGCTAGACCATTTTGAGCAGCACGGATGTACGCGTCTCCCGAATTGAGGGCATCAAACGCCTCTTGGGAGAAACAAGCGTCACGGAGTACGGCCCAACGGCGCCTGTTATTCATGGCGCTCTCCACTTTGGAGTTTGTAGCGGAGATTTTATCCGCATCCTCTGTAGGAGGAACGTCCGACGGGTGCCCCGCCTCCGTGTCCGGCCCTGGAGCCCGGCTAGTGGAGGCATGATCGGTAACTTCTCCGGATATAGTCCGACGAGTATTTTTTCCTTCTGGGAAACATGGGTGTTATTGTGTTTTCAAAGACAAACCCACGGAGCGAGGTTTTATATCATACCTCTGCACCGGCGTCTCAGTCCAAACCGCTTTTCTTTTCAGCCTGCCTGGCCTCGGTACTCCTTGCTGGTAACTCGCTACGGGCTCGGCATGGCGTCCGGAGGACCTTCCTGTAAGACACCGTGCAAATACGGAAGGTAAGGTGCCTGGAAAGGGATACTTCTCAAAGGTTGGGCCCCTGGTCTCACATACCTGCGAGGCAGGGAGTAGCCCCGGATAGTCGGCTGTAATTGCCACCATGGTCTCATCACGGCTTAATTGATAAAATATCCTATCGATTAGCTCCACGAATATGTCCGGATCCTCTTGAAGGCCGGGGTCGAGGGACCGTTCAGGTTCCTCCGGTTGTGGAGGTGGGCTATTTATCTCGCTTACTGCCTTACGCAGTTCCTGCGGTGAACGGGCAAAATAAAACATTTATTGTGGAAATGCAGAAGGGAAGAGCATGAAAAGCGGCAGCTTACCCAGCTCGGAGGATTGTACATGGAGAATCCGTCCCGCAGTTTGATGCGGAGGAACTCCTCTTCCCCTCCCTTGTACAGACCAGATAGAATTTTTGCCAGAGCGGCATCGGAGTCCGGCCCCTTACGGCCGCAGCGGGTGGCATCGTCTTCCCCGTTAAAGTCCCACATTGGGCAGCCTCGGTATTGAAGCGGTTGCACCCCTCGCATAATGCATATTGACATAACTTTGGTTGTAGTCAGTCCTGATAGAGCCAGCACCTTTGTCCGGCTCATCAGGTAAGAAACGTCTCTATCATCTTCCTCCTGAGGGATCCTGGGTCGCTAGCTTAGGCGTTTCTTCAGAGGAATATTATTAAACTCAGGAAGGCCGATCCGAATAGGATCCGGAAGAGGGACGTCCTCTATATAGAACAACTCTGAAGGCCAGTCTTTGGATGCCCTCTTCGGGGTGCCGGACAGGTATCCGGTCCCGACGATGCGCCATATTTCGGCTCCGCCCACTAGAAACAGTGACCCCTCCTGTGTACGGGGTACGAGGTAGAATAGCCTCTTCCATAGCTCGAAGTGAGCTTCGCAGCCCAGAAACAGTTTGCAAAGAGCGACATAGCCAGCAATGTGCAATATGGAGGCAGGAGTGAAATTATCCAGCTGGAGGCCATAGAACTCCAGGAGCCTGCAGAGGAACGGGTGAATTGGAAATCCTAGTCCCCTTAATAAATAAGGGATAAGGCATACCTGTTCCCCTTTGGAGGGATTAGGGAAGCTCTCTACTTGTTCTCCGCCATTATAGGTGGCAAGCCCGGCTTGAACGGGGACCATATCTGTTGGGGAGGAATCCACAGGTGCAGTAGCCTCACTAGTTGGCTATGCGGGACGGAACACTTCTTCCAATCACCAGGCTTAGGGCTACGGGGGCGAGAGGAGGAGCTGCGATGACTCGCCATGTTGGAATGGATTTTTTCCAGGTGTGCTCTGATGGATACTTGCTGTGGGAGGATGGTATGATATGGATCTGTGAATCCCCGTCTCTTTAATAGGCGATTTGCCTACATAGCTAGGGTGGCAATTGTAAAAAATGCCCCGGCTTCTCGCATTCGCTCGACGCGTGGAGGACCTCCATTATTAGGCGCAGAAGCCAAGGAGTGCAACATTTATGGGAAGCCGGACACTATTTAGACAAGTATTTAGAATTTGGAGAAGAACCCGCCTTGCAATGCCGAAGACAATCTGCGTGCCAAACTCGTCATCATTGAAGCCTTGTTCGGGGGCTACTGAGGGAGTCCTGGATTAGGGGGTATCCGGACAGCCGGACTATATCCTTTGGCCGGACTGTTGGACTATGAAGATACCAGATTGAAGACTTCGTCTCGTGTCCGGATGGGACTCTCTTGGCGTGGAAGGCAAGCTTGGCGATACGGATATGTAGATCTCCTTCTGTTGTAACCGACTCTGTGTAACCCTAGCCCCCTCCGGTGTCTATATAAACCGGAGGGTTTAGTCCGTAGGACAACAACAAACATACCATAGGCTAGCTTCTAGGGTTTAGCCTCTACGATCTCGTGGTAGATCAAGTCTTGTAATACTCATATTCATCAAGATCAATCAAGCAGGAAGTAGGGTATTACCTCCATAGAGAGGGCCCGAACCTAGGTAAACATCAAGTCCCTTGCCTCCTGTTACCATCCGCCTTAGACGCACAGTTCGGGACCCCCTACCCGAGATCCGCCGGTTTTGACACCGACAGTTGTTCTCCCAGAGTCTCCACAACTCCTTCCCGACACACACCGATCGATAAACCTCTCCAGCGATGCCTGCCTACAACATACACACACACCTTCAATCTCCTCCTTTATGTGTCCTTGCCTCGTGTCTCTCATACGGTCACACACACATGTAAAATCTCGCCCCTCTTTTCATCGATCGCACAACCGCACACTCCTCCCCCTATCTAGCTAGTAGCTAGGCCTATCGCACCACCTCCTAGCTCCATTCTCTCTGTCTATCCATCTTGATGGGCCTTATTTGCCTCTAACAAATGGACGTAAACCGACCGATCTCTCGCTATACATATAGCTAGCTAGGTCCCTATAACTCTTTTTTACCCACGCATCGATCGATCTACCTCATTAGTTGTGTCTCTCCCTTCCTCCGACAAACAACAATTGATCTACCGATCTAGTTAGGTTTGCTTACCAAACACATGGTTCCCCCTTCATCATCCATGGATGCATCCTGATAGATCTATCACGCACAGGCACACACAGAAACACATCCCCACTCTTATTGATAACATTGCAGTTCCACCCTCAATTTGTCTAGTAGGCCTCTCCCACCATCTTCGAGAAGCAACTCCATCACCCATCCAGCACTCTACCCCTATCCCTCCCTCTCTCTCCTCTCTCTCTCTCTCTCTCTCTCTCTCTCTCTCTCTGTCCCATCATATTTCCCGTCCTTCAGTTATGTATGGATGTCGACCGATCTCCCTCAAGACATAGTTGGGTCTCTCCTTCTCAACACATATACGAGTCATTCTACCTCTATAGTTAGGCATCTGCCTACCCCTCCCCCTACCCCCCTCCCCCCCACACACACCGATACATCGAGCGCTCTAGTCATGTCTCCCTGCCACACACAAACTTGACATGTGCCCTCTAACGTTCCAGTAGGCCAGTCGCCCTATATCTTTGACTTGCACACACACACACACCCGCACACACACACACACACACACACACACACACACAATTTCGATGGCTCTCTTCATCGATCTCGCACCCACCCACTTGATCCTCTCTTTGACTCTATCTATAGCTATGACCCCTCCCCCTCTTCTAATGGATTGCCCGACCCTCTATATATGATACGGATAGGCCTCATTTCACACACATTGCATGCAAAATTTTGTTTGAGATGTCATCGACACATATTCCCACAAATAATTCACAAAATCAACCCCCACCCCACCCCAAAACAAAAAACACTCACGAACGCGGTCTGTATCTCTCGCACACACACACGTAGGTGGGGGACGTGCACGAAGAGAAGAGGTGCATGCACGACGCACGTACTCCCGTCTCTTTCCCAACCACACCCGCACGGGTACACGGTGGAGCTCATTTCCGTATGGAAAAGGCAGCCCACGTGGTAATTTGGCACGTGTACTGGTTGTCCACTTGGTGAAGGGAGGATCATCTACCACGGGTGAACAAACAAATTGCGACTTGACGCGTTATGTTAAATTAAAAAAAGAGGCAAACCATGTGGGGCCTACCTTAGAGGAAAGGCTCTATACACTGGAGCACCTTTGATGTGTCCCGTCAACTCGCAGAACGAGGAGAAGCTTGCTTAGTACGCCGTCTCCCCCGCCCACGGGCGCGGTGGCTCGCAGGATAAGGTGAAGCTTGCTCCGCCTTACTCCCGCTCCCTCGCCCATGTGCGCGGTGGCTCGTAGGACGAGGAGAAAAATTTACTACTCCCTCCGTTTACTCCTCGTCCCTACTACCTTGGTTATAGAGATTATATCATATTGTTTGGAATATATATATGTCCTTTAGTAGATTTCAATATGAACTACTAGTACATACTCCAAACAATGATGTATATAGACGTATTTTAGAGTGTAGATTCACTCATTTTGCTCCGTATGTAGCACTCTCCCTCGCCCCTCGACCCTCGCCCACGTGGTGAACGTGCATCAATTCATTCGGTCTCATATAGCCAGAACGATATATACTGCACTACCATTACTGCTCGACTTCCCGAAGAGGCGAAGAGCCAATCGCAAGGTTAATATTTTGGAGATGCCAAGCGCAAGGTTATAGGAGCGCGCCATTTATAAATAAAGTTTTTTTCTTCAGTGGCACGTATGCAATATGATACTGTAGGTTCATATGGAGAGAAAAGGAAACCGCTCCACTATATACATAGTCAGGACGGGCCAACCTACACGGTTGCTTGCTGGGGTTGCTCTCTTCACACTCTCTCGCACAAAACGACTGTGGCCACATCTCTAACATCCCAGCGGATCACATCCGCTGGGGGAAGGGGTGGATGCTTAGGGTAGATGCGGTCGCCGTCGCTGACGGCGAAAACCCACTGTCGGCACGTCCCGATCAAGGGTCCCCGCCGTTCTCTCTCACAAAGCCGGTGAGGTTGCCTTCGTCCCTTGCTCACTGCCGTGACGTGGGCAGTTGCCGCCTCCCGCCGCCCTCCTCAAGGCTGAGCTACATCCCTCAGGTACAACTCCCTTTACAGCCGGCTTGCACCACTGCTCCAGCAGCCCACATCACTCCCTATGGATATTTCTCTACTTCTTTGCCCCGCACATACCTCTACTAGCTTCTACGTATTGTATTTGTGATGAGTTTATGTCTCATCAACTAGTCCTAGTAATCTTATTCTAATCATGCTTCTTCAATTTCTTTGCCACAGGGATGCTCATCTCGATTTTGGTGAAACTGCACAAAATGATTCGATGGTCAAAAGGTTGCAAACTTCATTTATTAGGAAGCTCGAACGTTGCCAGCAAATTGAAGCCTGGTTAGAGTTCATGGTTGGGCTAGGGACTGCATGGATCATTTTTTTCTTTAGTTGCCTCTGTTCCAAAATAAGTGTCAACTTTAGTAGTAGTAAAACTTTGTACTAAAGTTTGCACAAAGTTGAGACACTTATTTTGGAACAGGAGAAGTATATTTTCTATGATCATCCAATCATTGAGATGCAATAGCATGCATGTTAGTCTCCTTTGTATTTGATGAAATGTTGCAACGGGCAACCTTGGACGCATGATACATGTAACGGAAAATTTGGAAGCTTCATAGCATTAATACAAATTTATCTTTGATAAATTACAATGCATTACTATACTAGTACTTCCTCCGTTCCTAAATATAAGTATTTGTAGAGATTTCACCATGAACCACATGCGGATGTATATAGATGCATTTTAAGTGTAGATTCATTCATTTTGTTCCGTATGTAGTTCACCTAGTGGAATCTCTACAAAGACTTATCTACTAGTAATAGCTAGCCCCCACTACTAGGAATTCTCTATCCTCTCCTTGAGCCACATCATCAAAATTAGTGTAGCCGTTAGATGAACTAAATCAGTCCATAATAGCCGTCTGATCTAGACGTTGAGAGGCTCCGCACTAAGCCACATGCAAGCATGCAGAAATACAGTGGCATGCATGTGAGTGGGTTTTAAATCACATCAACATGTTCGCATGCAAGCATGCACCGTAGCATGCATGTAAGTGAGCTTTTAAGTCCCATTAACATGTCAAAAGAAAAATATAATCCCATTATGCGGTAGGAGGTGGCTGATCTTTTTCCTTACATGGGATGATCTAAATGATGATGGGAGTTTATTTAGTTTGGCTACCACATTTGTCATGCGGTTATAGAGTTTTTTAGTTCTATGAAATCGATAATTTTCTTGAGAGAGAGATATACGGTTGTTCCGCGGCAACGTGCGGGGACTCATCTAGTAATATTTAGGAACGGAGGGAGTACTATGTAAAGAGTTAGGTGTCGCATGGTGATAGTGTGAGGTGGGCCATGTAATCACTGAGCCTGCGTGTTTTCACTTCTCTTGCACTCCTCCGCTGTAAGAATGGAGAAAATTGTAATCTAGTAGTACCTCCTTTTGCCGAAAGCGTGGGACATCCAGCAGTCCTACCACCTCAGTAATAAAGACCAATGAGCTGTCAAATCACATAGACCCAGTGATAAGTTGAATGACGAAGCAACCATCACTCTTGCACGGTGAGAGGTCGCGTCCGCTCTGCCCGAGCATGGATGCGGCACCGATTCTTTGGAGCGGCGCTGACCGTTTGAGGCGGGAAGCCTTGGCGATGGAGGGGCTTTGGGTGGGCCAGGCTGGTCGAGGCGGGCGTGGCAGCTGTCCGCATGTCCGTACCGGACACGCCTGGAAACGAGAGGGTGCATCGACTCTCGCGGCTAAAACACCATCGCTCTGTAGGAGTAGGTCGATCTGTCGCTCTCCCTAACACACACATGTTGTTAAACACACACACACACACAGACACACACACACACACACGCGCGCGCGCATGCACCTTGGTCCTGTTGCACCTTCTAACGTGACTTATTACACCTAGACGGAGGGAGTAGTAAGTATACGAGATACGGTGGCACACTGACTTAAGTCGAATACAAGCGCCCAAAATTGTGTGCATGTTATAATAAGGATTCACTTAAAATAGTACGTGAGCGAATAGAGGGATCAATTGGATAGTGTTCCCGAGCAGTAGCGAGATGTGTGAGGTAAGATACACCGCTGGCGTTTTTAATTTTTCTTATAAATTTGTTTGTTTCGCCCTGTGACTGGTGGGACCCAACGTACTATGTGGAGAGAGGTAAGGTGACTAAGGTTGCATTATTTCTGCACCACTGTGGATAGTCTTACCACCAAAGCCGCATGACACCATTATGATTGAAATCCCAATGACTCCCACACACACAAAAAACACGGCATGCTTGTCACACGAATGCAGGAATGTATAAAAGGTTATTTTCCTCTCGTTGAACATAACAGGAGGGTTGTGTAGCTGGTTAGCCCGTTCGCTCATCAAACTTGAGGTCTCAGGTTCGATAACTACACTTGAGCATAATTTGTGCCAGGAGGATTCTTTGACTGGTCAAAATGGATGGATACGGAGCTATACAATCTCGTAGTGACCATATAATCACCTCATCACGTATAAGTTGCAGCCTCGGCGCTTGTTTTATAGGGTTTGCACGCTTCACACTCTCTCTCCAGTATATATATACACGCTGGAGCCTCAGCGCTTGTAGTTGCTCTCTTCACACTCTCTAGCCCTCTCCAGATCTAAACAAGACTTCGTTGGCCTCTCTCTCCCCTCACTGCTGCTCAAAGAGCCGGCAGGATCCGTCCGCCGGGAAGGGAAGGAGGCTTAACGCTGTCGCTGTCGGTGAGGGAAGGAATCCACTACCAGCGCAGCTGTTCACTTTCACCCAGCAATGGCACGGGAGGGCCTCCGACCCCTTCTTCTTCGTCGCCGTCCCGTCTCCCACCGAACCACGCCCCAAGAACCTTAAGGTATAATTTACTTACTCCACATGCATTGCTCTAGCTGCATGTATACCATGAATCTAGGACGTGGTGCAAAGAGGAAAGGAGTGGGGGAAAGTAGTGGGAAAAGTTGTATATAGCATGAATCTAGGACGTGGTTCAAAGTTGAAATGAAGGGGGAAAGTTGTATAGCATGAATCTAGGACGTGGTTCAAAGAGGAAAGGAATGGGGGAAAGTTGTATCGCATAAATCTAGGACGTGGTTCAAAGAGGAAAGGAAGGGGCGAAAGTACTAGTACAGACTGGCTATCCAGCACCTACGTTGGTCGAAAAGGGAAAACAATGACAAACGCAGTACGCACATCTGTAACGAACTGATCTTTTGTTTTGGGGGACAAGGCTATAGAGTTTGAGTAGGACTAGATTTGCTGCGCTCACATAGGGAAAGGTGTCTAAAGATAACAAAACTGGGACCAACACAAATATGCTCCTTGGTTGTTTGTTCTTTGTTGCAATAGGCATGCATGACCACGATTACATCGGTAGATGCACATGGTGTCAAAAGGCCCACCTTTGTCCGTGCAACTCATTAGCTGTTGTTAATCTAAGGCCTTGTTTGGTTAAAAACTCCCTAGTCCCTACCTGCTTGGTTCCAGGGACTAAACATGGACTAGGGGTTATTAAATGACATGCTAAAAGACCATGTTACCCCTAGTAATGAACTAATAGAGACAAGGTGCGATGCGTGGCACGGGCAACTGCTGGAAAAAGTCCCAAAAAGACTCCCTCGGGGTCTTCTTTCTTTAGTCCCAAATGCCCACTTTTAGTCCCTAAAAGTCCCTCCTGTTTGGTTTAGATGGGACTGACACGGAGTTTTTTTGTCCCTACACCAAATGTTGGAAATATGCCCCAGAGGCAATAATAAAATGATTATTATTATATTTCCTTGTTCATGATAATTGTCTATTGTTCATACTATAATTGTGTTATCCTGAAATCGTAATACATGTGTGAATACATAGACCACAACATGTCCCTAGTGAGCCTCTAGTTGACTAGCTCGTTGATCAATAGATGGTTACGGTTTCCTGACCATGGACATTGGATGTCATTGATAACGGGATCACATCATTGGGAGAATGATGTGATGGACAAGACCCAATCCTAAGCATAGCACAAGATCGTGTAGTTCGTTTGCTAGAGCTTTTCGAATGTCAAGTATCATTTCCTTAGACCATGAGATCGTGCAACTCCCGGATACCGTAGGAGTGCTTTGGGTTTACCAAACATCACAACGTAACTGGGTGGCTATAAAGGTACACTACAGGTATCTCCAAAAATTTGTGTTGGGTTGGCACGGATCGAGACTGGGATTTGTCACTCCGTGTGACGGAGAGGTATCTCTAGCCCACTCGGTAATGCATCATCATAATGAGCTCAATGTGACCAAGTGGTTGGTCACGGGAACATGCATTATGGAACGAGTAAAGTGACTTGCCAGTAACGAGATTGAACGAGGTATTGGGATACCGACGATCGAATCTCGGGCAAGTAACGTACCGATAGACAAAGGGAATTGCATACGGGATTGATTGAATCCTCGACATCGTGCTTCATCGATGAGATCATCGAGGAGCATGTGGGAGCCAACATGGGTATCCAGATCCAGCTGTTGGTTATTGACCGGAGAGTCGTCTCGGTCATGTTTGCGTGTCTCCCGAACCCGTAGGGTCTACACACTTAAGGTTCGGTGACGCTAGGGTTGTAGAGATATTAGTATGCGGTAACCCGAAAGTTGTTCGGAGTCCGGATGAGATCCCGGACGTCATGAGGAGTTCGGAATGGTCCAGAGGTTAAGATTTGTATATAGGAAGTCCAGTTTCGCCACCGGAAAGTTTCGGGGTCACTGCAGATTGTACCAGGACCACCGGAAGGGTCCCGGGGGGTCCACCGGGTGGGGCCACCTATCCCGGAGGGGCCCATGGGCTGAAGTGGGAAGGGAACCAGCCCCTGGTGGGCTGGTGCGCCCCATGGGCCTCCCCTGCGCCTAGGGTTGTAAACCCTGGGGGTGGGGGGCGCCCCACCTGACTTGGGGGGCAAGTCCCCCCTTCCCCCCCTTGAGATTGACTCTCTAGGGGGCCGGCGCCCCCCAGGGCCCCTATATATAGAGGGGGGGAGGGAGGGCTGCGCACCCCAAGCCCCTGGCGCCTCCCTCTCCCCCCGTAACACCTCTCCCTCTCGCTGAGCTTTGCGAAGCCCTGCCGAGATCCCCGCTGCTTCCACCACCACACCGTCGTGCTGCTGGATCTCCATCAACCTCTCCTTCCCCCTTGCTGGATCAAGAAGGAGGACACATCTCTCCCAACCGTACGTGTGTTGAATGCGCAGGTGCCGTCCGTTCGGCGCTAGGATCATCGGTGATTTGGATCACGACGAGTACGACTCCATCAACCCCGTTCTCTTGAACGCTTCCGCTCGCGATCTACAAGGGTATGTAGATGCACTCCTCTCTCTCGTTGCTAGATGACTCCATAGATTAATCTTGGTGATGCGTAGAAAATTTTAAATTTCTGCTACGATCCCCAACAGTGGCATCATGAGCTAGGTCTATGCGTAGTTACTATGCACGAGTAGAACAGAAGTTTGTTGTGGGCGTCGATATTGTCAATTTACTTGCCGTTACTAGTCTTATCTTGATTCGGCGGCATCGTGGGATGAAGTGGCCCGGACCGACCTTACACGTACACTTACGTGAGACAGGTTCCACCGACTGACATGCACTAGTTGCATAAGGTGGCTAGCGGGTGTCTGTCTCTCCCACTTTAGTCAGATCGGATTCGATGAAAAGGGTCCTTATGAAGGGTAAATAGAAATTGGCATATCACGTTGTGGTTTTGGCGTGGGTAAGAAACGTTCTTGCTAGAACCCTATAGCAGCCACGTAAAAACATGCAACAACAATTAGAGGACGTCTAACTTGTTTTTGCAGCATATGCCTTGTGATGTGATATGGCCAAAAGGATGTGATGAATGAAATATATGTTATGTATGAGATTGATCATGTTCTTGTAATAGGAATCACGACTTGCATGTCGATGAGTATGACAACCGGCAGGAGTTATAGGAGTTGTCTTTATTTTTTGTATGAACTGCGTGTCATTAAATAACGCCATGTAATTACTTTACTTTATTGCTAAACCGTTAGCCATAGAAGTAGAAGTAATCGTTGGCGTGACAACTTCATGAAGACACGATGATGGAGATCATGATGATGGAGATCATGGCGTCATGCCGGTGACGATGATGATCATGGCGCCCCGAAGATGGAGATCAAAAGGTGCAAAATGATATTGGCCATATCATGTCACTATTTGATTGCATGTGATGTTTATCATGTTTTTGCATCTTATTTGCTTAGAACGACGGTAGCATAAATAAGATGATCCCTCATAATAATTTCAAGAAAGTGTTCCCCCTAACTGTGCGCCGTTGCGAAAGTTCGTTGTCTCGAAGCACCACGTGATGATCGGGTGTGATAGATTCTAACGTTCACATACAACGGGTGTAAGCCAGATTTACAAATGCAAAACATGTAGGTTGACTTGACGAGCCTAGCATGTACAGACATGGCCTCGGAACACAAGAGACTGAAAGGTCGAACATGAGTCGTATATAAGATACGATCAACATGAAGATGTTCACCGATGATGACTAGTCCGTCTCACGTGATGATCGGACATGGCCTAGTTGACTCGGATCATGTATCACTTAGATGACTAGAGGGATGTCTATCTGAGTGGGGGTTCATTAAATAATTTGATTAGATGAACTTAATTATCATGAACTTAGTCTAAAATCTTTGCAATATGTCTTGTTGATCAAATGGCCCACGTTAATGTTGCCCTCAACTTCAACGCGTTCCTAGAGAAAACCAAGCTGAAAGATGATGGCAGCAACTATACGGACTGGGTCCGGAACTTGAGGATCATCCTCATAGCTGCCAAGAAAGCATATTTTCTAGATGCACCGCTAGGTGAAGCACCCGTTTTCCCAGCAACTCAAGACGTTATGAACGCCTGGCAGTCGCGTAGTGATGATTACTCCCTGGTTCAGTGCGGCATGCTTTACAGCTTAGAGCCGGGGCTCCAAAAGCGTTTTGAGCAGCACGGAGCATATGAGATGTAACAACAGATGAAAATGGTTTTCCAAGCTCATGCCCGGGTCGAGAGATATGAACTCTCCGACAAGTTCTACAGTTGTAAGATGGAGGAGAATAGTTCTGTCAGCGAGCACATACTCAAAATGTCTGGGTTGCACAACCGCTTATCTCACTGGAGTTAATCTCCCGGATGATGCAGCCGTTAATGAGAATCCTTCAGTCGCTCCCACCTAGCTACAAGAGCTTTGTGATGAACTTCAATATGCAAGGGATGGAAAAGACCATTCCTGAGGTATATTCAATGCTGAAATCAGCGGAGGTGGAGATCAAAAAGGAACACCAAGTGTTGATGGTGAATAAAACCACTAAGTTCGAGAAAGGCAAGGGTAAGAAGAACTTCAAGAAGGACGACAAGGGAGTTGCCGCGCCCGGTAAGCCAGTTGCCGGGAAGAAGCCAAAGCATGGACCCAAGCCTGAGACAGGGAAACGGTCACTGGAAGCGGACCTGCCCCAAGTACTTACCGGACAAGAAGGCCGGCAACACCAAAGGTATATGTGATATACATGTAACTGATGTGTACCTTACCAGTACTCGTAGTAGCTCCTGGGTATTTGATACCGGTGCCGTTGCTCATATTTGTAACTCAAAGCAGGCGCGGCGGAATAAACGGAGACTGGCGAAGGACGAGGTGACGATGCGCGTCGGGAATCGTTCCAAGGTCGATGTGATCGCCGTCGGCACGCTACCTCTAAATTTACCTACAGGATTCGTTTTAAACCTCAATAATTGTTATTTAGTGCCAGCTTTGAGCATGAACATTGTATCTGGATCTCGTTTAATACGAGATGGGTACTCATTTAAATCCGAGAATAATGGTTGTTCTATTTATATGAGAGATATGTTTTATTGTCATGCCCCGCTGGTCAATGGTTTATTCTTAATGAATCTCGAATGTGATGTTACACATATTATAGTGTGAATACCAAAAGATGTAAGGTTGATAACGATAGTCCCACATACTTGTGGCACTGCCGCCTTGGTCACATTGGTGTCAAGCGCGTGAAGAAGCTCCATGCTGATGGACTATTGGAGTCTCTTGATTACGAATCATTTGACACATGCGAACCATGCCTCATGGGCAAAATGACCAAGACTCCGTTCTCCGGAACAATGGAGCGAGCAACCAACTTATTGGAAATCATACATACTGTTGGGTGCGGTCCAATGAGCGTTGAGGCTCGTGGAGGCTATCGTTATGTTCTCACTCTCACTGATGACTTAAGTAGATATGGGTATGTCTACTTGATGAAACACAAGTCTGAGACCTTTGAGAAGTTCAAGGAATTTCAGAGTGAGGTAGAGAATCAGCGTGACCAAAAAATAAAGTTCTTACGATCAGATCGTGGGGGTGAATATTTAAGTCACGAATTTGATACGCACTTAAGGAAGTGGAATTGTTTCACAACTCATGCCGCCTGGAACACCTCAGCGTAACGGTGTGTCCGAACGTCGTAATCGCACTCTATTGGATATGGTACGATCTATGATGCCGCTCACCGATTTATCGCTCTCATTTTGGGGCTATGCTTTAGAGACTGCCGCATTCACTTTAAATAGGGCTCCGTCGAAATCCGTTGAGACGACACCGTATGAATTATGGTTTGGCAAGAAACCTAAGCTGTCGTTTCTGAAAGTTTGGGGATGCGATACTTATGTCAAGAAACTTCAACCTGAAAAGCTCGAACCCAAGTCGGAAAAATGCGTCTTCATAGGATACCCTAAGGAAACCATTGGGTATACCTTCTACCTCAGATCTGAAGGCAAGATCTTTGTTGCCAAGAGCGGGTCCTTTCTGGAGAAAGAGTTTCTCTCGAAAGAAGTCAGTGGGAGGAAAGTGGAACTTGATGAAGTACTGCCTCTTGAAGCGGAAAGTAGCACAGCTCAGGAAGATGTTCCTGTGGTGCCTGCGCCGGCTAGAGAGGAGGTTAATGATGATGATCAAGGTACTTTGGATCAAGTTGCTACTGAACTTCGTAGGTCCACGAGGACACGTTCCACACCATAATGGTATGGCAACCCCGTCCTGGAAATCATGTTGTTAGACAACGGTGAACCTTCGAACTATGAAGAAACGATGGCGGGCCTAGATTCCAACAAATGGCTTGAAGCCATGCAATCCGAGATAGTATCCATGTATGAAAACAAAGTATGGACTTTGACAGACTTGCCCGATGATCGGCGAGCGATAGAAAATAAATGGATCTTTAAGAAGAAGACGGACGCGGATGGTAATGTTACCATCTACAAAGCTTTACTTGTCGCTAAGGGTAACCGACAAGTTTAAGGGGTTGACTACGATGAGACCTTCTCACCCGTAGCGAAGCTTAAGTCCATCTGAATCATGTTAGCAATTGCCGCATTCTACGATTATGAGATATGGCAAATGGATGTCAAAACGGCATTCCTTAACGGCTTTCTTAAGGAAGAATTGTATATGATGCAGCTGGAAGGTTTTGTCGATCCTAAGAATTCTAACAAGGTGTGCAAGCTCCAGCGCTCCATCTATGGGCTGGTGCAAGCATCTCGGAGTTGGAACATTCGCTTTGATGAAATGTTCAAAGCATTTGGGTTTATGCAGCCTTATGGAGAAGCCTGCGTTTACAATAAAGTGAGTGGGAGCTCTGTAGCATTTCTCATATTATATGTGGATGACATACTGTTGATGGGAAATGATATAGAACTCTTGGAGAGAATTAAGGCCTACTTGAATAAGTGTTTTTCAGTGAAGGACCTTGGAGAAGCTGCTTACATATTAGGCATCAAGATCTATAGAGATAGATCGAGACGCCTCATAAGTCTTTCACAAAGCACATACCTTGATAAGATATTGACGAAGTTCAATATAGATCAGTCCAAGAAGGGGTTCTTGCCTATGTTGCAAGGTGTGAAATTGAGCTCGACTCAATGTCCGACCACGACAAAAGATAGAGAAAAGATGAGTGTCATCCCCTATGCCTCGGCCATAGGGTCTATCATGTATGCCATGCTGTGTACCATACCTGATGTAAACCTTGCCGTAAGTTTGGTAGGAAGGTACTGATACGTCCATTTTGCATCATGCTTTTACATCAATATTTATTGCATTATGGGCTGTTATTACACATTATATCTCAATACTTATGGCTATTCTCCCTTATTTTACAAGGTTTATCATGAAGAGGGGGGATGTCGGCTGCTGGAATTCTGGCTGGAAAAGGAGCAAACATTGGAAACCTATTCTGCACATCTCCAAAAGTCCTGAAACTCCACGAAACATCTTTTTGGAATTTATAAGAATTAACACACCCTGTCCATGAGACAGGGGGGAGCCCCCCCTACAGGGCACGCCCCCCTATCTCCTGGGCCCCCTGGTGGGCTTCAGGCGTCCATCTTCTGCTATATCATCCCTTTTACCGTGGAAAAATTCGGGGGCAAGCCTACGGGACGAAACTCCGCCGCCACGAGGCGGAACCTTGGCGGAATCAATCTAGCACTCTAGCGGAGCTGAGGACACTTCCCTCTAGGAGGGGGGAATCATCACCAACGATCCTCTCATCCAGAGGGGGTCAATCTCCATCAACATCTTCACCAGCACCATCTCGTCTCCAAATTAACCCTAGTTCATCTCTTGTATCCAATTCTTGTCTCCAAGTCCGGGATTGGTGCTAGTAGGTTGCTAGTAGTGTTGATTACTCCTTGTAGTTGATGCTAGTTGGTTTATTTTGTGGAAGATCATATGTTCAGATCCTTTATGCATATTATTACCCCTCCGATTTTGAACATGAATATGCTTTGTGAGTAGTTACGTTTGTTCCTGAGGACAAGGGAGAAGTCTTGCTATTAGTAGTCATGTGAATTTGGTATTCGTTCGATATTTTGATGAGATGTATGTTGTCTAGCCTCTAGTGGTGTGTCGGTGTACTAGAGTAGGGGTACCCTAGTATCCCAGACCAGACACTGGACAGACGCAAAGACCCAGCTGCAAGGTTTGCCTCGTCACCGCCAATATCCTCCGTGGCTCCTTTGGAACCATTCAAGAACAAAGTATTAGATTGAGAAGACAAGGCCCCGACAAGAGGAGCTTGTCGGGAAGGCCACTCCAAGCACGCAGAAGACAAGGCCCCGGCCAGAGGAGCTTGCCGGGAAGGCTCGGAGCGCGACAAGTCTCCGGGCGCGACAAGGATTTGGCCGCGGCAAGGCGCTTGCCGCGGCATGCAACTTCTCTCCGTCTCCGCTCCAGCTCACCCAGCGACGTGTCGCCACGGGACCGTTCCATGCGCGCGTGTCGAGCAGTTGTGCAGCCAGCGGAGAGCAGCGATAAGCGGCGCTGACAGGCTCGCTATCGTGGCGAGAGGAGGCGCATCTGACGGTCTCTGTTACACTGTTTGGGCAACAATGACAGGCATTTATTGCTTTTGTCCCTTGCCGTCAGAGTTAGGTATTTTGCATTGTACATTGTTCAAGTAGGTGTACCAACTCCTGTTTTTACATTTGTACCCCCGTCTACGTTGCCACCTGTCGGAGACCCCTTGAGCATATAAAAGGAGGCCCGAGTGCAACGTAGAGGAGGTTGGCGTTTTTCGCAAGGTTCGGCTGGTTCGGTTCATTCGACCCACCGGAGGCCGGAGACACTCACCCTAGGTTTTGTAGCTCGCATTCCTCCCTGGCAAGAACACAATAGATCAAACAAGCAGCAGTAGGAGTTTTATCTCTCCGGGGAGCTCCGAAGCTGGGTAAACTGCTCGTGTGCATCGCCTCGATCCGCTCTTCGTGCGATCTCCGCCCCCTCGAACCACAAGGGGCCTGCTCCGCCCGGCCCCATAGGTGTCCGCGTGCGATCAACCTCCCGACATCTACTGGCGCGCCCGGTAGAAGCGTCGAGGCCGTGGGAATCCGATCCGGCGTTCACGCGAGCAGCGTCATCAACATCTTCCTCAACATGCCACCAAAGAAGAAGGCTTCAGCGGCAGCGAGCCGTTCGCGTCGTACCCACCCTCACCGCATCAAGCGGGTGGTGGGGCGGACTTGGCGGAGGGACGGGCGCCGACGAAGGTGCTCGCGACGTTGCCAAGTCCAAGGACAAGGCACCGCAAACCTCGGCGTCCGCACATCCCCGCGCCCATCTCAGAGACAGCGGGACCAACAACGTCATGGCGTTCACAACGCCATACGCTCGCTGGATTGAGACCCTCAAGACCAGCATGCGGCGCCAACATGCCGGCACTAGTGAGATACGGTCGCCCGGACGGGTGCTGCTCCTTCTAACGTAGTTAGAAGTCCGAGCGTGTCCCGCCTCGCACCGTTCTCCAATGCCGCCTACTACTCCGGCGAAGCTTCTGGCGAGAGCTCAGCTGCTCCTCGACTATCCTCCAACGGCCGACAAGGTCGACGAGTGGAGGCCACTATCGAGCCTCATCGGCTTTGCTAACGGCGGCGCTCGCGGCAACCAACGCCATCATTGCCGGCGAGACGACAAGGCACGAGCCGGTGGCGACGAGACTGTCGGAGGTGCAACCACCGTGCACTCTCCGGCAAGAAGGCCAAGATCGCCGACTCACCGGATCCACCTCGACAGCGACTCCACTGCGTCGTCGGATCCGCGAGCTCGCCGTGATCAGCGCCAAGTTCTTCATGAGCGACAACAAGAGGACGCTCGAACTCGCATCGAGCGCCGAAGAGAAGCGCGACGTCAGTCTGACAAGCGCGCTGGGCCTTCTGTTGACATGCGCGCGCCGGAGGAGCTGGCAACTTGCCGTGCAGCGGTAGGTTGCCCTGCACTCACTCATGAGCTGCGGCAAGTCCAGTGGCCCAGCTAGAAAACTTCAAGCCGACGCGTGCGGAGAAGTATGATGGCGGGGCGCACCCGTCGGAGTTCCTCAGCATCTACACCATCGCGGTGCAGGCTGCGGGGGACGGGACGACAAGATCCTCGCCAACTACTTCCCGCCGTGCTCAAGCCCAACGTCGAGATCTTGGCTCATGCACTTGCCGGACAGCTCCATATCCTCTTGGGCAGATCTGTGCCATCGGTTTGTTGGCGCCTTCACGGTGGCCACAAACCTCATGGCCAAGAGAGTGACCTTCACTTGCTCGCCCAGAAGGAAGGAGAGTCCCTGTGCAAGTTCATTCAGAGGTTCAGCCGTGTGCACTACAACATCCCAGACGTCCACCCTGCCGCGGTGATCAGCGCATTTCATCAGAATGTGCGGAACCGCAGGATGAGGGAGGAGATGGCGATGTGCAAAGTCAAGGACATCAGTGAGCTGTACGCCTTGGCCGACAAGTGTGCACGCGTTGAGGAAGGGAGGAGACTCCCAGGAGAGAATGCAGAAGCAGGATCTGACAGTGATGACACCGCCCCGGCAAAGAAGGGCCAGCGGCGAGGCAACGGGAAGAAGAAGGCCAGAGAAGTGCTAGCAGTCGAAAGCGATCCGGCAATGGAGGTGGCGACAAGAACGCCAAGGCTGGTGGCTCCGGCAAGGAGGTTGCCGACGCCAACCACCGGTCGGTGGCGGCCGCCGACAAGCGAGACAGCTCCGCAAGCGATCTTGCAAGATCCACCGCACCAAGCGCCACGACCTCCAGAGCTGCAAGAAAGTCGAGCAGCTTGTCGAACAGCAGAGAGCTGAGTACGGCGGCGCGACAAGGAGAAGGCCCAGGAAGGTGCTGGGGAGCAAGCAAGAAACGTCCGGCGGGGAGGACGCCGCGGCAAAGTCAAGCAGCGACAAGGAGATCGACCTCCCAGCGGCGCGACAAGGGTGAAGATGATGATGACGACGAAGATATGGAGGACGACGGCGCCCGATGAGCAGGAGTTTCAGAAAGCCACAGAGGTTCTGCGTTGACGGAGGTGCTTCCTGCATACCTCCCACCGCCAACTCAAGCAATGGATGCGGGAGGTCAATGCAGCGGAACCATCCGTAGAGTCACGCAAGCCTACTGAAGTGGTCCAGCACGCCTATCATTTTTGATATTGAGGACCACCACGATCGCATAATCGCGGTCGGGTGCTTGCCGATGTTGGTCTCTCCAACCATCCGCAACCTCAAGGTCACAAAAATGTTAGTTGACGGCGGGGCTGGCTTGAATCTGATCTCCTCCGCGGTGCTCCAGAAGCTTCAAATCCCTGACGGCGAGCTCGAAGAGACCGGTACCTTCCAAGGAATCAATCCGGGAAGGAGCAAGCCGAAGGGGAAGATTACGTTGCCGGTCACATTTGGCAGCGAGCTGAACTTCAGGACTGAGAGGGTTACATTTTACATTGCCGATTTCCCATTGCCTTACAATGGGATACTTGGCCGTCCAGCACTCGCCAAGTTCATGGCGGCCTCTCACTACGCCTACAACCTACTCAAGATGCCAGGCCCGATAAGCGTCATCTCTGTCCACGGCGACAAGAAGGATGCCCTTATCTGTGCCGACAAGATCTACCGGGATGCAGCAGCTGCGGCAGACTGCCCAACACTTGCCGCTGAAGCTCCCGGAGGGAAGAAGACCAAGTCCAAGTCCGGCAAGGGCTCTGATGCTCACTCCGGCAAGCGCACCTCTTCGGAGTGCCGCGCTACCGTCGAGGACGCACCATCGAGCTCCATCGGCAAGTGCGAGAAGATGGTGGCTCCGCCGAAGACCAAGAAGGTGCCCGCCAAGGAGGACGGCACTGGGGGTACCCTCACCATCAGTGCCTCTCTCGACCCTAAATAGGAAGGCGCGCTCGTTGCTTTCCTGCGGGCGAATGTCGACGTGTTTGCATGGCAACCGTCTGATATCCCCGGTGTTCCCAGGAAAGTGATTGAGCACCACCTGGCCGTTTGTCCTCATGCGCGGCCCGTCAAGCAAAAAGTCAGGAAGCAAGCAGTGGAGCGCCAAGAATTCATAGCAGAAGAGATCAAGAAACTGGAAGCAGCAGGCCTTGTCAGAGGAGTGCTCCATCCTACGTGGTTGGCCAATCCTGTAGTCGTGCGCAAGGCAAATGGAAAATGGAGACTTTGTATTGACTTCACGGATGTTAATAAAGCTTGTCCCAAAGATCCATTTCCCTTGCCGCGCATTGACCAGATTGTTGACTCCACGGCTGGATGTGATTTGCTTTCGTTTCTTGATGCGTACTCAGGATACCATCAGATCTTCATGGCTGAAGGAGATGAAGAGAAGACCGCATTCATCACACCATGTGGCACATACTGTTTCATACGGATGCCTTTCGGTTTGAAGAATGCTGGTTCAACATTTGCAAGGGTAGTCCATGACGCTTTTGAGCCGCAAATGCACGTAAATGTAGAAGCCTACATGGATGACATAGTGGTCAAAAGCAAGGACAAAGCAACCTTGGTTCAAGATTTGGACGAGACCTTTGCAAATCTGCGCAAGATCAACCTCAAGCTCAACCCCGAGAAGTGCGTGTTTGGAGTCCCTTCTGGCAAGCTTCTCGGGTTCTTCGTGTCTCAGCGAGGGATTGAAGCTAATCCCGACAAGATCAAGGCCATTGAGCAGATTGAAGCACCAAGGCGCATCAAGGATGTACGGAGACTTGCCGGTTGCGTGGCTGCTCTCAGCTGGTTTATTTCTAGGTCTGCTGAGCGCGCCCTGCCATTTTTCAAGATTTTGAAAAAGGCAGGTCCAGTAAAATGGACTCCCCAAGCGGAGGCTGCGCTGCAGGACTTGAAGAGATACCTGTCCTCCACTCCAACACTTGTCGCACCTAGGCCACAAGAGAAGTTGCTGCTATATATAGCGGCAACCAATCAAGTGGTTAGTGCTGCGTTAGTGGCGGAGAGGGAGGCGGATGACGAGCCCACAACCGCGGCAAGCACATCCAGCGACAAGCAGGGGGCTTCGCTGACAAGCTCTAGTCCCAACAAGGACGAGTCCGCGAAGACGCATGAACAGATGCAGAAAAGGATGGTGCAGCGCCCAGTCTACTTTGTCAGTTCCCTCCTGCAGGGGGCTAGGTCAAGGTACTCTGGTGTGCAAAAATTGCTTTTCGGCCTCCTCATGGCCTCGAGAAAGCTGCGCCATTACTTCCAAGCACATGAGATCACAGTTGTCACTCGCTTTCTGCTGAAGGATCTGCGAGAATCCGAAGCGGCAGGCAGGATTGTCGAGTGGGCCTTTGGAGCTGTCAAGCTTTGGTCTCAAGTTTGAAAGCACATCAACTATCCAAAGCGAGCCTTGGCAGATTTAATTGCAGAATGGACGACAACGAGAGATGAAGAGATTCCGGAGATGAGCATCGCCGTCAAAGAAGCAAGCAAAGAGTGGCTGATGTACTTTGATGGTGCCTTATCGGTGCAAGGCGCCGGTGCAGGCGCGTCGCTTATCGCACCCACCGGAGAGCACCTCAAGTACGTCGTCCGGATGCACTTTCCCAAGGAGCAAGCGACAAACAATCTGCAGAGTATGAAGGTTTGCTTTCGGTCTCGTGGATCGCATGGACCTTGGGATCAAGAAGCTTATTGTCGGGGTGACTCGCAACTCGTCGTCCGCCAAGTGAACAAAGATTATCAGTCCGTTGATGGAAGCCTACGTCGATGAAGTGAGGAAGCTAGAAGAGCACTTTGACGGCCTGCAAATGGAACATGTTCCAAGAGCTCAGAATGATATTGCTGACGGCCTGTCAAAGTGCGCTGCACTTAAGTTGCCTGTGGAACCAGGGATTTTCGTGCTCAAGCTGACTCAATCAACCGTAACACCATCAACAGGACAAGGCAAGAAGAGGAAGTTGGCCTCTGGTGACTACTTTCCGACAGAGCTTCCCGAAGCCGTCGTTGCAAAGGTCCCCAAGATCAACACCAACAGTGCTGAGGAGCAGTCTGCTCCGACAGACCCCAGGGTTTGTTTCGTTGAAGCAGACGCTCCCGACAAGTCTTGCTCCGGCAAGCTTGTCGGGGAGCATCTAGCTCGGACAGAGCCGCAGGCTCTTGCCGTAGAAGCTGATGTTCCCGCAGCAGATGTGCCTTTAGTCCTTGTTGTCGAGCCGCAAGCTCCAACATGGGCGCAGCAGATTGTCCATTTCCTTGACGGAGAACTTCCCGAAGAGCAAGAAGAAGCGGAAAGAGTAGCCCGGCAGTCAAGTATGTACCAGTTTGTCGATAGCATACTGTACAGAAGAAGACTCAACGGTGTGAAATTGAAGTGTATTGCCAGGGAAGATGGACAGAAGCTGTTGGCAGAGATACATGGAGGCATATGTGGTCACCACATTGGCGCAAGAGCACTTGCCGGCAAAGCTTTCCGGCAAGGTTTCTTCTGGCCGACAGCCCTCCAGGATGCAACTGCACAAGTAACCAAGTGTGAAGCGTGCGGTTCCATTCCAAACAGATACACCAGCTAGCTCAAGCTCTCCAGACGATCCCTTTATCCTGGCCATTTTCGGATGGGGCTCGACATCCTCGGCCCCTTCCCGAAGCTGTCGGGGGCTTTGAGTACTTGTACGTCGCCATCGACAAGTTCACAAAGTGGCCGGAAGTGGAAGCAGTGAGGAAGGTGACGGCACAGTCAGCAGTCAAGTTCTTCAGGTCAAATTGTTTGCCGTTTCGGATTCCCCAACCGGATCATCACCGACAACGGCACACAATTCACGAGTCGCACCTTCATGCAGTACGTCCAAGACCTTGGCGCCAAGGTCTGCCTTGCTTCTGTTGCTCACCCGAGAAGCAACGGTCAAGCAGAGAGGGCACATGCTGAAGTGCTGCGCGGGCTCAAGACCGTAACTTTCGACAGGTTGCACAAGTGCGGAAGAAACTGGATCGAGGAGCTGCCGGTGGTTCTTTGGTCGATCAGGACGACGCCAAATCGAGCCACTGGCCAGGCACCCTTTGCTCTAGTCTATGGGGCAGAGGCAGTTCTCCCCACGGAACTCGTATACGGGTTGCCTCGAGTACTCTCTTATGATGAGCTTGAGCAAGAGCAGCTGCGACAAGATGACGCGCTGCTCCTCGAGGAGGATCGTCTTCGAGCCGCCAGGCGAGCCGCTCGCTTCTGACAAGCCCTGCGTCCGCTACCATAGCCGCAGGGTTAGTGCCGAAGTCTCGAGGAAGGCGACCTTGTTCTTGGCGCGTTCAGTCCGCCAAGAATTCAAATAAGTTGACGCCAAAGTGGGAAGGCCCTTATCGGGTGAAACGAGTCACTAGGCCTGGCGCTGTCCGCCTTGAGACCGAAGATGGCATTCCGGTGAGCAACTCCTGGAACATTGAGCATCTTCGTAAGTTTTACCCATAGGGCGCGGTTGCCGGAACCCCTTACGGCCACCACCATTTTTACAAATATTGCCGCAGTTGCATGTAATCCTTTGTACAAAGCCGGGCGCAGACCCTGTGCATCAGTAAAAGCTCGTGTGTTGCGCACAACTTGCCAAGTTCATGCTTTCATCATTTTATTGCATGCTTTGGCTAACACTTTGTGCAGCAACCACACCCGGTAAGCAGAATCGAGCCGCTAGGCTCCATAATGTTATTTCCTCTTCTTTTTCTTTTCTCAAAGGAAAGAAGGCTCCCTCGCGCACAAGTTAACCAGGGGGGAGGAGGAGATAATACTATGGACCAGGGACGCTCGAGGAAGTTCCACCTCATCGGGAAGCAAGAGACCGAAAAGCTAAGTTGTCAAAGTTTGAGCAATCAACTTTTAAATTTTCAAGTTATCTTCCTCGAACGATAGTACTTTGTATGGAAAACCTGTGCGCAGAGGAACCAACTCGCCGGCTAGTCGCGCCCTTACTTTGTTTCGAGTCCGCTCAACAACTTAAGTGAGTTGCGGCTGGTCGCGACAAGGTTGCTTGTCGGAGGCGGCACTGCCAGCAGGCTGCTGACGTTCCGCACTCGGCGCTCGCGGCAAAAGTGCCCGCACCGACAAGTCCCCTGAATGCGTAAGGCAGAAACGTACAAAGGAAGAAATCAAATAGAGGAAATAACATTGCATTGATCGATTCACCTAAGATAGAGTATATTACAGAATAACTTGTCGCTGATCTAACAAAGTTTTCTAAACATGATCAGCAGCGACAAGGGAAAGATAAGGTTGGCGGCCTAGTCCACGCGGTCGCCCTTGATCCGCTTGATCTTGTTCCCCTTGTCCACAATGGGTGCGACAAGGGCTTTGAGCTCCTCCACGTTGGCTTCGGACGGCAAGGATCTGAGGACGTCGTTAAGGTTGAGGCCCGGGTTGCGGAAGGCCACCTTCATCAACACCTTCTCGAGGGCCCCCGCACAAACTTGGCGCGATTCCTCGGCCAGCTGCTTCGGGACCTCTTCCCGGAGTCGCCGGAGACCCGTCACCACGCCTTTGAAGCCCAGGCTGAGCTTGGCGCTGGGTTGGAGGTGCTCGTCGGAGGAGTATGCGAGGTCCGCCATCCCCAGCTCCATCAGCTCGTTGTGGATGTCGGCGGCGGTGTCCACAAGACCTTCGGTCCAGTGCTCCACGCTCTCCCTCAAAGTGTTCTGGACGGAGGCAGCATTCGCCAGCAGCTCCTCTTTGGTCTTGATCGCCTCCAACAAGGCCACCTCCCGCTCTCTGGCGCCATCCAACGTCTGCGTCAGAGTGGTCAGTTTCAGCTCCAGATCCGCCTTGGAATCCTTGGCGGCGTCGAGCTCCTTGGCCCTGTCGGCGAGACGGCTCTGCAGCTCGCCAAGGGTGTAGGCGTCCTTCTCGCGCTCACGCTTGAGCACGGCAAGCTCTTCGCCGCTCTTCTTGAGGGTGGCCTCCAGCTGTGCCACCATCGCTTTCAGCTCTTCCTTGGCGGCCTCGGCGGCTGCGGCAGCGTCCTTCGCCTCCTGAAGCGCCCCGCCAAGCGACTCCTCGCACGCGACAAGGTCCTCCTCGTGGCTATCCAGGTAGACCTTCCGCTGCGCCAGCTCGATTTCCTGCGCGGCGAGCTTCTCAGCAGCCAGCCGTTGCTCCTCATCAGCTGCGGCCTTCTCAAGGATGAAGGCCATGCGCTCTTCTGCGAGCTGCCCCCGCGCTTCCGCCACGTCGCGGAGGGCTTCTTTGTTGGCGCTCCGGAGTTCCTCGGCGCGTTTCGCCATATCCGCTCCCGTCCTCGCGACAAGGGCTTCCCGAATCTCTAACTTCGCCTGCCGGGCGCGATAGAGCGACAGCAGCTTCTTCAGTAGCTGCTCCTCCTCGGACTCGCCGCTGCTGCTGCTTGGCGCGTCCACCAGCGTCGGCCAATGAGGCGAGTAGCTTCGCCGTCGAAAGGTTTCTCCTCGACCGGCGCCACGAGCTTGGCTCCTGTGGGAGCTTGATGAAGACGCCTTCGCCGGCCTTCGTAGGCGCGGGCAGGGCTCCTCGAACTCGACGCCACGACAGTGGCGGGGGAGTCGGCTGTCGGTGTAGCGCTTGCCGCTCCTGCGGCCTCAGGGCCGTCAGTATGACCGCCCGACCCCTCGCCGGCCTCTGCGTCGGCAGCCTCGGTGGCCTCCTCGCCGACGGTCTCGTCGGCGACGGCCTCTTCCTCCACGACGACGACCTCTTCTTCTTCGACGGCGGCCTCGTCGGTGTTGCCGCGCGTTTCCTCCTCGCCGGCGGCCTCGACCTCCATCGGGTCTGCGTCAGACGAAGAAAGAGCAGTCAAGCAGATATTCAAAAAAGAGAAATAAAAGAAAGCAAGCCCAAGGGAAAATTTCGTGTAAGGGAGTTACCTGCAACGGGATCCGCAGCTACGACCTCGACCGCTGGAGGGTCACTGGCACCGTCCCTTGCCGGGGTAGCCTCCCTTGCCGGAGTGGCCTCCCTTGCCGGGGTGGCCTCCCTTGTCGGAGGGAGCTCCCTTGCCGGGGAGTTCCCCCTTGGCGGCGTAGTGGCAGCGGGCAGGATCTCGGAGGCGGCAACCGAGCCCTCCAGATGAGGCTGCTCTGCTCCTACACAAGCACACAGTCAGATATCAACAGTGAAGGAGCACCCCTGCACACCTAATAGTAAGAAGAAAACTGCACACTTACTCTGGGGGCTGCTCTGAGGGAGGGTTGTCGGGTCCAGCAAGGCGGTCTCGGACGCGTCCCCCGTCGCCACGGGAGAATCGTCCTCAACAACGATCGTCGGGATCTTGGCCCTCTTCGCCGCTCTCTGGGCCAGCGTCCTGAAAAGAAAAGAGTCCAGAACGAAGCAAATCAGATTCAAGATGAAGCAATAAAAATTGAAGAAATACAAGCACAATCTCGAGAAGCTTACTCTTCGCCCTCCTCCTCGGAGCTGAGCGCGGAGAAGTCAAACTCCGGCCCGCCTCCGGTGCGATGAGGCGGGGGAGTGGGCTCTCATGGCCGCTTGGCGTTGGCGTCGGCGGTGGCCTGAGAAGATTCCGCCCCGGTTGTCGCCGCAGTGTGAGGCGCTCCCGCGGCAACCTCGCTTGCCGCGGTGGAGCGCGTCGAGCGGCGCTGCTGCTGTGGGCCGGTTTGTCGCCCCGGCTCGTCTCCAACTCTGCGGAGACGCCTCCTCGGCGGAGCCAGGGGCTCTGCTGGCGGCAAGTCGCTTGGCGGTGGGGAAGAAGTGCCCTCGGCGGGTCCACTCGACCTGGCCTCGGGCTCGACAAGCTCGTCCTCCTCGCCGGCGACCTCCCCTCGCTCGGCAGAGCTTGCCGCCCTCGCCGCATCCGCCTCCTCCATGGTGAACCCGAAGGCTCCAGCGGCAGCGTTGCCGCCGCCTCCTCCACCTGGTGGCGATCCTCGCCATCTCCTAGTCGGTGGTGTCGCGGGTGAGCCTCTTCTGCTCGTCGGCGCGGATCGGCACTTCTTGCAAGTCATCAAAGAATTGCTGCACGACCTCGTCGGGGGGCTCCTGCCAGGTTGGGACGATCCCGTGGGAGTCGCACAGTGGCATCATGGCGCGGATGCGGTCGAGCGCCGAGTTGTTGCACAATGGGACGACTTCGCGGCAACCTAAACCACTCTGGATGTTCGGGGTCGTTCTTGAACAGCTCGAGCAGCACTGAATCCAGCTCCATGACGGTGAAGTTCCAATTCAGGCCCGGGCGCAGCCTCATGATGTCCGCCACATTTTGGAATTCCCAAGCAGGCCTCCTCCTATCCCCGCAAGGGATGGCGTGCGGCGGCGAATGAAGTCCGCGCCAACTGCTCCCATCACAACCCGGCAAGCCCGAGGCGCAGAATTCGGTCACAGCTATCTTCACCGCATCCTCCGCGCCAAGTTACTCCAATCCTTGCCGCGCGCTATTGGGGTTTGATGACGGCGGTGAAAGGCTGTGGGTCCTCCTCTACGACTCCAGCACCAGTTGGCTCTCCACTCCTCCCACTTGTTCGGAACTCCCCTCTAGGTAGGCCTCTTTCTTGCCGATCCTAGAGACCTGTGCTATCCCTCCGCAAGTGGCTCTCCTCTCTCGACGCTGGGGAACAAAGAAATGGCGGAAGAGTGCCACATTCGGTGGACTCCGACAAAGTTTTCGCACAAATGTGCGAAACGGCCATGGTCAAGATGGCGTTGGGGTGAAATCAAGGAGGCGGAGGCTAAAGGTGTTCATTATGTCGCAAAAGAACTTCCGAATACGGGCGGGCAAAGACCGCAATAGAAGAAAATGGCGAAGAAAGGGTACCTGTTAGCCAGATCAGCGGCGGAGGCGGGGAGCACCCTCGTGCGCGGATGCGCACGAGTCTCCGTCGACCAGAAAAGGTAGAAGACGTCCCGCAGCTCCCGTGCGCCCAGCTGCGGGGGGAAGATGGCTCGCTCCTTGCGCAGCGCCGCGAGCCGCTGCGCCTCGGCCGACTTGATGCCCTTCTCCTTATCGGCCTTTGGAGCCATGGCGAGGAGGGCGGAGGAGGTCGACGGCGGTGAGTGTTCTTGCGGCGAAAGGGGGGGGGGGGCGGGGCGCTGCCCTCTTCGCACCGGAGGAGAAGAGGGGAGCGGCGGTGGTTTCTTGACAAGACAGCAATGGCAGGGGTGGTCGGCCCGCCTCTGTTTCCTCCGCTTATATAGGGGAGGAGGGGGCGGACGTTCTGCTTATATTAATAAAGAACCCCCCACGACCGCGCCCACGATCTCTCGCACGACGCCACGTCCGGTGCGTGCCGTTAGTGGAGATCGTGGTGGGTCCGGGGCGAGTTGCGGCGTGGTCGAGGCCACGCGTGTCCGTGCACAGTTCTGGGCCTGGCCCGACAAGCGCTCGGCACCGTAATGCCCAGCCCGGGGCTCTGCCGGTGTACTAGAGTAGGGGTACCCTAGTATCCCGTACTCGTGCACGGACAGTTGCAGCACCCCGCGGCAAGGTTTGCCTCATCACCGCCAATATCCTCCGTGGCTCCTTTGGAACCATTCAAGAACAAAGTATTAGATTGAGAAGACAAGGCCCCGACAAGAGGAGCTTGTCGGGAAGGCCACTCCAAGCACGCAGAAGACAAGGCCCCGGCAAGAGGAGCTTGCCGGGAAGGCTCGGAGCGCGACAAGTCTCCGGGCGCGACAAGGATTCGGCCGCGGCAAGGCGCTTGCCGCGGCATGCAACTTCTCTCCGTCTCCGCTCCAGCTCACCCAAATGACATGTCGCCACGGACCGTTCCATGCGCTGCTGTCGAGCAGCTGTGCAGCCAGCGGAGAGCAGCGATAAGCGGCGGCTGACAGGCTTTCGCCATCGTGGCGAAGCGGAGGCGCACTGACGGTCTCTGTTAATCGCTTGGGGCGACAATGACAGGCATTTATTGCTTTTGTCCCTTGCCGTCAGAGTTAGGTATATTGCACTGTACACTGTTCAAGTAGGTGTACCAAATCCTGTTTTTACATTTGTACCCCCGTCTATGTTGCCACCTGTCGGAGACCCTTGAGCATATAAAAGGAGGCCCGAGTGCAACATAGAGGAGGTTAGCGTTTTCGCAAGGTTCGGCTGGTTCGGTTCATTACGACCCACCGGAGGCAGAGACACTCACGCTTAGGTTTTGTAGCTCGCATTGCTCCCTGGCAAGAACACAATAGATCAAACAAGCAGCAGTAGGAGTTTTATCTCTCCGGAGAGCTCCGAAGCTAGGTAAACTGCTCGTGTGCATCGCCTCGATCCGCTCTTCGTGCGATCTCCGCCCCCCTCCGAACCACAAGGGGCCTGCTCCGCCGGCCCCATAGGTGTCCGCGGGTACGATCAGCCTCCCCGACATGGTGTTATGTGAACGTCGACTACATAACACTTCACCATTATTTGGGCCTAGAGGAAGGCATAGGGAAGTATTAAGTAGATGATGGGTTGCTAGAGTGACAGAAGCTTAAACCCTAGTTTATGCGTTGCTTCGTTAGGGGTTGATATGGACCCATATGTTTAATGTTGTGGTTAGGTTTACCTTAATACTCCTTTTGTAGTTGCGGATGCTTGCAATAGGGGTTAATCATAAGTGGGATGCTTTGTCCAAGTTAGGACAGTACCCAAGTGTTGGTCCACCCACATATCAGATTATCAAAGTACCGAATGCGAATCATATGAACGTGATGAAAACTAGCTTGACGATAATTCCCAACGTGTCCTCGGGAGCTCCTTCTTCATTATTAGAATTTGTCCAGGCTTATCCTTTTCTACATAAAGGATTGGGCCACCTTGCTGCACGTTATTTACTTTATTTACTTTTTGCTTGTTATTATTTATCTTATCACAAAACTATCTATCACCTACTATTTCCGGTGCTTGCAGAGAAAACCTCATCGAAAACCGCTTATCATTTCCTTACGCTCCTCGTTGGGTTCGACACTCTTACTTATCAAAAGGACTACGATAGATCCCGTATACTTGTGGGTCATCAAGACTCTTTTCAAGGCGCCGTTGCCGGGAGCGTAAGCGCTTTTGGTGAGTGGAACTTGGTAAGGAAACATTTATATAGTGTGCTGAAATTTTACATTACTTGTCACTATGGAAACTAATCCTTTGAGGGGATTGTTTGGGGTATCTTCACCCCAACCGGAAGAGCAAAGAGATGCTCCTCAACCTACTGAAACTTTATGAAAATATTCACTTTGAGATTCCTTCGGTATGATAGAAAAACTGCTAGCTAATCCTTTTGCAGGAGACGGAACATTGCATCCCGATTTACACCTTATCTTTGTGGATGAAGTTTGTGGATTATTTAAGCTTGCGGTATTCCCGATGATGTTGTTAAAAGGAAGGTCTCCCTGTATCTTTGAAGGAGATGCATTGACATGGTATAGGCTATGTGATGATACGAGATCTTGGAATTATAAGCGATTGAAGTTGGAATTTCACGGAAGTTCTATCCTATGCATCTTGTTCATCGTGATCGTAATTACATATATAATTTCTGGCCTCGCGAAGGAGAAAGCATCGCTCAAGCTTGGGGGAGGCTTAAGTCAATGTTATATTCATGCCCCAATATCATGAGCTCTCTCAGGAAATGATTATTCAAAAAAATTATGCTCGGCTTTCTCTTAATAATCGCAACCTGCTCGATACTTCCTGTGCTGGTTCTTATATGCTGAAGACTATTGATTTCAAATGGGACTTATTGGAAAGAATTAAACGCAACTCTGAAGATTGGGGTTCCGACGATGGTAAGGAGTCAGGTATGACACCTAAGTTCGATTGTGTTAAATCTTTTATGGATACCGATGCTTTCCGTGGATTTAGCTCTAAGTATGGACTTGACTCTAAGATAGTAGCTAATTTTTGTGAATCTTTTGCTACTCACATTAATCTCCCTAAAGAGAAGTGGTTTAAATATAATCCTCCTCTTGAAGTGAAAGTAGTAGCACCTATTACAGTCGAAGAAAAGACCATTACATATAGTGATCCTATTATTCCTACTGCTTATGTCAAAAAACCTCCTTTTCCTGTTAGGATAAAAGATCATGTTAAAGCTTCAACTGTTGTTCGTAAGAGTAATCCTAGGACCTATACACCTCCTGAGCAAATTAATGTTGAACCTGGTATTGCTATGATTAAAGATCTCTTGGATGAGGACTTAGATGGGCTTGTTATCTCTTTCATAGGTGAAACAGCTAATATTGCTAGACCCGATACTAAGACATGTAGACCTGTTGTAGGCATGCCTGTTATTTCTGTTAAAATAGGAGATCATTGCTATCATGGTTTATGTGATATGGGTGCTAGTGCCAGTGCGATACCTTATGATCTATATAAAGAAATTATGCATGATATTGCACATGTTGAATTGGAAGATATTGATGTTACTATTAAGCTTGCTAATAGGGACACCATTAAACCTGTTGGGATTGTTAGAGATGTTGAAGTCTTGTGTGGGAAGATTAAATACCCTGCTGATTTTCTTGTTCTTGCTTCCCCACAAGATGATTTTTGTCCCATTATTTTGGTAGACCTTTCTTGAATACTGCTAGTGCTAAGATTAATTGTAAAAGGAAGGTAGTCACTGTTGGCATAGATGGTATGTCTCATGATTTTAATTTTTCTAAGTTTAGTAGACAACCTCGTGAAAGGGAACCACCTAGTAAAGATGAGATTATTGGTCTTGCTTATATTGTTGTTCCTCCAACTGATCCGTTAGAACATTATTTGCTAGACCATGAAAATGATATGTTTATGAAGGAAAGGGAAGAAATAGATGAAGTGTTCCTTAAACAAGAGCCTTGCTGAAACATAACCTTCCCATTGAAATTCTTGGGGATCCCCCTCCACCCAAGGATGATCCCGTGTTTGAACTCAAACCTTTACCTGATAATCTTAAGTATGCTTATCTTGATGAAAAAGAAATATATCCTATTATTATTAGTGCTAACCTTTCAGAGAAAGAAGAAAGATTATTGAAAACTCTGAAGAAGCACCGGGCTGCTATTGGATATACTCTGGATGATCTCAAGGGCATCAGTCCCACATTATGTCAACACAAAATTTCAGTGGAGAAAGATGACACACCAGTTAGAGATCCTCAGAGACGATTAAATCCCAAAATGAAGGAAGTGGTAAGAAAGGAGATTCTAAAACTCCTTGAGGCAGGTATTATTTATCCCGTTGCTGATAGTGAATGGGTAAGCCCTGTCCATTGTGTCCCCAAAAAGGGAGGTATTACCGTTGTTCCTAATGATAAAGATGAATTGATCCCGCAAAGAATTATTACAAGTTATAGGATGGTAATTGATTTTTGTAAGTTAAATAAAGCTACTAAGTAAGATCATTACCCTTTACCTTTTATTGATCAAATGCTAGAAAGGCTATCCAAACACACACATTTTTGCTTTCTATACGGTTATGCTGGCTTCTCTCAAATACATGTATCAGCAAAGGATCAATCTAAAACTCCTTTTACTTGCCCTTTTGGTACTTTTGCTTATAGACGTATGCCTTTTGGTTTATGTAATGCACCTGCTACCTTCCAAAGATGCATGATGGCTATATTCTCTGATTTTTGTGAAAAGATTTATGAGGTATTCATGGATGACTTCTCCGTCTATGGATCCTCTTTTGATGATTGTTTGAGCAACCTTGATCGAAGTTTTGCGAGATGCGAAGACACTAGTCTCGTCCTGAATTGGGAAAAGTGTCACTTTATGGTTAATGAAGGCATTGTCTTGCGGCACAAGATCTCCGAGAGAGGTATTGAAGTTGATAAAGCCAAAGTTGATGCTATTGAAAAGATGCCATGTCCCAAGGACATAAAAGGTATAAGAAGTTTCCTTGGTCATGCCGGCTTTTATAGGAGGTTCATTAAGGACTTCTCTAAAATCTCTAGGCCTCTGACTAATTTATTGCAAAAAGATATTCCTTTTGTATTTGATGATGATTGTGTAGAAGCATTCGAAACACTTAAGAAAGCTTTGATCACTGCACCTATTGTTCAGCCACCTGATTGGAATTTACCTTTTGAAATTATGTGTGATGCTAGTGATTATGTTGTAGGTGCTATTTTAGGGCAAAGAGTCGATAAGAAATTTAATGTTATCCAGTATGCTAGTAAGACTCTTGATACTGCCCAGAGGAATTACGCTACTACTGAAAAAGAGTTCTTAGCAGTTGTGTTTGCATGTGATAAGTTTAGACCTTATATTGTTGATTCCAAAGTCACCATTCACACTGATCATGCTGCTATTAAATATCTTATGGAAAAGAAAGATGCTAAGTCTAGACTCATTAGATGGGTCCTCTTGCTCCAAGAATTTGACTTGCATATCATTGATAGAAAAGGAGCTGAGAACCCCGTTGTAGACAACTTGTCTAGATAAGAGAATGTTCTTGATGACCCACTGCCTATTAATGATAGTTTTCTTGATGAACAATTAGCGGTTGTCAATGCTTCTCGTACTGCTCCTTGGTATGCTGATTATGCTAATTACGTTGTTGCTAAATATATACTGCCTAGTTTCACATACCAGCAAAAGAAAAAGTTATTTTATGATTTAAGACGTTACTTATGGGATGATCCACACCTTTATAAAGAAGGAGTAGATGGTATTATTAGACGTTGTGTGCCTGAGCATGAACAGGAACAAATCCTACGCAAGTGTCACTCTGAATCTTATGGAGGACACCATTTGGAGATAGAACTGCACACAAGGTACTTCAATCTGGTTTTTATTGGCCTACCCTTTTCAAAGATGCTCGTAAGTTTGTCTTATCTTGTGATGAATGTCAAAGAATAGGTAACATTAGTAGACGTCAAGAAATGCCTATGAATTATTCTCTTGTTATTGAACCGTTTGATGTTTGGAGCTTTGATTATGTGGGACCTTTTCCTGCCTCCAATGGTTATACACATATTTTAGTTGTTGTTGATTACGTTACTAATTGGGTAGAAGCTATTCCAACTAGTAGTGCTGATCATAACACTTCTATTAAAATGCTTAAAGAAGTTATTTTTCCGAGGTTTGGAGTCCCTAGATATCTTATGGCTGATGGTGGTTCACACTTTATTTATGGTGCTTTCCGTAAGATGCTTGCTAAGTATGATGTCAATCACAAAATCGCATCTCCTTATCACCCGCAGTCTAGTAAGTAGAATTGAGCAATAGAGAGCTCAAATTAATTTTGCAAAAGACGGTGAATAGATCTAGAAAGAATTGGTCCAAAAAACTTGATGATGCATTATGGGCTTATAGAACTGCATACAAAAATCCTATGGGTATGTCTCCATATAAGATGGTTTATGGAAAAGCATTTCATTTACCTCTTGAACTTGAACATAAAGCATATTGGGCTATTAAAGAGCTCAATTATGACTTCAAACTTGCCGGTGAGAAGAGGTTGTTTGATATTAGCTCACTTGATGAATGGAGAACCCAAGCATATGAGAATGCCAAGATTTTCAAAGAAAAAGTCAAACGCTGGCATGATAAGAGGATACAAAAGCGTGAGTTTAACGTAGGAGATTATGTGTTATTGTTCAACTCTCGTTTAAGATTTTTTGCAGGAAAACTTCTCTCAAAATGGGAAGGTCCCTACGTTATCGAAGAGGTCTATCGTTCTGGTGCTATAAAAATCAACAACTTCCAAGGCACAAATCCGAGGGTGGTAAACGGTCAAAGAATTAAACATTATATTTCAGGTAATCCTATTAATGTGGAAACTAATATTATTGAGACCATAACCCCTGAGGAATTAAACATTATACTCCCGAAGGTTTTGACCACCGTATCACGCAAATATCCTCTGTTTTCCTTTCGAGCTGTTTCTGTTTCAGATTTAGAGCACCATGACTTCTCCCTCCTCCAACAACGAAGACAAGGATGCCTGGCTATCGAACATAGAGTTGAAAAGAGAGGAACAGGAGGAGATTAACAAGGGTGAAGGGATCAAAAAGGCCATGGAGGTTCAAGCTCCGGTGGTGAAAGAAGAAGACATCCCTCAACCTTTACCTAACCTTTTTACTCCAACAGAGATTGAAGCTTTCAAGATGACTGAGTTAACCCGCATACAGAATAAGTATCTCACACAGGAGAATATTTTGTTGAAGGATCATATTGCTGGGCTCAAGGGCATTATTCGCAAGTTGGAGGAGCTATTACTCTCAATGTGCGATTATCCACCGTCATCATCACCACCTCCATCACGTCCGAAGAAATAATCACATGGGTATGGGCACTCCCCTTGGCAACTACCAAGCTTGGGGGAGGTGCCCCGGTATCGTATCACCATCACACTCCTATCTTTACCGCTTTATTTAGTTCGATCCTTTTAGTAGTATCTTGATGTAGTAGATTGAAGTTTTGATATCTAGTAGTTTTGAGCTTTGCTTTGTGATCTCTTTATGTAAGCGAGTCCGTGTGCTATCTATAATAAAGATTAGTGTTGAGTCAAGGGCTTTGCTATGATGCTATGATCTTGAGAAAGTAGAAAGAATAAAAGAGTTCATATTGATCTTACGGATAGTGATAACTTCACATATAGAAAGTATGAGGCATAAAAATTGTTGAGAGTTAATGAACGTAGCCTTGGTCATTGTTGCAATTAATAGGAAGTGATAAGGAAAGAGGGGTTCACATATAAATATATTATCTTGGACATCTTTTATGATTGTGAAGCACTCATTAAGTATGACATGCTAAAAGAGTTGACGTTGGACAAGGAAGACAACGTAATGGATTATGTTTTCCGACATCTCAGTTAAAGTATATTGTCATTGACCTTCCAAACATGTTGAGCTTGCCTTTCCTCCTCATGCTAGCCAAATTCCTTGCACCAAGTAGAGATACTAGTTGTGCTTCCAAATATCCTTAAACCCAGTTTTGCCATGAGAGTCCACCATACCTACCTATGGATTGAATAAGATCTTTCAAGTAAGTTGTCATCGATGCAAGCAATAAAAATTTCTCTCTAAATATGCATGACTTATTAGTGCAGAGAAAATAAGCTTTGTACGAACTTGTTGTGGAAGTAATAAAAGTGACGGACTGCATAATAAAGGTCCACATACAAGGGGCAATATAAAGTGACGTTCTTTTGCACTAAGATTTTATGCATCCAACCTAAACGCGCATGACAACCTCTGCTTCCCTCTGCGAAGGGCCTATCTTTTACTTTATGTTTTACTTTATGCTTGAGTCAAGGTGATGCTCACCGTTTCCTTTTTTATTTTTATCCTTTGGCAAGCTCCTCGTGTTTGATAGATCATGATACATATATCCAATTGGATGTAAGTTGGCATAGGCTATTATTGTTGACATCACCTAAAGATGAATATGTTGGGAGGCAATACAATAAGTCCCTATCTTTCTCAGTGTCCGGCTGAAACTCTATAACCACAAGTATTGCGTGAGTGTTAATAATTATAGGGGACTACGAGATAGTTGAGTATGTGAGCTTGCTGAAAAGCTCTATTATTGACTCTTTCCGATATTACGATAAATTGCAATTGCTTCAATGACTGAGATTATAGTTTGTTAGTTCCCAATGAAGTTTTTGAACCATACTTGATGTTGTGAATTGCTTATTACTTGAGCATAGGAAATCATATGACAAAATCCATATATGTTGTTGTTATTAGAATGAGGGTGATGCCCTCATGTCCGTATTTTATTTTTATCGACACCTCTATCTCTAAACATGTGGACATATTTTTTGATTTCGGCTTCCGCTTGAGGACAAGCAAGGTCTAAGCTTGGGGGAGTTGATACGTCCATTTTGCATCATGCTTTTACATCAATATTTATTGCATTATGGGCTGTTATTACACATTATATCTCAATACTTATGGCTATTCTCTCTTATTTTACAAGGTTTATCATGAAGAGGGGATGCCAATTTGGAATTCTGGGCCGGAAAAGGAGCAAACATTGAAACCTATTCTGCACATATCCAAAAGTCCTGAAACTCCATGAAACATCTTTTTGGAATTTATAAGATTTTTTGAGCAAAAGAAATAGGCTGGGCCCACACCTGTCCAGAGACAGGCGCCCACAGTATGGCGCGCCTCTATCTCCTGGGCCCCCTGGTAGGCTTCCGGCGTCCATTTTCTGCTATATCATCACTTTTACCCTGGAAAAAATCAGGGGCAAGCCTACGGGACGAAACTCCGCCGCCACGAGGCGGAACCTTGGCGGAATCAATCTAGGGCTCTGGCGGAGCTGTTCTGCCGGGGACACTTCCCTCCGGGAGGGGGAAATCATCACCAACGTCATCACCAACGATCCTCTCATCGAGAGGGGGTCAATCTCCATCAACATCTTCACCAACACCATCTCATCTCCAAATTAACCCTAGTTCATCTCTTGTATCCAATTCTTGTCTCCAAGTCCGGGATTGGTGCTAGTAGGTTGCTTGTAGTGTTGATTACTCCTTGTAGTTGATGCTAGTTGGTTTATTTGGTGGAAGATCATATGTTCAGATCCTTTATGCATATTATTACCCCTCTGATTATGAACATGAATATGCTTCGTGAGTAGTTACGTTTGTTCCTGAGGACAAGGGAGAAGTCTTGCTATTAGTAGTCATGTGAATTTGGTATTCATTTGATATTTTGATGAGATGTATGTTGTCTAGCCTCTAGTGGTGTTATGTGAACGTCGACTACATAACACTTCACCATTATTTGGGCCTAGAGGAAGGCATAGGGAAGTAAAAATAGAAGATGGGTTGCTAGAGTGACAGAAGCTTAAACCGTAGTTTATGCATTGCTTCATTAGGGGTTGATATGGACCCATATGTTTAATGTTGTGGTTAGGTTTACCTTAATACTCCTTTTTGTAGTTGCGGATGCTTGCAATAGGGGTTAATCATAAGTGGGATGCATGTCCAAGTTAGGACAGTACCCAAGTGTTGGTCCACCCACATATCAAATTATCAAAGTACTGAACGCGAATCATATGAACATGATGAAAACTAGCTTGACGATAATTCCCAACGTGTCCTCGGGAGCTCCTTCTTCATTATTAGAATTTGTCCAGGCTTATCCTTTGCTACATAAAGGATTGGGCCACCTTGCTGCACGTTATTTACTTTATTTACTTTTTGCTTGTTATTATTTATCTTATCACAAAACTATCTATCACCTACTATTTCAGTGCTTGCAGAGAAAACCTTGCTGAAAACCGCTTATCATTTCCTTCTGCTCCTCGTTGGGTTCGACACTCTTACTTATCGAAAGGACTACAATAGATCCCCTATACTTGTGGGTCATCAGGTACCAAATTAATCCCGGCATGGAACACTGGACAGAGGTCAAGAATATCCTGAAGTATCTGAAAAGGACTAAGGATATGTTTCTCATTTATGTAGGTGATGAAGAGCTCGTCGTTTAAAGGGTTACGTCGACGCTAGCTTCGACACAGATCTGGATGACTCTAAGTCACAAACCGGATACGTGTATATTTTGAATGGTGGGACAGTAAGCTGGTGCAGTTGCAAGCAAAGCGTCGTGGCAGGATCTACATGTGAAGCGGAATACATGGCAGCCTCGGAGGCAGCACATGAAGCAATCTAGATGAAGGAGTTCATTACCGACCTAGGAGTTATTCCCAATGCGTCGGGGCCGATGACTCTCTTTTGTGACAACACTGGAGCCATTGCCCTTGCCAAGGAGCCCAGATTTCAAAAGAAGACCAGGCACATCAATCATCGCTTCAACTCCATTCGTGAAAATGTTCAAGATGGAGACATAGATATTTGCAAAGTGCATACGGATCTGAATGTCGCAGATCCGTTGACAAAACCTCTTCTGCGAGCAAAACATGATCAACACCAGAACTCTATGGGTGTTCGATTCATCACAATGTAACTAGATTATTGACTCTAGTGCAAGTAGGAGACTGTTGGAAATATGCCCTAGAGGCAATAATAAAATGATTATTATTATATTTCCTTGTTCATGATAATTGTTTATTGTTCATGCTATAATAGTGTTATCCGGAAATCGTAATACATGTGTGAATACATAGACCACAACATGTCCCTAGTGAGCCTCTAGTTGACTAGCTCGTTGATCAATACATGGTTACGGTTTCCTGACCATGGGCATTGGATGTCATTCATAACGGGATCACATCATTGGGAGAATGATGTGACGGACAAGACCCAATCCTAAGCATAGCACAAGATCGTGTAGTTCGTTTGCTAGAGCTTTTCGAATGTCAAGTATCATTTCCTTAGACCATGAGATTGTGCAACTCCCGGATACCGTAGGAGTGCTTTGGGTGTACCAAACATCACAACGTAACTGGGTGGCTATAAAGGTACACTATAGGTATCTCCAAAATTGTCTGTTGGGTTGGCACGGATCGAGACTGGGATTTGTCAGTCCGTGTGACGGAGAGGTATCTCTGGGCCCACTCGGTAATGCATCATCATAATGAGCTCAATTTGACCAAGTGGTTGGTCACAGGATCATGCATTATGGAACGAGTAAAGTGACTTGCCAGTAACGAGATTGAACTAGGTATTGGGATACCGACGATCGAATCTCGGGCAAGTAACGTACCGATAGACAAAGGGAATTGCGTACGGGATTGATTGAATCCTCGACATCGTGGTTCATCCGATGAGATCATCGAGGAGCATGTGGGAGCCAACATGGGTATCCAGATCCCGCTGTTGGTTATTGACCGGAGAGTCGTCTCGGTCATGTCTGCGTGTCTCCCGAACCCGTAGGGTCTACACACTTAAGGTTCGGTGACACTAGGGTTGTAGAGATATTAGTATGCGGTAACCCAAAAGTTGTTTGGAGTCCCGGATGAGATCTCGGACGTCACGAGGAGTTCCGGAATGGTCTGGAGGTAAAGATTTGTATATAGGAAGTCCAGTTTCGGCCACCGGGAAAGTTTCGTGGGTCACCGGTATTGTACCGGGACCACCGGAAGGGTCCCGGGGGGTCCACCGAGTGGGGCCACCTATCCCGGAGGGCCCCATGGGCTGAAGTGCGAAGGGAACCAGCCCCTGGTGGGCTGGTGCGCCCCATGGGCCTCCCCCTACGCCTAGGGTCGGAAACCCTGGGAGTGGGGGGCGCCCCACCTGACTTGGGGGGCAAGTCCCCCCATGGCCGCCCCCCTTGAGATTGAATCTCTAGGGGTCCGGCGCCCCCCCCCCAGGGCCCCTATATATAGAGGGGGGGACGGAGGGCTGCGCACCCCAAGCCCATGGCGCCTCCCTCTCCCCCCGTAACACCTCTCCCTCTCGCTGAGCTTGGCGAAGCCCTGCCGAGATCCCCGCTGCTTCCACCACCATGCCGTCGTGCTGCTGGATCTCCATCAACCTCTCCTTCCTCCTAGCTGGATCAAGAAGGAGGAGACGTCTCTCCCAACCGTACGTGTGTTGAACGCGGAGGTGCCGTCCGTTCGGCGCTACGATCATCGGTGATTTGGATCACGACGAGTACGACTCCATCAAACCCGTTCTCTTGATCCGCTCGCAATCTACAAGGGTATGTAGATGCACTCCTCTCTCTCGTTGCTAGATGACTCCATAGATTGATCTTGGTGATGCGTAGAAAATTTTAAATTGCTGCTATGATCCCCAACACCAAAATGTCCCTGTAAACAAACACCCTCTAATAATGCCGCTGGAAAATTGATGCAATGCCACAGTTAAAAGAAAATTACATGTTTAACAAATTTTATTGTTAATATGATCTCTATGTTAATATTAATCAATGCCACCGTTTGAGAAATGCTACTGTCTTGGTTTCTTTCCCATTTAGATAAGGTAGATGCTTCTTTTTGTTGGCTTCTGTGTCATCCACCGTTATTGACCACTAATTGTTTCCTTTGCACCTCTGTGTAAATAGGGTTATCTACTTCACCTCGTTGCCATTGTGACCTTTTTGTTGCCTGCATAAAACAGTTTTGTTTTAAGAGTGTTTTGTGCAGTTCAACCAAAATGTCACAATCGACAACGTTGTTTGATTGCTTGATCTTAGTGGAACTGCACAAGAGGAGATCTTACTTCCTATCCGTGTTGTCAAATTTGGTTCAGATCTTCTTCTTGTGAGTTGTTTGAATTCGCATCATGAGAGGTCAGGACTAGCCTTCTTTCACATGATTCTGCAGTGTGCTTTCATATGTTGTGCTACTTGTACGATAATGTTGCTTGATTTTAGTGAACTGCACAAATGGAGACAAGACTTCCAATCTGTATGTGCACCGTAATATCCCATTGAGGTAAGATAAGGATATTTCACAACTGTTGGCATGTATTTTGCCACTTTCATCAGAAAATTAAGTTTGGTACTATACTTGTGCTCCCTAATTGACATGTCAAATCTGACATTGAAGGCGAAGCTTGTCTGTTATTGAACCAAGTGATGAAGGGGAAGAACAAGCGGAAGAAAAACAAAAATCAACTCCTGGTGCTGTAATGAAGCACTGGAACTGTGATGACACAAGTAATGATATATGTTTGCATCTTAATTTATTGTTATGGCTGGAACGAGCAATTGTTTTGCCACTGATTTGATGCCACACTTAATGTAATACGTAATTATCTCTACTTGTGCAAACAGGGATCTTCTTTGAAGATACCATATATTTTAGTGGAACTGCACAAGAAGATGTTGGAAACATTAAACTAATCGAGGAGTATATAGTAAGCATGGCCACCACCGTAGATAGCAACAGATGGTTCCGGAGAAGTGCTTCATCTGTATGCTCTACACAATAAGCCTCCTGACAAACGTTGGTACTCGCCCATTGATTTCATCCATATGATTGAGCTTTTTCATCTCTATTGGTGTTGTGCTACTGTTTAGATACTGTCATGAAAAAGTGGTATTGTCCTTGAGAAGTGCTTCATCTGTGCTGTTTTAAATATTTCCTTTCCTTTTTTTCGAGCAAACAGGGATGCTAGCATTTAGTAGTCCTCTTGTCTTTGCACAACAGGATCATCTTACTCTGAAGAAAAATATGGAGTACGTGAAGTGACTAGTTCCTATTATGCCAGGATGAAGAAGCCCTGTCTATCTTCTCTTCAGAAGGAGCAGTTGAAGGATGGTTACATTACTCCCCACAAGACCAAACTAACTTCAGCTCAGAAGGACTGATAAATCTCCATTTTTTTGCTGTGATGCGCGAGTACAATGTTGTTCTAGGATTCTTTCTGGTGAGTTCCATTTTTCTAAAAGTGTGCTCTACATGGACCATGTAGGTGCCTGTTTAAACTATCAATTCATAGTACAGTTTGCTTTATACTAATCACTTTTTTGTATTTGTGCAAACAGGGGTGCTCAGCTTGATTTCAATGGGAACTGCACAAAATGTTCATGAATACATCGAATCATTCATTTCCACCACAAGAAAGGAGGTGTCGATAAGTTCAAGGTGTTGCAACATATAAGGGTGAAATTATACCAGCTACGCGCGAATTTGGTTGATTTTGGTGGAACTCCACAAAAAGAACAGTTGGTTTATTTAGCACGAGGTGCCATGTCAATGTCCGAACTGATGGCAAACCCTGCCCATTCCACAATCGTAGGCATTTGATATTTTGGAATGGGACAACCTTGTCAAATTTTGCTCATTGACTTTATCAAGACATGCATTTGATATTTGCGAATGGGACGCCCTTTGCTGTCAGCAGCGTTGATCAATTTTTCTTTATTCTTTAGTTGTGAAGTAAATATTGCCTCTGACATGTGAGTCGCTGAGATGCATAATCATCGATTGTTTTGAATGTTCTCTATGAATTGCCAGCCCTGTGTGTTTGATTGCAATGTACGTAAACGCTAAAAAGCTGCTCAAACTCTTTGTACTCCTACATTTCCTTTTTACTTTGCACATTGTGAAAGTGCATACTTTTTTGTATAAGATTGGTTAAAGTAGAGATACTTTGACTGCAGACAAAACTTGTATGCAGACTAGAAAGGACCGGAGGGAGTACATGTGAAACTGCTGGAAACAAGGTGATCACCCTGGGAATAATGCTAGTACGTATTGTTTTGCATGTTCATCCAATGCCAGTGATACAGGAATTCAAACTAATGGAAATAAATTCATTCATACACGGTCGGATTTCATATAAACATGCCGGATTTCATTACAGTTCATACATTCTTCAACTAAAAAGGGGTGCGCTGGAGGTATAAACCGAAGCTACCCACCTGTGTCGGCCGAGCGAACAGAAAGCTTGATGACTTAACTGCAGAAGTTGCGTGAATCAACATGTGGCCTGTTGGTCCCATGTGTCAGTCAGCCAACTGCACTAGCAGTTAAGTAGAAGCAGCGTTCTTCTCCAGCGCATCTCTCCGACTCCACGTCGCTGCCAAGAAGCTAACCCGGCGTCAATGGTCAATCCGCCTAGCTTGGCTTCAACCGGAGGGTAGCAGCGGTGGCCTTACTTGGACCCGAGCGGCGACGACCTACCGTGTTCTACTCTTCCTCGTTTTCTGTGTGGTGCGGCCTCGTTGGCAGCAGGGAGGGGCCTCGGCGGAGCCGGCGATGTCCTTTGTCTCGTTGCCGGCGGGCGGCGCCTCGGCGGAGCGGTGGAAATCCTCCCCCTCGTTGCCGGCAGGGTGGGGCCTCGGCTGAGCCGGCGATGTCCTCTGCCTCGTTGTTGGCGGGGCGGACCTCGGCGGAGCTGGCGGTGTCCTCTGCCTTGTTGTTGGCGCCGCGGGGCCTCGGCGGAGCAGGGCCTCGTCGATGCCAGCGGAGGGGGGACTCGTCGGAGCCGGCATTGTCATCTGCCTCATCCTCGGTCTCGCCAAATAGCGCCTCGCCCGCTTCCTCGCCCTCTTTTTAGGCAGCCGCAGCCTCCGCCACCCGCATGCGAGAACGCCGCCCGCCGAGGCGGCCCTTGCAGCGGAGCGGTCTGGTCGAGCAGTGCCTCCTGCTCCGCCCGCTCCGCGGCGATCTGCTCCTCTGCCTACAGGTGCTCCTGGAGGATATGGTGGTTGTAGGCGGCGCCGGCCTGCGCCTCCCGGAACTGCTCCTCACACATCTGCCTCACCGTGTCCATATATTGGGCACGGGCCTCGCCGATGGTCATGCTGCAATGCACCGGCGAGGATGGCGTGGAGGAGGGGGTTGGCTCCGGATCGTCGACTACCATGTTCTCCATTGGGACGTCGTCATCCTCCGGCCGCTCGCCGCCAGCCGGTCGATGTAAATGGCAGCCATCTCCTTGTGGTCCGTCGTCCGCTTATCTCAAGAGCGCTGGAGCGCGAGGAAGCCATGGTGGGCAGTAGTGGTGTGGACAGGAGAAAGAGAATGGATGCGGATGACTGCGGCTATGGCCGGCGCAGCAGTTTATATAGCAATGGTGGGCAGCGAAGGGATGGACGTGTGGCGCCGGAGTAGCCGCCTCGGCAACTGTGTATCATTAATGTGGGCAGCAGATGAACGGACGGACGGCACTTGTGTCGTTTGAAGGCGGAGCAATCGCGTGCACCGGGAAGCGGGGCGGGCGGCGCTGACTGTTTCGGGCGGAAAGCGCGTGCGGGCGAGGAGATGACTTTACTTGGAGAGGATGACAATGGGGACCCACCAGGGCCATAGCCTCACGTACGCAAGTGCCTCCTTATTTTATATATATATATATATATATATATATATATATATATATAATTTATTTTGCTTCCTCCTGGTTTCCTGACATCACGGTCCCACACCATTGTCAACCTATGTACTCCCTCCTTTCCGGTTTATAGAGCTTATCTCAAAATTTTAGTTTTTCCATTTTATAAGGCTCAGTTTGGTTGTTTTCCATCACATGTTCAGATTCCAAGGTGCATTAAATCATTGCATGCAAGTATTAAGAGAAAATTGAACAATGCATGTACTTTATGCATGCATGCATTGCAATTAATGCATTAATAAACATAATTTTTTGAGGATAACAAGAGCATTAATTAGGTGCTTTTGCAAAACTACAAAAAGTATTCTACCACTCGACATCTATCTTGATTGGTGAGATTTTTGAATTGAGCACTATAAACCGGAAAGGAGGGAGTAGTCAATAAACGAGAGAATTGCACAAGAAGCGGCCGACGGCTGGGACCAAGCAGCTCGAGCAGTATTTGTGTTTTTGAGGTGTGAGCACTGCAGAGTTTTTTGATGTTTAGCCCAGATATTAATTTTTCTCCTATGAACAACAACAAAAACATCGCTGCAGGTATTAACTGGGAGGGCTGTGGCCCGTCTAGCCCAGGCCAGATATCCAGCCCAGATATTAATTTTTTTTCAAGCTGAAAATGGCTAGCCCAGCTATACTTTCTTTAGGAATACCCAGGCAAGGTCAAGTTGTTATTCTCCGCTCACTGGTCTGCAAATCTTTCCTAGGAGGGATGCATTAGGCTTAACAAGAAAATGGGCTTTAAGAAATAATAAATGGGATGTAATTATAAAAACTGGGCAGTAACTATAAAAAATGCACCAAACACGTAATTACTTTATAAAATATTATTTTTGGATATTGAAAATTTTAATTTCATTAATTGCTGCGAGCGCAATGTTTTGTTGGATTTTTACGTAATATAAATTTATATTGAAATTGTATTTAATCTGACTAGAAATTTTGGGATAAAAATATTTCGGATCCCATCAAAATGTGGAAATTTTTTTTGAATTATGCTTTGAACGGTTGGTTGAAATGGGTTGTACTTTTAACAAACTGTAAATGGGCTGTAGTAAATTCCATTAGAATTCAAAAATGGGATGCACATTCTTACAAATCTTAAATGGGCTATAAGTTATCTACCACACACTTCTGGCCTTACTAAGTTGACGTGTCCCCTAAAAAAAGAGAGTTGACGCGTATGCAAGGCTTTGTCAACTTATAGTCAACACATGGTTCTAGCAGCAGTGGTCGTTGGATGTCCATCCAACGGATGTCGTGCTTCTTCTTCAATCTCGGATATTCTAACTTCATCCGCCCAAAAAATGGTTCCTCCCCCTGACATCTGGGGCGCACTGCTTCGAAGTCGACCAGTGTGCCTACTAAGTTGACGTATCAAGGGCTTTGTCAACTTAGTCAATATAAACGATTCTAGCTGCGGTGATCAGACGATCTCCATCCAACGGCTGTCGTGCTTCTTCAACCTCTGGTCTTCTTGCTCCGGCCGCCCAAAGCAGCGCCCGGTCGTGCCGCCTGCCCGGCCTCCCGTGGCGGTTGTGCTACTGGAGGCCTCACCGCCCCTACTACTCCCACCGCTGGCCGTGCCATCCCTCCACTCACCCACACCCCTGTTATTCTTGGCGACGGTGGCGCAGCCGAACCAGTGAACCTCAGATTCTCTCTCCGCTGCGTGCATCCATCGCCGCGTCTTCCACGGCTCGCGTCGTCCCCTTCCTAGGCCTCGCTGCCGCCCACCGCCATGGTGCTCTCGGGCGGCGTGGTCAACGTGGTCAAGGAACGACTTCCATCGGACGTGGATCAGACGTGGAGAAGCCGATACCGGGTCCACGGCAGCCGCAAGGAAGTGCCTCCTTATTACGCGCAAAATAATTATCCCTCCACCTGACAGCGGGGACCCACCGGACGGGCCACCGTATTTCGTCAAAAAAAATGATTCGCCCCCTGACTGCTGGGACCCACCAGCTACATCTTCGCATGCAAGGAAGTGCGTCTGGGAAAAAACGATTCGCCCCCCTGACTGCCGGGACCCACCAGCTACATCTTCGCATGCAAGGAAGTGCGTCCGGGAAAAAACGATTCGGCCCCCTGACTAGACCCACCAGCTACACCTTCGCACGCAAGAAAGTCCGTCCGGGCAAAAAAAATTATTCGCCCCCCTGACTGCTGGGACCCACTAGCTACATCTTCGCACGCAAGTAAGTGCCTGACAATCGGGACCCACCTGGTCGAAGCGTACGTAGCGTTGTCATTCTGGCCGCCAACGGTAATGCGTATATACCGGGTGGATGTAGAGGCGCCGCAGGTGTCGAGTAGAGGCGCGCACATAGCATGTACACGCATATACAGCCGCCAAAGGTGCAAGAAAGAAAATACGGCCACGTATGTGTACATACGGGCGGGGTCTTGAACGCCTACTCGCGCATACGTATGGGCAGGGCTCGTGTACATGGCTGGGTCGAAACGGAGAAACAGCGTCGTCGTCGTGTTCATGGGGAGCCAACCGGCTGGGTCGGAACGGAATGCGTCGTCGTGTTCATCGGGAGGGCTTGGATGGAACAGGCGATGGAAGCAAGGCCTGGCGTAACGCAGAACGGAGGAAACGGCCTTGTGTTCGACCAGCCACGTTTGAAACGGGATCCTGTTCATCGGGAGGGGTCTAGCGTACCACAAAACGGAGGAAACGGACCTCCTACGTTCGAAACGGGGGTCATGTTGATTGGAAGGGGTGTGGCGTACTGCAAAACGGACGAAACGAACTTGTGTTGGAGCGCTACGGTCGAAACGGGGGTTCTGTTCATCGGGAGGGGTGTGGCGTACCGCAAAACGGGACTTCACGGGATACTGTTCATCTCCACCGTCGACCTCCTCCAGCCTCCACGGGCTACCGTCGACCTCCTCCAGCCTCCATGGGCTACCGTCGACCTCCTCCATCCTCCACGGGCTCCTGTTCATGCAGCCTCCACCGCCGCTACTCCACCGCCATCGCTCAACCACCCTCCACGTGCACCCCTTCACCGTCTACTGTTCATCCAGCCCTCCACGGGGTCGTCCTGTTCATCCAGAGGCAACGCCATGGGGTCCTACATCCACCCCCACCGCTCACTGTTCATCCAACGCCCCTCCCCCCCGCAATGCTCACCGTTCATCCAGAGAGGCAGCATCGATCGGCTTCAGTTAGCAGCAGCAGTGAAGGAATCGCTCGATCGGGTTCGGTTAACAGCCATCGATCGATCGCTCAGGTTCAGTAATGCGTAGTTCGCAAAGGTAATCGCCGGGTTCATTTAGAGCCCAACGCATCGCCGGGTTCAATTAGGGCTAACGCCGCACACACGCTGCACGCAGTACGAGAGAAACGTGCATCGCTCGGCCCCCGACCGCCCACCGTAACCGGGAACTCCCCAAAATTTTCCTTGCCCTCGCTTCTACCACGGTTTTTTCCGTCATGGACGGCCCAAAGAATGTCATGCAGCTGCGTCTCCGGCCCGCCCAGGATGAAAAGCCCATTTTCTGTCATGATTTTTTGTCATAGAAGTAGGAGCCCACCACATCTATGATGATACCGGGTTTTGTCACAATTATCGTCATAGAAGTGTCATAAGTATGACAGGAAAAAAATTCGTTCGGCTCAAAATGTAACGGATGTGTCTTTTTTTTGTAGTGCTTCTCCCTCTTCGGTCAAGGGCCGAAAAGTGTTATGTACTCCACCTGTCGAGAATATCGATGGTGTTTCTGACAACCAGGCAATCAAGCCATAAGGCTGTAACAGACAAAGCGCGCTCAGGGAACTTATGCTATATTACTGACGAAGTGTAAGAAGCATCTTTGAAGAAAATAGTAACCCCACCGATACCTTTCTTCGGTTGCTCATTGTTACTATGAGACTTGTGCAATAGATTTTTCGTACTCATGAGTTCCGTTGTGTGCCGACCATAATTGAAAACAATAAGAGATCTAGCTTTCGACTTCACCAAGTTTGAGGTCCGAGCTCGGACGACCCGATTGTGACAATCGCAGAGGTGCTCCCTTTACTCCCTAGCCGAACAATCGGGACGTAAGGGTAAACACAGGAGCAAGGCAACCCAGCTTGCGGAACACTTAAGTCAACATGGTGCATATTGTGGCGTAATACATGAACAAGGAACGAAGCCATACAAGTATAATCATATGCAAGAGGAAAGGCTTCATAAAGGAAACCCCCAAGTAAACGGGATTGAGCATGAGAGTGACTTAGCTGGTTAATGTGTTCGGCATTGATGACGCGGTCCGAGCTTGATGCGGGACAAGATTCCAGCCCCCAAGCTGGCCCCGAGGTGGCTGAGTGGAGAGCTAGGCACTCTGAAGTGGCGACACAGCACGGCCGCTGTGGAGAGGTGAAGCTCCCAGTTTAGCCGAGGTGACGAAGCAGGTTGGCGGGGTGATGCCGGAGTCTCCGGCCGAGTAGGTTAATGAAGCGGCGACGCGGGGTTGCCAATGAAGGAAATATGCCCTAGAGGCAATAATAAAGTTATTATTTATTTCCTTGTTTCATGATAAATGTTTATTATTCATGCTATAATTGTATTAACCGGAAACATAATACATGTGTGAATATATAGACAAACAGAGTGTCACTAGTATGCCTCTACTTGACTAGCTCGTTGATCAAAGATGGTTACGTTTCCTAGCCATTGACATGAGTTGTCATTTGATTAACGGGGTCACATCATTAGGAGAATGATGTGATTGACTTGACCCATTCCGTTAGCTTAGCACACGATCGTTTAGTATGTTGCTATTGCTTTCTTCATGACTTATACATGTTCCTATGACTATGAGATTATGCAACTCCTGTTTGCCGGCGGAACACTTTGTGTGCTACCAAACGTCACAACGTAACTGGATGATTATAAAGGAGCTCTACAGGTGTCTCCAAAGGTACATGTTGGGTTGGCGTATTTCGATATTAGGATTTGTCACTCCGAATGTCGAGAGGTATCTCCGGCCCTCTCGGTAATGCACATCACTTAAGCCTTGCAAGCATTGCAACTAATGAGTTAGTTGCGGGATGATGTATTACGGAACGAGTAAAGAGACTTGCCGGTAACGAGATTGAACTAGGTATTAATATACCGACGATCGAATCTCGGGCAAGTAACATACCGATGACAAAGGGAATAACGTATGTTGTTATGCGGTCTGACCGATAAAGATCTTCATAGAATATGTGGGAGCCAATATGAGCATCCAGGTTCCTCTATTGGTTATTCACCGGAGACATGTCTCAGTCATGTCTACATAGTTCTCGAACCCGTAGGGTCCGCACGCTTAAAGTTTCGATGACAGTTGTATTATGAGTTTATGAGTTTTTATGTACCGAAGGAGTTCGGAGTCCCAGATGAGATCGGGGACATGACGAGGAATCTCGAAATGGTCGAGACGTAAAGATCGATATATTGGACGACTATATTCGAACATCGGAAAGGTTCCGAGTGATTCGGGTATTTTTCGGAGTACCGGAGAGTTATGGGAATACGTATTGGGCCTTATTGGGCCATACGGGAAAGAAGGAAAAGGGCCTCAATGGTGGCCGCACCCCTCCCCTTGGTCTGGTCCGAATTGGACTAGGGAAGGGGTGCGCCCCCTTCCTTGCATCTCCTTTTCCCTTCCTATTTTCCTATTCCATATGGGAGATGGAATCCTACTAGGACTAGGGAGTCCTAGTAGGACTCCACACTTGGCGCGCCCCCTCCTAGGGCCGGCCTCCTCCTCCCTTGCTCCTTTATCTACGGGGGCAGGGGCACCCCATAGACACAACAATTGATCATTGATCTCTTAGTCAGCGGTGCCCCCTCCACCATAATCCACCTCGATAACATCTGTAGTGGTGCTTAGGCGAAGCCCCGCGTCGGTAGAACATCAACATCGCCACCACGCCGCCGTCAGGTCGATTTAAACTCTCCTCAACACTCGGCTGGATCGGAGTTCGAGGGACGCCATCGGGCTGAACGTGTGCGTAACTCGGAGGTGCCGTACATTCGGTACTTGGACCGGTCGGATCGTGAAGACGCATTTACTACATCAACCGCGTTGTCATAACGCTTCCGCTTTCAGTCTACGAGGGTACGTAGAAAACACTCTCCTCTCTCGTTGCTATGCATCACCATGATCTTGCGTGTGCGTAGGAATTTTTGTGAAATTACTACGTTCCCCAACAGTGGCATCCGAGCCTGGTTTTATGCTTGATGTTTTATGCACGAGTAGAACACAAATGAGTGGTGGGCGATATAAGTCATACTGCTTACCAGCATGTCATACTTTGGTTCGGCAGTATTGTTGGATGAAGCGTCCCGGACCGACATTACGCGTACGCTTACGCGAGACTGGTTCTACCGACGTGCTTTGCACACAGGTGGCTGGCGGGTGTCAGTTTCTCCAACTTTAGTTGAACCGAGTGTGGCTACGCCCGGTCCTTGCGAAGGTTAAAACAACACTAACTTGACGAACTATCGTTGTGGTTTTGATGCGAGGTAATAACGGTTCTTGCTCAGCCCGTAGCAGCCACGTAAAACTTGCAACAACAAAGTAGAGGACGCCTAACTTGTTTTTGCAGGGCATGTTGTGATGTGATATGGTCAAGACGTGATGCTATATTTTATTGTATGAGATGATCATGTTTTGTAACCGAAGTTATCAAAGAATCGGCAGGAGCCATATGGTTGTCGCTTATTGTATGAAATGCAACGCATACGTAATTGCTTTACTTTATCACTAAGCGGTAGCGATAGTCGTAGAAGCAATAGTTGGCGAGACGACAACGATGCTACGATGGAGATCAAGGTGTCGCACCGGTGACGATGGTGATCATGACGGTGCTTTGGAGATGGAGATCACAAGCACAAGATGATGATGGCCATATCATATCACTTATATTGATTGCATGTGATGTTTATCCTTTATGCATCTTATCTTGCTTTGATTGACGGTAGCATTTTAAGATGATCTCTCACTAATTATCAAGAAGTGTTCTCCTGAGTATGCACCGTTGCCAAAGTTCGTCGTGCCTGCACACCACGTGATGATCGGGTGTGATAAGCTCTACGTCCATCTACAACGGTTGCAAGCCAGTTTTGCACACGCAGAATACTCAGGTTAAACTTGACGAGCCTAGCATATGCAGATATGGCCTCGGAACACTGAGACCGAAAGGTCGAGCGTGAATCATATAGTAGATATGATCAACATAATGATGTTCACCATTGAAAACTACTCCATTTCACGTGATGATCGGTTATGGTTTAGTATGATTTGGATCACGTGATCACTTAGATGATTAGAGGGATGTCTATCTAAGTGGGAGTTCTTAAGTAATATGATTAATTGAACTTTAATTTATCATGAACTTAGTCCTGGTAGTATTCGCATATCTATGTTGTAGATCAATAGCTCGCGTTTAGCTCCCCTATTTTATTTTTGATATGTTCCTAGAGAAAACTAAGTTGAAAGATGTTAGTAGCAATGATGCGGATTGGATCCGTGATCTGAGGTTTATCCTCATTGCTGCACAGAAGAATTATGTCCTTGATGCATCGCTAGGTGACAGACCTATTGCAGGAGCAAATGCAGACGTTATGAACATTTGGCTAGCTCAATATGATGACTACTTGATAGTTTAGTGCACCATGCTTAACGGCTTAGAATTAGGACTTCAAAGATGTTTTGAACGTCATGGACCATATGAGATGTTCCAGGAGTTGAAGTTAATATTTCAAGCAAATACCCGAGTTGAGAGATATGAAGTCTCCAACAAGTTCTATAGCTAAAAGATGGAGGAGAATAGGTCAAGCAGTGAGCATGTGCTCAGATTGTCTGGGTACTACAATCGCTTGAATCAAGTGGGAGTTAATCTTCCAGATAAGATAGTGATTGACAGAATTCTCTAGTCACATCACTTGGTTAGTAGAACTTCGTGATGAACTATAATATGCAAGGGATAACAGAAACAATTCCCAAGCTCTTCGTGATGCTGAAATCGACGAAGGTAGAAATCAAGAAAAACATCAATAGTTGATGGTTGACGAGACCACTAGTTTCAAGAAAAGGGCAAAAGGAAGAAGGGGAACTTCAAGAAGAACGGCAAGCAAGTTGCTGCTCAAGTGAAGAAGCCCAAGTCTGGTCCTAAGCCTGAGACTAAGTGCTTCTACTGCAAAGGGACTGGTCACTGGAAGCGGAACTGCCCCAAGTATTTGGCGGATAAGAAGGATGGCAAAGTGAACAAAGGTATATTGGATATACATGTTATTGATGTGTATTTTACTAGTGTTTATAGCAACCCTCGGCATTTGATACTGGTTCAGTTGCTAATAGTAGTAACTCGAAACGGGAGTTGCAGAATAAACAGAAAATAGTAAAAAGGCGAGGTGACGATGTGTGTTGGGAGTAGTTCCAAGATTGATATGATCATCATCGCACACTCCCTATACTTTTGGGATTAGTGTTGAAACTAAATAAGTGTTATTTGGTGTTTGCGTTGAGCATGAATATGATTTGATCATGTTTATTGCAATACGGTTATTCATTTAAGTTAGAGAACAATTGTTGTTCTGTTTACATGAATAAAACCTTCTATGGTCATACACACCAACGAAAATGGTTTGTTGGATCTCGATCGTAGTGATACACATATTCATAATATTGAAGCCAAAAGATGCAAAGTTAATAATGATAGTGCAACTTATTTGTGGCACTTTCGTTTAAGTCATATTGGTGTAAAGCGCATGAAGAAACTCCATGCTGATGGGATTTTGGAATCACTTGATTATGAATCACTTGATGCTTGCGAACCATGCCTCATGGGCAAGATGACTAAAGACTCCGTTCTCCGGAACAGTGGAGCGAGCAACTAACTTATTGGAAATAATACATACTGATGTATGCGATCCAATGAGTGTTAAGGCTCGCGGCGGGTATCGTTATTTTTTGACCTTCACAGATGATTTGAGCAGATATGGGTATATCTACTTGATGAAACATAAGTCTGAAACATTTGAAAAGTTCAAAGAATTTCAGAGTGAAGTGGAAAATCATCGTAACAAGAAAATAAATTTTCTACGATCTGATCGTGGAGAAGAGTATTTGAGTTACGAGTTTGGTCTTCAGTTAAACCAATGTGAAATAGTTTCACTACTCACGCCACCTGGAACACCACAGCATAATGGTGTGTCCGAACGTCATAACTGCATTTTTATTGGATATAGTGCAATCTATGATGTTTCTTACCGATTTACCACTATCATTTTTGGGGTTATGCATTAGAGACAACTGCATTCACGTTAAAAGGGCACCATCAAAATCCGTTGAGACGACGCCTTATGAACTGTGGTTTGGCAAGAAACCAAAGTTGTCGTTTTTGAAAGTTTGGGGCTGCGATGCTTATGTGAAAAAGCTTCAACTTGATAAGCTCGAACCCAAATCGGAGAAATGTGTCTTCATAGGATACCCAAAAAGAAAATGTTGGGTACACCTTCTATCACAGATCTGAAAGGCAAGATATTCGTTGCTGAGAATGGATCCTTTCTAGAGAAGGAGTTTCTCTCGAAAGAAGTGAGTGGGAGGAAAGCAGAACTTGATGAGGTAACTGTACCTGCTCCCTTATTGGAAAGTAGTTCATCTCAAAAATCTGTTCCTGTGACTACTACACCAATTAGTGAGGAAGCTAATGATGATGATCATGTAACTTCAGATCAAGTTACTACCGAACCTCGTAGGTAAACCAGAGTGAGATCCGCACAAGAGTGGTACGGTAATCCTGTTCTGGAGGTCATGTTACTTGACCATGACAAACCTACGAATTATGAGGAAGCGATGATGAGCCCACATTCCGCAAAATGGCTTGAGGCCATGAAATCTGAGATGGGATCCATGTATGAGAACAAAGTGTGGACTTTGGTTGACTTGCCCGATGATCGGCAAGCCATAGAAAATAAATGGATCTTCAAGAGGAAGACGGACGCTGATAGTAGTGTTACTATCTACAAAGCTAGAATTGTTGCAAAAGTTTTCGACAAGTTCAAGGTGTTGACTACGATGAGAGTTTCTCACTCGTATCTATGCTTAAGTCTGTCAGAATCATGTTAGCAATTGCCACATTTTGTGAAATCTGGCAAATGGATAAACAAAACTGCATTCCTTAATGGATTTATTAAAGAAGAGTTGTATATGATGCAACCAGAAAGTTTTTGTCGATCCTAAAGGTGTTAACAAAATATGCAAGCTCCAGCGATCCATCTATGGACTGGTGCAAGCATCTCGGAGTTGGAATATACGCTTTGATAAGTTGATCAAAGCATATAGTTTTCTACAGACTTGCGGTGAAACCTGTATTTACAATAAAGTGAGTGGGAGCATTACAACATTTCTGATAAGTATATATGAATGACATATTGTTGATTGGAAATAATGTAGAATTATTCTACAAAGCATAAAGGAGTGTTTGAAAGGATTTTTTCAAAGAAAGACCTCGGTGAAGCTACTTACATATTGAGCATCAAGATCTATAGAGATAGATCAAGACGCTTGATAAGTTTTTTCAATGAGTACATACCTTGACAAGATTTTGAAGTAGTTCAAAATGGAACAGTCAAAGAAAGAGTTTTTGTCTGTGTTACAAGGTGTGAAATTGAGTAAGACTCAAAACCCGACCACGGCAGAAGATAGAAAGAGAATGAAAGTCATTCCCTATGCCTTGGCCATAGGTTCTATAAAGTATGCCATGTTGTGTACCAGATCTATTGTATACCCTACACTGATTTTGGCAAGGGAGTACAATAGTGATCTAGGAGTAAGATCACTGGACAGCGGTCAATATTATCCTTAGTGGAATAAGGATATGTTTCTCGATTATGGAGGTGACAAAAGGTTCGTCGTAAAGAGTTACGTCGATGCAAGCTTTGACACCGATCTGGATGAATCTAAGTCTCGATCCAGATACATATTGAAAAGTGGGATCAATTAGCTCGAGTAGCTCCTTGCAGAGCGTTGTTGACATAGAAATTTGCAAAATACATATGGATCTGAATGTGGCAGACCCGTTGACTAAACTTCTCTCACAACCAAAACATGATCACACCATAGTACTCTTCGAGTATTAATCACATAGCGATGTGAACTAGATTATTGACTCTAGTAAACCCTTTGGGTGTTGGTCACATGACGATGTGAACTATTGGTGTTAAATCACATGGCGATGTGAACTAGATTATTGACTCTAGTGCAAGTGGGAGACTGAAGGAAATATGCCCTAGAGGCAATAATAAAGTTATTATTTATTTCCTTGTTTCATGATAAATATTTATTATTCATGCTAGAATTGTATTAACCGGAAACATAATACATGTGTGAATATATAGACAAACAGAGTGTCACTAGTATGCCTCTACTTGACTAGCTCGTTGATCAAAGATGGTTACGTTTCCTAGCCATTGACATGAGTTGTCATTTGATTAACGGGGTCACGTCATTAGGAGAATGATGTGATTGACTTGACCCATTCCGTTAGCTTAGCACTCGATCGTTTAGTATGTCACTATTGCTTTCTTAATGACTTACACATATTCCTATGACTATGAGATTATGCAACTCCCGTTTGTCGGAGGAACACTATGTGTGCTACCAAACGTCACAACATAACTGGGTGATTATAAAGGAGCTCTACACGTGTCTCCGAAGGTACATGTTGGGTTGGCGTATTTCGAGATTAGGATTTGTCACTCCGATTATCGGAGAGGTATCTCTGGGCCCTCTCGGTAATGCACATCACTTAAGCCTTGCAAACATTGCAACTAATGAGTTAGTTGCAGGATGATGTATTACAGAACGAGTAAAGAGACTTGCCGGTAACGAGATTGAACTAGGTATTAAGATACCGACGATCGAATCTCGGGCAAGTAACATACCGATGACAAAGGGAACAACGTATGTTGTTATGCGGTTTGACCGATAAAGATCTTCGTAGAATATGTGGGAGCCAATATGAGCATCCAGGTTCCGCTATTAGTTATTGACCGGAGACATGTCTCGGTCATGTCTACATAATTCTCGAACCCGTAGGGTCCGCACGCTTAAAGTTTCGATGACAGTTGTATTATGAGTTTTGATGTACCGAAGGAGTTCGGAGTCCCAGATGAGACCGGGGACATGACGAGGAATCTCGAAATGGTCGAGACGTAAAGATCGATATATTGGACGACTATATTAGGACATCGGAAAGGTTCCGAGTGATTCGGATATTTTTCGGAGTACCGGAGAGTTACGGGAATACGTATTGGGCCTTATTGGGCCATACGGGAAAGAAGGAAAAGGGCCTCAAGGGTGGCCGCACCCCTCCCCTTGGTCTGGTCCGAATTGGACTAGGGAAGGGGTGCGCCCCCTTCCTTGCTTCTCCTTTTCCCTTCCTCTTTTCCTATTCCATATGGGAGATGGAATCCTACTAGGACTAGGGAGTCCTAGTAGGACTCCACACTTGGCGCGCCCCCTCCTAGGGCCGGCCTCCTCCTCCCTTGCTCCTTTATATACGGGGGCAGGGGGCACCCCATAGACACAACAATTGATCATTGATCTCTTAGCCGTGTGCGGTGCCCCCCTTCACCATAATCCACCTCGATAATACTGTAGCGGTGCTTAGGCGATGCCCTGCGTCGGTAGAACATCAACATCGTCACCATGTCGTCATGCTGACGAAACTCTCCCTCAACACTCGGCTGGATCGGAGTTCGAGGGACGTCATCGGACTGAACGTGTGCAGAACTCGGAGGTGCCGTACGTTCGGTACTTGGATCGGTCGGATCGTGAAGACGTACGACTACATCAACCGCGTTTTCATAACGCTTCCGCTTTCGGTCTACGAGGGTACGTAGACAACACTCTCCCCTCTCGTTGCTATGCATCACCATGATCTTGCGTGTGCATAGGAATTTTTTTGAAATTATTACGTTCCCCAACAGCCAACACAGGGCAGCGAGCTAAGGCGATGACACGATTAGGTTGTGGACGTCGGCACGCCGAGGTGACAGTGCGGCCCGGTCTAAGTCAATTGCCTGAACAGATAAAATAGTGCAAGCCAGAGATAATAATAAATATATTTTTTTATAAAAAATCCTTTACTTAATGAATTTAAGTAAAGTAAATAATTAGAGAAATGTGGCCTGAACGCCAAGGTCGTCTCGACAGAGTTGCGGCGGAGATGCTGGCACAACTTGATCGATGCAGGCAGGACGACACCATCGGCCCATAGAGTTAACCGTGTGACACAGTCGAAGTTGATTACCTGCACATTTAAAATAGTGCAAGCAAGGTATAATAATTGAAAAAAATGACGCATAAGTAGTTTATGCAAAGTGAATAAATAAAGAAACATGGCCTAAGGTCCGAGGTTGGTCTGGAGACACGTTGACCCAATGTGGTGACCCCGTGACCTTAGTTCAAATTCATCTGATAGGACGGGCCATGAACATGGCGTCCGCCGAACTATGAAGGAAGTCGGGTGACCGGAAACTGGACTGACCACAACGTTGATGCGATCAACGGACCGGATTGTAACCGGCAGAAAAATCTACACGGAAAAATTCATGCAAACCAGCAGAAAAATATTCTATGCATATTTAATACATATAGTACAGGTAATTAGAAAAATAAAACCTGATGTTCTCTTTCGGGGGCGTTGGAATCTGAGGTAAAAAAGCAGGACTAGTACTGCCCGTGTGTTGGGTACTCGGAGATCCTTTGTCTCCAGGTGATCTCTGTAGCAATCCAAAGAGAAAAACGTGTGCTGCTTCTATTGCATGGACACAGGCAACTCTTGTAGTAGTACTAGTACTTGCATGCGGGAAGTACCCAAAGGAAAGATGGTCAGCAAAAAGCATAGGCTATCTCGTAATTAAATAATGGGAAAATCTTCTAATCTATAGTCTGATCGAACCCCGGCTGCAGACCAGACTAACGCCGTCGATACAATTGAAATCTGACGGCTAACATTGTGCTTCTTATTGAAAAAAAAAATCAACCGGCAGGGAACTAATCACCCGCAATCCCCGTGCGTAACACTCCCCTAATCTCTCCCTAAAAAACCCCATTAATCTCTCCTGATTGCAAACGCAGCGGCACCGACCCGAGCTCTTCCACCTCGCACGCACCGCCCAGAGCCCGCCTCGCCCAGATCTCCTCCTCCCCGCCATGCGAGCAGCTGCCTCCTGCTCTCCTCGCCGTCGAGCAGCACGGCCACCCAACCGGCTAGCTGCGCCCCTGCTTCTCCAAACCACATCGCTTTATCCACCAATGCGACCTCCGGGGCGACAACGCTGGTGCGCCATCCTGGCATTAGGGATCGAGCACCTCATCCTCATGTACGGTTCGTGCTTCGCCAGGTTAAATCAGGCGCGCCATCGGCTGCATCTACCGCCCCTGATTTGGTTATTCCCTTCGTCATTTCTGCAGTGCAAGTTTATTTGTATTTCATCCAACATCAGTACTCAAGTTTGTATGTTCAGTGGCTGCCAGTATTGTTCTGGTTTGTGTTAGGTCATTTCTCATCAAACTTTTTTTAGGTCATGCTTTGTAGACAATCTGATAACCCATAGCTATGTAGGCAGACAATCGTGTCTATTCCTTAGTGTCAATATTCAGTGCTTCAAATGATGTTGAGAAATGCTAAGAAAATATTGTTTCATTGCTTCCTGTACAAAGTGCTTCCAAATATAAGCATCCGCAGTTGGCCGCAAATTTTTTGGTTTCATTTTTAAAATTTCATGCTTCCACCCAACACTAATAATGCACCATTTGCATAAATTTCCAGCTTCATACCTCTAAAAATATGGAAGCATGACCATACCAAATTTATGCATCGAGGGCTGTTTGTTAGAACTGTTGTTAAAAGGCTTGTTTGTTAGTATGCTTCGGTGCAAATATTCCAGCCAATTACTGTTAGATAGGAGCTTCCAAATATATGCATCAACACTTGTGGATCATTGCAGGCCCCACCAACCACCATCGTCAAATGATCTTGGTATTGAGTGCTCTCTCATGTTCATACGAATGGTTGCTGATTTGTAACATATTTCATGGTCTGAGTATTGTTTTCATATCTCTCCATGCATATCCCGGGTTATTCTCTTTTTATTGGATCTGATTTTGTTCTGACCTTTGTGTAGTGGATCACCAAATCTTCAATGAATATCTGTGAATTTGGCATGAACATCACACAAATAATAGTCCTTCCAATCCATAATAAGTGTTGCATCGTTGTATTAAGGTTAGTTCAACCATAATTAGTTCAAAGCTGTGACACTTTTTTTGGATCGGAGGGAGTTCTACATGTGCTTCTTCGGCCTACAAAGTTTGCTTCCATAATTCAACTAGATTTTAGGTGAATTTTGTATGTAGGTGACACAAACAAGCATCCTCATGTTGGCGGCAATCTTAATTAATTTCCATGTTTAATTCTTTATGCTTCAAAGTAAGATGAGTTATATTGGCATAGCACATCTTCATGCTTACTGATCGGGCTTCCAAATATATACTTCATATCCTCCTTTGGTCTATAAAGAGTGCTTCCATACTTTCTGCTTCTTCAAAATCTTCAAAAAAAAGTTGTCATTGTTATCACTGTTGTAATATTACATACTCCTTGTCCTTGTTTCTATTTATTATTATTTTTGTTACTATTGTTCTTCTTTGGCGTAGATAGTTGTCTTATATTATATGTATGTTTCTTTGGCGTAGATAGTTTGCTTCCATAGTCCTTGTTTCTATTTGTGTGTTCTATTGTTCTTCTTTTGAACACCATTTTGATCAAAATACAAACCAGTGTATGATTTGACAGACCAATTCGTTGCTTCATGTAAGCCATGTTTTATACTTTTGTGCCACATTTGTTTCCTATGGTATTGAATTTTTCTCTTCGTCTCAATTGTATATGCTTCCATTGCTTATCACATATGTTTTGATCGTTGAAACAGCTGGTCCATATAAGCCATGGTTCCTACTTTAACATCTCACATATGTTTCTATGGCAATGCTTTTCTTTCATCCCAGTTTTCTATGCTTCCAGTACCTATCATATATATTCTGGTAGATTAATTTGTTGCTTCGTGTAATCCATGCTTATTTCATTTCCTGTGTTTCCAATGTGTATTATTTATGTTTTGATACTCTTAATTTCTTGTGCTTCTGTTTTATAGATGTTTTGCGCCAAACGACGGCAACCGTGCATCCTCAGTTTCTCAGACGCCTTGCACTGACGTCCCCTCAATGTCGGCGTGGTGTGTGAGCAACCAGGATATCGACCTGTTGTGGTTAATAGCTGGCGAAAGCATCCCTGTTGCTTGCTGCCAGCATGCCAATTTTCCTTCGGCAATATTTCACCTAAGCGTTCCCTATTGTGCTGCTGCAACCCAAGACATTACCCTTGCTTCCGATCGCACTTCGGTGTCGACCTTGTAGCAGTTTTTGTTATAATGTAATTAATTTTTGTTGTTGTAACTATATTAAGCTTTTGTTGCATGGGAGCAAATTCCTTTCTCTTTCGTAGCAAACTTTCATGGGTTGGAAGCAATGTACAATCAAATTCATGTTTCAGCGGAAATAAATATAAATGTCATCATTAGAAGCAAAATCACGTTGCAATGGAAACAAATTTTCCAGTCGACAGAAACATATTCCTTCCGTCTCATAATGTAAGACGTTTTTTGACACTAGTATAGTATTAAAAAACGTCTTACATTATGGGACGAAGGGAGTATTAGTTAACTGGTTGGACGTAAAATAAACAAATTTCTGTTAGATGGTGTTCAAAATAATCTGTTAGATCTAACACAAACTTCAACTAGATCAAATAAATTTGGTTGAGGTTGTAGCAAATTATTGAGTCGCTGGAAGCAAAAAATTGAGTCGCTCGAAGCTAAAAAATCGAGTGACTGGAAGCAATTAGTAGGAAGCAAACTTAATTGTACAGAGTCTTGTTAGGAAACACACAACCAAAGAGGATACACGTTCCACTAAAAAAGGGGTTAGGATGCACGTTCAAGTTGAAGCTGCAGCACACAAGTCTGCTCGGACGAATAAACGGTAAGAGAGGTTAGCGGGGAAAGTCCGCGAGATAACAGGGAGCAGTTATACGGAAGGAAGCAGACAATTAATAACAAACCAAGGCAGCAAATCTCGGTGGGTCCTGGCTAGCAGATCCGACGATCTCCACGCTTTTCATCGGACGGCCTTCCACTAGTTTGATAGATGCAACGTGTCTGTAGTCTGATGCCTAGCAGTGTCCCTTAAATAATAGCCAAAAGAAAAAGATGATCGAATCAGCCTGTGAGTTGCCAGCGATTTGAAGTCTGTGCATTGAATGGGCAGTACTACTGCGCCAGCTCCTCCGCCAAATTACCGCAAGTGGGTTTTTATTTTATAGCAGGTTTTTTTTGAGAATACGCCAATAGCGTATCATATTTTTATAGAAGAAGAAGAGGCATAATTACAAGAAGTGTGGTTCAAATGTGAACATACGGCCCACACGGATACACCAACACCAACACCACGCAAACTGCATCTAGGCTAACTCCTCATAAACCGTTGTAGTCCACCAACACCACCTGCCGCTTACGACCACTCGGCTAATTTTATAGCAGGTCATGTGCTGCCGCCCATCCAGCGTACGGGCCTGGCCCCGATCGGCTAGTCAGGGGCGCGCAGGGTTTGGCTGCCATGCCTCCTGCCGCCGCTGCTCTCCACATGCGCTTTGCCGTGTGTCAGCCGTATAACCCGGCACGCCTTTCTCTTAGAGCATCTCCAACCGCCGCGTTAAACAAACGCCGCGCCGTAAATTTGGCCATTTTAGCGCTACAAGAACCCGGCGGGTGGCTCCAATGACGCGCAATAACCGCTACAAGATAAGGAGTTGGGCGCGCGGTCGGATTCGCTATCTCACGCGGTGTATTTGGGGCGCCCGCTTCGCTGGCACACTCGAAGCGCCAAGGCCGCACTCTCTCCTCTCCGCCTCCTACTCCCCGCGCGCGCCGGCGCCGGTGAACTGCACCCATGGACGCACGCGCCGGCACCCCGCTCACCCAATCCTACAGCCGCGACCCCTCCCCCGCCGCCGCCGCTGCCGCCGCCGCCTGAAACCCTAGCGCGGGGAGCATTGGCCTCGCCACCGCCGAAGCTCCAACGAGCATCGGCCTCGCGCGCAGCCTTTTGTTGCCGCCGCGGATGACCACGGCGACAGGTGGCGTCGCGCCGGCGCCGTCCCGTGCCGCCGCCGCCCCCTCGAAGCTCCCCAATGCGGTGCACCTCCGGCCGCCATGGGCGGAATGTCTTTCGATGTGCCTCCTCACACACATTCCCATGAAGATGCCATTGAAAATCTTGCCAACACCGTCGGAGCTTCACGTAATACGGTGCGTGATGAGGAGAAGGAGGAAGATTCATCTTCGTAGGCGGAAGAATCGTCTTCGGAAGATGAGGACGAAGACGAGGAAGAGGATTGATGTGTCTTTCATTTGTGTCTTGAACTTGGTTTGCATTTTGAACTTGGTTGGATGAACTTGTGGGCATGATTTTGAAATTATGGGCATGAACTTTTATTCATCAACTTGTTTGTGTGAAATTTTATATGTCATGTTCACTGCATTTTGAATGTTTCAAATTCATTTTGTGTCCAAAATGCCATATATGCAAGGCCCCGGCGAGTCACGCGGCGCTGTTGGAGCGGTACAAGACGCTGCTGCATTTTAGCGCTGTTGGAGTTGAGCGCTACGGCCGCTTAAACCAGCTGAAGCACGCGCGACAAATTAATTTTTTGCGCGCGGCGCGAAGCGCGGCTGTTGAAGATGCTCTTAGATAGCTTCTACGCGCGGACGCAAATCTGATCTGTGAAAAATATCACATAGAACGGCAGCCATACTTTTGCAAAATAATTAGTCTATGTAAAACGAAATAAACAGAAACTGTAACACCTGATTTGGCGTCTGATGAAGATCCATCACAACGCGACGACACCTAGGAGGCTCTCAATGAAAGCACCGATGTCGGTTCTATATCCGCCGTATCTCGTAGTAGGGGTCCTAAGCTAGGCGTCTTGGAGCGATGGTAACATGAACATGGGGTTTTACCCAGCTTCGGGCTCTCTCAAAGAGATAATACCCTACATGCTGCTTTTGATTGTATTCATATGGGGTGTAGTACAGAGTACATGTATCTACCACGAGGTTGTAGTAATGAATATGATATGCCTATTGACTAGCCTGGCCTCGGTTTATATAATACACCGGAGGCCTAGCATTTTAGGAGAGTCCTTGTCTTGGGCGCCAAGTCTTGTGGAGTCTTCCTTGTATGCGGCAGGGGCTGTCCGAACTGGCCAATGAGTAAACGGCCCTGGGGGTCCTCGGCCCAATCCAAGAGATCGGGATACGACGTGGTGAGTACCCCTAGTCCAAGACACCGTCAGGGGGCGCCACCGCGGCGTCCCTAGGGCCGACCGACCCGACCAAGAAGCCCCAGTCCCGTCCTCTCGCGATTCGGCGCTAGCAGCAGCAGGGGTGCTGGCGGCCGTCATGGATCTGGCACGGGAAGGAGGGGGAGGGGAAGGACGCGTCGGCGAGGACTAGGGGCAGACAGAGCCTGACAGGAAGGGGCGGGCGAGGGCGGAGACACGCCGGCGTCGGTGTGCGGCAAACGTCGACGGGAAAAGGGGGAAGATGACAGCCGAGCCGCCCAGCCGTCACCTTCCTGGGAGTTAGCGCGACTTCGCCGACCGCTCCTTCGGTGGTGGCGAGGAGGTGGGGCGAGGTGGGGAGGGGGCCGCGGCGGCGTGACTATGTTTCCCCCACCACCGTTGGGGGAGGCGACACGGGTGTCGCGGGATGGTTCGGGACCTGAAAGCGAAATCCAAACACGCTATAATAAAATGAATAGTTACAGCAAGGATTTCTGTTTTAATAAACCATGGAGAACAAAACCGGGCTGCTTAGAGAAAGGGCAAAGGAAAAACATGTGCATTTCATCCTCTATATTTCCACACCTGGAGCAATTTTCATTTTTGTGTTTAGAGAATTTACTTGCTCTCTTACCCTCAGGAAGCGCTTTCCTGAAAAGCCTCCAAGCAAATGTTTGTACCGTAGCGTCATGAGTTTGTCTTGCCAAACTTGGTTTATAAGAGCAATGGTTTGTGGATGAACCTCTTTCGGCCATTTTCTAGCCAACAACTCAAGGTGGTTGAAACAATGCCTATATGTACTTTTGAAGGAGAATGTTATTAGTTTCCAAATCAAAGCATTTTCCCAGCAGCTGCAACTATAGGAATCTGAAGAATATTATTAGCTATCTCAAAAGTGAACAGAGAGTAACTCAGATCAACATTTCAAGCTTTTTGATTTGGCTACCAAAAATCTTTAACAAGAATTTATTGCATTTTTTTGGAATAGGATGATGTTTTCTTGCTCGACGGAGAAGATATAAGATAAGAATGTGTGCATAGCATCTTAATAATGTATTTTTTTTGCAAATGTCTTTAGTTCGTTTCAAGAAGACCGAAAAAATCTTACTAGATAGTAAGGTTTACTAGCATAGCCCGCGCGACGGCACGCCGCGCCCGTCGATATGATGTGTTCATATCAATTGTGTTTACTACTATTTGCAATTAGTGTTATCTATCTCATATAACAGATTATTGTACAAAAAATGTGGATGCGGGAAAAATAAGTAGGAAATAAGCTAATTTATTGGCATCATGCAGATTGCAAATTGCTAAACACGGAAACAAATATTCATACATCTTTGATAGGGATAATTTATTCTTGTCATGGAACGACTCTACTGCGGTAAGATGAAAGAAATTTAGATAATTATTGCTAGATTCGATCATCCTAGTGTGGCCTCCTGCAGGATTAGTGATCGCGATGAAGTGATAAAGAACTTTCGAAAACTGTTGCCTCCGGCCCATAGGCGGCTTGGCACCTGTGTATGTAATGATAGGATCTTCACAATGTGGGCAGTATCACATCAAAGAAGTTGTTGCATTTTTTGCTAGAATTCTTGTTTGCTTTGCAAATTCCTTCTGTTGGGTGGTTAGCGCGCGTCATGCTGAACTGCCATTGCTTTGTTCGTGCTTTCTCCTATGTTGTAAGCAGTTTCTCTTTTGCCACTTCAAGTGCATAATATTAGTTATGGTTGTTGATGGTGATATTGTGGTTACCACAAATGTACTCCAGGGCCACTTGAGCAGCCTTTTCTTCAACTTCATCTTATGACTAAGCCGCCTTTTCTTCAATTTCATCTTATGACTAAGCCTACTCTGTTGTAAATGTCATTAGGACCAATGAGGACGCATGCTTCTATCATGACTCCAGGTCGGCTCCAGTGGTTGTGCGTTGTATTTTTCTAGCTTGGCAGTCAGGCTGACTACTTTAAGAAGTATGCATCCTGGTATGTAGACTACCAACTCATCCCATTGTGCACAAATGTGTTGTAGTTAGTTCTTGCCTTGCATGAAAAGGAAGACGGAGTTTAAAGTGGTGAATATGAATTAGTGTGCATCATGTCGTTCACATTGTTGTTGTCAGAGTGGGCATTGTCTTTAGATGTGCCAAAGTCGGGACTCTTTCTTTTGTTTCCAAGTTGCTTCCCTTTTGGAAAGTATTTGGTGGGGCGTGGATTGTTCATGCTCTTTGGATTGCTTATGCGCTTAAGGTTGGACACTTGTTCGTGTGCTTCACTTTATAGATTTCTAGGTGGATATATAGTTGATGAAAGGGTGGATGAGTCACCGCTATCTTATTTTGGGTTTGCCACGTGGCTCGCATTATCTGTGTGCGGGCTGCCTGAGTGACATGTTGATCAGTACATGGTAGTATGAGGGTGCACTGGTCACGCTTATATCGTCCTAGGTTTGCAAAGTAGTTCCGAGAGTATACATATGGATTGCCTAGTTGACATGTGACACATAGTTAGCATTCTCTAAAATCAACGGTCTAGGCAACGGTCAGTTTGTATGGAAGGGAAATTTTTAAAAAGTACATTAATGAGTTTTTGTTACGTGCTTAATGAGGAAGTGTTTTTTTATTATGACTGCATTAGGTGGATAAAAAATGTTTATCAATTGGATGCGGGCTGGGCTTTTATCTACGTGATTGTATCTTGAAACTCCATGCGTGTAACCGCGCTTTTTTGAAAACTACGTGCTGTCACTGCTTGTAATCGTTATATTGCTTTAATTTGAGATCTGTGTCTGGGTACTACAGGTGCGGCAATGCTACACGTACGGTAACTTACAGGGTTTTACAAGGAGGGATTAACTTGTGTGTTTGTGATTGGTCAATAGTTGATGGAGCCGGCCCACCCCCCTGAAAATCAAGGGAGGGGGGAGGGCAAGTTTATGATTGGTCAGTAGATGAAAACAGTCTGTAAAGCCCCGTATTGGTTTGTAAGTCTAGCATTTTTGCTGCAGCTGTGCGGTTGAGAGTTTCTTTGATTTGAAAGTAAAATAATTATACGGGGTTGTTACGCCCTTTTCTCCATGCACCACGCATGCTACCGCTGGAGCTGCACCTCGCAACTGCAGCCCCACCGGCCATGTCCTCCGGCGGCCTGGCGGGCATGAGGTCGACTCAAAGGGCGCAAGCTAGAAAAACTGGCGAGTTGGATGGGTTCAAGGCGCCAGAGAGCTCGAGGTCAAGAACATCGACGCATTTACCGACGCTGACGGCAAGAAGACCAGCGGGATGAAGAGCAGCAGGTCCGTGAGCTATCCACCACTGGCAGCAGGCGTGCCGGCTTAGACCACGCGAAGGCCACCGCGCATGGCCGCAGAAGGTCGAAACGGCGACCCGTCGCGCTCGAGATATCCAGTGAAGTTGATCTTTTAAGATAGAAGAGAAATCTAAAACCCGCTACATGCGGACAGCCAGTCGGCACATGCACACCTTTGCGTGCTCCACCTGTTGTGGACAAAGAATATCACCGCCATGCGTGGTTAACCAAGAACTGCTCGCCACCATAATTGCAATATCCGCCCTAAAATGCACCTAGCCACATCCCCAGTAATTAATGTGGCATCACCCCACTGGCTAGAATATCCCTGCAAAAAACTCAGAAAAGCCTAAAAAATTCCTAGTTATAGCAATTGAGAATTTGAATGTCTGAAACTTCTCAAAAACGGAAACAACTATCGAAAGCTACCTGACAGGGTATACGTCTAGGAATCTGCCTAATCCACTACTCTTAGCCCACCAATGACGATGACGCAATCACCATCGTGGGCTAAGAGATACTCCAATGCTGCTGCCAGAGTCAACCACGTGGCAGCAGGCGCCGCGTGGGAGGGGAAGAGTTCCTGAAATCTATGAGTACGCCGTCCGGGCGGAGCCTTGCAAGGACCTCCAAAGCGGCGTCCAAGCCGACGTGCCGACGTCGCCGTGTTTGCCGACCATGATGAAGATTGAAGACCACGTCGGAGGCCACGGTCAAGGAGGTCGGCAAATCCACCAGACTCGCTGGACGGTGACCAGGGCCTCCTCCTTGGCCGGCGTGTGTGCATATGCGTTGTCATCACAGACAGATGCTCAAAGGCGCCGCTGAAGCTCCATGGTGCTTCTAGGAGAACAGGACGAGGACTGGAGAAGGCAGGCCCGCGGCTGATCTCGACGGGGGTGCAAGGGATGGAGCCGCTGTGGAAGATAAGAAAGAGAGGAGGAGAGGAGATGGCCGGCCGGCGCTCGTGGGCACCAGTGATATCCGCCAAGCCTGACACCACGGCATTCATGGCCATCGGCATGGTCTGCACGCATCTCCATCTGTGCACCTTCCTATGGGAGGTTCGCCGCCAGAGCGCGTCCGACGACGGCGTGAACAACTCTGGCTAGGATTGCTCCGTCGGAGCCGCGGGCGACACCCACACCATGTTCGACCGATGGACGACGCCGGGAGTGTGGAGGTTTTTATAGAGACAAACAACGGTGAAACAAGATTCGACGGGATCCTTAGGGAGGCTCGAGGACTCTCCGATCATCTAGATAGCAATCGAAGGCACCGTTCTAAATCAATATGTGTCAACGTCTCAGATCCAACTACTCCGGTGGCAATGTCCCTATTAGCCAACAAACATGGAAAGAAAAATATCTACTACAACCGCATGCAAACACATGCAATGAAACACGTGTGATCACCGATCCATCCAAACAGAAACTGCCCAACCGGGCGAGGTCAAATCAAATTTAGAAACCATGCAACATGATCCATGCAGTCAGCAACAACAGAAACAACCCCATCGCAGCCCACAAGTCAACTAAACAGACTTGCCCACGTCCTCCTCAAGATCAACATCTAAAATAGATAGGTGCACACGTGAGGGCATGCACCACGTTAACAAAATTTACAGTGACATGTTAAATCCACAAGCATTATCTACCCTGCCACATCCCAAAAAAATAGCACGTGCCACAACCACAATTCACCATGGGTCATTTTCATCCAAGTGTATGAATATTAGAGCAAAAACCTTGCCTGATATAGAGGCTTGGGTATACTTGTGGTAGACTACAATCCTTATAGTTCGATGAACATATTTATTCAGTGAAGAAAAAAGGTGATATTTAATTATGTGCCATATATGCCCAGAATGGAATTCCTGAACTTCTTGGTTAATGGAGGTATATGGTCATGTCCTGGAGTAAAACATATCCTTAAATGTTTGTGTCGCATGTTCTTATTGGCTTTGACAACAAAAAGATCATTTCATTAGCACCTAAATTTGTTGGGTTGAAGATTACATGTTTAATAATCAATACAAATTGTAAGCTCCCTAGCAATGTTGGCCCCTAGTGTGTCGGTGCTTTGGGTGTCGCTAATGGGCCCACATGTAAGGGAGGGAATAACTGTTGTTGTGTTGTGTTTGGGATGCACTCACATGTTGATTTATGTAAGAACATAGCATCTCAGTCCATTTCACGCATCAAATTGCACGTATGAGCGAACCCAATTTAGGTGAAACATAAAACAAAGCAACCAATTGTAGCAATCCACTAAAAAAAAGAGTTTTTAACTCAGGATTGAAGGGCGGTGCGGCAAAGCGTGCGTCGCCCTTGGTTACTTAGTATGAAGCTTTACTGGAAAAAAGAAAGTCTAATAATTGAACTTCAAAAGTGCAATACTCCTACTAATTCTTGAGACTTCAAGAGCTTGATCAGAGCTAAAAAAGGATGCAAGTCGGCACCAGTCTTCCTTGCACGAACTTCGAATTATCGACTCAGCATTGTTGGTGTCAGATCGACCAATAGTGGATGGCTTGAATAACACCTGGTACCTCTCCACGTCACCGCCGAACCCTCTGTACTTCCTTCTACAGTACCTGTTACCTGAACTTTTTTGTTGTTGAGAAAGCTATGAAACTTCACTGAAACGGAAATTTTCGGACTTTACCGAAATCTAGTGCTTGAACTCTTTTTAAAAACTACAGTATATACTATAATACTAAGAGAACTGTAAAACTGTAGTACTCTCTTCTATCCATGTTAATTGCCGCTGGTTTAGTACTCTCTTCGATAGGAAGGAGTACTGTTTTTTTTTTTGACTTTTTTTGAAACGGAATCCTTCAGACTTCAGACTTCAAGGACTTGATCAGAGTTACCATGGACGCAAGTCAGCATCAGTCTTCCTTGCACGAGCTTCGAATTCTGAGCTCAGCATTGTTGGTGTGAGATCGACCTAGCTAGTGCAGGCCTTTAAGAAGACCCCGGTATTTTCGCACGTCGCCGCCGAGCTCTCCGTACTTCAGCCGCATGAAGACCTGCAGCGCTCGCACGCCGGCGGCAGCTGCGAGGCGAGGGCTCCCCAGCGGCGGATGGAAGCCGAGGTAATCGGCGATGTGCTCCAGCCCCAGCGGCATGGCCGGGCAGCCGGCCGCCATCGTGGCCACATCATAGACCTGGTCGCCGAGGTAACGCCGCACGGCGCCGTTGAACCCGGCCACGTCTCGCGGCAGCGGGGCGCCGCCGGTGACAATTTTGAGCAGGTATGCGACATGGTAGGCCCCAGCGTAGGTGATCCAACTCCGCGACCGCCCACGCCGAGCGCCGATCAGGCCGGATTCAAACAGCTTCTTGCTTAGCATGTCGGCGCTGACGCCGTGGTCGCGCAGCGCGCCGACGTCGAGGCCGCGGCCGGCGAGGTACGCGAGGGAGTTCTCGTCGTGCGGGTCGGCCTGGGGGCGGAAGTCGCGGAGGTTGAACTCCCAGGCGTCGAGGTACCCGCCGTCGCTGTCGTAGAGGGCGATGCCGAGCTGGAGCGGCTTCAGGCCGTCGACATTGGCCTTCACGAGGGCGTAGCGCTGCTCCACGGTGAGGGCGTTGTGGTCCTGGCTGGGGTGGTGGACGACGCCCGGGTAGTGCACGGCGATGGCGACGTACTGGGCGTTCCTGGCGACGTGGCGGAGGTTCGCCGATTCGTTCTTGAAGTTGGAAGCCCACACGGAGCGCACCGCCACCGCGGACGACGGCCATACCGGCTGCATGGGTGCATGGTAGAAGTACGGCGGGGGCTGCATGGGGAACGCGTAGTGGAAAGGTGGCGGCGGTGGCGGCGGAAACATTGGGAACATACCGGCGGCCGGGTTCATGCCGATCGATGCCTCTGAAGCTTGTAGCTCTGCGTTCGTGTTAGCTAGGCGGGTGGTGTGTTGGCATTATAAGGAAGGAGAGGGAGTGGAGTCGTAGTCGGAGTCGGACGAGGAAGGCTATTTTTGTAATTCAGAGAAGCTAAGCAGCGTGGGTCATCAGAACTCGTTACGGTAGTCCTGAAGTGGTACGGTACTTCCGTAAAAAGAATTTCCTGGGGTTGTTTTTGGTCGCTCGACAAAGGGAAGAGCACCTACCACCAATTATGGACTTTTTAGCATAAAGATTTTATATTAACTTAAAAGCATTTTACAAAGACAAGCGTGAGAGGTAGCACACTGGATAAGAAAAAAGTTTTCCTGATTGAACAAAGACTTGCCTCGAAACATAAGCAGTGAAATAGTATAGGCCTATTTTTGTATTTTCAAAGCTAGGCGTGCAAAATGATGAGCCTTGAGTCCACCGGATACGGGAAAAAACTACTTTGTATCTGAGCAAGTAATGGCATGTTGTTCCAAGGGCAAGGAGCGAAGTGAATGTCGGTCGCTTTTACTGCCAAGGCTAGCATTAAATAATCCATGAATTGAGAAACAGTAAGATGTAGCTAGCTAGGAGCCACCACAGCGATTTGAGTTAGTCAGCCCTCGGATCCCGCAAACGAACGACCCGGATCACCTGGTCGTCCCACCATGCGCCCCAGGTTTTTTCTTCACCGGTCCCATCCCTGTTACGCAGGCCTCGACATCTCTGGGCCGCTGCTCCAGGGATTGATCAGGATGGCCTATCATAAATCGGGCCGAGAAACTTCCACATCATTAGTTTGGGGTTGGGCCCCGTACAAGATTGCCGGCCTGCACGCTTGCGGCTTCTCGAAGGGACGACCTACTTTCAGCTTCTCTCGGCACATCTAGAGGCGGGCGGAATTATTCCCTCAAAAAAAAATAGAGGCGGACGGCATTGGAATGACGAGGAAGCTTTACCGTCCCCCTTTTTTCCAAAGTGCTTACTGAAACCTAATTGCGATCTTCCACTAGCGGCAGTAACGGACAGTTCCCAGTTGCCTGTAGCCTTCTGGTGGCTCCTCTTCCTCCTTCCATGATGGTACGTACATGCCGCCATCTGCTCTCTACTCTCGCGGTCACTCGCGTGTTTGAATGAATCACTCAACGACGGGCCAAGAAGAACGACGTCGTCTGGTGCTGGTTTCTTCGAGATGCAGTCTGTACAGGTATTTGATTCTGGTGACTGATTCATGTTTTGGCTTTATTCTCGCTCTGGCTGCAACATACTGCACAACCACTAATGTATTCAGAGGAGCGCTCAGCCAATATTAAGTACTGCATTAGCTTGGTGCTTAGGCAGGACGATGGCATCAAGATATTCATTACCCGCCTCAGGTCTCATCTTTCATGTTTTTTTAGCTCTGTCTCATATTTCATGTTCGTTCCTTTGTAGAGATCTCTTGTGCGCTGACCACGAAAAATCTGTTTTATATTCCTCACCTATGTTGGGAATTGCAAATGTGTTGAAGGTCTTTGAGGAGGACCACATGCATCTCTAATTAGGCCATTCATCTTTTCTGATGCAAAAGTATTTATGTGTGTGCGTTCGTTTTGACTTAAATAATTATCAAAAAAGACTTGAATTCCCCGAGGACATGACTTATTATGATTTAATTTTGTGCAAAAGTAGAAATGCTAACTTCTAAGATGATATTACGTTTCAGTTTTCCGCTCCACCCATTTTTTTAACCTCTTTATGCGATGGGCCGAAAATGTAGAAAATGAAAGCATTTACGTGTGTGCATTAGTTTTGACTTAAATGATTATCAAAAAAGAATTTTTGATTTAAATATCTCCAACCACCTGTGTGGACACACTGTAATTTAAATTTCTAAATTTTGGGCAGTAATATTGAACCTAATCCATGCTTTTTTTAAGACCCCACCGGACGTTTAAATTCCTGGTCCAACTGCTCCAAATTTACAAGATGTTTATATTATTCATTTTATTTGCTTCTTAAAATGAACGGGCGCGGCAACGCGCGCCTTCATGGTCTAGTAATCAATGAAAACGTGAGGATCCTGAACATTGAGTATGTCCGCCAACCTGGTTGCAAGCATGAGACCAAAAGTCTCAGCTTGAAGAGAAGAAGAAGCAGGAGGGGACATTGTCGCAAGACTTGTATGTGATCGTCATTTTGAACCTGAATGAAGACTCCAATTCTCGCCTATTTAGAGGTGTTAGCTGGCTATATTTCTCGTGCAGTGTCATCGAAGATTGTGTTGCTTGTAAAAGAGTCCAGATTTTGTATCGCCGGCCGCACCAGTTGGTCCTGTAAGCAATGCGCACCATGACCTTCAGCAAGGTCTTCCTAATTTGGTTCCTTTTATAATAACGTTTGCCACTGCATACACCTGAGAGGGCCTACAATATTTTCTAGCAAAGTGAGCATTGTATCGAGATCCAAAGGCACCACAAAAAAGTACATAAGTTAGAAATATTAATATCTAGACGTCCTGAGTTAAGCAAAGTTTGGATCATGGCAGAAATAAAATGACTAGTTACAGCAAGGATTTCTATTTTAATAAACCATGGAGAGCAAAACAGGGCTGCTTGTTAGAGAAAGGAGAAAGGAAAATCATGTGCATTTCATCCTCTGTATTTCCACACCCGGAGCAATTTTCATTTATGTGTTTAGAGAATTTACTTGCTCTCTTACCCTTAGGAAACGCTTTCTTGGAAAGCCTCCAAGCAAATGTTTATACCGTAGCGCCATGAGTTTGTCTTGCCAAACTTGGTTTATAAGAGCAATGGTTTGTGGATGAACCTCTTTCGGCTGTTGTCTAGCCGACAACTCAAGGTTGTTGAAACATTGTTTATATGTACTTTTGAAGGAGAATATATTTTTAGTTTCCACATCAAAGCAACAACTGCAATTATAGGAGTCTGAAGAATAGTATTAGCTATCTCAAGAGTGAACAGGGAGTAAATCAGATCTGCATTTCAAGCCTTTTGATTTGGCTACCAAAGATCTTTAACAAGAATTTATTGCATTTTTTTTGGAATAGGATGATGTTTCCTTGCTCGACAGAGAACATATAAGATAAGAATGTGTGCATAGCATCTTAATAATGCTTTTTTTGCAAATGTCTTTAGTTCCTTTCAAGAAGACTGAAAATATCTTACTAGTCCCTCCGTTCCTAAATATAAGTCTCTTTAGAGATTTCAATGCAGACTATATACGGAACAAAATGAGTGAATCTAAATTTTAAAATATGTCTATGTACATCCATATGTAGTTTGTATTGGAATCTCTAAAAAAATTTATCTTTAGGAACGAAGGGAGTAGATAGTACGGTTTATACTTGTGGTGGACTGCCAATCCTTATAGTTCGGTGAACATATTTATCCACTGAAGAAAAAAAGATGATATTACTAATTATGTGCCATATATGCATATCCAAGTTGCCACAATGGAATTCCTTAACTTCTGGTTAATGGAGGTATATAGTTATGTTCTGGAGTAAAACATATCCTTAAATGTTTGTGTTGCATGTTGTTATTGGCTTTGACAACAAAAATATCATTTCATTAGCACGTAACTTTGTTGGATGGAAGATTACATGTTTAATAATCAATACAAATTGTAAGCTCCCTAGCAAATGTTGGCTCCTGGTAAGGGAGGGAAACACTGTTGTGTTGTGTTGTGTGTTTGGGGTCCACTCAAGTATATGTAAAAACATAGCAGATCAGTCCACTGCGTGCATCAGATTCCACGTAGTATGAGCGAAAAAACAACCCAATTTAGCTGAAACATAGAACAAAGCAACCGATTGTAGCAGTCCACGTAAAATGTTAAGTTTTTGACTCAGGATTGTAGGGCGGCGCAGCAAAGCGCGCGTCACCCTCTAGTTACTATGAAGAGTTACTAAAAAAACAAAGTCTAATACTTGAACTTCAAAAGCCTAGTACTCCTACTAATTCTTCAGACTTCAAGAACTTGATAAGAGAGCTTCCAAAGGACGCAAGTCGGCATCAGTCTTGCTTGCACGAACTTTGGATTCTCGACTCAGCATTGTTGGTGTCAGATCAACCTAGTGGATGCCTTGAAGAACACCTCGGTACCTCTCCACGTGGCTGCCGAACTCTCGGTACTTCCTTGCTACCTGATGCATGATTTTTCTTTTTGAAAACTATGAAACTTTACTGAAACGGAATTTTCGGACTTCATTGAAACAGAAAATCCAGTACTTGTTTTTTTTTTTTTGAGAAAACTGATATTGGAACTTTAAAACTGTAGTAACCTTCAATCCAATACTTGTTTGAAACGGGATTCTTCGGACTTGGGACTTCAAAGGACTTGACCAGAGCTGCCATGGACGCAGCTGGTGCAACAATCTTCTTGCACGAGCTTCGAATTCTCGGCTCAGCATTGTTGGTGTGAGATCGACCTTAGCTAGTGTAGGCCTTCAAGAAGACCCCGGTATTTTCGCACGTCGCCGCCGAGCTCTCTGTACTTCAGCCGCCTGAAGACCTGCAGCGCGCGCACGCCGGCGGCAGCTGCGAGGCAAGGGCTCCCCAGCGGCGGATGGAAGCCAAGGTAATCGGCGATGTGCTCCAACCCCAGTGGCATGTACGGGCAGTCGGCCGCCATCTTGGCCACGTCATAGACCTGGTCGCCGAGGTAACGCCGCACGGCGCCGTTGAACCCGGCCACGTCTCGCGGCAGCGCGGCCCCGCCCGTGATGATCTTGAGCAGGTACGCGACGTGGTAGGCCCCGGCGTAGGTGATCCAACTCTGCGACCGCCCATGCCGAGGCCGAGCGCTGATCAGGCCGGATTCAAACAGCTTCCTGCTTAGCATGTCGGCGCTGACGCCGTGGTCGCGCAGCGCGCCGACGTCGAGGCCGCGGCCGGCGAGGTACGCGAGGGAGTTCTCGTCGTGCGGGTCGGCCAGGGGGCGGAAGTCGCGGAGGTTGAACTCCCAGGCGGCGAGGTACCCGCCGTCGCTGTCGTAGAGCGCGATGCCGAGCTGGAGCGGCTTCAGGTCGTCAACGTTGGCCTTCACGAGGGCGTAGCGCTCCTCCACGGTGAGGGCGTTGTGGTCCTGGCTGGGGTGGTGGACGACGCCCGGGTAGTGCACGTCGACGGCGACGTACTGGGCTCTGCTGGCGACGTGGCGGAGGTTGGCCGATTCATGCTTGAAGTTGGACGCCCACACGGAGCGCACCGGCACCGCCGGCGACGGCCATACCGGCGACATGGGTGCATGGTAGAAGTACGGCGGGGGTTGCATCGGGAACGTGTGGTGGAAAGGAAGCGGCGGTGGCGGCGGAAACATTGAGAACATACCGGCGGCTGGGTTCATGTCGATCGATGCCTCTGATCAACAGGAGAAGCTTGTAGCTCTGCGTTCGTGTTGGCTAGGCAGGTGGTATGTTTCCTATTATAAGGAAGGAGAGGGAGTGTGGAGTCGTAGTCGTAGTCGGACGAGGAAGGCTATTGCGGTGGTGGGACACGGACCGGCTGCAATTCAGAGAAGCTAAGCAGCGTCGGTCATAACAACTCGGAGGTTAATTACAGTAGTCCTGAAGGGGTACGGTACTTATGTGAAGAGAAATTCCTGGAGTTGTAGTTCTCCTCTTGTTCTTTTTGGTCGCTCGACAAAGGGAAGACCACCAATTATGACTTGTTTTTTTGCCTGAAAATATCAAATCTATTATAAATATTTACATGAAAGTAGAAAGCACCTCAAGCATAATAAAAACTACATTGAGGTCCATGGACAACCCAACAACCATTGCAGCCGTCAGAACGAGCCGCCGCCGTGCCGCTGTCGCCGCTCCCCATACCGGAGCCGGTCTGACCTTATCTATGACAGCTGGGAAGTCTTCTTGCACGTGCCACTAAGGACCAGCGTTTGGGAGATGCAGTCGTCGCCATTGAATTCTTGAATCGATCTGACGAACCTGACATCAAATCTCGCCATTGCATACGTATGACAAGAAACCCTAACTTCGCCGCTCCGAGGAGCTGGCAGGAATCTACACCGGAGCTCCATCTAACCCGTCTCGACGAATGAACTTGAGGAGGGTCGGAGCCCGGAAGATTGGCTCGAAGAAGTGCTGCCATTTGTCCGAGCACCGCCTTTTGCGAGAACCAAAACCGTACCTATCTAAGCCGGGGCACTAGGAATACCCTCCCCGCCACCGACTGCCGGAGCGGCAAGCGGAGGGGATGCGAATCCACGTGCTCGCCGACGAAGATCGAAGGGAAGAAGGCCTTCCCTAGTCGCCTTGCGAGAGGGGAAAGAAGAAGCTTCACGTTTCAATTATGAATTGTTAGTTATTTCAGTCCAGTAGATAGATAGATCAATGTAAATGATAATCGACTTCTGCAGACGGCCGGGCACCCTCGGTTCCATGGCGTTGGTCCAATATGTGGACCTCTGGCATCAGGTGCGGCAAATACATCTATCTGACTCCCCCGATGAGCTACGTTGGCTTGGAGTTCCTATGACCAATACACTGTCAAATCCTGCTACGAGAAGTTGTTCGTTGGCTCCGTTAATGATAACGATCCCCACTGGCACCTATTCCGGAAGAAATGGGAGTCGCTTCGCAAGTATTTCCTTTGCCTCGCCCTACTCGATAGGTGTTGGACCGCAGCTAGGCTCACGCGCCATAACCTTCAGCATGACATCTCGTGCCTCTTTTAAGACTGTCGGTGTCAAAACCAGCGGATCTTGGGTAAGGGATCCCGAGCTGTGGATCTTGGATCAACGGGGAACATGAAACACAGGGAAATATTTACCCAGGTTCGGGCCCTGTTGAAGAGGTATAACTCTACATCTTGCTTGATTATATTGATGTGTGTATACGGTTACAAAGTTGATCTACCACGAAATCGTATGAACTAAACCCTAGGTAAGTGATACGTCTCCAACGCATTTATAATTTTTTATTGTTTCATGTTGTTACATTATCAATGTTGGAAGTTTATATTCATTTTACAGCAATTTTATATCATTTTTTCGGACTAACCTATTGACATAGTGCCCAGTGCCATTTGATGTTTTTGCTTGTTTTTCTTTACTTCGCGGAATATCAATACCAAATAAAATCCAAATGTCACGAAACTTTTTGGAGATTTTTTTTCTGGAAAGTAGACACCTTGGGAGCCAAGGAAGTGCATGAGGGGAGGCCCGTGGGGCCCTAGGCACTGATACGTCTCCAATGTATCTATAATTTATGAAGTATTCATGCTATTATATTATCCATCTTGGATGTTTTATATGCATTTATATGTTATTTTATATGATTTTTGGGACTAACCTATTAACCTAGAGCCCAGTGCAAGTTTATGTTTTTTCCTTGTTTTTGAGTTTTACAGAAAATGAATATCAAACGGAGTCCAATTGACGTGCCAATTTTTGACGATTTTTTATGGACCAAAAGAAGCTCACGGAGCATCGGAGATGGACCGGAAGAATCCCGAGCCATCCACGAGTGTGGAGGGCGCGCCCTACCCCCTGGGCACGCACCCCTATCTCGTGGGCGACTCGGAGACCCCCCCCCCCTGACTTGTACCCGACGCCAAAAAATCCTATAAATACATAAACCCCCGAAAAGAAACCTAGATCGGTAGTTCTGCTGCCGCAAGCGTCTGTAGCCACCAAAAACCAATCGGGGCCCTGTTCTGGCACCCTGCCGGAGGGGGATCCATCACCGGTGGCCATCTTCATCATCCCGGTGCTCTCCATGACGAGGAGGGAGTAGTTCACCCTCGGGGCTGAGGGTATGTACCAGTAGCTATGTGTTTGATCTCTCTCTCTCTCTCTCTCTCTCTCTCTCTCGTGTTCTTGATTTGGCACGATCTTGATGTACCGCGAGCTTTGCTATTATAGTTGGATCTTATGATGTTTCTCCCCCTCTGCTCTCTTGTAATGGATTGAGTTTTCCCTTTGAAATTATCTTATCGGATTGAGTCTTTAAGGATTTGAGAACACTTGATGTATGTTTTGGTGATCAACTTGCAGGTTCAGTGACCTTGTGAACTTATGCATAGGGGTTGGCACAAGTTTTCGTCTTGACTCTCTGGTAGAAACTTTGGGGCACCCTTTGAAGTTCTTTGTGTTGGTTGAATAGATGAATCTGAGATTGTGTGATGCATATCTTATAATCATACCCACGGATACTTGAGGTGACATTGGAGTATCTATGTGGCATTAGGGTTTTGGTCGATTTGTGTCTTAAGGTGTTATTCTAGTACGAACTCTACGATAGATCGAACGGAAATAATAGCTTCGTGTTATTTTACTACGGACTCTTGAATGGATCGACCAGAAAGGATAACTTTGAGGTGGTTTCGTATCCTACAACAATCTCTTTGTTTGTTCTCTGCTATTAGTGACTTTGGACTCTTTGTTGCATGTTGAGGGATTGTTATATGATCCAATTATGTTATTATTTTTGAGAGAACTTGCACTAGTGAAAGTATGAACCCTAGGCCTTGTTTCCTAGCATTGCAATACCATTTACACTCACTTTTACCACTTGTTACCTTGCTTTTTTTATATTTTCAGATTACAAATACTCATATCTACCATCCATATTGCACTTGTATTACCATGTCTTCGCAGAACTAGTGCACCTATACAATTTACCATTGCATTGGGTGTGTTGGGGACACAAGAGACTCTTTGTTATTTGGTTGCAGGGTTGTTTGAGAGAGACCATCTTCATCCTACACCTCCCACGGATTCATAAACCTTAGGTCATCCACTTGAGGGAAATTTGCTACTGCCCTACAAACCTCTGCACTTGGAGGCCCAACAACGTCTACAAGGAGAAGGTTGCGTAGTAGACATCAAGCTCTTTTCTGGCGTGTTGGCACGCAAGGTATACCACCCCATCATACCACATCACAACCATTTTAATAGCATGTTGGCACGCAAGGTAAACCATTATAACTCATAGCTAATCAAGCATGACATGAGCAACTATGATCTCTAATTGTCATTGCAAAACATGTTTATTCATAATAAGTTGAATCAAGAACGATGAACTCATCATATTTACAAAAAAAAGAGGTCGAGTTCATACCAGCTTTTCTCATCTTAGTCAGTCCATCATATATCATCATAATTGCCTTTCACTTGCATGACCGAACGGTGTGAATAATAATAAGAGTGCACGTGCATTGGACTAAGCTGGAATCTGCGAGCATTCAAAAAATAGGAGAAGACAAGGCAATATGGGCTCTTGGTTAAATCAACAATGATGCATATAAGAGCCACTTCAACAATTTAATCATGGTCTTCTCCTCAATTCCCCAAAGAAAAGAAAAGAAATAAAAACTATTTACACGGGGAAGCTCCCAACAAGCAAAAGAAGAACGGGAAATATTTTTGGGTTTTCTTTTTAATTACTACAGCAGGGAAATAAATTACTACTAATTTTTTTTCTTAAGGTTTAGCAGGCACACAAGAAGAAAGTAGGAAAAGAAAATAAACTAGCATGGATATTACAGTGAAAGAGTATGAGCACCGACATCTAGCAATGAGTGTGTGTGAACATAAATGTAATGTCGGTGAGAAATACGTACTCCCCCAAGCTTAGGCTTTTAGCCTAAGTTGGTTCATTGCCAGGGATGGCCTAGAGGGTACCTGTAGGTGTAGCTGGGGTCGTATTGTGATGCAGGCCTCCTGAGCTGTAGCGTGGCGTCGAGCCGCCTCCACTCTTCTCTCGTACTCATCTGCCTCCTCTCTGGTAATAACATATCTTCCTTTTGTCTGAGAATCAAAGAAGGCAGGAGCAGGAAGAGTAATACAGACAACATGCCTTTTGTTAAAAATTAGTCGATACTGAAGAGGTGGTTCAGTCCTCTCAACAAACTGGTGGGAAACCATAGAATCAAAATCTAAATAAGTATGGGGGTAACTCCATATCACCCTCACGAATGTCTATCTCAAGAAAATTAGCTAAGCGGGTTGCAAAAATTCCTCCAAAGAAATCTCCGTTATATCTGTTATGATGCAACCTACGAGCTACTATGGCTCCCATATGATAAGATTGGTCTCCTAACACAGCACTCCTGAGAATGCTGAGATCAGGGACACACATGTGACATGCTTCATCCTTAGCATTTATGCACCTACCGATGAAGAAAGCAAAATAATGTATAGCAGGAAAGTGAATGCTCCCTATAGTGGCTTGCGTTATATCTCTAGATTCCCCCATAGTTATACTAGTAAGAAAGTCTCTAAATTCAGATTTACGGGGATCAACAGTACTACCCCATTGTGGGAGTTTGCAAGCAAAAGTAAAATCCTCTAAGTCCATGGTATAAGATTTGTCATACAGATCAAACATGACAGAAGGGGAATTACGTGAAGATGAAAATTCAAACCTCCTCACAAATGAACTAGTGAGATCATGATACTGTGGGCATTTGTCTGCATCAAAGTCCACAAGATCGGCGTTACGCAAATATGCGTTAAATTCTTCTTTAATTCCCGCTAGATCCATAAAATTTTCCGAAGGCCATTCACAGGGCCTCACAAGAGCGTCTCTTGGTGGTTCCTCGTCAGCATCACGCATTGCAAGCCTGGGACCTTGCTTCCTTGAAGAACCACCTTGGAACATCTTCCTAAACATATTGTTTTCTTTGAAAAATTTCTGAAATTTTTGGTAACTTCAAACAAAAGTGAACCAAATTCAATAAAACTGATAGCAACTACTCCTACAAGTGCCTAGGGCCTATATCAAGCATTAGAACTACTTGGAACCATATAAATTTGACATGCAAGCTCAAGAACATGGTCACCTATGCAGCACAAATTTGCAAAGAATAAAGCACTAGAACAAAAACTAATTGGACCAATGGAGGAGTCACATACCAAGGAACAATCTCCCCAAGCAGTTTTGCGAGAGGTGCTTTGAGCAAGGAGGTCGAAAATCACAGCAAAAGTGGCTGGAACTCGTGCTTGAGTTGGTTTTTCGGGTTTGTGTGGGGCAGAGGAAGAAGATGGGTGCATGGATAAGTGGAGGAGGGCCACCGTGGGCCCACGAGGTAGGGGGGCTCGCCCAGGGGGGTAGGGCGCACCCTCCACCCTCGTGGCCAGGTAGCAGCTCCCCCCGCGGTGATTTTTGCACTATAAATCGTCAATTATTTCCGAAAAAATCATATTAAATTGGCATGGCATTCTGAGGACTTTTATTTTCGGGGTATTTTTATATTGCACGGATAAATCAGGAGACTGACAGAAAAATACTATTTTACTTTATTTCTACTAAATATCAGAAAATATAAAGAAGGTACAGAAGGTTGTGCTTCTAGTTTCATCCATCTCATGCTCATCTGTGACGCCCCCGATTCAATCGTACACTAATCATGCACGCAAATGTGTACGATCAAGATCAGGGACTCACGGGAAGATATCACAACACAACTCTACAAATAAAATAAGTCATACAAGCATCATAATACAAGCCAGGGCCTCGAGGGCTCGAATACAAGTGCTCGATCATAGACGAAGTCGTGAAGCAACAATATCCGAGTACAGACATAAGTTTAAACAAGATGCCATAAGATGGCTAGCACAAACTGGGATACAGATCGAAAGAGGCGCAGGCCTCCTGCCTGGGATCCTCCTAAACTACTCCTGGTCGTCGTCAGCGGGCTGCACGTAGTAGTAGGCACCTCCGGCGTAGTAGTCGTCATCGACGGTGGCGTCTGGCTCCTGGGCTCCATCGTCTGGTTGCAGCAATCGAGTAGAGATAGGGGGGAAAGGGGGAAACAATGCCACTGTGAGTACTCATCCAAAGTACTCGCAAGCAAGGAGCTACACTACATATGCATGGATATATGCGTAAAGGGCCATATCAGTGGACTGAACTGCAGAATGCCAGAATAAGAGGGGGATAGCTAGTCTTATCGAAGACTACGCTTCTGGTCACCTTCGTCTTGCAATAGGTAGAAGAGGGTAGGTTGAAGTCCTCCAAGTAACATCACATAGCAATAATCCTACCCGGCGATCCCCTCCTCGTATCCCTGAGAGAGAGCGAACACCGGTTGTATCTGGCACTTGGAAGGGTGTGTTTTATTAAGTATCCGGTTCTAGTTGTCATAAGGTCAAGGTACAACTCCAAGTCGCCCTGCTATCAAGATCACGGCTATTCAATAGATTAACTTCACTGCAGGGTGCACCAACTTACCCAACACGCTTGATCCCATTTGGCGGACACACTTTCCTGGGTCATGCCCGGCCGCGGAAGATCAACACGCCGCAGCCCCACCTAGGCTCAACAGAGAGGCCAAAGACACGCGGTCTAAACCTAAGCGCCGCAGGGTCAGGCCCATCGCCTCGAGCACACCGCACGCTATGACGCTGGCCGGAAGGCAGACCTAGCCTAGTGGCGTTCAGTCAATCCGCGCGCCGCTTCGCCAGCCGACGTCACGAAGTGCTTCGGCTGATACCACGACGTCGGGATACCCATAACTACTCCCGCGTATATGGTTAGTGCGTATAGGCTCGTAGCCCACTCAGATCAAATACCAAGATCTCGTTAAGCGTGTTAAGTATCCGCGAACGAACAGGCTGCACTCCACCTCTCCTAGGCGGTCTCAACCTGCCTGCCGCTCCGCCACAAAGATCCACTCATGGGTGCTCCACCACCGACCGTCTTTAGTCTCCACATGTATCATGTATAAGTATATAGTATATACCGAGATCACCTCCCGAGTGATCTCGGCCCAATAGTATAGCACAAACAGACGGACAAGAATGTAGGGCCACAGATGAAAATACTAGCATCCTATACTAAGCATATAGGACTGCAGGTAAAGGTAACAACTTGATGAGTAGCAAGGACAGTCATGCAAAGAAGATAGGATTAACTGAAAGCAGTAACATGCTACACTACTCTAATGCAAGCAATATAGAGAAGAGTAGGCGATATCTGGTGATCAAAGGGGGGGCTTGCCTGGTTGCTCTGGCAAGAGAGAGGGGTCGTCAACTCCGTAGTCGAACTGGGCAGCAGCAGCGTCGGTCTCGTAGTCTACCAGAGAGAAGAGGGGGAAGAAACAATGAATACCATGTAAACAGATGCATATTGATGCCTGACAACACAAGTAACGATGCTAGGTGTGCCCTAACGTGGCATGAGGTGGTACCGGTTAAGGGGAGAAACATCCGGGAAAGTATTCCCGGTGTTTCGCGTTTTCGGGCAGAGGAGCCGGAGGGGGAAAGTTGCGGGTTCGATAGGTTAGGGGTGTGTGGGGACGAACGGACTGCGTTTCCGGATTCGTCTCGTCGTTCTGAGCAACTTTCATGTTGAAAATATTTTAATCCGAGTTACGGATTAAAAGATATGACTTTTTTTAAAGATTTTATTAATTTCTGGAATTTAATTAATTATTTAATTCAACATTATCCAGAATAGTAAATGCTGACGTCAGCATGACGTATGTGTGATGTCAGCAGGCAACAGTGCGGTTGACCTGGGTCAAACTGACATGTGGGTCCCGTGGGACCCACCTGTCATACACTGTTAGGTTGATTAGGGTTTAGGTTAATCTAAATACAGTTTAATTAAACTAACAGGTTAATTAGTTTAGTTAATTGATCAGGTTAATTAAACTCAATTAATTAAGTTAATTAATTTAGTTAACTAATTATTTTATATTTTTATTATTATTATTTTCTCTTCTTTTTTTTTTTGTTCTGGGGCTGGGGCCCCTTTGTTAGTGGGCCAAAGGCCTTAGCGGGTCAACGGGCGCGGGCGTGGGCATAGCCCGAACGGGCACTGCGGGCGCCAGCCCTTATCGGGCAGCCTGGCCGATTCTGGCCGGGCACGACTAAGCGTGGCCGGCGAGTGGGCGAGGTGGCAGAGGCCACGGCGGGCGCGGTGGACGACGGCGGCAGCCTGGCGTCACCACCGCAGCAGTACCAACACGAGGGGCACGGGCCGCGGCGAAGGCGCCGCAGCAGGGACGGGCGGTCGTGGGTGGCGCGAGCACGGCGCGCGGCGCGCCGGGCGTGGAGTTGCGGACGCGGCCGGCCGCGTGAGCGCGTCGTGGGGAATAGAGGAGAGGAAGCGGGCTCACGGCGGGTCGAGGGACTAGGCAGCGGGGCGTGAGGAGGGCGACGGGACGAGGCATCGATGGAGAGGACGACGGGTCGACGCGAAGGTGCCGGGCGGGAGGCTGGACGGCGACGAGGTCGGAGAGGGCAGCCCGCGAGGAGGAGGGGCTGACGATGGCCAGGCGGCGAGGGCGCAGGCGGCGACGCTGGCGCGGGCGGGCGACGGGCGGGGCCCCTTCCGTCCAGAAAGGGGAGGGTGAGGACGACGGCGAGCGACGGGCCGGGCGACGCCGGTGATGCGTCGGGGAGGCGGCGATGGGTTCGGGCCCGATCCCGATTGGATCGGGGGGGAGGGGGGGGAGGGAGTGGGGCGAGAGGTGAGGTGGGGATCGCGGGGGTGTGGTGGAGCGTGGGGCGCCGATGGGATCGGGGGTTGCCCCGATCTAGATCGGGGAAGGACGAGGGAGGAGTGGGACGAGGGGGGAGGGAGTGGGTGCGAGTGGGGCGAGGGGAGGGACCGCTAGGGTTCGGTCGGGGGGTTAATGGGGGAGTGGGCGTCCGGCTGGGCCTGGGTTGATGATTAGCCCACGGCCCGAGAGGGGGGTTTCTCTTTTCCCTTTTTTTGTTAGTTTTCTTTCTGCTTTTATGCGTTTTCTTTTCTTTTGTTTATTTTCCTTTTGTTTTTATTTTACTTTCTTTTAAGTTTACTTTTTACTTAATATTAAAATGATCCCTAAATTAGTAATACCAAGAAACCCACTGCCACAAAAGGTCTTATCCCAAAACAATTTAGTTTAGTATTTTATTTATTTATAAAAGCATTTAAATTTCGGTTTTGCTACTATTTTATTCATTTTAGATTATTTAAACATTTTATAAAAGTGTGGTTCCTCCACCATAATTACCTAAGCATTAATTGGCACACTCCGAACATTTTAGTTTTAATGTTTGAAAACTTTTATTGTTTGCCTCGGTTTGAAATTTGAAATTCGAACTAGGTTCCGAACTAACGCGAGTATATCCACAGTAACCGTGGCATCATTAGCGGGGATCACTGTAGCTTAATTACCCGGGCGTTACAATTCTCCTCCACTACAAGAAATCTCGTCCCGAGATTTAAGAGTTAGTGTAGGGGGGGAAAGGGATTTGGTTACGAAATTCTAACGGGTCTTCTCGATGTTGGTTGCTCTTCTCGAAGAGGTAGATCCATTACAATGATGTCCTCATTCCTCTGCTTTAGGCCATCATGACGAAGCCGTCATTCTTACTTCGGGAACTCCATCGTACTTACGAATAGGTAAGGGGCAGCTCTACAATGATAGGAGGTTATAAGGGAAATTCATCTGGGGGTATCCCAAGAATGAACATATGAGTATCTCTCGAGTTGAACAAATGACACACATCAAGAGCAAAGTAAGATGGTGCAATAAGAAGTTTCAAGCGGATAGGCAATCGTTCATTGCCTGAAGCATAGTGCGAAAGGGGTTCAGAGCAATGGGAATAAGTATTGCGTCCGGCAACAGATTTGATGATCCCTCGGAAGATGGCTCGTGAATTACATACGAGGCCACACGCGAGGAACAACCTTGGGAACAGGGGGTGCAGGAGAGTCAGGTTTCGATCCTGTGGAACTGTGGGTTATGGGCCCACCATGTGGGTTAAACGTTGAAAGAGCGGTGACATCTTGCACGGTTATGATAGCAAGGCATGTCAGAGAGTAGCCTGTCGATTATGTCGGCAACAACGTCGATACCAAGGGCGAGGGACGAAGAGAACCATTTTCCTGCTCGTTGAAGGAGGCGGGCCAATAGGCAAGGTTCTCGTCCATCGGTGGTTACCGGAATATCATCAACAATCGTAACAGGGTCTTACTGACCAATTATACATCAAGGTGTTTACATAAGCAATGAATCTTTACTGCTTAGATCATATAGATCACAAGAATGTCAAACACAACAAGTAAAGGAAAAGGTGATCATCAGATTAAATAGAACAATGGAATGGAAAATGTGTTTATACACATATTTCAGGGTATATCCTTCCTGTGGACAAGAAGAGCATGATATCCATGACAGGATATAATGTAGAAAACCCTTTAGGTAAGGGGGGAGGAATCTCATGATATTACCCATACAACGGTGTTAGGATAAATGATAAATAAAATTTAGCCTCGTGCTTCAAATGTTCCTGTTGAAAATCGGAGTACCATTGACATGCTTCGATATAGCATTGACATGGTCTTCATGTGAAGATCGGACTGGAAACACGAATGATCCATCAGGAATAACTTGAAGAATAAGTCTTACAATTTCCTCATGGATGAATGGATAACCTTGCTGAAAAGGAATCTATAATGATAAGTCCTCCAGCCGGGGGGGGGGGGTGCTAGGCATGACATCATAACTCTTGGAAAGTTGTCCCAACCATCATATCTGACCGAGATTCATATCCAATTGGTGTCATGATACCTCAAACTCAGGGGGTCCGAGAGGAAAAGGTGCAACACAATCGATTTAAATGACATTGCAAGATTCTCGAGAAATGAACTATGGGAGCGGGTTTCAAGCAATAGTTCATCATTAAACCAAGGAGGGATGAGAAGGTGGCTGATGGGCTCAAATGACAATTCATCGAGAATTCCAAACGGATGGATTTCCACAATAATGTGAACAAGAAGATGACACTTGTTGATTGAAATGATATAATGTTGTATGCTCGAGGAAAACATACATAATTAAACATTGGTTGAACGGTGCATCCGAAATATGGGTTGGGTTGCACGGCCAATGTTAGAATGGTGATTCAATTATCGAAAGACTTAGAATGAACTATCGCCCATTCATTTCAAAGCAATTGGGTTGCTAGAAGTTTTGAATTCACACGTCATAGCTCAATTGTCGGTATTCCGGTTGAAAACAATACGGGGGCCAAGGAATGAACGGATATGGCAAAAGGTATCACCTGCATCTAGAATTCTTAAGAGGTGGTGTAATTCTCACAACATTCTTGTCATCAAAGATTGTAATACTCCAAGGTAAAGAACAAATTCTGGATAGCAAGGAAATCAAGGTACAACACAAAATGTGAACAAGTTTGTGTTGGGGGGGGGAGGCAAGAATGTTGCCGATGATAACACAAATCATCGAGGGACAAGGATGGTATTTCCCATCATGAATTCAATTCATATCCTGGAAGAGCTCGGAATGATGATGATGATCACGACACATTTGTCGAGAGATTTCACGAAGATGTAATCGATCGACGATGACATCAAGTCAAACGAATGATGAAGCGGAAGGTTATTGGAACCACGAGTAGGACACAAACTCGCGATCAAGTTTGTTGTTCAAGAAGGAACGATAAGACAAGGAAATCGACGTAAGTTTATCTAAAACGACTAAAGTTGTGCTCCAGGGATAAGGACAATGTAGCACAGTTAAAATCTGCACGAAAAGGATATAGCCAAACAGGCTATGAATGTCGTGATCGGTTACAAACTCGCATTTAAAGGAGATTATCAAGTGTCGTTGAACCGTAATGCAGACTCGGTTCAGTTATCGGTGTCTTTGAGTGTTTAATAACTCCGAGCCCATGAAAAATTGTAATCGGTGAGTATGTAGTACTTGATGAAGAACTCATAAGAAATTATGCAGTTCCAAGATAATCTCGAGATACCATGTGGTAATACTCGACGACAGATCAAACTAGAGGTTGGACTGGGGTATTGCTCTATAGAAGACAGGTGCTTAAACTTGCACAGGACATGATATTTAAAGGAGAACATGGTTCGAACCACGATTGCAAAAAGGCCAGATCTCAGATATAAGATGAACTTATACCAAGGGAATAATTAATTTTAAAAGAAGCTTCGATGAGAAGATGTACATCGTGTCCATGGGCATGAACACAAAGTTCAAGGTCGACTCCCGCTTCCTCAATGCATAATCTTCCATTCACCTCTCGTATTTCGAAGATGACATTAGTTGTTGAAAGTTTTACCTGGTGCAATACCAGATAAGTATGACTCGTGAAATCTTTCGGGTTCACACCGATGAGGGAAGGCGTTGGTTCAATCCCATCGGGGCTTCTTAGAATCATATACCAGAATCTTTAGAAGTAATTAACTCAAGCTCGAAGGCAGAGCATGGTTGAGAAAGCAGACGATACAATTTACCAAAGGCATTATGTATCCGAGAAAAGGCTCACAAGGTTATTGAATATGAAGGGCGTTGTCAGATAAAATCCAACAAAGGATCTGGTGGTCCACAAGGGATCTAACGTGAGCATCGGTACTCAACTAGAGGAAGCAGATTATAGAAACAACTGACTAACTCAATTGTCAAATGCAAAGGAATTATGATTTCCAAATCAAGGGATCAAGAATGCTACGATTAGGGTGGATAAGTTGAATAGCCTTAGGGTACAATCAAAGACAATTGGATTGGTCGAGAACCAATTCCAGTTAAAAGAATGGCAGCTCAGCCGGAAAAGTAATTTATAAGGATCAACGATGATTGCGTGTATTCGCAAACATATTGAGTCAACAGACTCAAAATGATAATGACAAGGAATGTCAATATGACTACGAGACTTATGGGATTAACCATAATGCAAGCAAGCAAGAATTTCAAGAGCCAAAGGCCCCAAAGGATTTTTGGAAGATCGAATATTATTTTGAAGACTTTTGTGAAACACATGAACAATCGGGATGAGCGGATACTCGACAAGTGCGAGGATTTATTTGAAGGGTATTCATGTGGCAAAGAACTGCTAGGCAGTAGGCACAAAGTATTCTCGGAACAATAGAGAAAACTTCGGGTATCTTGTAATAACAAGATCAATGGGGATGATCGTATGAATGGCAAGTGTAAGTAGTTATCCATACGGATTTATCGGTGGTCGGGAATAGCAAAAGTGATGGGCACAAAGTCTCGAGAGAATATCAAAGAGTATCTCTGAAATCTTCTGGTGCAGTCGGTGATCATCTGGACTAAAGGGGCTCTCCGGGAGAAAGTATTTACGAGAACCTAGAGTTAGAGTTAGCAAAACCATTTATCCTGAATAGAAGAGAGACCAGGGTCCCAGAGTAAAGGTCGAGGAGTAAAAGATCCTAGTACCACCCAATGGTGACGTGGGCCCGTAAGGCACACAGCCATGTTAGTAAAAGTTTTGCAATGACTAGACTCGACTTCGGCCAAGGAGTGTGGAAGGGGATTCCTGAGCAATGGCTCGATACCAACTTCAGACGCCCGATTCAATCATACACTAATCATGCACGCAAATGTGTACGATCAAGATCGTGGACTCACGGAAGATATCACAACACAACTCTACAAATAAAATAAGTCATACAAGCAACAAAAAACAAGCCAGGGGCCTCTAGGGCTCGAATACAAGTGCTCGATCATAGACGAGTCAGCGGAAGCAACAATAACTGAGTACATACATAAGTTTAAACAAGATGACATAAGATTGCTAGCACAAACTGGGATACAGATCGAAAGAGGCGCAGGCCTCTGCTGGGATCCTCCTAAACTACTCCTCGGTCGCCGCCGGGCTGCACGTAGTAGTAGGCACCTCCGGCGTAGTAGTCGCCATCGACGGTGGCGTCGCTCTGGGCTCCATCATCTGGTTGCGACAATCGAGTAGAGATAGGGGAAAAGGGGAAACAATGCAACCGTGAGTACTCATCCAAAGTACTCGCAAGCAAGGAGCTACACTACATATGCATGGATATATGCGTAAAGGGCCATATCGATTGGAGCTGCAGAATGCTAGAATAAGAGGGGATAGCTAGTCTTATCGAAGACTACGCTTCGTCACCTTCGCCTTGCAATGTAGAAGAGGGTAGGTTGAAGTCCTCCAAGTAACATCACATAGCAATAATCCTACCCGGCGATCCCTCCTCGTATCCCCGAGAGAGCGACCACCGGTTGTATCTGGCACTTGGAAGGGTGTGTTTTATTAAGTATCCGGTTCTAGTTGTCATAAGGTCAAGGTACAACTCCAAGTCGTCCTATTACCGAAGATCACGGCTATTCGAATAGATTAACTTCCCTGCATGGGTGCACCAACTTACCCAACACGCTTGATCCCATTTGGCCGGATACACTTTCTTTTGTCATGCCCGGCCGAGGAAGATCAACACGCCGCAGCCCCACCTAGGCTCAACAGAGAGGCCGACGCCGATCTAAACCTAAGCGCAGCGATGGTCCGGGCCCATCGCCTGAGCACACCTGCACGCTATGTGACGCGGCCGAAGCAGACTCTAGCCTAGTGGCGTTCAGTCCAATCCGGCGCGCCGCCGGCCGACGCCACGGCAAGTGTTTACCGATACCACGACGCCGGGATACCCATAACTACTCCCGCGTAGATGGTTAGTGCGTATAGGCTCGTAGCCAACTCAGATCAAATACCAAGATCTCGTTAAGCGTGTTAAGTATCCGCGAACGCCGAACAGGGCCAGGCCCACCTCTCTCCTAGGCGGTCTCAACCTGCCCTGTCGCTCCGCCACAAAGATCCACTCGCGGGTGCTCCACTAGCCGACCCGTCTTTTGTCTCCACATGTATCATGTACAAGTATATAGTATATACCCGAGATCACCTCCCGAGTGATCTCGGCCCAATAGTATAGCACATCAGACGGACAAGAATGTAGGGCCACAGATGAAAATACTAGCATCCTATATTAAGCATATAGGACTGCAAGTAAAGGTAACAATGAGTAGCAAGGACAAAGCTATGCAAAGAAGTATAGGATTAATCGAAAGCGGTAACATGCTACACTACTCTAATGCAAGCAAAGATAGAGAAGAGTAGGCGATATCCGGTGATCAAAGGGGGGCTTGCCTGGTTGCTCGGCAAGAGAGAGGGTCGCCAACTCCGTAGTCGAACTAGGCAGCAGCAGCGTCGGTCTCGTAGTCTACCGGAGAGAAGAGGGGGAAGAAACAATGAATACCATGTAAACAGATGCATATCGATGCCTAACAAGACAAGTAACGATGCTAGGCGTGCCCTAACGTGGCATGAGGTGGTACCGGTTAAGAGGGGAAACATCCGGGAAAGTATTCCCGGTGTTTCGCGTTTTCGGGCAGAGGAGCCGGAGGGGGAAAGTTGCGGGTTCGATAGGATAGGGGTGTGTGGCCGACGAACGGACTGCGTATCCGGATTCATCTCGTCGTTCTGAGCAACTTTCATGTTGAAAATATTTTAATCCGAGTTACGGATTAAAAGATATGATTTTTTTAAAGATTTTATTAATTTCTGGAATTTAATTAATTATTTAATTCAACATTATCCAGAATAGTAAATCTTGACGCCAGCATGACGTATGTGTGATGTCAGCAGCAACAGCGGGTTTACTGGTCAATCGACATGTGGGTCCTGTGGGACCCACACACTCTAATCGTTAGGTTGATTAGGGTTTAGGTTAATCTAAATACAGTTTAATTAAACTAACAGGTTAATTAGTTTAGTTAATTGATCAGGTTAATTAAACTCAATTAATTAAGTTAATTAATTTAGTTAATTAATTAATTTATATTTTTTTATTATTATTTTCTCTTCTTCTTTTTTTGTTCTGGGGCTGGGGCCCCTTTGTCAATGGGCCAAAGGCCTTAGCGGGTCAACGGGCGCGGGCGTGGGCATAGCCCGAACGGCATCGCGGGCGCCATTATCGGGCACCGCCTGTGCCGATTCTGGCCGGGCACGACCAGCGTGGCTGCCGGGCGAAAAGTGCGGGCGAGGGTGGCAGAGGCCACGCGGCGCGGTGGACGACGGCGGCAGCGCCGCAGCGGCGCCACCGCAGCAGATCAACACGAGGGGGCACGGGCGGCGGGCGCCCGCAGAGGACGGGCGCATGGGGTCGTGTTGGCCGCGAGCACGGCGCTGGCGGGCGCGACGCGTGGAGTTGCGGGACGCGGCCGGTCGCGGTGAGCGCGTCGTGGGGGAATAGAGGAGAGGAAGCGGGGCTCACGGCGGGTCGTAGGGACTAGGCAGCGGGCGTGAGGAGGGCGACGGGACGAGGCGCCGACGGAGAGGACGACGGGTCGATGCGAAGCAGTCAAGGGGAGGCGGACGGCGACGAGGTCGGAGAGGGGCAGCCCGGGCGAGGAGGAGGGGTTGACGAGTCGCTGGCGGCGAGGGCGAGGCGGCGACGCGGGGCCGGGCGGGCGGTGACGGGCGGGGCCCTTCCGTCCAGTGAAAGGGGAGGGGTGAGGACGACGGCGAAGCGACGGGCGGGCGGCGCTGTGATGCGGCGGGGAGGCGGCGATGGGTTCGGGCCCGATCCCGACTGGGTCAGGGGGGGGAAGGGAGTGGGGCGAGAGGATAGGTGGGGATCGTGGGGGGTGTGGTGGAGCGTGGGGCGCCGATGGGATCGGGGGGTTGCCCCGATCTAGATCGGGGAAGGACGAGGGAGGAGTGGGCGGAGGGGGGGAGTAGGTGCGGGTGGGGGCGAGGGGTGGGACCGCTAGGGTTCGGTCGGGGGTTAATGGGGGAGTGGGCGTCCGGGCCTGGGGTTGGCCAGTTGGGCCCACGCACCTTAGGGGGGGGTTCTCTTTTCCCTTTTTTTTGTTAGTTTTCTTTTCTGTTTTTGCGTTTTCTTTTCTTTTTGTTTATTTTCCTTTTGTTTTTATTTTACTTTCTTTTAAGTTTACTTTTTACTTAATATTAAAATGATCCCTAAATTAGTAATACCAAGAAACCCACTGCCACAAAAGGTCTTATCCCAAAACAATTTAGTTTAATATTTAATTTTTTATAAAAGCATTTAAATTTCGGTTTTGCTACTGTTTTATTCATTTTAGATTATTTAAACATTTTATAAAAGTGTGGTTCCTCCACCATAATTACCTAAGCATTAATTGGCACACTCCGAACATTTTAGTTGTAATGTTTGAAAACTTTTATTGTTTGCCTCGGTTTGAAATTTGAAATTCGAACTAGGTTCCGAACTAACGCGAGTTTATCCACAGTAACCGAGGTGACGTGGCATCATTAGCGGGGATCACTGTAGCTTAATTACCCGAGCGTTACATCATCAAAAGGAATCCACTAATAAGGTTGATCAAGTCTTGTTAACAAACTCATTCCGAATAACATGGAACCGGAGAAATTTTGAATAACACTAAGTTACCTCAACGGGGATATGTACATCCCCTATAATAAGAATATCATATTTCTTCTTGACAGTAGGGAGAGGAAATTCAAAACCTCCAAATATAATCGATGGAATTTTTCCAATAGAATTGATACTATAAACTTGAGGTTGTTTCCTCGGAAAGTGTACCGTATGCTCATTACCATTAACATGAAAAGTGACATTGCCTTTGTTGCAATCAATAACAGCCCCTGCAGTGTTCAGAAAAGGTCTTCTAAGAATAATAGACATACTATCGTCCTCGGGAATATCAAGAATAACAAAGTTCGTTAAAATAGTAACGTTTGCAACCACAACAGGCACATTCTCACAAATACCGACAGGTATAGCAGTTGATTTATCAGCCATTTGCAAAGATATTTCAGTAGGTGTCAACTTATTGAAGTCAAGTCTACGATATAAAGAGAGTGGCATAACACTAACACCGGCTCCAAGATCACATAAAGCAGTTTTAACATAATTTCTCTTAATGGAGCATGGTATAGTAGGTACTCTTGGATCTCCAAGTTTCTTTGGTATTCCACCCTTAAAAGTATAATTAGCAAGCATGGTGGAAATTTCAGCTTCCTGTATCTTTCTTTGTTTGTAACAATATCTTTCATATATTTAGCATAAGGATTCATTTTGAGCATATCACCAATCGTGACACGCAAAAAATGGGTCTAATCATTTCAAAGAAAGCGCTCAAAATCCTCATCATACTTTTTTCTTGGATGGTTTCGGAGGAAAAGGCATGGGTTTCTGAACCCATGGTTCTCTTTCTTTACCATGTTTCCTAGCAACGAAGTCTCTTTTATCATAACGTTGATTCTTTGATTGTGGGTTATCCAGATCAACAGCAGGTTCAACTTCTACATTATTATCATTACTAGGTTGAGCATCATCATGAACATCATCATTAACATTTCCACTAGGTTCATGTTCATTACTAGATTGTGTTTCAGCATCAGACATAGAGATATCATTTGGATTCTCAGGTGGTTCAGCAATACGTTCGCTAGAAGTTTGCAAAGTCCTATCATTTTTCTTTTTCTTCCTTTTAGAGGAACTAGGAGCATCAATATTATTCTCTGAGAATCTTGCTCAATTCTCTTAGGGTGGCCTTCAAGATACAAAGGTTCTTGAGTCATTCTGCCAATTCTAGTAGCCACTCTAACAACATAATCATTTTTCTTACTATTCATTTCATCAAGCACTTCTTTTTGAGCCTTAAGTACTTGTTCTACTGGAGTGGTAACCATAGAAGCATCTTTGCTAACAAGTTTAAGTTCACCTCTAATATTAGCCATATAATCACCCAAGCGTTTAATCATATAAGCATCTTAATTTAATTGTCTACCAAAATAAGCATTAAAGTCATCTTGCTTAAACATAAAGTTATCAAACTAATCCAAGCACTGACTAGCAATTTTAGTAGGAGGGACTTCAGCTTTATCATATCTGTGTAGAGAATTTACCTTTCTACCTGTGTCAGATTATCGGGATCAGGAGGTTCTTCAATAAGTAATGGATCAATATCATAAGTTTCTTCAACAGACGGTAGATTAAGACCATGTATTTCTTCAATAGGAGGTAAATTCTTAACATCTTCAGCTTTAATACCTTTTTCTTTCATAGATTTCTTTGCCTCTTGCATATCTTCAGATCGAGAAATAGAACACCTCTCTTCTTGAGTTGGTTTAGGAATAGGCTCGAATTGGAGCGTAAGTCGGCTCAGGAGGTGCCCGATTATTTTCATTTGTCAACATATTATTCAATAGAATTTTAGCTTCATCCGGTGTTCTTTCCTAAAAAGAGAACCAACACAACTATCCGTGTAATCTCCGGAAGCATCGGTTAGTCCATTATAAAAGATATCAAGTATTTCAGGTTTCTTAAGAGGATGATCAGCAAAGCAATAAGTAACTTGAGAAGCCTCCCCAAGCTTGTGGGAGACTCTCTTCTTTAATTTGCACGAAGTTGTATATTTCCCTCAAAGTAGCTTGTTTCTTATGAGCAGGGAAATATTTAGCGAGAAGTAATAAATCATATTCTGGGGACTACGCACACAACCAGGATCAATAGAATTAAACCATATCTTAGCATCACCCTTTAATGAGAACGGAAATATTTTGAGTATATAGAAGTAGCGCGATCTCTCATCATTAGTAAACAGGGTGGCTATATCATTTAACTTAGTAAGATGTGCCACAACAGTTTCAGATTCATAGCCATAAAAAGGATCAGATTCAACCAAAGTAATTATATCAGGATCAACAGAGAATTCATAATAATCCTTATCGGGAACACAAATAGGTGAAGTACCAAAAGCAGGGTCAAGTTTCATTCTGTCTCTAAGAGATTCTTTACCCCATTTAACTAACAGCCTCTTAAGTTCGTATCTATCTTAGCAGGCAAAGATAGCTGCAGAAGATTCCATATCAAAAACATAACCCTCAGGAATAACAGGCATATTTTCATCATCACTTTCATCATCGTATTCAGATTCAATAATTTCTTTCTCTCTAGCCCTAGCAATTTGTTCATCTAGAAATTCACCAAGGGGCATAGTAGTATCAAGCATAGAAGTAGTTTCATCACAAATATCATGCATAGCAGAAGTGGCATCATCAATAACATGCGACATGTCAGAACGAATAGCAGAAGTAGGCTTAGGCGTCGCTATCTTACTCATAACAGAAGGTGAATCAAGTGCACAGCTAGATGGCAGTTCCTTACCTCCCTCGTAGTTGAGGGATAAATTGTTGTCTTAGCGTCTTTCAAGTTCTTCATAGTGTCCAGCAGATATAAATACCAAGTGACTCAAAGAATAGAGCTATGCTCCCCGGCAACGGCGCCAGAAAAAAGGTCTTGATAACCCACAAGTATAGGGGATCGCAACAGTTTTCGAGGGTAGAGTATTCAACCCAAATTTATTGATTCGACACAAGGGGAGCCAAAGAATATTCTGAAGTATTAGCAGCTGAGTTGTCAATTCAACCACACCTGGAAACTTAGTATCTACAGCAAAGTGTTTAGTAGCAAAGTAATATGATAGTAGTGGTAACGGTAACAAAAGAGCAGTGCAAGCAATAGTAAATATTTTTGGTATTTTGTAGTGATTGTAACAAGAGTAAACGGAAAAGTAAATAAGCGAAGACCAAGATATGGAAAGCTCAGAGGCACCGGATCAATGATGGATAATTATGCTTGGATGCGGTTCATCATGTAACGATCATAACATAGGGTGACATGTAACTAGCTCCAATTCATCAATGTAATGTAGGCGTGTATTCGAACATAGTCATACGTGCTTATGGAAAAGAACTTGCATGACATCTTTTGTCCTATCCTCCCGTGGCAGCGGGTCCTAATGGAAACTAAGGGATATTAATGCCTCCTTTTAATAGAGAACCGGAACAAAGCATTAGCACATAGTGAATACATGAACTCCTCAAACTATGGTCATCACCGGAGTGGTCCCGATTATTGTCACTGGGTTGCCGCATCATAACACATAGTAGGTGACTATAGACTTGCAAGATAGGATCAAGAACTCACATATATTCATGAAAACATAATAGGTTCAGATCTGAAATCATGGCACTCGGGCCCTAGTGACAAGCATTAAGCATAGCAAAGTCATAGCAACATCAATCTCAGAACATAGTGGATACTAGGGATCAAACCCTAACAAACTTGACGTTGTTTCCACGGAAAGTGTACCGTATGCTCATTACAATTAACATGAAAAGTGACATTGCCTTTGTTGTAATCAATAACAGCCCTTGCAGTGTTCAGAAAAGGTCTTCCAAGAATAATAGACATACTATCGTCCTCGGGAATATCAAGAATAACAAAGTCCTTTAAAATAGTAACGTTTGCAACCACAACAGGCACATCCTCATAAATACCAACAGGTATAGCAGTTGATTTATCAGCCATTTGCAAAGATATTTCAGTAGGTGTCAACTTATTGAATTCAAGTCTACGATATAAAGAGAGTGGCATAACACTAACACCGGCTCCAAGATCACATAAAGCAGTTTTAACATAATTTCTCTTAATGGAGCATGGTATAGTAGGTACTCCAGGATCTCCAAGTTTCTTTGGTATTCCACCCTTAAAAGTATAATTAGCAAGCATGGTGGAAATTTCAGCTTCATGTATCTTTCTTTTGTTTGTAACAATATCTTTCATATATTTAGCATAAGGATTCATTTTGAGCATATCAGTCAATCGCCAACGCAAAAAAATGGGTCTAATCATTTCAGCAAAGCGCTCAAAATCCTCATCATCCTTTTTCTTCGATAGTTTCGGAGGAAAAGGCATGGGTTTCTGAACCCATGGTTCTCTTTCTTTACCATGTTTCCTAGCAACAAAGTCTCTTTTATCATAACGTTGATTCTTTGATTGTGGGTTATCAAGATCAACAACAGGTTCAACTTCTACATTAATATCATTACTAGGTTGAGCATCATCATGAACATCATCATTAACATTTCCACTAGGTTCATGTTCATTACCAGATTGTGTTTCAGCATCAGACATAAGAGATATCATTTGGATTCTCAGGTGGTTCAACAATAGGTTCGCTAGAAGTTTGCGAAGTCCTATCATTTTTCTTTTTCTTCCTTTTAGAGGAACTAGGAGCATCAATATTATTTCTATGAGAATCTTGCACAATTCTCTTAGGGTGGCCTTCAGGATACAAAGGTTCCTGAGTCATTCTGCCAGTTCTTGTAGCCACTCTAACATCATAATCATTTTTCTTACTATTCATTTCATCAAGCACTTCTTTTTGAGCCTTAAGTACTTGTTCTACTTGAGTGGTAACCATAGAAGCATGTTTGCTAACAAGTTTAAGTTCACCTCTAATATTAGCCATATAATCACCCAAGCGTTTAATCATATAAGCATCTTGTTTTAATTGTCTACCAAAATAAGCATTAAAGTCATCTTGCTTAAACATAAAGTTATCAAACTCATCCAAGCACTGACTTGCACTTTTAGTAGGAGGGACTTCAACTTTATCATATCTGTGTAGAGAATTTACCTTTACTACCTGTGTCGGGTTATCGGGATCAGAAGGTTCTTCAATAAGTAATGGATCAATATCATAAGTTTCTTCAACAGGCGGTAGATTAAGACCATGTATTTCTTCAATAGGAGGTAAATTCTTAACATCTTCAGCTTTAATACCTTTTTCTTTCATAGATTTCTTTGCCTCTTGCATATCTTCAGGACTGAGAAATAGAACACCTCTCTTCTTCAGAGTTGGTTTAGGAATAGGCTCAGTAATTGGAGCAGAAGCTGGCTCAGGAGGTGCCCAATTATTTTCATTTGTCAACATATTATTCAATAGAATTTTAGCTTCATCCGGTGTTCATTCCCTAAAAAGAGAACCAACACAACTATCCAGGTAATCTCTGGAACATCGGTTAGTCCATTATAAAATATATCAAGTATTTAAGGTTTCTTAAGAGGATGATCAGGCAAAGCAATAAGTAACTTGAGAAGCCTCCCCCAAGCTTGTGGGAGACTCTCTTCTTTAATTTGCACGAAGTTGTATATTTCCCTCAAAGCAGCTTGTTTCTTATGAGCAGGGAAATATTTAGCAGAGAAGTAATAAATCATATTCTGGGGACTACGCACACAACCAGGATCAATAGAATTAAACCATATCTTAGCATCACCCTTTAATGAGAACGGAAATATTTTGAGTATATAAAAGTAGCGCGATCTCTCATCATTAGTAAACAGGGTAGCTATATCATTTAACTTAGTAAGATGTGCCACAACAGTTTTAGATTCATAGCCATAAAAAGGATCAGATTCAACCAAAGTAATTATATCAGGATCAACAGAGAATTCATAATAATCCTTATCGGGAACACAAATAGGTGAAGTAGCAAAAGCAGGGTCAGGTTTCATTCTGTCTCTAAGAGATTCTTTACCCCATTTAACTAATAGCCTCTTAAGTTCGTATCTATCTTAGCAGGCAAAGATAGCTGCAGAATATTCCATATCAAAAACATAACCCTCAGGAATAACAGGCATATTTTCATCATCACTTTCATCATCGTATTCAGATTCAATAATTTCTTCCTCTCCGGCCCTAGCAATTTGTTCATCTAGAAATTCACCAAGGGGCATACTAGTATCAAGCATAGAAGTAGTTTCATCATAAATATCATGCATAGAAGAAGTGGCATCATCAATAACATGCGACATATCGGAACGAATAGCAGAAGGTGAATCAAGTGCAGAGCTAGATGGCAGTTCCTTACCTCCCTCGTAGTTGAGGGATAAATTGTTGTCTTAGCGTCCTTCAAGTTCTTCATAGTGTCCAGCAAATATAAATACCAAGTGACTCAAAGAATAGATCTATGCTCCCCGGCAACGGCGCCAGAAAAATGTCTTGATAACCCACAAGTATACGGGATTGCAACAGTTTTCGAGGGTAGAGTATTCAACCCAAATTTATTGATTCGACACAAGGGGAGCCAAAGAATATTCTGAAGTATTAGCAGCTGAGTTGTCAATTCAACCACACCTGGAAACTTAGTATCTGCAGCAAAGTGTTTAGTAGAAAAGTAATATGATAGTAGTGGTAACGGTAACAAAAGAGCAAAGCAAGCAATAGTAAATATTTTTGGTATTTTGTAGTGATTGTAACAGAGCAAATGTAAAAGTAAATAAGTGAAGACCAAAGATATGGAAAGCTCAGAGGCATCGGATCAATGATGAATAATTATGCCGGATGCGGTTCATCATGTAACAGTCATAACATAGGGTGACATGTAACTAGCTCCAATTCATCAATGTAATGTAGGCATGTATTCGAACATAGTCATACGTGCTTATGGAAAAGAACTTGCATGACATCTTTTGTCCTACCCTCCCATGGCAGCGGGTCCTAATGGAAACTAAGGGATATTAAGGCCTCCTTTTAATAGAGAACCGGAGCAAAGCATTAGCACATAGTGAATACATGAACTCCTCAAACTATGGTCATCACCGGAGTGGTCCCGATTATTGTCACTGGGTTGCGGATCATAACACATAGTAGGTTACTATAGACTTGCAAGATAGGATCAAGAACTCACACATATTCATGAAAACATAATAGGTTCAGATCTGAAATCATGGCAGTCGGGCCCTAGTGACAAGCATTAAGCATAGCAAAGTCATAGCAACATCAATCTCAGAACATAGTGGATACTAGGGATCAAACCCTAACAAACTTGAGGTTGTTTCCACGGAAAGTGTACCGTATGCTCATTACCATTAACATGAAAAGTGACATTGCCTTTGTTGCAATCAATAACAGCCCCTGCAGTGTTCATAAAAGGTCTTCCAAGAATAATAGACATACTATCGTCCTCGGGAATATCAAGAATAACAAAGTCCGTTAAAATAGTAACGTTTGCAACCGCAACAGGCACATCCTCACAAATACCGACAGGTATAGCAGTTGATTTATCAGCCATTTGCAAAGATATTTCAGTAGGTGTCAACTTATTGAAGTCAAGTCTACGATATAAAGAGAGTGGCATAACACTAACACCGGCTCCAAGATCACATAAAGCAGTTTTAACATAATTTCTCTTAATGGAGCATGGTATAGTAGGTACTCCTGGATTTCCGAGTTTCTTTGGTATTCCACCCTTAAAAGTATAATTAGCAAGCATGGTGGAAATTTCAGCTTCCTGTATCTTTCTTTTGTTTGTAACAATATCTTTGAGGTGGTTTCGTACCCTACAATAATCTCTTCGTTTGTTCTTTGCTAGTAGTGACTTTGGAGTGACTCTTTGTTGCATGTTGAGGGATTGTTATATGATCCAATTGTGTTATTATTGTTGAGAGAACTTGCACTAGTGAAAGTATGAACTCTAACCCGTGTTTCCTAGCATTGCAATACCGTTTACGCTCACTTTTACCACTTGTTACCTTGCTATTTTTATATTTTCAGATTCCAAATACTCATATCTACCATCCATATTGCACTTGTATTACCATCTCTTCATCGAACTAGTGCACCTATACAATTTACCATTGTATTGGGTGTGTTGGGGATACAAGAGACTCTTTGTTATTTGGTTGCAGGGTTGTTTGAGAGAGACCATCTTCATCCTACACCTCCCACGGATTGATAAACCTAAGGTCATCCACTTGAGGGAAATTTTCTACTGTCCTACAAACCTCTGCACTTGGAGGCCCAACAACATCTACAAGGAGAAGGTTGCGTAGTAGACATCAGGCACCAGGGCGCGCTAGAGGCCCCTGGAGCGCCCTGGTGGGTAGTAGGGCCCACAGGAGGTTACACCACTGACTATCAGCTCTATAAATACTCTAAAATCCCAAAAACCCTAGGGGAGTCGAATGATCAGAGTTTCCACTGCTGCAAGTTCCAGAACCACGAGATCCAATCTATAGGCCTTTTCCGGCACTTTTCCTGAGGGGTCAACGATCACGGAGGGGTTCTTCATCATCATCCTTTCCCCTCCGATGATACGTTGAGTAGTTTACCACAGACCTGCGGGTCCGTAGGCAGTAGCTAGATGGTTTCTTCTCTCCTTTTGATCTTCAATACAATGTTCTCCTCGATGTTCTTGGAGATCTATTTGATGTAACTCTTTTTTGCGGTGTGTTTGTTGGGATCCGATGAATTGCGAGTTTATGATCAGATCTATCTATGAATATTATTTGAGTCTTTGTTGAACTCTCTTTATGCATGATTGTTATAGCCTCAATTTCTTCTTCAAAACTTTTGTTTGGTTTGGCTAACTAGATTGATTTTTCTTGCCATGGGAAGAGGTGCTTTGTGATGGCTTCGATCTTGTGGTGCTCAATCTCAGTGACAGAAAGAGGCCGTTAAGGATAAAAATATGGGGTCTATTCCTACATGAATAGATCTTGTCTACATAATGTCATCGTTCTTATTGCATTACTCCGTTTCTCCATTACCTTAATACACTAGATGCATGCTGGATAGCGGTCGATGTGTGGAGTAATAGTAATAGATGCAGGCAGAAGTCGGTCTACTAATCTTGGACGTGATGCCTATATACATGATCATTGCCTTGGATATCATCATAATTATTTGCTCTTCTAACAATTGCCCAACAGTATTTTTTTTACCCATTGTATGCTATTTTCTCGAGAGAAGCCTCTAGTGAAATCTGCGTCTCCCAGGTCTATTTCCTATCATATTGATTTCAGATCTATTGATCCAAAAATCAAAAAATACCTTGCTGCACTTTTTATTTATTTATTTATTTTGTGTTTTTGCTAGATCTATTTATCCAATCTCATACAATTTAATCTATCTCGATACTGAGGAGGGATTGACAACCCCTCTTACGCGTTGGATTGCGAGTTTTTTGTTTTTTGTGTGAAGGTACTGCTAACATAGTTTGGGTAGATCCTCCTACTGGATTGATACCTTGGTTTCATAATTGAGAGAAATACTTACCCTTATTGTGCTGCATCATCCTCTCCTCCTCGAGGAAATACCAACGCAAATACAAGCAATCAGGAAGAATTTCTGGCACCGTTGCCGAGGAGGATCAAGTCCAGATCTATCAGGTATCCAATCGCAAATCTCATCTCCTTGTAATTTACTTTATTTGCCATTTTCCTCTTGTTTTCATCTCCCCCACTTGTAAAACGTTTTTAGAAAAACACAAAAGTATTTGTCTTCTTTTCGTTTTCCTTTTTCAAGTTTGATATTTGGTTTTGCTTGTGATCTTGTTTGCTTGGTCATGATGTCTCAATAAAATACCAAGTTGTGTGATTTTTCCAATACTAATAATAATGATTTTATTAGTACTTCGATTTCTCCTCCCACCGCTAGTGCGGAGTCTTATTGATATTAATGCCGCTTTGTTGAATCCTGTTATGAAGGAGCAATTTTCCGGTACTCCCAATGAGGATGTCGCATCCCATCTATACACTTTCAATGAATTGTGTGATATGCAAAAGAAAAAAGATGTGGAAAATGATATTGTGAAGTTGAAATTATTTCCTTCCTCATTGAGGGATCGTGCAAAAGTTTGGTTTTCATCTTTGCCTCGTAATAGTATTGATTCTTGGGATAAGTGCAAAGATGATTTTATTACTAAGTATTTTCTGTCCGCAAAAATTATTTCCCTAGAAATCAAATCATGAATTTCAAGCAACTTGAGCATGAACATGTTGCACAATCTTAGGAAAGAATGAAATTAATGTTAAGAAATTTTTCTTCTCATGGTTTAAACCTATGGATGGTTATACAAAAAAATTATGCGGGATTGAATTTTGTTTCTAGAAATATTTTAGATTCCATTGTGGGAGGTACTTTTATGGAAATTAATTTGGGTGATGCTACTAAATTGCTTGACAATATTATGGCAAATTATTCACAATGGCATACCGAAAGAGCACCTACTAGTAAAAAAGTCAATTCGGTTGAAGAAATTAGTACTTTGAGTGAAAAGTTGATGCACTTATGAAATTGGTTGCTAGTAAAAATACTCCTATTGATCTTAATGATGTGCCTTTGTCTACTTTGATTGAGTGATCCCATAGATGTGAACTTTGTCTCGCGAAAGAATTTTAATAACAATGCTTATAGAGGTAATTTTGATCCTAGGCCTTTTCCTAGAAATTCCTCTAATAATTATGGCAATTCATATGTTATTCTTCTTATAATAATAATAGGATGCCCTCTGATCTTGAGAGTAATATTAAAGAATTTATCAATGCACAAAAAGTTTTCAACACTACGATAGAAGAAAAGTTTAATAACATTGATGGTATGTCTAGAAGCATTGATAGAATTACACATGATGTAGAAAATCTCAAGATAAAAAAATTTCCACACAAGGTTGATGTTAATGAATCAATTACAGCTTTGTATGTTTCTATGGATGAAAATAAGAAAAGAACCGCTATGCTTAGAGCTAAAAGAGAATTTTTAGAAAAAGATTTTTGCCCGATTGCTTTCACCATAATGATGAAGATGCTAAGACGATTGGTGCTTCTTCTATTGATTCATTGTTTAGTAATATTAAAATTGATGATAAGAGGACTGAAGAAGAGTCAATTTTAGCTAGAAGGCGTCCTCATAACTTAGAGGGTGAAAATCTTATTGAAAATTTTGATAAAAGTGGGTCTGGAAAGGTCAAAACTTTAACTAGTGATGTGTTGGGGAACGTAGTAATTCAAAAAAAATCCTACAATTACGCAAGATCTATCTAGGAGATGAACAACGAGACGGGAGAGTGTGTCCACATACCCTCATAGACCGAAAGCGGAAGCGTTTAGTAACACGGTTGATGTAGTCGAACGTCTTCGCGATCCAACCGATTCAAGTACCGAACATACGGCACCTCCGTGTTTAGCACACGTTCAGCTCAGTGACGTCCCTCGTGCTCTTGATCCAGTTGAGGATGAGGGTGAGTTCCGTCAGCACGATGGCGTGGCGACGGTGATGATGAAGTTACTGGTGCAGGGCTTCGCCTAAGCAGTACGACGATATGACCGAGGTGTTAAAGTGTGGAGGGGGGCACCGCATGTCGGTGTCAAAACCGGCAGATCTTGGGTAGGGGGTCCCGATCTGTGTGTCAAGGCTGATGGTAACAGGAAGCAAGGGACACAGATGTTTACCCAGGTTCGGGCCCTCTCGATGGAGGTAAAACCCTACTTCCTACTTGATTAATATTGATGATATGGGTAGTACAAGAGTAGATCTACCACGAGATCGTAGAGGCTAAACCCTAAGAGCTAGCCTATGATGGTATGATTGTAATTGTGATCGGCCTTCTGAGGACCAACCTCTCCAGTTTATATAGACACCGGAGAGGGCTAGGGTTTACATGGAGTCGGTTACAAGGAAGGAAATATAATATCCTGGATTGCCAAGCTTGCCTTCCACGCCAAGGAAAGTCCCATCCGGACACGGGCCGAAGTCTTGAGTCTTATATCTTCATGCTTCAATAGTCCGGACGTTGTATATAGTCCGGCTGTCCGGATACCCCCTTAATCCAGGACTCCCTCAGTAGCCCCTGAACCAGGCTTCAATGACGATGAGTCCGGCGCGCAGTATTGTCTTCGGCATTGCAAGGCGGGTTCCTTCTCCGAATACTCCAAAGTAATTATCGAACACCTGAATCGTGTCCGGATCCACAAGATGGTCTTCATATGGCATAAACCTGATCCGCTGGCAATCTTCGTGCATCGTGGCCTGGCCCAACGCGAACCAGCGTTTCTTACCCCATGACGACTCGCGTTACGAGACGGTTTTATTGGCACGTCCCGTCGGGGCAGAGATCGTGTTGCGCTTATCACGGGATTTTTCCATCAATATGGGCGCACGCAACCCCACGGCGGCTGTTGGTATAACTCAGTGTGTTTTTAGATAAGCCTCAAACGGCCACTCCAAGGACTCTTGATATTCATCCCCTTTATAAAAGGGGTCAAGGCCTATGCCTCTTTTCCACCTTCCTCGCGCCTTCTTGTACCTCGAGTTCTAACACCCGAAACCTAAGCTTCAATACCCCAGATTCGCCGATATGTCCGGATCCGTTCCTCAAGGCCAATGGGTGGCCTCCTCGATCCAAGAGGACGACTGTCGGTGTCAAAACCGGCGGATCTCGGGTAGGGGGTCCCGAACTGTGCGTCTAGGCGGATGGTAACAAGAGACAAGGGACACGATGTTTTTACCCAGGTTCGGGCCCTCTCGATGGAGGTAATACCCTACTCCTGCTTGATTAATATTGATGATATGGGTAGTACAAGAGTAGATCTACCACGAGATCGAGGAGGCTAAACCCTAGAAGCTAGCCTATGGTATGATTGTTGTTCTGTCCCACGGACTAAAACCCTCCGGTTTATATAGACACCGGATAGGTTAGGGTTACAGTAGTCGGTTACAATGGTAGGAGATCTACATATCCGTATCGCCAAGCTTGCCTTCCACGCCAAGGAAAGTCCCATCCGGACACGGGACGAAGTCTTCAATCTTGTATCCTCATAGTCCAGGAGTCCGGCCGCGACGATAGTCCGGCTATCCAGACACCCCCTAATCCGGGACTCCCTCAGTAGCCCCCGAACCAGGCTTCAATGACGATGAGTCCGGCGCGTTGATTGTCTTCGGCATTGCGAGGCGGGTTCTTCTCCAAATTCCATATACTTGTCGAATAGTGTCCGGCTTCTGATAAATGCTGCGCTCCTTGGCTTCTACGCCCAATAATGGCCATCTTCCACGTGATTGAATGACTGCGAAAAGCCAGGTATTTTCACAATTACCCCCTAGTCGCGCAAATGAGCCGCCTATAAAAGGGCAAGGATCTAGATCTGAGTCACACCATCCCCCTTTGCGAAGCTTTCATCGGAGCGCCTCGACCAAAGCCCATTCCATCATGGACGGTCGACACGGCTCCTCCTCTCAAGGCGCTCCCAGCCTTCAGCCCGGAAATTGGGAGAGATGCTCACCCCAAGATAGCGAGCTAGTTATACTCCAAGCCAAGGGATTTCTTCCCCCGGCCTTCATGGTTCCGGTTCGAGCCGGACTTGCCATCTACCAGGGCAGAAAGCAAGCGGAGAGCGTCCCCGATCCCTCTAAAGGAGAGCGGGCATGCTTCATCTCTTATCTAGTAAGAGGACTCGGATTTCCAATCCATCAGTTTCTCCGGGGGCTCCTGGAGTTCTACGGCCTCCAATTGCACCATCTTACTCCCGCCTCCATCTTGCACATCGCGGGCTTCGTGGCCCTTTGCGAACTGTTCTTGGGCGTCGAGGCCCATTTCGGGCTGTGGAAGAGAATATTCTGCCTAGTACCCCGTTCTCATGAGGGGTCAATATATCGAGTGGGCGGAGCCGAGCTATGGCGCATCGCCGGGACCGGATACCTATCCGGAACCCCAAAGAAGGCGTCCGAAGACTGTCCTTCGGAATGGTTTTACATGGAGGACGTCCCACTGCCGGATCCTGTTCGGATCGGCCTTCTAGAGTTCAGCAATGCTCCTCTGAAGAAGCGCCTAAGCTGGCGCCCTCGGAGCCCCCGGAGGGAAAATGACCAGGATGTCCTTTATTTGATGAGCCGAATAAGGTTACTGGCCCATGCCGGATTGACCATGATTGGAGTCATGGCAATCAGATTATGAGGAGTGCAGCCGCTCCAATATAGGGGCCACCCCATGTGGGACTTCAACGGGAGGACGATGCCACCCGCCACGGCCGCAAAGGGTCGGGATCGGTCACCAAACCGTGAAGATCTTGTCTGCCATGTATAAAGGAGAGGAGGAGGATTTCCTCCGCGTCAATCCACCGAAGGAGTTTTCTTCGAATAATCCTCGAAGCTGGGTAAGCAAACATCTTTGTGACCTGTACGATCCATGTTCCCGTGGTTAAATATCTCATTTCATGATTTTTGCGCAGGAACTGCGCCGGACTGTGGAGAAGATACACAGCCCGCCCCACAACCCGAGGATCCGGAGCGGTCCTCGATCCGACCTCGAAGTGGATCCGGATATAAAGGTGGAGTTGATCGACGGGTGTTCCACCAACTTAGCATCGACAATGCTTTGGTTGCCATTACGGCTGATTACCGGAATACTTCCAAATTTCACAGTAATCGAGACCGAGATCCCAAAACCCTGATAATGACCCATCCATGCTTATTTTTTATCACCGTATACCAATGGTGCTTCGCAGGGGGTACCTTCGAGGCAGGAAGCCGAGCCCGCGACGGCTGGCCAACAAAGGGCAGTGCGGCCCCGCAGGCTAAAAAGAAGTGCGGTCCGGATCGAAACTCCGCCGGAACGGTATGGCATGTCACCATACTCCCGTGGATTGATTCTGGAAGGCGATTAACGCTGGTGCTCTTTTCAGGAAAAGAGCGCCGGGCCCGAGTCCGGAGAGGTTGCTAATCGAACCTTCACCGGCCAAAGCTTGAAGCCGGGTCCGGAGGCTGAGGCGAGCACGAGGCGTGCGTCGGATGCTCCTTCGATGCAGGATGCCGACAGGTTGTCCGCCACCAACTCCGAGGTGGAGAGCGCTTGAATCACAGCGCCACGGACAGTTCTTCGTGACGCATGTTTCTCCCAGAGGCCTTGAATGCCTTCGATTCGGGAGATGCTCACCTCCGTGCCGCTCAAGATGGTCTAGCCAGAGCCACGGAGCAAAGTATGTAAAGGACATACGGGTAAGGAAATTTGATGATTATATATGCCAAGAGCCCCGAGACTTAAAATAGTTAGAATAACTTATTTAAGGATCATTTGTTATCTTGAGGATCTTACGTAAAAGAGTACCCGATCGTCCCAGGAGCTTGAAGAGTGCAAGGCCCAACTTGAGGCCGCACTAGCCGGCGTAGGGGAGCCACAGAGACCCCTCCGGTAATATACGCCTAAAAGATAAATAGTTTATGAAGTGCGGCGGGTGTATAAATCGACAAAATATTGCAGATGGCGCCGATCGATCCGGACAAGCAACAGCTCTTGCGCCAGCTAAAGGCCGGCGAGAGCGTGCTTACAAGGGTGCGGCAGGAGAAAAATAACCTCTAGGATGCCAACACCAAGCTGGGTGAGGAACTAAAATATGTTCGTGCCCAGTTGTCTGACCCGTAAAGGAGAATCGGCGGCTTCGTCGCGGCATTTTCGATAAGTGCTTGAGCGAACTTTAAAAGAGTTCGGCGAGGAAGGCGACTAACATAAACATGTATGTAGGTTTGCTCACAGTGTCGCCCCGAGGAGGAGATGCCCAGTTCTTTGGGTGATCTTCTTCCCGAATCCGCGCTACCTGCAATTTAACGAGTCCGACAGTGATGAAAGGCATCGGCCGTGCCTTGTGGCTATCTATCTCCTCGCCTCAAGGCATTGGGGAGTTGGCGGAGCGGCTGCAAGGAGCACGGCGGCGCTCCGACTATGGAAGATATCGGCTCGCCGTCAAGGCGCTTAGGGAGGCACAGGCCATGGTAAAGACGCTGCACACGGTTGTCGACCCAAACCACATGGCCGAGGTCGGACTGTGGGGCCTGATGGGATGGAGATCCTCAGAAAGCTTAGTGTACGGCCAAGTACAATTGGCCGCCAAGTATTCCCAAAGAAGCTTGTAAATTAGATAGCCTATTAGATGGCATTGAGGAGGAATACAATAAGTCGAGTTGACTATGTAAAATGTGACATGAAAAAATGTCTTCTAGCCGGATTGTAGATCGCTTTGTCATAGCGGACCTTTTCGCCGACCTCGGGACCCAATAGTCTCAAGTGTGTCCGAATACCTTCGTGGTTATATAAGAACCGGGGTATGCATGGAGACCAGGGCATACGGGTCATTATTGTCAGACGCATAAGTGCCCAACTAGTTATGTTATATTACATGGGTAGTAAGAAACATCTTCCGGAAGAATAGTTCCGTTAAGGGTTCCTTTCATTTGGGATGCATGCCCTAAAGTGCATGTCAAAGCTGCTATGAAAGCGTAAAATCATCTGGGGCAGATGGGTAAATAGTTAAAATCATCTTTCAGTTCACCGACCGAATATTCCCTTAAGAACGCTTAGCTTTGGCTTCACCCACTCGAGGTACACATCCGGCTGACCCGGCCGTAACAATCGCAGAGGTGCTCCCTTTACCACCTAGCCGAACAATCGGGAACGTAGGGGTAAGCACAGGAGCCCGGCAACCCAGCTTGGCCAAAACTTAAGTCATATCGATGCATATAATGGTGAATAGAAGGTGCATGCGGAAGTTTAACGCATGTGTTAGGCATGAAGACCGTATAAGTAAGCTTCTGTTAAAGAAGCCCCCAGGTATAATGAGCGCGGACAGCGCGTCAAGTGTGTGCAAAAAAAGCGCAAACGAGCCTCTAGAGGCTTCAAGAAGAAGAAGGAGGAAGGAGAGAAATAAAAGACAGCAAAAATAAAAAATGTGGATAGAGGAAGGAGACGAACTTGGAGTCCGGCACTTAGGCGTAGAATCTTCGAAGACGGGCTGCGTTCCATGGGTTCGGCTCGAGTTGGTTATCCGATGCGTTTCGCAGACGGTATGCTCGGCCGGTCAGGACCTGGTCGATGATGAAGGGACCTTCCCATTTGGGCTTGAGTTTGTCCTTTTTCTTGTCTGGCAGGCGTAGAACTAGTTCGCCAACGTTATAAGCTTTGGCCCGCATTTCCCTGCTTTGATATCTTCGAGCTCGCTGTTGATAGAATGCGGAACGAGCTTTTGCCACACCGCGCCCTCCTCCAATGCGTCCAAACTGTCCCGCCGATCAAGCTCGGCTTCTCTTTCTTCATACATGCGCACGCGAGGTCGGGCCATGTATTATGTCGCAGGGCAAGACTGCCTCGCACCTTACACCATGAAGAATGGTGTGTATCCGTAGTACAATTCGGGCGTGGTCCGCAGCCCCCAGTACGGAGTCGAAGCTCCTCAACCTAGTGCGTGTTAGATTCCTTGAGGGACCGCACTAGTCCGGGTTTAATGCCGGTCATGATTAGACCATTTGCCTGCTCGACTTGGCCGTTGGTTTGAGGGTGATAGACTGAGGCGTAATCGAGCTTGATGCCCATGTTTTTGCACCATGATTTGACCTCATCGGCCGTGAAGTTGGTGCCATTATCAGTGATGATACTATGAGGGACACCGTAACGGTGAACTACCCCTGATATGAAGTCTATCACCGGTCCGGATTCGGCCGTTTTAACAGGCTTGACCTCTATCCATTTGGTGAATTTATCCACCATGACCAATAGGTATTTTTGCTTGTGGGTTCCTCCCTTAAGGGGTCCAACCATGTCAAGCCCCCTGCATCATGAACGGCGGGTGATGGGTATAGTTTTAAGGGCGGTGGGTGGCATGTGGCCTTGGTTAGCAAAAAGTCGGCAACCGACGCATCATTGGACTAAGTCCCGCAAGATTCCGCCTGTGCCGTCGGCCAATAAAATCTCAGACGGAAGGCCTTGCCTACAAGGGCCCGGGCTGCGGCGTGGTGCCCACCCAGTCCGCATGAATTTCAGCCAGAGGTTTCGCCCTTCCTCTTCGGAGATACACCTTTGAAGGACTCGGTAGTGCTTTTCTTATAAAGCTCTCCCTCATGGACTTTATAGGCTTTAGAGCGTCAGACTATGCAAATGAGCCTCATTTTGGTCTTCGGGAGTTCCTGCCTAGTTAGGTAGGCTAGGAATGGTTCCGCCCACGGGCGATAGCCGCCATTATTTCATGAGCGAGGGTGTTATCTCGGGGCGAGCCTCCGGTTGTGTCGAGTGTTCGGCGTCAGCAAAGGCGGTTGGTCCGGATTGATATTGCGGACTCCCCTTCCCATAGTACGGATGGCTTGAACAGCCGCTCCGGAAAGATATTGGGTGGACGGCAACGCTGCTCGCACCGGCGCGTGCTAATATATCCACCGCCTGGTTGTTATCCCGGCTATATGATGAAATTCGAGCCCGTCGAACCGGCCGACATTTTTAGGACCGCATTGCGGTATGTTGCCATTTTCGGATCTTTGGCATCAAAGTCCGTGGTTTATTTGAGATATTGCGAGGTTCAATCCTCGCGCACCTCTAGGCGTTGAATGCCCATGGAGATCGCCATCCGGAGGCCGTGCGAAGGGCCTCGTATTCGCCACGTTGTTGGAGTCCGTATACATTATCTCAAGGACGTATTGGACTGTGTCCCCGGTTGGGGACGTCAGACGACGCCAGCCCCTGTGCCGGCCAACATTTTGGAGCCACAAAGTTCATGATCCAATTGGAGTATGCGCCCGTATTCTTTAGGGAGTTCGGCCAGTCCATTCGCCACGAAGTCGGCCAATACCTGCGACTTAATAGCTCGTCGTGGCATATAAGTTATATCGAATGGAAGGAGCTCTATGGCCCATTTAGCAATCCGGCCCGTCGCGTCGCGGTTGTTTATAATGTCGTTAAGAGGTACTTCGGAGGCTACCATTATCGAACACTCTTGAAAGTAGTGTCGCAGCTTCCGGGATGCCATGAACACCGCGTATGCTATCTTTTGATAGTGTGGGTACCGGGACTTGCATGGAGTTAGGACAGTGGACACATAATAAACCGGTTGTTGAAGAGGGAACCGTGTCCGTTCGCTTTCGCTCGACAACGAGCACCGCTACCGACAACTTGATGTGTTGCGGCGATATATAATAGCATTGGTTCACCCACGCTACGCGGCGGCCAGACCGGATTCGTTGCCAAAATGGCCTTTATTTCTTCGAAGTCCGGCCGTGGCGGCATCCGTCCCACTCGAAGTGTTCGCGGCGGGGAGTCGGTAAAGGGGTAACACCTTTTCCCCCAAACGGGAAATAAAGCGGCCTAGAGCCGCTACGCATCCCGTCAATTTTTGTATTTGTTTGAGGTCTTTTGGAATATCCAATTGTGACAGAGCTCGGATCTTGGCTGGGTTTGCTTCAATTCCTCTACTGGACACAATGAAGCCTGTGAGCTTTTCCTACTGGAATGTCAAGACGCATTTTTCCGGATTAAGCTTGATGTCATATTTTCAAGATTGTTGAATGTGAGCCTCAAGTCGCCTACTAGAGTTTCGACGTGCTTGGTTTTGACGACCACGCCATCTACATATGCTTCCACCGCTTTTGACGATCTGGTTTGCCGACATGTCCGAATCATGCGCTGATATGTTGCGCCCGGCGTTTTTGAGCCCAAAGGGCATTGTATTGAAGCGTAACGGGCCGGATGGGGTGATGAATCTGTTGCAGCTTGGTCTGCTCCGCCATCTTGATTTGGTGGTAGCCGAGTACGCGTCGAGGAAGCACAATGAGTCGTGGTCTCGTCAGAAGCGCCAATAATTTGATCAATTTGAGGGAGGGGGAAGGGATCCTTTGGGCAAGCCTTATTAAGGTCTTTAAAATCAACACATAGGCGCCAGGATTTATCCTTCTTTGGTACCATCACCAGGTTTGCTAGCCAGTCCGGATGTTTTATATCTCTGATGAATCCGACTTCCAAAAGTTTGGCTAGCTCCTCTCCCATGGCCTGTCTCTTGGGTTCGAAAACGCCAAGAGCCTGTTTGATCGCTTGAATCCTTTTAGAATATTTAGGCTGTGCTCGGCCACCGACGTGGGATTCTGGCATGTCCGAAGGGTGCTGCAAAGATGTCCCAGCTTTTCTTGTAGAAATTCTCGTAGTGCGGCGTCTACATCAGGGTTTAATTGTGCCTCAATGGAGGCCGTCTTTGCAGGGTCCGTTGGGTGGACTTGGAATTTGACTATTTCATCCGCTGGTTTAAAAGAAGTGGACTTGGATCTTTTATCAAGTATCACATCGTCCCTGTTCACCATGGAGCGCATCATGGTGAGTTCCTCGGCCGCTAGGGCTTGGATAGTGCCTCGAGGGCTAGTGCGGCTGTCTTGTTTTCGGCGCGGAGTGCTATGTTCGGATCATCGGTGAGAGTGATGATTCCGTTAGGTCCGGCATTTTAAGCTTCATGTACCCGTAATGGGGTATAGCTTGAAAAATTGTGAATGCCTCTCGTCCTAATAAAGCATGATATCCGCTGTTGAACGGGGCCACTTGAAATGTGACCTCCTCGGACCTGTAATTGTCCGGCGAGCCGAACACTACGTCCAGTGTGATTTTTCGTGTGCAACATGCTTCCCGGCTAGGGATTATCCCTCTAAAGGTTGTGCTGCTTCGCTCAATGCGGTTCCAGTCTATTTCCATTTTCCGGAGGGTTTCCTCATAGATGAGGTCTAGTCCGTTGCCGCCGTCCATGAGTACCTTAGTAAGCCGAAAGCCGTCCACTATCGGACTGAGGACCAATGCGGCTGGTGCTCGAGCTGTTCGGAATTTAGGTTCGTCACTGGCATTAAAGGTAATAGCCGTGTCACTCCATGGATTTATTGTTGCTACTTGGTAGACTTCGGCAAGGTTGCGGAGTGTTCGTTTCCGCATGTTATTTGATGCGAAAGTCTTGAAGACTATTAACACTGCATCGGGTGTTGCTGGTCTGGGATTCTCAAGCTAGAAGCTCTCGCCACTTTTGGCCACCGCCGTAGTATCCAACATGCTCAAGGCTATGAGTTGGAGTGGCGCCTCCTGTGTTATGAATTTTGCAGGTCCGTTTAGCCAACCCTCCAAAGACGGTTCCGCACTTTTAGGGGTTTTGGTTTTTGGTATTTAACCTGTGTGCTTTATAATGATGCACCCTTTTGTTTTGGACTAGGGATCTATTCGGGGCCGGATTATCCCAAAATTTACTTTCGGTTTTCCAGCGCTCTCCATCGCACAAAGATTTCTTTTGTACTATGGTCACCAAGTCAAGAAAGCATGTAATTTCATGACGACTTATGGCGTTAGGATTCCCTTGTCCGTGCAATTATTGCAGAAAATTGAGATTGCGCCCTCCTCTCGGCAGTCCTTTATCCTGTTCATAACCAGGAGGAATCGCCCAAGAACGATGTAATCGCTTCAGCGGGCTCTTGCCGAATTCGAGAGAGATCGCTAATGTTTGGGTGGGCGGTGGAACTAGATCCGAACCCCGTCCAATTTAGGACTCAGGGGCGAGAAGTTTCCGAACTCGGAAGTTTGGATTTTTGAGTGTTATCCAATGAGTCCGACCACTACCGGGCTTTAAGTTCAGGGCTTGATCGACATCCGTCCCTCCGCGGGAATCCGGCATGGAGGGATCGGGAATCCGGACGTAGCTAGTCCTTAAGATACAAGAAGAATCACCGCATTGCTCCTCTATCACAGCAACATGATGGGTAGCCTGGGGAGAGTTGATCTCTCTCAGATCGGTTTTAGGCCCAATCCGGTCGTAGTCTGTGGCGACTCCCAGGGCGGCGATGCGATCCAAGAGCTCGTTTACGGAGGAGAGCTCGATCGGATCTAACTGTTCGGCAAGTTCCGAACTAACATGGAGATTGGTTTTGATGACTCGAGAGGTCATCATCGGCGTGGTGGCCGGACTGGCGGTCATAAGAAAACCACCTAGCCGAAGAGTTCGCCAGCGCCAAGGCTCCTTTGGCGATAGTATCATCTTTAAAGACGAGATGAGGCATCCTACCGATGGCGGCGACGGCTACGAGGAACTCTCAATGAAAGCACCAATGTCGGTGTCAAAACCGCGGATCTCGGTAGGGGGTCCCGAATCGTGCGTCTAGGCGGATGGTAACAGGAGACAAGGGACACGATGTTTTTACCCAGGTTCGGGCCCTCTCGATGGAGGTAATACCCTACTCCTGCTTGATTAATATTGATGATATGGGTAGTACAAGAGTAGATCTACCACGAGATCGAGGAGGCTAAACCCTAGAAGCTAGCCTATGGTATGATTGTTGTTACGTCTCACGGACTAAAACCCTCCGGTTTATATGGACACCGGATAGGTTAGGGTTACATGAGTCGGTTACAATGGTAGGAGATCTACATATCCAGACGCCAAGCTTGCCTTCCACGCCAAGGAAAGTCCCATCCGGACAGGGGACGAAGTCTTCAATCTTGTATCCTCATAGTCCAGGAGTCCGGCCGCGACGATAGTCCGGCTATCCGGACACCCCCTAATCTGGGACTCCCTCAACAACATTATGAAGCTTAGGGAGGTCGGATACCTGACCGCCGACATTCGACACAGACTTCCTGCGTCCAGGCAGGTCATCCCCACACCGGAGCCTAATGAGTGCGCTGCTTTTGTCCCGCACTACCTCCGGGTTCGGGCTTCACCCTCGACCCCTTTGTGAGGGGCTCATGTTCTATTATGGGTTGGATTTTCACGATCTGGCTCCGGATGCTATCCTCCATATCTCATCGTTCATTATCATGTGCGAGGCTTTTCTCCACATTACCCCACACTTCAGCTTATGGCTCAAGACCTTTAATGTGACGCCGAAGATGATCGAGGGACGACATGCGGAGTGCGGAGGTGCCGTAATAAGCAGAAACATTGATGCCCCATGGCCAGAGGGTTCTTTCCCAGAAGTATCCGATGTATGGCAACGGAGGTGGTTTTATGTCATGGTTCCCAGAGGCACAAAGTGGGTGGCTGCCTCCGAGTTTCGCTCGGGCCCTCCGTCACAGTTGGCGGACGGAATTGGGGGCCCGCTGGTGATATACCAGTGCTGCAGAATCGCATCCGGGAGCTTCTTGAGAGGGACATTAACCTCGTCAGCATAATGCAAGTAATGTTAATCCGACGGGTGTTGTCGTTAACGCCGCCTCTCCGAATGTGGGAGTTCAATCCGGAGGGTCCGCGGACTGTCAAGCACTTCTTTGGCTTGAAGCTCGAAGAGATGTGCAAATTATTCTTCGGACGGAAAGTAGTATGTCCGGATACCACCGAGGATGCGGGCCTAAGCTGCAATCGCCTAGATACTCAAGTAAGTAGCCCTGATACCGGACACCCTGTGTTTGTATTTGTCGTGATTGTTTATTCTAAAAATCATCCGCGTCCAGGAATGGCTCAGCAAGGCGGAGAGAATCAGGTGTCCGGCGCCACTTCCCGAAGGCTCGCCCGCCCCCACCATGGCCAAGATGCTCGACCGGGTACTCAGCAGAATGCCCTCGGGGAAAGACAAGGGGAGCAACAAAGAAACTGAACCCCACATGCTACACATCCGAACCGGGGGAATTGTTACCTCCCCCAAGGAGGATAGTCGGGGAGGGGAGGCTAAAGCCTCCTCCCCGCGCGAGAAGAAGAGGGCCGCCTCCGAAGATTTGGAGGCGCAGATGCCCAAATTAGGGAAAAAGACATCCCCAGGGGGCCTTGTCCTGACGGGCACCCTCACCGCACCGTGCCCTCCATCGAGCTGTAAGTTAATTTTTAATTCAAAGGTACTGCGTTCCTCCTAGATCAATGACCAGGATTCGTCTTTCGCAGTCCGGCTAGCAGCCCTTCTCAACAGAGTTCGTCTTCGGGGGATCTTCCTCCGGAGATGATGGAGAGCGAGACCCCACCTACCTCTCCGGCTCATGAAGCGGGCGACACTGAGGTTAGGGCCTGTTTGGTTTTGCAATAGTTCCACATGAAAACAGTTCAGTTACTGAAAGAGCAGCATATACAACAGGTCAGTCACCTCTCAAAGCACCAGGGAAAAAGGTGCAATTGCATGGAGATACGCCTTCAAAAAGAGTGTGGCCACACGACCTCATATGTCCATCAGTACTGATTATAATAGACAGGAAGGGAAACTTTATATTAGTAACTTTTTTCAGAGAAAAGTATACATTTTTGTAGTGGAACTCGGCATAAACAACATTGTAAAAGAAGTCACGACCGATGCTTGTACTTTCATACAAACATATATGCGAATGAATCTATTTAACTTAGCAGAGCTTCTTTGTCATACAAATCATGTCTACATACGTAAGCACGCATAAAACATGAGGGATATTTCAGCTTTGGTTTTTTCTTCTAAAACGCTCAAGTGACTGATTCGTTTTTGTTAGATACTAGCTAGAGAACAACCTAAATGACACAAAGTGCAGCCGAACAAAACTCCATCTATGTAGAACATGAAGTTTCCCTAATGTTTTTTCCACATCATGAAGCTTCAAGACAAGCTAGATGTACGTGTTAATAATAAAAATGGCTAATGCAGCACACGGCACCTATGCTTTCAGAGTTGGCTAAAGCAGCTGCATCACACAAAAATAATCGAGCACTACGATCACCTCATGTAGTAGTAGCAGCAGGGCAGAGAAGCTTCATGGTCAATGGCTATCGGCAACAATTTCGCTCAGGGGATTTTCTCGAGAACATGGCCCCGCAGAGATGAAGATGGCATGAGGTGTTGCGGCTTGGAGCAGCAACAAGAGAAACAGAGGACCCCCAACATGCTGCCGACAAGGCCGCACTTTGAGGTTGGACTACTCGGTGGATGGCGGGACACAGGGTTGCAAAGGTATAAGAGGTCGACCGAGATGGCGGATGCAGTTGGACTGCGTGGCGGCGTGGACTGAATAATTGTCGTGGTTTCGAGAGATAATTTGCAATACATTTCAGTCCATTTTCCTCAGTACTAGCATGACTGAGTAAGAAGTTCAAAAATCGAGTAGTTGTTCCTTACAGTCTCGTTGGACACGAGCTCCTTGAGGAAGATTGCGTGGTCAGCGGCAAGTTGGCCCTGTAATTGTGTCGACGGGCGCTACCGGGGGCGGCGCTGTGAGGCGGAGGAGGGGTGACGCGGTGCGACCCGGTGAGGCAGAGGGGGCGGTGGCGCGGTGGGGAAGAGGGGGCCGACGCACCGGGGATGGAGGTCACGGTGCGCATGAGGCCGGTGACGGAGCACGCAGTGACGCAAATGGCAGCGGTAGCAACGCACGCAGTGACGCAGGTGTCCGAACTGATGGCCACGACAAAACTCGGCCACCCTGAAGCCATGGGGTTGGACCGATGGATGCAACGAACTCCGCCACCTTGGGTTGTCGTGGGCCGTGGTGGCTCTAGTAGAGGAGCTAGGCATCCATGGAGGAGCCGCAGTCGGCGCAGGCAGTGAACGGCATGGGGCTGAGGCGTTGAACCGCTGTGGTACACGGCAGCAGAGCGATAGCGGCGGGTCGATCGATCAGGGACAACAGCGTGGCGCTGTTTAGGTTTTGGGGTTGCGCGGGATCTGCACGATGGATGTAGGTGGTCGGCAGGGGAAGGAGGCGGGCGGCGTGGTGAAGGCATGCGTCGGGCGCCGGGAAGGAGGAGGGCGGCGTGGTGGAGGCAGGCGTCCGACGCCGGGGAAGAAGGAGCGGCGCGTAGTGGAGGGAGGCGGTCACCGGGAAGGAGGAGGGCGGCGCGTGGTGGAGGGCGCGCGGCCGGGGAAGGAGGACGGCGCATGGTGGAGGGCGGCGGCTCGGAAGAAGGACGGCGGTGCGTGGTGGAGGGCGGTCGCCGGCGTCGGGGAAGGAGGACGGCGCAAGGTGGAGAGAGGTCGCCGACGTGGGGAAGGAAGCGGAGACGGTGGTTACAAAGGAGAGAGGCGTGGGTTAGTGGGTCGTGCGGGGGTGGGGTTGTTTTTATTTTTCTCTTTTTCAACCACACCAGTGCGGGCTTTTTGGCTGGACTTGTGAAAGTGTGTGAGGCGCGTCTATATAGGGTCGGGGGTAACAGAATATTATTCTGTTACTAGTAACAAAATCGTCCAGCCCTATATATATATATATATATATATATATATATATATCTATATCTATATATATATATATATATATATATATATATATGAATGCGTAATCCGAAAGATAGCAGTCGTCGGCTTCAGCCCCCACGCAAACAATGCGGGGGTGTTCGCAAAAAATATGCTTAATCACACTTGATCCAACGTCTTGGTCCATGAAGGAGGTGATCGCACGTCGAACTAGGCAACCGGACTATATAGCTGTAACACTTTCGCTTAGCCATGGGAATCTAATGTTGGGGCTACTATGTAGTCCCGGTACATTCAGCGTGCATCCGAATACACGGCGTGTGTACATGACCGGGAAATGGTCCTTCTTTAATGCGGAGGGATCCTAAAGATTCCAATAAGTCTTCGAGTGGTTGAACAGTCTTTCGCTGTATCATGAAAGTCAGTTTTCGGCTTTCTCTACTAAGGTGCTCGTCCGGAATAACCAGGGTACAATCACAGTAGTTCTCCTTTGGCCACCTTAGCCGATAATAACGGAACGTAAGGCGGCAAACCTAGAGCCGGCAAACCCAACATTTGACCAAAGACATGATTCGGAGCTACCGCATATAAGGCCAAACTTCGTGACGCCGAACACTCAAGGTGTTCGGACTTTATAGTAGACGATGGGCTCAAGAATGCCCATTCATTATAAACCCCGTGTTTCTGTGCACGCATGCGTTAATCTGTTGTGGCAAAATGCCAAAACGGCAGTATCCTCTCGTGGGTATGGAACCCATGGGATGGTTAAACAACAAGAGGCAATAGAAAAGGTTTACACAGGGGCTTAATCTAAAAAGAAACCTGTTGAACGGGCCTGCTGCACGCGTCTGCGCCTTTTGTCTCCGTTGTCAGATCTCGAAGGGTATCGCGCCAAAGTTGTATGCGAAAAAATGAAACTCGTAGGAGGTTACAACGTTAGTATGCGATGGATAAATGTGTAAGCCATTGGCCTGCCAATAAGGTTGAGCCAAGTGTGGGGCTTTATTAGGTAGTTATAGCCCCTGGTATCTGCTATAGGATTACATATACGGTGCCCTGGTTCGATCTGGGCTACCGGACTCGTCTAACCGTGTCCCTGGTCTTAACGACCTGTCATATTTTTTGATGTTGGAGGTCACTTATAGTCCGGCCATGAGGGCCGTCGCGTGTTCCTCTGCGCGTGACGAGCGCTCTGTTATTCCGCTAACGGTGATGACGCCACGTGGATCGGGCATCTTGAGTGTAAGGTAGCCATAGTGCAGCAGTGCGTTGAAACGGGCGAAGGCCGTTCTTCCAAGCAATGCATGATAGTTGCTTTTGAAAGGTGCGATGAGGAAGAGAAGCTCTTCGCTTCTGGAGTTGGCTGGAGAGCCGAATGTTACCTCCAGTAGAACAGAGCCCCTGCTGTGGGCTTCAACGCCTGGTATCACCCCTTCAAAGGTGGTGTCGCTTTGGTTAATTCTGGATGGGTCTATCCCCATCCTGCGGATAGTGTCCTCATATATTAAATTGAGACTACTGCTGCCGTCCATGAGGACGTGGGTGAGATGGTATCCGTCAACTATTGGGTCGAGCACCAAGGCCTCTGATCCTCCGTGTCGAATACTAGTTCGGTCGTCCAAGTTATCGAAAGTGATCGGATAAGGCATCCAGTGGTTTGGTATGAGTACGATGGGCTCGATATCGAGCGTGGCTCTATGCGCGCGTTCGTGCCTTCTCATGGATGTGTGAGTCGCGTGGATCATGTTCACTGTTTTAACCTCTGGCGGGAATTTTTTTTGTCCCTCAGTGTTCGGTTGGCGAGGTTCATCCTCGTCTTCACTTGTTGTTTCCCTTCCCTTGTGTTTGGCATTTAATTTGCCGGCCTGCTTGAAGACCCAGCACTCTCTGTGTGTGTGGTTCGCAGGTTTGTCAGGGGTGCCATGAATTCGGCATAGTCTATCTAGGACTCTATTCAGACCGGACGGTCCCTCTTTACTGCCTTTAGATGGCTTATTTTTCTGATTAGGTCGAGAGCCCCGAATCCGCATTAACCATCGTGTTATCCGGCTCTCTTCCTTATTTTGGCGTTTGTTTTATGACGCTGGCTTTCCGCTGCCATCCCTTATTTCGGATGTGCCGGGTCGCTGGTGCCTTTTCGGGCTAGCCAGCTATCTTCTCCCGCGCAAAAGCGGGTCATAAGGCTTGTTAGGGCTGCCATTGTCCTTGGCTTTTCTTGGCCGAGGTGTCTGGCGAGCCACTCGTCACGGATGATGTGTTTGAATGCCGCTAAGGCTTCGGCATCCGGACAGTCAACAATTTGATTCTACTTAGTGAGGAATTTGTTCCAAAGCTTGCGGGCGGATTCTCCGGGCTGTTGGACTATGTGACTTAAGTCGTCAGCATCCGGAGGCCGGACATAGGTCCCTTGAAAATTGGCCCTGAAAGCGTCCTCGAGTTCCTCCCAGCTCCCAATTGAATTTTCGGGGAGGCTTTTCAACCAGTGCCGAGCTGGTCCCTTCAGTTTGAGGGGGAGGTATTTAATGGCGTGAAGGTCATCCCCACAAGCTATATGTATGTGCAGGATAAAGTCCTCGATCCGCACTTCGGTCCTGCTGCTCGTCAGATGTTTCTATGTTCACAGGTTTAAAGCCCTGTGGAAATTCATGGTCCAAGATTTCATCGGTAAAGCATGTGGGTGAGCAGTCCCTCTCAGATCCGGATGTCTTTGTGGCATGCCGTCGGCTGTTGTTGTGTCCTGTGTTTATTCCGGACTGGTATTCGGTTGGCGTAATCGTTTTGGTGACCATAGTCCCTCGCCGGGGTGCGTCCTTTGGATCCATAAATGGGCCTGGCCGCGCCGGCTTTCTTATTCAGGTGCTCACGTGGATCGTGCTTGGGCGTCGGTAGCCGCTTTGTTGCGGTTATGAAGTGGTACAACCGTCGAATTCTGGCAGTAGCTTGCGTTTTGGATAGCTCTTTGTATGGCGATCATCGCCGTATCTTTCTTCAGTGTCTAGCACTTTATTCCATCTGCGGTTGAGCGTATCCTCTGCAGCTTTGAGCCATTGCTTCTGCTTCTTTAGACTTCTTACGGTGGTCAAAAGCTTTCTGTGGAGGTTATCTCGTTCCACGTGTTTTTCCGGGATTGCATCATTATCCGGACTGTTTTCCTGTGCTGGTTCGTTTTGATGACCTCATCCGTCGGGATCATTGTCCTCGGGCGTCTGCTCCGAACTGTGTTCAGGGTGACCTGGTTCGTCCTGCTCCATCGCTGGGTCCGAATGGTTGTTGTTGCCTTCGGAGTCGATTGTAGTATCGATCCCTCTGGCGCTCTTGTCACTATTTTTACTGTTGCTGGACTAAGAACGGCGTCTGCGCCGTCGCTTTGGCTTTTGTCCGGGGGTTTTATCGTCCAGATTGTCGCCTTTGTCCTCTTTGGGCGTATCCACCATGTATATGTTGTGTGACGAGGGGGAGTCCGCGCCCATAGATTCCGAATCTTCTCCGGCATCGTCGTCCATACCGTCGATGTCTTCGGAGTCGAAGTCAGGCATGTCGGTTAAATCATTGAACGTGGCTATGAAGTGGGTGGTGGGTGGGCAACGAATTTCTTCGTCTCCAGCTTCCCACTCGAACCGGACATAGTTTGGCCCAGAAATTTCTTCAACGAGTTCAGCATGTCGCCAAATGGCGAGTGCTGAAAGATGTCCGCGGCGGTGAACTCCATCACCGAAGCCCAGCCTGGCTCAACCGGCTCGGGAGTGCGCGAACCGGACTCAACATCCGGATACGAATCCGGGGGTCCGAAGTCATAGGCCACCGCAAAGGTAAGGCCTGTGTTCGGCTCCACCGCCTATGAGTGTGCGACCTGGGGGGCGGGGTCCATCCCTCCATCCTTAGGCAGCGCAGCCTGCTCCGGATCTAGGTCCGGGGATACTACGGGGGTGATACCCCGAGCATCATCCGACGGCAGGTCTAAGCCGTGCTTGTTGTGACTGTCCGGTGCTCCTGGCATAGGCCCAAATCCATCGAAGATCAAGTCCCCGTGGATGTCCGCCAGGCGATTCAGGTTTCGAACTCGACTGGTGGCTGGGCGTAGCTGCCGATTCGCTTCCAGATGGCTAAGCGAAGTTGGCCCGCAGCGCGGCCGCCGAACACGTAAGATCTGTCCGGGAGGAAAGTCTCGCCAGACAGCGTCGTTGATGATGATTGAAGGAGCCATCGAGCCCGACAACGACGGCACGCAGGAACTCTCAATGAAAGCACCAATGTCGGTGTCAAAACCGGCGGATCTCGGGTAGGGGGTCCCGATCTGCAAGGCCAAGGCTGATGGTAACAGGAAGCAAGGGAGACAGATGTTTACCCGCTTTTGGGCCCTCTCGATGGAGGTAAAACCCTACTTCCTCGCTTGATTAATATTGATGATATGGGTAGTACAAGAGTAGATCTACCACGAGATCGTAGAGGCTAAACCCTAAGAGCTAGCCTATGATGGTATGATTGTAATTGTGATCAGCCTTCTAAGGACCAACCTCTCCGGTAATATCCTGGATCACCAAGCTTGCCTTCCACGCCAAGGAAAGTCCCATCCGGACACGGGCCGAAGTCTTGAGTCTTGTATCTTCACGCTTCAATAGTCTGGACGTTGTATACAGTCCGGCTGTTCGCATACCCCCTAATCCAGGACTCCCTCACCGCACACGGGTAAGAGATTGTCTATTGTGCTTTGGGGTGCCCCCTGGCCACGTATATAAAGGAGGAGAGGGGGAGGCCGGCCGGCCCTTGTAGGCCGCGGCAGGAGAAGGGAGTCCTACTAGGACTCCAAGTCCTAGTAGGATTCTACCTGGTGGAAGAGGGAAAGGAAAGGAGAGGGAAAGGGGGGCCGCACCCCCTCACCTAGTCCTATTCGGACACCCCATGGGGGGGCCTCCCCTATGCAGGCTGTCCTCTCTCTCCCCTATGGCCCATGATGGCCCATTGCTTCCCGGGGGGGTTCCACTAACCCCTCCAGCACTGCGTTTTTACCTGGTACGTCTCGGAACTCTTCCGGTGTCCGAATAACGTCGTCCAATATATCTATATTTATGTCTCGACCATTTCGAGACTCCTCGTCACATCCGTGATCTCATCTAGCACTCTGAACAAACTTTAGGTCATCAAATCACATAACTCATAATACAAATCGTCATCGAACGTTAAGCGTGCGGACCCTACGGGTTCGAGAACTATGTAGACATGATCGAGACACACCTACAAACAATAACCAATAGCGGAACCTGGATGCTCATATTGGTTCCTACGTATTCTACGAAGATCTTTATCGGTCAAACCGCACAACAACATACGTTGTTCCCTTTGTCATCGGTTTGTTACTTGCACGAAATTTGATCGTCGGTATCATCATACCTAGTTCAATCTCCTTACCGGCAAGTCTCTTTACTCGTTCCGTAATGCTTCATCCCGCAACTACTTATTAGTTACATTGCTTGCAAGGTTTATAGTGATGAGCATTACCGAGAGGGCCCAGAGATACCTCTCTGATACACGGAGTGACAAATCCTAATCTTGATCTATGCCAACCCAACAAACACCTTCAGAAACACCTGTAGAGCATCTTTATGATCACCCAGTTATGTTGTGACGTTTGATAGCACACAAGGTGTTCCTCCGGTATTCGGGAATTGCATAATCTCATAGTCAGAGGAACATGTATAAGTCATGAAAAAAGCAGTAGCAATAAAACTGTCACGATCATAATGCTAAGCTAACGGATGGGTCTTGTCCATCACATCATTCTCCTAATGATGTGATCCCATTTATCAAATGACAACACATGTTTATGGTTAGGAAACATAACCATCTGTGATTAACGAGCTAGTCAAGTAGAGGCATACTAGGGACACTTTGTATTGTCTATATATTCACACATGTACTAAGTTTCCGGTTAGTAGAATTCTAGCATGAATAATAAACATTTATCATGATATAAGGAAATATAAATAACAACTTTATTATTGCCTCTAGGGCATATTTCCTTCATGATGTGCCCACTCTTTTGGATTACAAAGACTTTAATTATGATAATTGTTCTTTGATTGAGTGTATCTCTTTGTTGCAATCCATGATAAATTCACCCAATGCTTATGAACAAAATAAAGCTTTTACTAAACATATTGTGGATGCCATGCTAAAAGCTTTAGAAGAAAAATTGGAATTAGAGATTTCAATTCCTAAAAAAAATATGATGAATGGGAACCCACCTTTAAATTCAAGATCAAAACTTATGAGTGCAATGCTTTATGTGATTTGGGTGCTAGTGTTTCCACAATTTCGAAATCTCTATGTGATGTGCTTGGTTTTACCAGTATTGAATAATGCTCTCTTAATTTGCACTTGGCAGATTCTACTATTAAAAAGCCTTTGGGAAGAATTAATGATATTCTTATTCTTGCAAACATGAATTATGTGCCCATAGACTTTATTGTGCTTGATATCAATTGCAATCATTCTTGTCCTATAATACTTGGTAGACCGTTTTTGCAAACTATAGGTGTCGTGATTGATATGAAAGAAGGGAATATTAAATTTTAGTTTCCTCTAAAGAAGAGTATGGAACACTTCCCTAGACTAAAATTAAGCCACCATATGAGTCAATCATGAGGGCAACCTATGGGATAAAAACTAAAGATGACAATACTTGAATCTATTTTTTATGCCTAGCTAAGGCCATAAAACAATAGCGCTTGTTGGGAGGCAACCCAATGAATAAAATTTATTTTTCCCTTTTTATTTCTATTCTTGAGTATCTACACAATTATGCTACTGTTATGATTGTATTTTTATGTTTTAATTAATATTTGTGCCAAGTAAAGCCTTTAGGATCATGTTGGGTGATAGTTGATTTGATCTTGTTGGAAAACAGAAACTTTTGCGTCCAGTAGAAGAATTGTTAAAATTCACAGAAGCGATAAAAGCTTCTGATTTTTTACACAAGATTTAAATACAAATTGCCTATGGTTTCCTAATTTTTTAGAATTTTGGAGTTACAGAAGTATGAGTAAAATTCATGTCTTTACAGACTGTTCTGTTTTTGACAGATTCTGTTTTCATTGCATTGTGTGCTTATTTTGATGAATCTATGGACTGTATCGGGTGGAGGGGGTATAAGCCATGGTAATGTTAGAATACAGTAGGTATAATGCAATAACAAAATAAGAATGGGTTTGCAACAGTACTTAAAGTAAGATTGGTTTTCTTGTACTAACAGATCTCACGAAGGATTTTGTTAAGTTTTGTGTGATTGAAGTTTTCAAGTTTTGGGTGAGTTCACGATGGATGAAGGAATAAGGAGTGTCAAGAGCCTAAGCTTGGGGATGCCCCATGGCACGCCAAGGTAATATTCAAGGAGTACCAAGCAACTAAGCTTGGGGATGCCCCGGAAGGCATCCCCTGTTTCTTCTAATTACTATCCGTAATTTTACTTGGAGCTATATTTTTATTTGTCACATCTCATGAGTTTTGCTTTGAGCATATTGTATTATATGAGCCTTTGCTTGTTTTGCTTTTTAGTTTGTCATAATCATCCTTCCTGGACACACCTATTTTGAGAGCCATAATTATGCTATGATTGGTTAGAATTGCTCTATGTGCTTCACTTAAATTTTTTTAGCTATGAAATAGCTCTAGTACTTCACTTATATCTTTTGAGCACGGTGGTGTTCTAATTTTTAAGAAATATGCTCTCATGCTTCACTTATATTGTTTGTGAGTTAGTAAAATCTTAAAAGAAATATCCTCTCATTGCTTCGCTTATATTATTTTGAGAGATGAAAATTATTTTGAAGAAACTCATGCTCTTGTTCTTCACTTAGATTTGTTTGAGAGCTTTGTTAGTAGCAATGGTAATATATGAAAATAGTCCCAAAGTGATAGATATTCAAGAGGGATATAATAAAAACTTTCATGAAGATCATTGGAAATTAAAAACTTGATTCCTTGCAATAGTTTTGAGATATGATGATAGTAATATGTGAGTCATGTTGGTGAGTAATTATGCTTTAGTAAGAATATTGGTGTTAAGGTTTCTGATTTCCTATACAAGCACGAAAGTCAATAGTTATGCAGTGAAGTTACATCCTACTTCTGGTGCATTATTCAGTGTTAGTTATGTTTAATGCTCTTTCTTTTTTGTTTCTTGGCTGGTCGCTTCTCAATCTATTTGCTAGCCTCCATATGTACCACTATAAAAAAATACACTTCCGTGATGATACGGTTTGTCATAGTAGGTCACGTTTTCTGTCATGCATGTACATCCATGACGATTTTATGACAGAATCAAGATAGTCATACATGTGCTGTCGTAGAAGTGTTCCATGACAATACCAAAATTATCATCACGTATTGACAAGAGATGTATCTTCATTCGATGTCCTCCTTGTAGACTTAAATCAATCTATTTGCATACAATTTGGCACAAAAACGCAAGTTAAATTGCAGTACTTTCTAAAGTTAACAAAAGATTTGAGTAGGATCAAGGAACTGAAAACAGGGGTACCTTCTTAACAGGGTTGCAAAGCTTTTAAAGGCATGACTTAGGGTCCAAATTAAGCCTGGGTTGCAAGGAATTAATGATGGTCAACTCGGCAATCTGAAATATGCATAAGAAAAATAAATCAGGTGGGGTTTCGGAAGTAGTAGATGACAATTAAACCTTGCCTTTCGAGGTTTACAGAAGTGCTGACCAATTGCTCATGATAAGTCCATGAAGCATCCGCAATCAAGAAAAGATCATTGACAACACATTGAGTGCCCGATCTAAGAGCAATCATGTTCATTCTGGGGAAGTCGTATTCTGAAGAATCACACCCATTCGACAGGAAAGACATGTAGTCCCGCACCTAGGTACATCACAATGTAAAGAAAGCCACATCAATAGAGATAAGGGCAGTGATAGGCGCCAGCGCACCGGCCCAAATTTCGGCCGGTCGCATCCCAGCCATCCAATTCTTTTTATATGAGGCGTCAGATCCTTATCCACAAACCACTTTATCCCTTCAGCGTGCGTGCCTTCTCTTCGTCGTCTTTCCCTGATCATCACGTAGCTCCACCCGCCTCCTAGACAGTCGTTGCCTTGACGCCCACCCCCGCCGGCTTGCCTCGCCGTCGATGCTCGGCGCTGTCCTCGGTCGCTGCCATCGCTGGTCGCCTTTTTGAGCTGAGAAAAACAAACACAGGGAGCCATGGCGGATGCCCCCACCCAGCTGAATCGCGGCAAGGCGCGTCTGGCCCCTCCCCGTCAAAAGTAGCCACCCGCGTGTCCCTCAACGGTGCTGCCCTCCCTCCCTCCCTCTTCTCCCCAGCAGAATAAATGGAGACGACGCCATGGCTCCCAGCAAGCAACAGTGGTAGCAAAAAAAAAAACTGGTTACAGCAAAATGAAAGGCCAGTGGTAGCAAAAAAATGGAAAATTGGATGTTGTTCCAGCAACCCAAAAATGACCGTGGTAGCAAAAACTGGTGTCAATTCCAGCAAATCAAAGCGCCGGTGGTAGCAAAATTGCAACTGCCTATTTCGGCAAAACAAGAAATTGCGTGGTAGCAAAAAACAAACACAGTTCCAGCAAAAATTGTTGCCGCTTCCATGAGAAAAAACATGTCATCACCACCGACGATTGTAACAAAGCATCAAACTGATCCAGCAAAATATCTTGCTGGTTGTAGCAAAACAAAAAAACCGGTTCCAACAAAAGCTGGTTGGTGTGGATGCAGCTTTTTCGCTGGCCGGTTCCAGCAAAAAGGCCAGGCGGTTGTAGCACCGGAGCGCGTCGTCTCCATCGCTGGCAAAGCTGGTTGCAGCTTTTCACGGCATGGTTCCAAAGAAAACAGCCAGCCGGTTGTAGCACCGAGCGCGTCATCTCCATCACCGCAGAATCGCTAGTTCGCAGCACCGATGGATTGATGGTCAGCGCCATGGCCATTTCAGATACTGTCTCATGGCCGTCGGCTCTCTCGCATCCCGGGGGTTAGGAGTGTGCGAGCACCGTAGCAGGACAACATCCATGGGGGAGGTAGCAGCTACGCGAGCATCAAGGCAGGACAGCTCACCAGCAAAGATTGACTTGCGTGTGGCTGGCCATGGCCGGTAAGAAGTGGTGGCGGAGGCGAGAAGATTGGGATTAGATCGATTGGGGAAAGGAACTGTGTACGAGTGGTTGTGCTTAACTAGAGAAGGGATAAGAGGACGAGGGGAGGCGGTGAGGTGGACCCCTATGCACACGTGGATCGATCTAGAGGGCGCGTGACGCGGCGCGACCGGTCGAACGTACGGCCAGCGCGCCGTTCCCAAACGATTACCTAGAGATAATACATACATTAAAGTTGGAAGATACGACTAGATAATTAACCTCACAAACAATAATTCCATTTTGGAATTTGCAAGGGATACCATGCAAGATATCTTTAGGCAAGCAGCCATACTCAATATCTTGTAAAAATACATTTATAAAGTATAAAATCCACAGATGACACACTACAAGAAACTGTAACAGAAATAAGCAAGCCATCAGGACAACATAACTTGTTAAGGATGCTCTGAATAGAAATATTCCTTTATGGGAATAAACATGCAACCAAAGCTATCTGGTCCCCCAAAGAAAGAATATAACATGAAAGAAAAAAATGTACACTCACAAAAATATAAAAGTGCAGTGGCTCTATGAAATGTATGCATAATAATACTTTACTCTGGTCTCATCGGCAAAAGGGAATAGTGTGGGTAACAAATTGCGACAGTCAAAATTCCCATAGTCTGGAGGCTGGTGTGTTTTCCCCCGGCGCCCATAATTATGTTGCACAGGAATGGACTGCAAAGTCTAGCACCCACTCCCCAGGGAAAGTGCTTACTCCTTTTTACCTTCTTGCTGTTAACTCTTACTCAAAAACCGACTCATGATTAATCACCCCACCCCACCCTCTCCCCCCTTACACTGTGGAAACAAGCACCATACTCACAGAAAGCAAAGCTCGTTGACGCCCTAGTATAGGGCTTCCCCTCTGGATCATCACCAATCAGAAACACAAGCATTTCTTGTACCGAAACAACCAGATTCCATCATGAGCAACTGAGCATCATCAAGTAATAACAAACAAACAAACAAACATGTAGCAGCAGTGCTCAGTGCGATTCGCACAGAGACCTTGCCGAGCCCACCGATCGAGTACCCATCCGGAAACAGGTTCAGCGCTATACGTCTCGAGGCCTGCAGCGTGTGATATTTAAGCTTCACCAGCTTGTCGTTGAGCAACATTTGAATGAGGACTGAATAACAGATTAATGAAACAATCCTCGTGGAATCGGACAGATAGGTCGGGACCTCACCGAAATCGGCAGATCAGCTCCACTCACGTCGTGTACAGACGATCGGCTGAAGATGCCATTGCCACCAAGCCCCGTCCCCGTCACGACGGCCTGCACCGTTTCAGACGGTAAATGTCCATATGCTCGCGTTCAAGACGAAATCTCACGATACTTTTTGACAAATGTTGCAAGACATTCGAAGTTAGGGATTGATGGGAATGCCTATGGCAATTTGGTGAACTTGGAGAAAACATATGCAAGTTTGGAGTTGGGTGGCAATGTAGAGTTGAAGCCAAGCAGCTTGTGATATATTCATTTGTTAGTCCATAGGTTAGAGATGATGGGACTTACTATTGCAATTTGGTAGATTGGGAAAAAAACAAAACATAGATTTGCTCCAGGGTGACAACATAGCGAAGCAATAATGCAATGATGGAGGAGCTTTTTTTTAGATAACCTCGCGAAGTTTTTATTAATTCGTCATAATGTTTACAGGGACGGATGGAAGGTCTCCCATGTGTCCCAGCCACACATGGCGACCATCCCCAAGAAATAAAGCATACTTCGCTACGTTGTGAGCTTCGAAATTCGAGCTCCTAAATTCATGACTAAAGTTACAAAAAGCAAAATCTAAAGAGTGATGTATGATCTCATGTATGATAGAGCCATAAACTCATGAGTTCTCCCTCTTCAGGTCTTCGACCACCACCTTGCAATCAGAGGCCACATGTACATGTCTCTGGTATAGATCATCCGCTAGAGCTAAAGCTTCCCTGATTGCAATCGCCCCAAGCGTCTGTGGATCTGCAATGTGTCTAAGAACCAGCACCTAGGCTCCCAAGAAAACTCCTTCCGAACTTCTGCATACTGCCCCTACTGCACCATATCTAGCATGCCGGAGGAGCTGAAGTTGAGGGGCACGTGAAAGATGCATTGCCGGCCCGTGGCAATGCACGGGCATTGAACTAGCTAGTATGTGTAGGTATATGCAGAAGCGTTGGCCCTGATCATTGTCCCAAACTTGCCAACGATATAAATTCCATGAAAGTTGGCATGGTATTCTACTAGAATAACAAAATGACTGTATCTCACAAGTATGCTGGCTAGATAGATGTTTGCCTGCCGTACATACCACTGCAGTTCCTATGTTACAATACTAATGCTTGACTGATGTTGTGAAACAACAAATCACATTGTCTGATCAACATTTTTTCACAGTTCTACTGTCACCATCTATGTTGCTCGGGTGTTTATGTTCATCATCATGACTCGCGCTTAACAACAGCAAAATTATAGCAACAATCACACAACGGCAGATCTAGTAGCTTCATTTTTCGTTGAGTTTCTATCTTTTGCAGCTTCAAACAAATAGTATGTCGTACATAATCAAAGTTACTATGTTTTGCTACTAAAAAAGATTAAACAAATGGACAGAATCACTAAACAAACCGAACAGAACACAATGAGCAAAGTACAATAAGCAGAGTCGAGGTACACAGTGTTTTGGTCTACATTATCAACTCACCAAAAGTCGAGGTATACAATGTTTTTGTCTACATTATCAACCCACCAAAAGTCAAAGTACAACAAGCAAAGACCAACGGGTTAAACAATACAGACGCGTCCAGATCCAACATCACGGCAAATCGCACGACAACTTCTAGTAAAGAACTAAACTTCAACTGGAAAAAACCATGCCGGAAACCGCTGGCTATCCCATGTTAGCTTTACGCTCCGCCACACTGACACCGGTATCAAAGGCATGATGGTCTTGTTTACCATGTTGTAGACGGCAGAGTGGCGAAGGGGATTGCCATGATCGACCAAGAAGTAGATACAATCTCCTCGAGCTCCATCAACATCACAAGCACGAAAAGACTTGGAGCACGGCGTGCCCACAAAGAGCGACCGGCCCTGGAGACTGCAGGCCTTCTTCCACTGGCCAAGACGGGGACCGTCCCTGAGGTCCGCCTCGAACACCTGGAACCGACAAGTCAATTTGTTATGGCCAGCTCGGAGGAAACGTCTCCTCACCATCAGCAGCTTGCCATTGGATTCCATTAGATATTGCTCGACTTTCTCGTCTGACTTAGGGTCGTCGAAAAGATCCTTAAGATACATATCCAGTAGTAGGTCAGGGGGCCATATCCATGATGTGTATGCTTTCACTTGGGGTTCGACGCCGGGCGGCGTCGGCTTATAGAGGCAGCCGTCTCTGAGATCAACGGCGACAAGCTCCTGGAACATGTGGACATTAGCGTACATCTTCCCTTGAAAAAAGGCGATGTCCAGGATGGTGGATCTCTCCCGCATCACAACGCACGAGTTGATCTCGCCGGCCGGTCGGCATGTAGAAATGAAGACTCTGGATTTAGAGCAGTTACTGGCTAGAACGGCCACAACGCGATGATGATTCGGTAAGGATGCCACGGGGGACATCACCACCTTCTTGATCTTCATATTGTCATACGACTTGCGGTCGAACTTGTCAGACTTCTTCTCGTCGCAGGGATTTACCATGTGAGACTGCAGGAGAGCAGCCAGCTCGGGGAGAGGCGTCGCTGCGCCAGAGAATCCGTTGACTACGGAGCACCGCCCGTCGTTGTGGTGGAGGAAAAACATATTTTCGCCGGCGCTGTAGCAGGGGCAGTCGTCGTCTGGAATACGCAGACGGTGCGTGCTCTTGTTGGCGAAGTCCAAGACGGTACCGCCCGGGAGGGCGAGCCAGGGGAGCGGGCGACGGGGCGGAGGCTGGAGCGTGGCGCGCGTGCGCCACGGGCGGCAGACGGCGCGGAGGCGGACGCGGTCGGCGAGGGACGGGAGCCGGGAGAGGACTTTGCGCAGGAGACCTCTCCGTAGGTTCGGCCACCCGGATTGGCATGGACGTTCCGTCGACGCCGCCATCACGCCGCAACTCGCGGGTCGGAAGAAATTAGGGTTTCGTTTATTTTATCTTGTGGGGAATATGATACCAATACGAGTACCAATTTAAGGGCGATTCTACACCTTTTTTTTTAGAAACGGGCGTGGCTGGGCCGGCCCTGTTCAGCGTCTGAGCACCGCTTCGTCACGGGAGTGCTTGTGTGGTTTTCCGGAAGAGAGTCCCTAGAATGAGCTCGCTAGGGTTAAAATGACGAGCCCATTCGATGGCGTCATTAGGAAAGCCGCTACTAAAAATAAAAGAAGACACACGCTCTATCGAGGATTGGAACTCGTAACCTGGCATAGTGAGCAAGCGTTCTTCACCAGTTGAGCTGCTAAGTGTTCGTGGTTAGTAGGCCGCGCAAACTTATTTGAACTCCATACGATGGCAGATCCAGTAAAAGAATTTAAAAAAACCGACCATTGAACATTCTTGTAAACATACCACGGACAATTTCTAAATAGACATTGAACAATTTTGGATAAATGCTGAACAATTTTGAAATACACATTGAATATTTTTGGGATATATGCTGAATATTTTATTAAATATACATTTATGATTTGTAAATATACGATGAATATTTTTGTGATATAAGCTGAACAATATTTAAATAGACATTGAACATTTTTTTGATATATGATGAATAATTTTTAAATATACATTGTACATTTTTTAATACACGCTGAACAATTGTGATTTTTTTTTAAAATAACATTTTTAAACCTGTGCATAAGTTTTGAACTCATGAATAAAATTTGGAATTTTAAACATGTTTTCGAACAAAGAATAAAAATAAAAACGAAAAGGAATGAAATAAAATAAAATAAACAGAAAACCAATAAAAGAAAAAAGACATGAAAAATCGGTTGAGGGAACCCTCTAGAAGGTTCCCAAAACCGTTTGCCTGGCCCTCTTCAACGGCCGAAATGGGCCGGCCCGTTCGCGCGCTTCAATGGAACTTATGATTATTGGGCCGAAATGGATCAGTTATTTCTGGCATTCGATATCAAGGCCATATTGAGTATTCCTTTAGGACTGGATGATTATTGGGCTTGGAACTTTGAAAGGAACAGAATCTTCACAGTGCGATATGCCTATCGTATGTTGGCAGGTACAAAAAGGCGTAGGGAAGACTGACTCGAAGGGAATGCAGGTTATTCTGATTATGAAGCTAAATCTTGAACCTCTCTCTGCCAGTCCAAGTCCTAGGAAAGATTCGTAATATTTTGTGGCGATTAGCTAGGCACACCATCCCAACTGAAGATGATCGGCATGGAAGGAATATGGCCGACGATGACAAATGCCAGCTTTGCGGGATACATGATAGTTGACGCCATTCACTCTTGGAGTGCTCGATTGCCCGCTGCAATTGGGCTCTGGTTGATGATGATGTGGCTGACTATATTCAAGTGTCGACTGAGCCAAATGCAAGTTTTGGCTATTGTCAACTATCGACAACTTACCACATGCTAGCATCATCAAGTTAGTTGTTATTCCATGGGCTATTTGGGCAGCACGAAAAAAAGCGATCCATGAGGGAATCCTTCAGAGTCCACATGCCACTCATGGCTTCGTCACTAGCTTCATATCAGAATTGTAGTCCTTGAAAACTGAGTCCTGCAAAGCAACGCATCTAGCTGCTAGTGGGATGCAGGTGAGAAGTACGACAAAATGGACAGCGCCGAGCCTCGGAGGGGGGGGGGTGGGGCGAAGATACAAGTTGACGGAGTTCTTGCAAGAAATGGTAGGGATTAGTTCGTTATGTCTATTAGGAACTACTGTAAATCCCCAATAGTAAAAAAACAAGGCTTTCGTTCGGCCAGAAAAGAGCATTAATCCCAGTTGCATTACGAATCGGGACTAATGTGAGCATTAGTCCCGGTTCGAGCGGCGAGGGCACCGTACAGGCATTACTCCCGGTTCAAATGAGACATTTAGTCTCGGTTGGTGCCACGAACCGGTACTAAAGGGTGCGATGCCCATTAGTACCGGTTCGTGGCACGAACCGGTACTAAAGGTCTCAACCCCATTAGTACCGGTTCGTGCCACGGGATCTACCCCTTTGACTTTGCACGGACGGGCTTTGATCAGTGAACGTATCCACCCGGTTGTGTTAGGTCAGCCCATAGGAACACTTTGGAGCAACATCCGGGCCAGACCCACGGCAAGATCCCCTCCGTGTAGACCCGGCGCGTCCGTTCCCCCCCTCCAGGTGCCGGCGGCGGCGCCATCCGTGAGGGGGGGGGGCACACGCGTGCCGCCTCTTCGGACATGCCACCACACCATCCCGCATGTATGAGGGCCCGGTGTGATGCTCCGGTGGCATTGCTACCCCCCTAGGGCCCCTGGCCCCGCCTAACCTCAGCGTTTGACCACGGATCTACCCTTTGACTTTGCACGGACGGGCTTTGACCGTGAACGTATCCACCGGTTGTGTTAGGTCAGCCCATAGGAACACTTTGGAGCAACATCCGGGCGGACCCACGGCAAGATCCCTCCGTAGACCCGACGCGTCTGCTCTCCAAAGCCGGGCGTGGCGCAGTCCGTGAGGGGGCACACCGAGACGCTGCGGCCGCCTCTTCCGACATGCCACCACACCATCCCGCATGTATGAGGGCCCGGTGCGACGCTCCGGTGGCATTGCTACCCCCTAGGGCCCCCGTCCCGCCTAACCATGACGCGTCCGTTTCCCCCCAGGTGCCGGCGGCGGCGCCGTCCGTGAGAGGTGGGGGCACACCCCGGAGACGCGTGCCGGGCGTTTGCACCCGCCTACACTTCCAGACTATTTAAATAGGTCATATTGCTTTCCCCTCGGCGAGGTGGGACTATTTTAAAAAAATTGTGGTTTTCATATATGCCGACGGCCTGGCCGTCGGCATAGGCCTCCAATCTATACCGACGGTCGGGCCATCGGCATATGTGCACGTTATCCACTCCCCCGGGCTGCTGACATGTGGGCCCAGGCCTATGCGGACGGCCATACCGTCGGCATAGGGCCAACCTTATCCCCTCGGCCACCCTCCTCCTCCACTCATTTCTCTCCCTCACCTTAACCGACCCCGAGCCCTACCGCCGCCGCCCACCTCCTCCGCCCGCCCGCCCCAAACACGCCACTTGCCCTTGTCGCCCGCACAGCACTTGGCGCCCGGCCTCCCCGCTCTAACCCGCGCCGCCCACCCGAGCCCGCCGCCGCCTCCCCGCCTCGACCCCGGCCGCCCATGGCGCCCGCCCCAGCCGCCGCCCGACTCCCATGGCGCCCAGCCGGCCGTCCCGCCTCGACCCGCCTCCGACCTCCCGCCCGACCCCGCACCACCCCGACCTGCACCACCGCCCGACCCCCCCCTCCGGCCGCCTCAGACCCGCTCCGCCCCGACCCCTCCCAGCCGCCCGCCTCGACCCCACTGCCTCCCGCCTGACTCCATGCCTCCCGTCCCAACTCCGGCCCTCTCAAGGTGAAAAATTTATGTTTTTAGTGTTTTAGTAATTTTGTAGCTAGTTAGATAGGTATTTAGATAGATATTTAGATAGTTAGATACATAGTTAGATAGATTGTTATATAGATAGTTAGATAGTTAGATAGATAGTGAGATAGGTAGTGAGATAGTTAGATAGGTAAATAGTTAGATAGTTAGATAGATAGTGAGATAGGTAGTAAAAAATTTTGGTTAGATGAGATGCTATATGTTGCATATCTTGCAAAAAAAATTGGTTCGATGAGATGTATCAATGATTATGACGAATAGGTCATAATGATGATGATGAATATGTGATGACAATGATGAATATATTGTTAATGTTGTTAGTTTTTTTGCCTACATGATGCAAAAATAAATGAATGCATGTTTAAATGTTTTAAATATGCTCTATTAGTTGTGATGTTCTAATTTTTGGTAGCGATGGAATTTGCAGGCTTTGTGGTGTTGCATTTCATCTGAGTGACCGTTAATACGACACGTTGGTGCCCCTGAGCATCCCTCTGTTGTTCGACTACTTCCTCTACAGCCGAGGGTGAGCTACAAGTCCATCTCCTCCATTTTTCATATCACTAGATTTCATTCTCAAGTCAACTGGCGTAACCTAGGCGTCTCCCGTCTGAAAGGGTTGCATCAATAAATATGCATTCAATTGCATATTTATCACCGCAGCTCTTTCGGATTGTCCAGCGTTTTCCATGGACAGCCCGAGGATGTGTAGATTGGGTATGTTCTCCATGTTCTACCCTGCCCGAGACAGGATTTCGGCGGCGCCTCCCATTGTTCTCCGGAGCACATTCTCTCGGCTATTTTCCGAGACGGTATCCGGAGAACAGCGGGGAGGTGCTGCCGAAATTTTGTCTCTAACAGGTAGAATAGAGAACGACTCAATCTACACATCCTCGGGTGGTATTAGGACCCATCTTTACCTATTAGAGATGTAGGTGAATTCAACGCGGTAGAAACTAAAAATTTGATGTGATTAATTTAAGTGAATCCTTAATTATGTTGTGTGGCTTGCAAAAAAGCAGAGGATGGCAGATAATCAGTGGATGTATAGTGGTTTTATCCGTCGAAATCGAGTAACATCAGAGTGGATCGCGAAAACCGATGTGTATTTGAAGGAGATATTCCGTCGTCCAATGAGAATTATCCCACCATGCCCCTGTGCAATATGTGCCAGACGTCACCGTAGAAATCAGACGGACATGAGTGAGCACCTTCAAGACGCACGGATATATGCCAAACTTTGACATGCCGCCGATAAACATAGCCGAGCAGGACCGTGGTAGAGAGGAGGTGATGCGACAACGCATCGATGGATATGAGGACGACAGGGTCAGGGACATGCTAGATGATGTCATTGTTGCAGAAACAGCAAATGCGACACCTTCAGAGAATGAACCGGAGGAGCCGGAGGCAACCGCAAAGGCCTTCTTGGAGGTCTTGGCCTCGTCGAAGAAACCTCTTTATGCGGGTGCGAAAATATCTCAGCTGGATGCCATCTCGCAACTGATTGCAGTCAAGGCTGAGTACGGCTGTACCCAGAAATGCTTCGTAGCATTCCTGGGAGTATGGGCTAACAGCCTCCTTGAGGGTCATGAACTGCTGAGGGGAAGCATGGAAGTCGTTCGATGAAGAATACCCTGAGGAAGCAGCCGAGGCTGGGAATGTCAGAATAGCCATATCAGGTGATGGGTTGAATCCATATGGTATGTCGTCCAATCCATACATTTCTTGGCTCGTGTTTGTAATTCCGCTCAATCTTCCTCCCGGTGCCCTAATGCAACGGAAGACCATGTTCTTGTCGCTCATCATTCTGGGGCCTGAATAACCGGGGAAGCAATTGGGTGTGTTTATGCAGCCGCAGGTGGATGCTTTGCACCATTCTTGGTACTTCCCGAGGTTGACATACGACCGGGATCTGCAGAGAATTTTTTTGATGAAAGTTTGGTTGCACTACTGCATGCATGACTTTCCCGGCTATGCTCTATTCTGCGGATGGTGTACAAGTGGGAAGATGCCATGCCCAGTGTGCATGCAGGCTCTGTGAATGATTTGGCTGAGTAAGGGTGGCAAGTATGTAGCCTTTGACCTGCATCGACAGTTCCTCCCTCCAGACCATCTAGACAGGGAAGACAAGAAGAACTTCACGAAAGGCCGGGTTGTTCATGAAGTAACCGAGATTCCAACATTTTTCGGGGGCAGATGTTCTTGCTCAGTTAAAAGCTCTCAAGCCTAAAGTCAAAGGCAAAGGCAAAGGCAAAGCCAAAGGCTTCGATGGATATGGTGAGACGCACAACTGGACTCACATTACCCCCTTCTCGCAGCTTCCCTATTTCAAGGACCTCAAACTTCCTTACAATATTGATGTGATGCACACCGAAAAGCATGTGGCAGAGTCCCTTTTCCACACGATCCTGAACATTCCTGGTAAGACGAAGGATAACCTTAAAGCTAGAGCCGATCAACAGAGAATTTGTGATAGACCACGCCTGAACATGAAGCCTCCCACATGCGGTCGAAAAAACTGGTTCAAGCCAGATGCTGACTTTGTCCTTAAACCGCTAGAAAAAAAAAGAAGTACTTATCTGGCTGAAACAAATTTTGAAGTTCATCGATGGTTATGCATCGAATATAAGTAAGGGAGTCAATATTTCAACGGGAAAAGTTACCGGCCTGAAGAGTCATGACTACCATGTATGGATTGAGCGGATAATGCCGGTGATGGTTCGAGGCTATGTCCCCGAGCATGTCTGGCGAGTGCTTGCCGAGCTTAGCCATTTCTTCCGCACGCTCTGTGCTAAAGAAGTAAGTAAAGAGGTGATTGAAAAATTGCATAAGAAGGCACCAGAGTTGATAGTCAAGCTAGAGAAGATCTTTCGCCAAAGCTTCTTTACTCCGATGACACATCTCATTCTCGCACCTCATGAACGAGGTATTGTTGGGGGGCTGTGCAGAATCGCTGGCAGTACGGCCCTGAGAGGCAGAACAAGCATCTCCGACGGAAATGTGGAAATAAAGCTAAGATTGAAGCTTCCATGCCTGAGGCAGTTATCCTGGAGGAGGTGTCAGGCCTTAGGACATCATACTATCTAGACCACGTTCCCCATCTGCATAACAAGGTGCCTCGATACAATATAGAAGAGCCCAAGTATCAACCCAGGCTCGATATATTCAACACGCAAGGTGGGAGGGCTGGGGCCCCGAAATCTTATAACATGCCACGACAAGAGTGGGAGGACCTCATGTTCTATATCTTGCACAACATCAAGGAAGTTGAGGAAGTGTGGATGAGGTAATACCACTACACCATTCCTTTATGTCTTCCACATCATCATGTTCCATGTTCACTTAGTCCCGGTCTAACACCACTTTTCTTTTTTTAGTGATTTCGTTCAAGAGGAATGGACGGGAGTGAATCCTCCTACTGAGGCGGAGGCACTTACTCTTCTCCGTCATGGAAACCCTGGACGTAAAACTTTTGTTGCTTGGTTCATGGAGAAAGTAATTTTCCACACTCCCCTATTAAATACCTAGTTCAACATTTATTAGTTAACCGAACTAATGCACGCAAAAATTTCCATTATACTTGTAGGGAAAAGATCCGAACATTTCTATGGATGATGAATTGAGATGGGTTTCCATGGGTTTTGACCCTGCCGTCATGACATGTAAAAAGTATGATGTGAATGGGTATCGCTTCCATACAGAGGAGCACCAAAACAGCCGGCCCGATCCCAAAACTATAAATACCGGAGTGTACACCCCCGGTCAAAATTCAATAGACTACTACGGAAGGGTACAAAATATATACGAGGTTAAATTCCGCCAGGGGCGTGAGACCCTAAGTATGCCTGTGTTCAAATGCCGATGGTTCGATCCGCGGGAGGGGGTAAAACATACGCCTTCCATTGGTTTGGTCGGTTAAACCATCAACCGCTATGCCGAGCCGATCTCTTCATTGCGGCTACCCAAGCTACACAAGTATATTATCCGCCTTACCCATGCCGTAGAGTGTATCTAAAGGGTTGGGAAGTTGTGTTCAAGGTGTCGCCACATGGTAAGCTACCAGACCTGAATGAAGACGATTACTACAACATTAACCCCATGACATACGAGGGAGTGTTCTATCAAGAGCAATCTGATGATGATGTTGTGGTTAGAAACGATGACGCTAGACCATTGGGTGATGATGATGTGGATCCAAACGTCGACGATGCACGGAATGATGGTGAGACCATTGTCAATGAAACCCATATACTCGCTAGAAAAGTTAAACGAAGACGCCGACGACGAGGAAGAGCCTCCACCTCCGTCGGACAACGAAGATGATATGATTGATAGTGATGATGAGACCGACCGAGAAATAGGTTACAACGGTGATGATTCATATGGGTTCTAGCAGGATGTAATGCGTTTCAAGTCTTTTTTCTATAGTTTAGGAATATGCCTTTTATGCATTTTTATTAATGTGTTTATTATCATGCCTTTTCCTTCATTTCATTAATTTACTAATTGCTTATTCTCTTTTCAATGCAGGTTCGTGGAACATGGGCAAGGGAAGGCCGACGGCGTGGGTTTCCTACGCAAGGTCGCCGGCCTGCCTAGTCGGAGTGGTCGAAAGCACGTAATCCTCCCCTCGGCTACTTGACGATGACTCCTCATAGGGAGGTCGAGGGAGAGGTGCCCCTAGAGGAGGAGGGGCGGGAGAGCCTCTAGAGGGCGAGGTGGTGGGAGAGCCACCACAGGGGTCGTGCCGGAGAAAGAGCGCACCCTCACCGACTTAGGGGTGTTGTCTTCGAGGCCCTCCTCTAGTGAGGTACCCTCCTCTAGTGCGGTACACTCTGGGGAGGAGGAGGAGGAGGAGGAGGTGGAGGAGGAGGCATGCGAGGATGATGATGATGATGAGGAGGAGGAGGAGGAGGAGGTTGGGGAGGGGAGGCAGGCAGGAGGAGGGTGGTGGCGGGAAGGGGGTTGACAACAAGGGGTGGCTGCGTGGCAACGCAAAGCTACCAAAGCAGGTTCCTGCTACTGAGGAGCAGAAGTGGCTCATTGAGCCCACGGGAAAAGAGTAAGTGCCATTTGTAATAATTTCATTATTTTGCTTGTCACATGCTTATTCCGGTTGTTATTTATTTTGCTTGCCACATGCTAATAGTTCATTCTTTTGCAAAGAATCTGGATATATTCTAAAGGGGTCCGTATTCCCAACGGCCTCATCACCGTCTTGCTAAAGTTATACTGGCCAGGGTTGTACTGTCCGGATCCAGTCAGGCAGCCGGACCGTCGCGTTTTGGCCACGAGCTGGGACCACTGGGAAGCGGCCCTCCACGTGGACCATGAGACCCATGCCAAGGCCGTGATCACTACTTTCGGGTGAGTTCTCTTCGTAAGCACAAGTCCATTCTAGTTTCATGAATGATTTAACTCATGGCTTCTTCCATTCTTGTTTCATGCATGATTGTAGAAATTCTATCGAGTTCTTCCGAGCACAGGGCTAGAGCGGACCAAATCGTCGTGGCGCTAATGCAAGAAGAAGGCCCGCCAGATGTAAAGACGAGGTGCGCTTATGTGGCTATCTCGACATACTACCACGACGTTCTTGGTGTGAAGATGACCAAGGAAGAAGCGCGGAGGATGGGCATTACCTTGGAGAGGCCCGAGTTCTTGGCGGTAAGTATAAAAGATTTTTCATTATGCTTTCATATATTGTGCTTTCATTATGCTTTCATTACCATGTGGTACATTTCACTGTTTCATGTTGACATGCCATTATGCTTTTATTATGTAGGTGTGTCCAAATTGGTGTTATGGAAAAGACGAGTCCTGGGCGGCATTGGTGGATCTTTGGTGTGTGATGAGGCTGGAGTCTGGGCGGCTATGAGAATAAAAAATAAGGCTAACCGAGGGACGGAGGGAGTACATGCTCAGGGAAACCGAAACCACTATCTCCACAAGGAAGTTAATGTATGACTAACCCCATTAAACATTCTTCTTCTTCTATTTACCATCACTTTCTTATGTATGACTAACCTCTGTTTGGTGGTGCAGGAGGAGAAACCAGGCGGCCGCTCTCGGAGATGCAGCGTGGGAGATCGCCCATACGCGGAAGGACTCCAAGCTGGCGAGCCCAAGTACTACGGCAAGAAGACCGCGGGGAGGAAGGAGGCCTACTCCGCGTCAGATCCGGGTTACATCATGACACACTGACCCCATTGGCGGGCGGATCTGACGAGAGGGCGGTGGTGAGCATGGGGCCCAAGGAGCACGGTCGGGAGGCGGTTCTCGATGCTGTGATCACTCCTACTATCTCCTACACACAGCTCCATCGGATCGACTGAGCCTCGAGCCAACAGACGAGCCAGCCAAAGGACCAAAGTGCACGCCCCTCTTTCAGAGCAACAATCTGTAAGTATTTTCCCTCTTATCTTCATTGCTCACTTTATTTTCCGCATCTAGTAGTTTTATGAGTTCCATCATGTCACACCGTAGGCCTACCTGGAGTACACACGCCAGGAGACCATGGCGTGGCATCAGAGGCTTCATGAACACCAAGTGCAGAGGGATCGCCAGCTAGAGCAGGCTTTTCAGGAAATGGCGGCCGGCAGGTGTCCTCAGTTGCAGCCAGCACAATGCCCTCCAACACAACCAGTCTTCTTGACCTTTGAGGAGTTTGTGGCACGAGCGGCTGGCCCCTCGCCGGTTAGTTCATCCCCAATCTATTCACCCAAAGCATGTCATGCCTTTCAACACGATCATATATCCCGTTAATATGTCTTTTCAACATCCAGGAACAGGTGGATCTACCGCGATGTCACGGTGGTCTTATGACACTCCGGAGACACGGAGCCCGACCACTCCGATCCACGGAGGCGGAGGCGGAGGTGGAGGCGGTCTTGGTGATAAGGCCAGGACGCCCTCGATTCAATCGTACACTAATCATACACGCAAATGTGTACGATCAAGATCAAGGACTCACGGGAAGATATCACAACACAACTCTAGACACAAATTAAAATAATACAAGCTTTATATTACAAGCCTGGGGCCTCGAGGGCTCGAATACATAAGCTCGAAAACACAAGAGTCGTGAAGCAACAATATCTCGAGTACGGACATGAGTTAGACAAGTTTGCCTTAAGAAGGCTAGCACAAAAGCAACTACGATCGAAAAGGCAAGGCCTCCTGCTCGGGAGCCTCCTAACCACTCCACAGTCGCCGACGGTCTCCACGTAGTAGTAAGCATCGGCGGTGGCATCGACTAGGCTCCAACATCTGGTTGCATCAACCGGAAAGAAGAAGAAAGGGGGAAAAGGAGGAGCAAAGCAACCGTGAGTACTCATCCAAAGTACTCGCAAGCAAGGATCTACACTACATATGCAACATTATCAAAGGGAAGGTTGTATATGTGGACCGGCTGAAGTGCGAGAATAGAGAGAAGGCCTAGTCCTATCGAAGACTAGCATCTTCTCGAAACCACCATCTTGCAGCAAACAAGAGGGAGTAGAGTAGTAAAACTTAAAGTAGCAGAAGTGTTATCAACCTCGCCAGAGATCCTTTCTCGACTCCTGCGAGAAAGAAATCCCAGAGCCATACTATCACGTTATCATCACAATCCAGTTCTCATCACCATCCAATTCTCATCACAAGTATCCAGTTCTAGTTGTATCGATCGGGATACAACTCCAAGTGTCCGTTACCGTAGGACAGGCTATCGATAGATGTTTTCTTCCCTGCAGGGGTGCACCAACTTACCCACCACGCCGCTTAACTCGGCGGACACACTTTCTGTGGTCATGCCCGGCCTCGCCAAACAATACGCCGCAACCCGACCTAGGCTTAATAGAGAGGCCAGTACGCCGGACTAAACCTATGCCCTCAGGGGTCATGGGCCATCTCCCGGGAACTCCGCACGTTGACGCTATGACGCTGCGGAAGCAGACCTAGCCCATCAGCGTTCCGGTCCAATCCGTGGCCGCTCGTCCGCCGACGTCTAATAAGCTTGGCTGATGTATACGACGCAGAACGCCCATACTTAGCCCACGTGATGGTTAGTGCTATCGGGCCAGGCCCTCGGATCAAATATCCAAATCGTAGTGGATTAGGAGCAGCGGTAACAAGCGAGACTCACGAAAGATGTGACCCGTTGCTCTGCCTCGAGGACTTGCGGCAAGGGCTAGGAATGCCCGCCACGCCTCGTAATTATCTCGCGGGCACCCTCCAGTCAACCCGTCTCCACATCACTCGCAATTACACGCTGGTACCCCTCGTGGTCGACCCGTCTTTCCAAGTAACAAGTGGTAAAAGTCCAAGTAACCGTGAGTCCAAACATCAAGGGAAAACACGAGGAATCACCCCGTTGAATTCCACTCAATGTAGTCATCAAGGTGAACATAAGAGGATTCACCCTCGAGGTCCACACTTGAGGGGTTGCCTGACAGTCGTATCGGAAGTGGTTAAAGAGGAAATCACCCTCGATGACCACAACCGGATAGCTATACTCTGAGGTTAATATCGGAAGTCTTTGTAGAGGTTTCACCCTCGGTACTCGATAGTAACCTAGTAGTGTCGAGCAACTAAGGGAAGTGATGTGCGGTGTCGGGCCTGGTCTTCGATCCCGTTGATCGGGTCTTCTATGATGAAGCCGGGGCAACAAGGACAAGGTGGGGGTCACTGATGGGTCTCTAACCAACCTATACTAAGCAGTTTAGGATAAGCAGGTAGGTAACAATAGCAGGTTACCATAAACAGGCTATGCAACAGAATAGGAGCAAACAATAACAGTAGCAAAATCTAATGCAAGCATGAGAGAATGGAATGGGCGATATCGGGATGATCAAAAGGGGGGCTTGCCTGGTTGCTCCGGCAAGAGAGAGAGGGGTCGTCAACACCGTAGTCGAACTGGGCAGCAGCAGCGTGTCGGGCTCGTAGTCTACCGGCGAGAAGAGGGGGAAGAAACAATGCAGACCAAGTAAACAGATGCATCTCGATGCATGACATGCCAAGCAGCGAAGCTAGGCGTGCCCTAACGTGGTATGAGGGGGGGTACTGGTTATAGAAACATCCGGAAAGTATCCCGGTGTTTTGGGTTTTAGCAGAGGAGCCGGAGGGAAAAGTTGCAGGTTCTATAGGTTAGGGGTGTGTGGCGGACGAGCGGATGCGTGATCCGGATTCGCCTCGTCGCTCGAGCAACTTTCATGTTGAAATATTTTAACCGAGATACGGATTAAAAGATATGATTTTAAAAGATTTTAATAATTTTGGAAATTTAATTAATTATTTAATTAATTTCGAAAATGCATTTATGACATCAACATGATGTCAAGTCGACATCATCGTCCAACTGGGTTGACTTAGTCAACCCTCGACAGTGGGTCCCGCATGTCATTCTCTAATAACTAATTATCCTAATCAAGGTTAATTAACATTAGTTAATTAAGTTAATTAATGATTAGGTTAATTAATCAATTAATTAGATTAATTAATTAATTAATGAATTAATTAATTAGTTAGTTAATTAGTTTTAATTTACTTTCATCCTATTTTTATTTCTGTTTTAATAAAACCGTTCCTTTTGGGGGTGGGGCCCCATGTCATTGGCCCCAGGGGCAATCGGCAAGCGGCGCCAAGGGGCGGTATGGCTCAACCCGAGGCCATCGGGGCAGGCGCCGAGGCCAAGACGGCGGCCGGGGTCAGCCATGGCGCGACCGGCCGGCGAAGCAGGCGCCGGCGAGGCGACAGTGGTGGTGGGGGGTTTGCCCCGACGTGGGAAGTGCTACGGGTCCGGCCGAGCGACGGGCGCGAGGGGGCGTGGAGCCGGGCGACGGGAGGCCCCTGGGCGCTTAAGGGGCCGGGTTTCAGCGGCCGTGGGGGAGGCGCCATGAGGGTGGCGTCCGGCGACCGGAGGCGCTGCCGACGGGAGGGAAGAAGAGAGGGAACGGGGGTTCGGGCGTGGCACGGGCGGACAAGCCGGGCGACGGCCAGACGGCTGTCAGACGGGAGAGGAGAGGGGGCGAGGGGGAAGGCGGTGCGGTGGCCTTGGTGGCCGGGCCGTCGGGGAGGGGGAAGAGAGGGAACCGGGGTCGGCGAGCTCACCGAGCGCAGGAGTCTAAGCGAGGCTCGGTGGAGGCGGTGACGACCGGCGAGGAGGCGGTTAGGCGAGTTCACGGCGTCGGGAGGCGGAGGGTCGGGATCGACCAGCGGCGGAGCTTCGTGCTTGGGGGCGACGGAGGTCTCGGTCGGGAGTCTCCGCCCGATCCGGATCGGGCGAGGGAGAGGGTGGGGCGTGGCGTGGAGTGCGGCGGCTAGGGTTTGTGGGGGTATGTGGCGGGCGGTGGGCGATGGGCCGCCCAGGGGGAGTTGGGCCAGTGCCGGGGTTTGGGCCAAGGGGTTTTCTTCCACACTTTTTGTTTTAAATTTTTGAAAACTTTTATTTCTATGCCTATGTTTTCAATATGAAGTTGAACCGGTTTGAATCAACGAGAGTTTAGTCACGAATCGAGGTGGCGTGGCATGATTAGCGTGGGATTATCAGAAGCGTGATTATCCCAAGGCGTCACAATTCTCCTCCACTACAAGAAATCTCGTCCGAGATTTAAGAGGGGAGTAAGGGGAAAGGTGCAGTTCACGAAATCCTAACGAATCTTCTCGGTCTTGGTTGATCTTCTTGAAGAGGCCGATCCATTACCTTGACATCTTCATTTCTCTGCTTTCATGAGTCATCATGGTGATGCCGCCTTTTCTCGGTAACTCCAACGCATTTCTACGAATAGGTAAGGGGTTATTCCGTGAAACGAACCTCTGCAAGGTTGACTATCTGGTAGCTAACATCGAGGAAGGTGGCGGAAAGTAACTCTCGAACTGGAACTTAAGAAAATAACGAGAGCAAAGTAAGAAGGTACCATGAGAAGTTTCAAGCGGGTAGGCAATCATCCGATGCCCAAACAGGGTGCAAAAGGGTTGAGAGCAACGGGAATAAGTATTGCGTCCGATACTGAATAGATCAACAGGCAAGTGGCCCGTGAATTACATACAAAGTCAAGCGTGAGGAGTAACCCGACAGGGGGTGTACAGGAGAGTCGTGTTTCGATCCTGTGAAGCTGTGGGTTATGGGCCCACCATGTGGTTAAAAGTAGAAAGGTTGGTGACATCTTGCACGATCATGTAAGCAAGGCATGTCAGAGGAGAGTCCGAGGGTCATGTCGGCAACATCATAGGTACCAAGGGCGAGGGACGAAGAGAACCATTTTCCTGCTCGTTGAATGAGGCGGACCAATAGGCAAGGTTCTCGTCCATCGGTGGCTACCGAAATGTCACCAACAATAGTAACAGGGTCTTACTGGCAGTGTTGTAACACGAGGTGCTTGCACAAGCAGTGGATTATTACTGCTTATCTCATGTAGATCATAGAAAAGGTTTAAACAAACCAATGGATGGAAAATATGATCATCGATTAAGCAGAACAATGGAAAGGAAAATATGTTTAAACACATAATTCAAGGGTATATCCTCCCCAAGGACAAGCAGAGCAAGATATCCACGACAGGAGATAATGTAGAGAACCCTTTAGGTAAGGGAGAGAAATTTCATGACATTACCCATACAACGGTGTTTGGATAATTGAGCAAGAAACATTTAGCATTGGGCTCCGAATGTTCTTGTTGAAAACCAGTATCACAGACATGCTTCGAGATAGCATTGGCATGGTCTTGGTGAAGATCGGACTTTGGAATCATGAAGGATCCATCAGAATAACTTGTAGAAACAGATTACAATTCCCTCATGGATGAAAGAATAACCCTGCTGAAAAGGAATCTATAATGATAGGTCCTCCGGTAGGAAGTGCTAGGCATGACATCAGGCTACCAGGTCATCAAAGGATCAACATCATAACTCTTGGAAGTTGTCCCAACCATCATATCGACCGAGATTCAGATCCGATTGGTGTCGGGATACCTCGGACTTAGGATACACGAGAAGAAAAGGTGCAACGCAAATTGACGAGATGACATTGTAAGATTCTCGGGGAAATGAACTATGAAGTTATTTCCGTTAACAAGAGTCCATCATTAGCCCAAGGAGAGGACAAGGAGGTGTCTGGTGATCTCAACGGCAATTCACCGAGATTCCCAAAAGATAGACTCCCACATTTAGGTGAACAAGGAGATAACATTTGTCGGAACAAATGATACTAGGAAATATGCTCGAGGAAAACATATACAAGTAAACATTGGTTGAAAGGTGCTAGATGGGTTGGGTTGCACGACCGATGTCTAATCGATAGGCTAAGAATTTCACTTCAAAGCAAGAGGCTTGCGGAAGGGCAGAATCCAAACACACCGTTCACTTGTTGGTACACGGTTGGAAGCAACACGGGGACCAAGAAAGAATGGTGATGGTGAGAAGCATCTCAATACCAAGAATTTCTTAAGAGGTGGAGCAGTCCTCACAACATCCTTGATATTAACAGATGGTAATACTCCAAGGTAAAGAAGAACAAATGCTGGATAGCAAGGAACTCAAGGTTTACACAAAACACGAACAACTTGTGTTGAGCGGAAGGCAATAAAGTGGTCGATGAGAACAGGAATCATCGAGGGCAAGGATGGTATTACCCATCATGAATTCAATTGAATTCTGGAAGAGCTCATAAGGTTGATGATCACGACACCTTTGTCGCGAGAGTTCATGAAGTAATGTCGATCGGCGACATCAAGTCAAAGTAATGACGAAGTGAAAAGTTATTGGAACCAAGGTGCGACACAAACTCGAAATCAAGCTTGTTGTTCAAGGCGAAATGATATGACGATGAGGATCGACGTAAGGTTAATTCCTCGTCGAAAATTATGCTCCGAGAAGAAGGGCCGGGTAGCACAGTTAAAATCATCACGACAATGATATAGCCAAACAGGCTAGGAATGGCGTGGTTGGGTACAAACTCGTACTTATAGAAGCTTACTTAAGAGTTGTTGAACCGTAGTGCGGACTCGGTTCAGTTATCGATGTCTTTGAGTGTTTAATAACTCAGAGCCCGTGATAATTTGAATCAGGGGACGGTAGCACTTAATGAAGAACTCATAAGAAGTTATGCAGTTCCATGATAATCTCGTGATATCGGGGAAGGTCTCACAAAGTTATTGAATAAGAAGGATCTTGACGGGTAAAATCCAATAATGGACCTGATGGTCCACTGTGGGTCCGACGTGAGCATCGATTACTTAACTAGAGGAAGAAGAATGCAAGGAGATCAGATTATAGAAACAACTCGACTAACTCAATTGTCAAATTATGATTCCCAAATCAAGGAATCGGAAGCAATGCTACGATTAGGGATGGATAAATTGAATAGCCTTAGGGTACAATCAACAATAATTGGATTGGTCGAGAACCAACTCCAGATAAATGAATGGCAGCTCAGCCGGAAAAGTAATTTATAAGGATCAATGATGATTGCGGGTATTCGCAAACATGTTGAGTCCACAGACTCAAAATGATAATCACAAGGAATGTCAATAAGACTACCAGATTTATGGGATTAACCATAATGCAAGCAAGCAAGAATTTCAAGATCCGAGGCTCGGAGGACTTTCGAAGATCGAATAGTATTTTGAAGACTTCCGTGTAACACATGAACAAGCTGGGTTGAGCGGATACTCGACAAGTGCGAGGATTTATTTGAAAGGGGGTATTCATGTGGCAAAGAACTGCTAGGGCAAGAGGCACAAAGTATTCTCGGAACAATAGAAAACTTGGGGTATCTTGTAATAACAAGATCAATGGGGAATGATCGTATGAATGGCAAGGGTAAGTAGTAATCCATACGGATTTATCGGTGGTCGAATAGCATAAGTGATGAGCACAAGGTCTCGAGAGAACATCGAGAGGGTATCTTGGAATCTTGATTAGCGCGATCATCATCTGAAGTGAGGGGCTCTCCGGAGAAAGTACTTGCGAGAACCTAAAGTTAGTTTTGTTTTTAGCAAAATCGTTTAACCCGAATAGAAGAGAGTTCAGAATCCCAGAGTAAAGATCGGGGAGTAAAAGATCCTAATACCACCCAATGGCGACGTGTGCCCATAAGACACACAGCCATGTTAGTAAAAGTTTTGCAATGTCTAGACTCGACTTCGGCCAAGGAGTGTGGAAGGGGATTCCTACAGGCAGTCCGCTCTGATACCAACTTGTGACGCCCTCGATTCAATCGTACACTAATCATACACGCAAATGTGTATGCGATCAAGATCAAGGACTCACGGAAGATATCACAACACAACTCTAGACACAAATTAAAATAATACAAGCTTTATATTACAAGCCCGAGGGCCTCGAGGGCTCGAATACATAAGCTCGAAAACACAAGAGTCGTGGAAGCAACAATATCTGAGTCTGAGACATGAGTTAGACAAGTTTGCCTTAAGAAGGCTAGCACAAAAGCAACTACGATCGAAAAGGCAAGGCCTCCTGCACAGGAGCCTCCTAACCACTCACAGTCGTCGACGGTCTCCACGTAGTAGTAAGCATCGGCGGTGGCATCGACTGGCTCCAACATCTGGTTGCATCAACCGGAAAGAAGAAGAAAGGGGAAAAGGAGGAGCAAAGCAACCGTGAGTACTCATCCAAAGTACTGCAAGCAAGGATCTACACTACATATGCAACATTATCAAAGGGAAGGTTGTATATGTGGATGAGGCTATGAAGTGCGAGAATAGAGAGAAGGCCTAGTCCTATCGAAGACTAGCATCTTACGAAACCACCATCTTGCGACAAACAAGAGGGAGTAGAGTAGTAAAACTTAAAGTAGCGAAGTGTTATCAACCTCGGCGGAGATCCTTTCTCGACTCCTGCGAGAAAGAAATCCCGAGCCATACTATCCGATTATCATCACAATCCAGTTCTCATCACCATCCAATTCTCATCACAAGTATCCAGTTCTAGTTGTATCGATCGGGATACAACTCCAAGTGTCCGTTACCGTAGGGACAGGCTATCGATAGATGTTTTCTTCCCTGCAGGGTGCACCAACTTACCCACCACGCTTCGCTTAACTCCGGCGGACACACTTTCGAGGTCATGCGGCCTCGGCCAAACAATACGCCGCAACCCGACCTAGGCTTAATAGAGAGGCCAGCACGCCGGACTAAACCTATGCCCCTCAGGGTCATGGGCCATCTCCCGGGAACTCCTGCACGCTATGCGTCTGTGCCGGAAGCAGACCTAGCCCATCAGCGTTCCGGTCCAATCCGGTAGCGCCCGTCGTGACGTCTAATAAGCTTCGGCTGATGTATCTGACGCAGAACGCCCATACTTAGCCCACGTGATGGTTAGTGCTATCGGGCCGAGGCCCTCGGATCAAATATCCAAATCGTAGTGGATTAGGAACGCGGTAACAAGCGAGAGACTCACGAAAGATGTGACCCGTTGCCCGTCTCGAGGACTTGCGGCAAGGGCTAGGAATGCCCGCCACGCCTCGTAATTATCTCGCGGGCACCCTCCGTGTCAACCCGTCTCCACATCACTGCAATTAAGCACGCAGCGGGTACCCCTCGTGGTCGACCCGTCTTTCCAAGTAACGATGGTAAAAGTCCAAGTAACCGTGAGTCCAAACATCAAGGGAAAACACGAGGAATCACCCCGTTGAATTCCACTCAATGTAGTCATCAAGGTGAACATAAGAGGATTCACCCTCGAGGTCCACACTTGAGGGGTTGCCTGACAGTCGTATCGGAAGTGGTTAAAGAGGAAATCACCCTCGATGACCACAACCGGATAGCTATACTCTGAGGTTAATATCGGAAGTCTTTGTAGAGGTTTCACCCTCGGTACTCGATAGTAACCTAGTAGTGTCGAGCAACTAAGGGAAGTGATGTGCGGTGTCGGGGCCTGGTCTTGATCCCGTTGATCGGGTCTTCAATGATGAAGCAGGGGCAACAAGGACAAGGTGGGGGTCCTTGATGGGTCTCTAACCAACCTATACTAAGCAGTTTAGGATAAGCGGTAGGTAACAATAGCGAGTTACCATAAGCAGGCTATACTGTGAGAATAGGAGCAAACAATACTTGATAGCAAAATCTAATGCAAGCATGAGAGAATGGAATGGGCGATATCGGGATGATCAAAGGGGCTTGCCTGGTTGCTCCGGCAAGAGAGAGAGGGTCAACACCGTAGTCGAACTGGCAAAGCAGCTGTCGGTCTCGTAGTCTAGGAGAGAAGAGGGGAAGAAACAATGAATACCAAGTAAACAGATGCATATCGATGCATGACATGCCAAGAAGCGAAGCTAGGCGTGCCCTAACGTGGTATGAGGGGGGGTCCTGGTTAAGGGGGAAACATCCGGGAAAGTATCCCCGGTGTTTTGGGTTTTCGGGCAGAGGAGCCGGAGGGGAAAAGTTGCAGGTTCTATAGGTTAGGGGTGTGTGGCGGACGAGCGGATTGCGATCCGGATTCGTCTAAATGCGTTACGAGCAACTTTCATGTTGGAAATATTTTAATCCGAGATACGGATTAAAAGATATGATTTTTAAAAGATTTTAATAATTTTGGAAATTTAATTAATTATTTAATTAATTTCGAAAATGCATTTATGACATCAGCATGATGTCAAGCTGACATCATCAGTCAACTGGGTTGACTTAGTCAACCCCGATGTGTGGGTCCTGCATGTCATTCTCTAATAACTAATTATCCTAATCAAGGTTAATTAACATTAGTTAATTAAGTTAATTAATGATTAGGGTTAATTAATCAGAATTAATTAGATTAATTAATTAATTAATTAATTAATTAATTAATTAGTTAATTAGTTTTAATTTACTTTCATCCTATTTTTATTTCTGTTTTAATAAAAACCGTTCCTTTTGGGGGGTGGGGCCCCCATGTCATTGGCCCCGAGGGGCACCTGCAGCTGCTGCTGCGGGGTGGGCGGTTCAACCCGAGGCCATTTGGGGCCGGGCGCCGAGGCCAAGACGGCGGCCGGGGTCAGCCATGGCGCGACTGCTGGCGGCGAAGCGCCATGAGGCGACGGTGGTGGGGGGGTTCGGCCCCGACGGGGAAAGTGCTACGGGCGGGCCGAGCGACGGGCGAGGGGCGGGCGTGGAGCCGGCGACGGGAGGCCTCTGGGCGCTGGAAGGGGCCGGGTTTCGGCCGTGGGGGGGAGGGCTGGCGAGGGTGGCGTCCGGGCCGGAGGCGCTGCCGACGGAGGGAAGAAGAGAGGAACGTGGGGGTTCAAGGGCGAGTGCATGGCGGCCAAGCCGAAGCCGGGCGACGGCTACGGCACAGACGGAGAGGAGAGAGGGGGCGAGGGGAAGGCGGTGCGGTGGTCACAGGCCTGAGCTGGCTGCCGACGGGGAGGAGGAAGAGAGGGAACTGGGGTCGGGCGAGCTCACCGAGCTGTGGGGTCTAAGCGAGCTGCTCGGTGGAGGGCGGTGACGACCGCGAGGAGGCGGTTGAAGTAGTTCGCCAAGGCTGGGAGGCGGAGGGTCGGGATCGACCAGCGGCGGGAGCTTCGTGCTTGGGGGGCGACGGAGGTCTCGGTGGTCTCCGCCCGATCCAGATCGAGCGAGGAGAGGGTGAAGCGTGGGGGAAGTCTTGGGCGGCTAGGGTTTGCTGGGGTATGTGGCGGGCGGCTGGGCGATGGGCGGCCTGTGGGAAGTTGGGCGGGCCGGGAGGTTTGGGCCAAGGGTTTCTCTTCCACACTTTTTGTTTTAAATTTTTGAAAACTTTTATTTCTATGCCTATGTTTTCAATATGAAGTTGAACCGGGTTTGAATCAACGAGAGTTTAGTCACGATGCTTAGGGTGACGTGGCATGATTAGCGTGGGATTCTTGTGGCGTGATTATCCCAAGGCGTCAAGCTGCCGCTAGCACTGACGACCTGGGCTTCGGCGCTCTTGGTGGTGACGACCTACACGGTGCTCGACGTCCTGGCGCTTAAGCCTTGTGTGTGGTGATGATGCTCACTAGTGCAGAACCGGGCAATAGCACCGGTTCGTAAGGCCCTTTAGTGCCGGTTCCACAACCGGCACTAAAGTGTGGTCACTAAAGCCCCCCCTCCTTTAGTACCGGTTCAGCACGAACCGGTGCTAAAACCAACCACGTGTACGAGGCAGATCCGGGGTCGGGAGCCCTTTAGTACGGTTGGTAACACCAACCGGTACTAAATGTTTAATGAGTTTTGTTTTATTTTTATTTTTCAATTAAATTTGTGTTATCAATTTAATTCTTTTTCGCTTTCTGGTATTTTACGATACTACACATTGTACACGTTATGCATATATATATATAAATAGAATTTCTAGTAGAACCAATCATGCATATATATATATATATATATATATATATATATATATATATATATATATCATCAATGTCTCACAAACCATCATATTAATTAATTCACACATACACACATGTATAGCTATATACAATTTCTCCTACATATGCATGTTGCCTTTGGAGCCAGTGGCATTAGCCTAATTGGTGCCTTCGGAGCACGATGGGGGCGGTAGCGGGTAATAGTATTCTCCCTTTGGATTTATGACCTGGTCGAGCAAAAATCCCGCTATTTCCTCTTGAAGTGCTTCTACGCGCTCCGTTTCTAGGAGCTTCTCCTGCACCTCTGTGAACTGTTAAGAAGGAGATCAATATGCATGTGTATTAGTTGTGTGACTACATATCGATAATGGTGTAAAAATTGTGAATAGTGTTTTGACAAGCGTACCCATTCCTGTCTTTGAGATCTGCTCCTTCCGGACGCCATCATGCGAATGTTCTACATAAACGCAGAATGCACACAGATCAGTCCCTAGCGCTTTGCTTGAGGGCCTTTACGAGAATGGAATTTGATCAGATAATAATTAATCAAGCATGATAATTAAAGAGATGGCAGCTAGCTAGCTAGCTAGTACTACTTAATTACTTACCTTGGGTGAAACCATTTAAGCTTTTGTTTCCATTCTCCACAGGGTCCTGTTGATGAACCTTGCCCAAGCCCTGCCACGACAAAGAAAATGAATAAAGGGGTTATTAAATAGTTCATATCATGAAAAATGACGAACTAAATAGGCCGAGATATATAGTTAATAATGATTGAAATTACCTGTTGACTATCCCAAACAAGATGTTATAGTCAGTTTTTTCTTTGAGTAGTGAGTCCAAGATTTCAAGCTGTTCAAGGCGTCAACTTTAATGATACACAAGACCCGATGAAATCTGCATGCACACACGTTTGCATGTCTTAATTAAGCGGGCATATGTAAAGCAAAAACATGTAGCTAGCTAGTAGGCAAAAACAGAGAATTTGTAGTACAAGCCGATTGTGACTCCTTTGGAAGTTGTAACGAAGTAGTATATCTTCATTGTATTTGAGGCGCTTCAAGAACTCTAGCATGTTGTCCTCTACATCCTTTTGATAACGTGGATTTAGTTTCCATGTGTATTCATTAACGATGTTTGGGTCAATGAACCCAATGCCAAAGCGTCCACCTTTTCTCATTTCATATATCTTCATCCTGCATATAATACCACAGACAAGAATATAGTGAGGATAATTACAGGTAATGATTGATCAAAAGGATCAGTACAACTAGCTTGAGACTTAAATTACGAGAAAGAAATCACTTACGAGACAATAGCAAGCGATAGATTTGTCGAGTGCGTCTTGATTGTATAACTGAAACAGTTCGAGAATACTCAATGGACACAGCTTTCTCATGGAAGTAATGCTCCTCCTTGACATTCACCATGAGGGACAATCGATCGGAAATCTTGGTAATGTTCATGTACCATTGATGCAATTCATACATTCTCGTTGGGAGGTTCTTGACCTTATGCGGATGGACCAAAGGTTGGCCCCGGACATATTTCCGCTTTTATTTCATCCTCTCTAAGCACGAGGCATGGGCTCGATCTCGAGGAGTTGTCCAACAGTGATTTTGAGAACTTCACCTGCATTATATGGTCCTCCGTTATTACCACATTGCCCACCTCAGAACGTAAACTGTTTGCCCACAATAATATTGGGCGGCGCGTCATCACGTGTTGTTGGCACAACAAGCGAGGGGATCGATTGCACCGCTGTTCTCCCGGCTGGGAATGGTTTTCCGCATTTTTGACAGCTGCTTCTTGTTTGCTCGATCCCGAGCTCGCCTCCTTACGTAGGCGTGCTCGATTTAACTTCACGATGTGGCGCTCATAGTCTGTGTCAACAGGCTTGGGAGCTGGTGGTTGAGCCATCTGAATGAAGTGGTCAATCGTTTCCTCGTGCACTTTCTTCCTTGGCGGCGGTGGCGGTTTCGGTGCAAAATGGGCTTCCACCTCGGACTTCGATATGGCTGCGATTTCCTCCTCGGACCTGTCATAAGACCTCTACGGAAGAGGCGTGAGGCTTGGACCATATTTATATCGCTTGCCTCCGCCTCTACTTCTGTACTACCTCGACTCGTGCCGCTCGCACCATAGCTGCGGGTGTCTCTTCTGCGATTGCCGAGGCGGCGGAGACGCTGGCCGACGGGGCTGAGTTGGATGAGGAGGAGTGGTCGCTTTGGCTGCGGACTTGGAGGAGGAGTGGCCTGAGGTTGTGCGGACTTGGAGGAGGAGTGAGCGTCTGGCTGTGGCGGACTTGGAGGAGGAGGAGTGGCACGACACTTTGCGGACTTGGAGGAGGAGTGGCCTGACACTTTGCGGACTTGGTGGACTTGCGGGAGGCGGAGACAGCTGACTCGGTGGCGGACTTCGACGAGGAGTCGGATGACGCGATGTCGGTGGCCTTGAAAGATGATGCAATCCTTTTTCCATAGGATGATACGATGGTTGGCGTCTCCGAGAAAGCGCTCGTCCTCACCTCCAGGAATGTCAAGCTCTAGCCCCGAATATGGCTGCACCACCTCGTCAACCATGACACGAGTATAGCCCTCTGGAATCAGGATGCAATGGTAGGTTGCTTTGGGGGTAACTGGAAAAGCAACGCCGTCCGCCACCTTCATGGATATGTTCTTCATTTGGACGTGTAGCTCGCAGCTAGTGTTCTCCGTGATGTCATCCACGGGGTATCTACCCAGCATTGCGTCGTCCGGCGGAACCCACGCTGCTTCTTCTGCATGGATGGGGCGGTGCTATCCAATGCTGGATCATCCGCTAGGCTGCTGCATTCTTTGAGACCCCTTTGCTGGGTAAGTGAGTCGATCTGCTCCTGCTGCCGCTGGAATTTGACCGCCAATTCCGCTTGACTTGCTTCTAGGCCTTGAAGGCGTTCATAGTCCCGCTTCCTCTGCTCCTCCTCCATCTTCCTCTTCTTCTCCTCCGCAATCTTCTTTCTCTCACGGGTTCTGTAGTCGGTGTTCTAGTCTGAAAACCCCTCATACCACGGAATAGCGTCGTTGCCTCGTGTTCTTCCCGGGTGTTCAGGATTTCCCAGGGCACGCGTAAGCTCGTCGTTCTCTCTGTTGGGCTGGAACACCCCCGATCGTGCCTCTTCTATTGCAACAAGTATCGCATCGTCGGCTCCCTTCAGACTTGCCCTCGTCGAAACATTGCGTGTCTTCGGGTCCAACTCCCCCCCATGCGCATAGAACCAAGTCCCGACCACAGGGGCCAGCTCTTAGTAACCGGAGTGGCACCTGCATCCTCCATCTCTTTCTCGGACTTATCCCACTTAGGCATTGCCACCGCATAGCCACCGGCCCTGACTTATGGAACTTATCCTTTTTCGGCATTCTTCTTGTTTATTCTCGACCGTTCCTTAGCTAATTCCGAATCCTTGAATTTCACGAAATCGTCCCAATGAGCACGTTGGTTCTCTAGTGTTCCCTCGAATCTGGAGTCTTCCTTCCTCCCTTGACGTACTTGTTCCATTCACGATTGTTGTGGTTCTTGAATGCAACCGCCATCTTCCTAAGAGCAGGCGTCCTTGACTTTCTGCACATCTCGCTTACGTGAAATGATCTGGTAGGGTGAAATGTTCCATGAGAGTATCCCAAAGCAGATCTTTTTGATTCTTGTCGACAAAAGTAACATCCGGACGTGGAGCAGCGTCCTCTTTGCCTTTTGTCCTTTGTCTTTGGTCGCTCTCTCCATTCTTGAAGGGAGATCGGAGTTGGTCCTTCACAAGAACTCCGCGACCGATTTAATGAACTTGTCCGCAATCTTCTTAGGGCGCTAATGGTTCGCCATTAGGTCCGATTGCCTCGATATTGTACTTTACGCCCTCCTTCAACTTTTTGTTCGGGCCTCGTTTCATCCTTTTGCACGAAGATTTGCTCGATCCGGATGGCTGAAAGAACAAAGATCGATTCGTTAATATATCTTCAAGTCATTTAAAACATGTGATGATCACCAGAAACCTGCTTATATAAATATATATACCTCGCCGGTGTTTGTTGTTTCAGGATCAACATGTTCTTCGTCATCGTCATAATCGTAGTTCATGACTTCATCAATTCGGTCGTCGCGATCGAATATCATATCACCCTCTCCGGTGTTGTTTAGAAATTCGAGCCGTCATAATTTTCTTCATTCCGATTATCATCGGCGCGTATCATATCGAACATGGTGCATTTCTCCTCTCTGTCGGTATTATGCGCCATAGCTTTTATTTAACTAATTCAAAAGAAATATAAAACAATTTAGTATTCAAATTACATCGTCTCGAATAATAGATATAATCTCGAATAGTTCGTCTAAATAGATACAATCTCGAATACATCGTCTCGAATAATATATAATATTGAATAGTACATCACTTGCTAGCTAATTAAAGATCGAATACTACAGAAGAATCTAGGACACTCGCGGTTCCTGCGTCATGAGGCGGTGGACACCCAAAGAGAAGGAACCCTCACAGGATCATAGCTGAAGTGAGATCCCTGAAGATACTGCCGGGTATTGGAGAACCTGCCGCCCTCTAACGCAACCATGTAGCGATGGATGTGCTCGTCCTCCTCCCTGACATGGCGACATACCTCCTCCGGCGGGGCCGGGTCCCTCCGCACCGAAACTGGCCCACGCGAGCGCCACCAAACGAGATCAGGGTCGACGACGGGACCCGGGGCCAGGTTCCTCATCAAGCGGCGCGCCTCGAGCAGCACCTCCCGGTGCCGGCCAGCCGAGCCCAGTCCGGACATGGGCGGCTGGACGTCGTGCGACGGGTCGACAGCGAGGATGCGGGCGGGCATCGTCGAGAACAAATACTAGCTATATGCCATAAAAATAATATTTTTTAATGATTGGATTTTGATAACTAAAATTTCTAACATTTCTACTATTTCAAAAATCTATATACTATTTCATACTAATTAAGCATCTAACACTAAAACAGAAAAAACAATTTCTATACATCCATTAAAAAACAGAAAAACAACATTATCTAAAAAATTCCATACTAATTAAACACTAATTATATCCATCTAACATGCATTCATACATATATACTAGTGAAAAAACAATAATCTAAAAATCTAAACTAATTAAACATACAAAATACGTATATACTAATATATACATGCATTCATACATATATACGTGTATGTGTGTGTGTGTTCATCATGCTTGTGTGTGTGTGTATGGGCTCGGGGAGGGGCGGCGCCCTTGGGGGTCGCCGGGGGCGAGGGAGTGGGGTTAGTGGGGGTGAGCTCACAGCGGGGCGATGGCGACGGCGAGGCGACGGCGGGGCAGCGACGGGTCGGGCGTGACGCTGGGGCGGTGGACGAGGATCAAGCGACGGGACGGGCGGGCGGCGACGGGACGGGGGTGGCGACGGCGAGGGACGGGCGGCGATGGCGACGGGTCGGCAGGGACGGGCGGCGACGGCGACGGGTCGGTGACGGCGTCGATCGATCGGGCAAGGCGGTTCAATGGGGAAACAGAGGAAGAAACAGAGGGAGAATGAAATTTTTCGAAGTGTTGTATATATAGAAGGCACCTTTAGTACCGGTTGGAGCCACCAACCGGTACTAAAGGTCTGTTTTGGCCAGCCCAAGCAGCGGGAAGCGACCCCCTTTAGTACCGGGTGGTGTGCGGTGCGGCAAGTTTAGTCCCACCTCGCTAGCCGAGGGGCGACCGCACTAGTTTATAAACCCCCGTGCGGTCGCTCTCTCGAGCTCCTCTCCAAAGCAGGCCTACTGGGCCTACGTGTTCTTTGTTGCCTCAGGCCACTTAGCCTTTGCGGGCTGCATCCCAGCCCAACAACAGGTTGGGTTTCTAGTCGTATGCAGGCCGCTCTGGCCTAGTAGGTGGGCTTTTTTTTGCTTTATTTATTTTTGTGTTTTTTTGTGTATTTAGAGTTTGTTTGTGAATATTTTTGCTTTAGGTACAAAAAATTACAAACTTTCTGTTAGTGCCCGTAGTTTTCAAATTTGAATAGTTTCAATTTTGAATTATTTGAAATTAGTGGGAATCACTAGTTTGTGAATAATTTAACTTTAAAAATCAGTAAAGGCATGAAAGAATTTGTTTGCACATAAAATTTCTTCGCGTTTCAAATGCCAAAACACATAACTACCCTAACTATTACAGAGATTCCCCTCACGGGTGTGAAACATGAAGAAAGTGATGATAGTGAAGCCGATCACATCCCGGATCTTTGGGTGTGAAACTTTTTCTTCGCGTGTGTCCCTTTGCGCGTAATCATGGAAAATCTTCATCATTTAACGGGATTCTCGGGTCAATATTCACCGTGAATGGAGAAATTTCATCAAACTTTTCATAATCTTGACTTGTCTGCCTCTTGTCATCCACTCCCACGATGTTTCTCTTCCCGTAAAGAACTATGTGCCGCTTTGGCTCATCGTACGATGCATTCGCTTCCTTATCTTTTCTTTTCTTGGCTTGGTAGACATGTCCTTCACATAGAAAACCTGTGCCACATCATTGGCTAGGACGAATGGTTCTGCATCATACACGCAAGATTGTTGAGATCCACTGTTGTCATTCCGCATCTGCGGGTCTTCCGTTACCCGCCTCGTGTCATATTGACCCATTTGCACCAAACAAAGGGACCTTTAAACCACGTCGATAGTCAAGTTCCCATATGTCCTGTATATAACCATAATATGTTTCCTTTCCCGTCTTGGTTTACGCATCAAAACGGACACCACTGCTTTTGGTTGGTGCTCTTCTTATCTTGGGCGATCGTGTAAAATGTATTACCATTTATCTCGTACCCTTTGAAAGTCATTATATTCGAAGATGGTAATCGGGACAGCAAGTACAAGTCATCTTCAATAGAGGTGTCATGCATGGTGCGATTCGCAACCCGGTGGCGAAACTCTGGTTTGTTCACGTGTAATCCAGTCATCGAGACCGCCTGGGTGTTTGGAGCGTAGCAAATTCTTGTGTTCATCCATATACGGAGCCACCAAGGCGGAATTCTGTAGAACTGTGTAGTGTGCTTGATGAGAGAATGTCCATCCAAACATATTATTTGTTCCCTCCTAGCGTGCCTTTTCCATCGACCGCCCTTATGCCGCGATTCAGAACACCAATCGGCTTAAGGCCAGGAATAAAGTCAATACAAAACTCAATGACCTCCTCATTTTGATGGCCCTTGGAGATGCTTCCTTCGCCTAGCACGGTTATGAACATATTTCTTTAAGACTCCCATGAACCTCTCAAAGGGGAACATATTGTGTAGAAATACAGGACCCAAAACGTTAATCTCTTCAAGCATAGGTGAACTAGGACGTGCGTCATGATGTTGAAGAAGGATGGTGGGAACACCAACTCGAAACCGACAAGACATTGCAACAAATCATTCTCAGAACCTTGGTATGATTTACGGAGCGATTACCTTACGAGAGATTGCATTAAGAAATGCACATAGCTTCACAATGGCTAATCGAACGTTTCGGTAGAAGCCCCCTCAATGCAACCGGAAGCGATTGCGTCATAATCACGTGGCAGTCATGAGACTTTAGGTTCGGAACTTTTTCTCCGCCATGTTTATTATTCCCTTTATATTCGACGAGAAGCCGACGGTACCTCTTAATATCGAAAGGTGCATTCAAAGAAGATTTCCTTCTCTTCTTTGGTAAGAGCGTAGCTTGCATGACCACGATATATGCCGTCTTCTCCGTGCATACGTTCTTTGGTCCTCCGTGCCTCGTGTGTATCTTTTGTCTTCCCATACACGCCCAAGAAGCCAAGTGGTCACGCAAAGATTCTTCGTCACGTGCATCACGTCGATTGCGGAGCGGACCTCTAGGTCTTTCCAATATGGCAGGTCCCAAAATATAGATTTCTTCTTCCACATGGAGTGCTGGCGTCCGTCGGCGTCCTTTGGAACAGGTTGTCCGCCAGAACCTTTCCAAATATCACCTTCAAATCCTTGACCATATCATGTACATCAGCATCAAAGACGGTGGCGAGGCTTCGTCCGTGATCCGCCTCACCTTTGAAATGCCCGCCTTTCTTTCTTACGGGATGCTGCTCGGAAGAAATCGACCATGTCGGTACACATTCTTCATACAACTATTCAAATATATATCGCTTCGGTATCATCCAAACAATGCGTGCATCCACGGTATCCCTTGTTTGTCCGTCACGAAGGTTACCGAGAGCAGGCCAATCATTGATGGTCACGAACAAAGAACGCCTTTAGGTCAAATTCTTCCCCATGTGCTCATCCCACGACGTACACCTGTTCCATTCCACAGTTGTAAGAGTTCTTCAACTAATGGCCTTAGGTACACATCAATGTCGTTGTCGGGTTGCTTAGGGCCTTGGATGAGCACCGGCATCATAATGAACTTCCGCTTCATGCACAACCAAGGAGGAAGGTTATACAAACATAGAGTCACAGGGAGTGCTATGGTTGCTTTGCTCGCTCCCCAAAAGGATTAATGCCATCTGCGCTTAGACCAAACCATACGCTCCTTGCGTCATCCGCAAACTCCTTCCCGTACTTTCTTTCGATTTTTCTCCACTGCGACCCGTCACCGGTACTCTCAACTTTCCGTCTTTCTTACGGTCTTCTTCGTGCCATCGCATCGCTTTGGCATGCTCTTTGTTTTGGAACAACGTTTCAACCGTGGTATTATAGGAGAATACCACATCACCTTGGCAGGAATCTTCTTCACTGGGGCCCTCGCCCTCGACATCACCATGCTCATCGCGGCTGATCTTATAGCGCAATGCACCACATACCGCAAGACAGCGTTCAAATCCTCGTACTCACCGCGGTAGAGGATGCAATCATTAGGGCATGCATGTATCTTACGCACCTCTAACCCTAGAGGGCAGACAGCCTTCTTTGCTTCAGACGTACTCTCGGGCAATTCGTTGTCCTTTGGAAGCATATCCTTTATCATTACCGGCAACTTTCCAAATCCCTTGTCGGATACACCATTCTTCGCCTTCCATTGCAGCAATTCGATCTGGTGCCCAGCTTTTCTTGTCACCCACGCAATTCGGGTACAACAATTTTTGTGATCCTCTAACATGCTACCTGCAACTTCTTCTTCTCCAAATCACTTGCGTTAGCTTTCTCTTTGCATCGGCAATGGCCCGACCTAGATCATCAACGGGCTCATCCGATGCCTCTTCTTCACTTCTTCCCGCATTGCCGGCCCGACTTCTTCCCGCATTACTGGCTCAGCTTCTTCCCCCATTGTTGTATCGTCAGATTCAGGGAACCCATGGCCAGGATAGTCGTGCCGTCCTCTTCTTCTTCATTGTCTTCCATCATAACCCCTCTTTCTCCGTGCTTGGTCCAAACATTATAGTGGGGCATGAAACCGGACTCAAACAGTGGGCGTGAATGGTTCTTGACGAGAGTAATTGCGACCATTCTTACAGCCAAAGACATGGACAAGGTATAAAACCATCCGCCGCTTGTTTGCCTCGGCCATAAGCGAGAAAAGTATGCACGCCCTCAACAAACTGGGGAGAGCATCGGTCATCGTACATCCATTGCGGCTCATCTTCATTACACAACACCGAATAGACCAAATTAATACAAGTTCATACATAAAGTTCATACAACACTTAAATGCAACAAACAAATAACTCTCTAGCTAAAGCATTAAAATGCAACAACAAATGCGATCAAGATCGCAACTAAGGTAACAATTGATCCAACAGCATAATGATACCAAGCCTCACTATCGATGGCATATTTTCTAATCTTTCTAATCTTCAAGCGCATTTTCTCCATCTTGATCTTGTGATCATCGCGACATCGGCAACATGCAACTCCAATTCCATCTTCTCCCTCTCAATTCTTTTCAATTTTTCTTTCAAGTACTCGCTTTCTCTTTCAACTAAATTTAACCTCTCGACAATAGGGTCGGTTGGAATTTCAGTTCACATACCTCCTAGATAAAAATATCTATGTCAACTTGATGGGCATAATTTGTCATAAACACGAAATGCAACAAATAGTTTTAAAAGAGAATATACCACATCCGAATCATAACAAGGACGAGGGCCGACGGGGACGGATATCAAACCCATGGCACTATGTAAAACAAACAACGTACGGGTAAGATAATTATTATACGAGTAACTATATATCCAAATCACACAAACATCAATTTTTATATAAAATTTCATGAACAAGAGGCTCACCACAAGGTGGTGCCAGCGATGGGACGCAGTGAGGCGATCGGCGGTGGTTACGACAGAGATTTAGAAGGCACTAAGTAAACCACACCTACATATGCAAACTAAGTGTTATTTTGACCTCAAATTGCATATAAATCAAATACTAGCACATATATATATTTCCTCCCAAATTACTAAACTCACAAATTAATAACTATATAAAGCATTGCAAGAGCTAATCTAGCAATGAGAGATGAAAGGACAAAGTTGCTAACCTTTGTGATCACTTGAATGGATGGGAGCCTTCAAATCTTGACAAATTTTGGGCAAAATGTGTGATGAGCTCGAGGGGAGAAGAGAAAGAACAGAGAGGAGAGGAGAGGAGAGGGGAAAGGGGGAAGAACAGAGCGAGCCGGACAGAAGGGTTTATATGCAGAGGACCTATAGTACCGGTTCGTGGCACGAACCGGTACTAAAGGTGCCGGAGGGGGCCTGCATCGACAACATCCTGCCACCACCCTCATTAGTACCGGTTCGTGGCACGAACCGGTGCTAAAGGTTAGCCACGAACCGGTACTAATGAGAACGGCCCGGCTAGCCGTTGGAACCGGCACTAATGTATACATTTGCGCCGGCTCTAATACAAACCGGCACTAATGTGCTTCACGTTTGACCCTTTTTCTACTAGTGGCTTGAGATGACTTGTGTGTGGTGATGATTATTTAGAGACTTGTGTGTGGTGCTTTTCTATATGCTTATGCTTATGCTTATGTTGGTTGTGATGATGATCATTTAGAGACTTGTGTGTGATGATGCTTATGCAATTATTGTTGTGATGATGATATGTGTTGCTATATATGTGTTGTTATTTGAATTGAACTGATTTGAAAACAAACAGAAAAAAGAACAAAAAGAAAAAGAAAACTATGCCGCGGCTATGCCGTCGGCATAGGTCTGGCGTGAGCTCCCAGTTGCTGACGCGTGGCACCTATGCCGACGGCTAGGCCGTCGGCATATCTTTTAAACTAAGCCGACGGCCAGGCCGATAGGTGCCACGCGATAAATCGGGAACTCAGATGAAGGAGTATGCCGACGGCTAGGCCGTCGGCATAGCACTTGTCCATGACCAAAGACAGGACGCCACGTGGCACCCCTATGCCGACGGCCAGGGCCGTCGGCATAGGGGTGCCACGTAGCGTCCTATCGTTGGCCAAAACTTGACGGTGGCCGCCGTTAGGCGTGATTGTTGCCGACGGCCGGGGCCGTCGGCATAGATGTATGGCCCCCGTTGGCGTAGCATATATGCCGACGGCTTTTCTATGCCGACGGCCTCCCTGGCTGTGCCGACGCATGTGTTGCCGACGGTCCTATGCCGACGGGGGCCGTCGGCATAGGTCTACCCCAACGGGACTCAGGGCTATGCCGACGGCCCTGGCCGTCGGCATAGGGGGCGATTCCGGTAGTGGTGTATCGCCTTTTCAGTTTTGTAAAAAGAAAAAGAAAATGATAAAAACTTCAAAAGTTAAAATCCTTCGAGATGTAATTATGTGACCACATCTACTAGTTAGGAAAATTTAAAAACTTAAATTTGGACATGTTTTGCAAAAAGTGTAGGGAAAATGTAAAACGGCTATAACTTTTGCATACGATGTCAGAAAAAAAACGCATAATATATCAAAATGTTCACCACGAAAATCCGCATCCGATTTTGACTGCCTACGGTCTGTTTGCAAATTTTTAGAATCCTAAAATTCTAAAAGGGAAAATTATGCTCAAATTTCAGTTTTTTTTTAATTTTTTAAAATCTGGTCAAACTAATGTCAAACTACTTATTCAATAAGTATTAGTGTTACTAAATAATTGTTCAAGAATATTAGTGTTACTAAATTATTATTTACGTTTTTTGTATTTTGGTCAAATCTGGTCAAACTATGGTCAAACAATGGTCAAACTACTTATTCAAAAAATATTAGTGTTACTAAATAATTATTTCAGTTTTTTTGAATTTTGGTCAAATTTGGTCAAACTGTGGTCAAACTACTTATTCAAGAAATATTAGTGTTACTAAATAATTATTGTTTTTTAGAACAATAGTTTCAAACTCAAACAGTGAAATGTGTGACTTCATGCTCAAGCTAAATTCCTGAGGGTTAATAGGATTGATATCTTACTATTGTCAGGAAAACAACAAGTGCAGACTTGGAAACGAGGGAGAATAGAACCCGGAAGTTAAGCGTGCTCAGGCTCTGGAGTAGTGAGAAGATGGGTGACCGTCCGTGAAGTTAGATGATTTGGGATGATGAGGGGTGATTAGAGATTAGAGGATAAATTGAGCAGTGATGAGGGGTGATTAGAGATTAGAGGTTAAAATAATTAAAAATTTTGAATATAAAAAATTTCAAAAAAAAATTCTTTAATACCGGTTGGTTTTACCAACCGGGACTAAAGATGGACCTCCAGGCAGCGGCCACGTGGAGGGCCTTTAAAAAGGGGGAGGCTTTAGTAACGACTCTTTAGTCCCGGTTCCAGAACCGGAACTATAGGCCTTTTTCTACTAGTGCCTCCATTTCTAGATACACAATGAACTGGACTTACCCATTTGCTTTCAAAAACTGGATATATAATACCTCCATCAAGTAGACGAACAATTTTCTTTCTTACCACTTCCTTCATTTCAAGGTTCATCTTCCTTTGGTACTCACGAACTGGTCAGCTCCTTCGTCCGTGAATATACGACGAGTACATATAGAGGGATTGGTCTCCTTTAAATCATCCATTGAATACCCAAATGCTTTTCTATGTTTCCTAAAGGTGTTCATTAATCTATCTTTTTCTTCTTCTGAAGGATTAACATTGATAATAACAGGGTATCTATTTGTTTCATCCAAAAACTCATACCTTAACTCTTTTGGTAGAGGTTTTAGTTCAGGTGGCGTTGGTTCCTCATCTCCTTTCTTCTCAGTTATTTCATATTGCTCGCTAGATACCGGATCTTGAACCGGTGTTTCATTCAATGATGATCTATTTCTTCCTTAGCTGGGTCGTCAGGACCTTTCTCGTATTCAGTTAAACTCCTTCCTAGATCATCTTCTCGAGTTCCGAAGTAGATTGCTGGTAGTTGAGCTATGTGCTCACGTGCTGCTTCATTGATTATTCATAAATGAATGATTATCCAATGAACCCTCTTTCACATCATTAACTATAATATCATACTACTTCATTGATTATTCATACTAGAACCCTCTTTCACATCACTAATTACATGTCCAATCAAGTCATCAACCACTCTTTTTCTAAGAATACAATCATCGACCACACTTAAGATTATCCAATGAAGCTATAGCAATTCGAATAGTTATACGTAAATAAACGAACAAACTGAATTGTAATGCAGCAAAATTAATACTGTGGAACGAAGGAATTTTTTCAATACATATCTTTTCAAGCTTTACCCCTAACAGATTTCCACATGTAAATAAAAGTTCAATGCTAGTACTCTCTTTTTTTTTACGAGTTAACGGCAGGCTTACGCTGGCCTGAACCATATATTACATGCTAGTACTCTTTACATATTTTCTGAGAACCAATTACTAGCTTGTGTGGCTAGTTACTCTTCTTACTGCTAAAAAATACGGAGTAGAGTTAAACTTCAACCGGAAAAAACCATGCCGGAAACCGCAGGCTATCCCATGACCATCTCCTTGGCCTTGCCCTCCGCGAAGCTCGCATGAACGGCACGATCGTCCTGTGCACCACACTGTACACACCACCGTGGCCAAGGGGATTGCCATGGTCGAGCAGGAAGTAGACACAATCTCCTCGAGCTCCATCAACGTCGCTAGCACGAAAAGACTTGGAGCACGCCGCGCCCACAAAGAGCGCCCAGCCATCGAGGCTGCGGGCCGTCTTCCACAGGCCAAGACCGGGACCGTCCCCGAGGTCCGCCTCGAGCACCTCGAACCGACAAGTTAAATGTTGTTTGCGGCCAATTCGCGGGGGCGGGGCCCGGAAATATCTCCTCACCAGCAGCAGCTTGCCGTTGGACTCCACTAGATATTGCTGTACTTGCTCCTGTGGGTTATTGTCGTGGGAGAATTGTTTCAGATACATCTCCGGTTGAAGGTCAGGGGGCCATATCCACGATGTGAACGCTTTCACTTGGGGTCGAACGCCCGGCGGCGTCGGCTTGTCGAGCCAGCCATCGGTGAGATCGACGGCGAGGAGCTCCTGGAATATCTGGACCTGCGCGTACATCTTCCCTTGGAAGAAGGCGATGTCGAGGATGGTGGATGTCTCCTGCGTCACAACGCACGAGTTGATCTCGCCGGCCGGTCGGCACGTGGAGATAAAGACTCTGGATTTGGAGTAGTTACTGGCTACAACGGCCAGCAGGCGATGATGGTTCGGCGAGGACGCCATGGACGACATCGCCACCTTCCTGATCCTCATATTCTCAGACCGCTTGGACTCGATCTTCTTCTCGTCGCAGGGATTTACCATGTGAGGCCGCAGGAGATCGGCCAGCTCGGGGAGAGGCGTCGCGGCGCCGGAGAACCCGTTGACCACGGAGCACCGCCCGTCGTTGCCGTGGTGGAAGAACATGCTCTCGCCGGCGCTGTAGCAGGGGCCGTCGTCGTCGTTTGGGATACGCAGACGGTACGCGCTGTTGTGGGCGAAGTCCAAGGCGGTACCGTCCGGGAGGGCGAGCCAGGGGAGATGCGGAGGGGCCCGGCACGGCTGGAGCTTGACGCCCGTGCGCCATGGGCGGCAGATGGCGCGGAGGCGGACGCGGTCGGCGAGGGACGGGAGCCGGGAGCGGATGTCGCGCAGGACGTCTGGCGCTAGGCCCGGCCATGCGCGCTGGCGTGGACGTTTCGTCGACGCCGTCATTACGCAGCTGGATATGATTAGGGTTCGGCCTGTACATGTACTACCATATCATATCATGAACATCTGTCGCCCGTACATGTACCAGATAATAATTAGGGTTTCTGCCTTAAATCAAGGGGTGCGCCGGACACATGTTGGGCCAGCCTGATAACTGATAAGCACATTTGTCGATCTACCAGCCAGCACGTAGTATACTTTAAGAAAAATATCTATGTTAAATAAAATGTTCACACTATTAAAAAATGTCACTATACTTTAAGAAAATATTCATTCTGTTAGAAATATATTCATGCACTTTTGTAAAAATGCCCCTGTATTTTTATTAAAAAATGTTCACATGTCTAAAAAAATTGTTCACGTGGCTCTAGAAAAAATTGTGTATTTTATTTTACCCTAAAAAATAAAGATAAAGGAAAAAATGAAACCCCAATCAAAAGGAAAAAAATAAATAAATATACAAATATAGGAAAGAGGAAAGGAAAAAGAATAAAAGGAACGCATAAAAATAAAGAATAAAAATTAAATACAAAGAATTGAGGAATAAATATAAAATAGGAAAAAAAACTTCTCATAAAACAAACAGAAACAACCCTCGTGCCAAGATTTGTCTCCGTCGGTGCCGGCGATGGTGTTGCTCTTCTTGTTGTTCCTCTCCATCTTCGCTTTTGATCCCATCTCGACTCCTTCTCCCGTCATTGTCTAATGCCGCCCTAGGTCTCATGTGGCACTCTGGTCCTGACGTTTTTCGATGTCAATTCCAGTCACGTAAGGATGACAAATTCTATCGACACACAACAAATTTCTGTAAGAATAAATTGAAGCACGAAGTTACCATGCTTGGCAACTACACTAAACTTGCATTAAAAACGTTTGAAGTTGCCATGTGCTCACACCCGACGTTCAACACTTATCAGGGTCCAAAATCTACTAATGAGAGCATCTCTACCAGACCCCGTAAAAGGGCCGAACCCGTATAATTCCGGCAAGTATACGGGTTTGGCCCGTTTTTCTGGCTAGAAAAGAAACCGCATCTGCGGCCCGGACCGTAAATATTTTACCGCGGCCCGCAAAAACTCTCATCGCACCGGTATATATGCGGTTTCATTGCTCGGATACGGGTCAAACCCTATCTGCCTCCGACGCGATTCCCCTCCGCCTTCGCCCGATTTCTCGCCGCCGGCGAGCCTGAAAAAGCCATGGATGGGTATGGTAGCTCCGGGGATGAGGCGGAGCACCGCCGCCACGCCAGATCTGACGCTGCCACAAGCGGGGCGCGCGGAGGTGGCTCAACCGCGATAGCTGGCCGCCGGCGACGTTCAAGCGCCGTGAACTGGTCGAGTTCGAGCGCGAGCTCGCCCGCCGCCGCCACGCCTCCTCCGACTCCTCTGCTGCGGGGAGTGAAGGAAATATGCCGTAGAGGCAATAATAAAGTTGTTATTTATTTCCTTATATCATGATAAATGTTTATTATTCATGCTAGAATTGTATTAACCGGAAACGTAATACATGTGTGAATACATAGACAAACAGATTGTCACTAGTATGTCTCTACTTGACTAGCTCGTTGATCAAAGATGGTTATGTTTCCTAGCCATAGACATGAGTTGTCATTTGATTAACGGGATCACGGGATCACGTCATTAGGAGAATGATGTGATTGACATGACCCATTCCGTTAGCTTAGCACACAATCATTAAGTATGTTGCTATTGCTTTCTTCATGACTTATACATGTTCCTATGACTATGAGATTATGCAACTCCGTTTACGGAGGAACACTTTGTGTGCTACCAAACGCCACAACGTGAATCGGGTGATTATAAAGGAGCTCTACAGGTGTCTCCGAAGGTACTTGTTGGGTTGGCGTATTTCGATATTAGGATTTGTCACTCCGATTGTCAGAGAGGTATCTCTGGGCCCTCTCGGTAATGCACATCACTTAAGCCTTGCGAGCATTGCAACTAATGAGTTAGTTGCGGGATGATGTATTACAGTACGAGTAAAGAGACTTGCCGGTAACGAGATTGAACTAGGTATTGAGATACCGACGATCGAATCTCGGGCAAGTAACATACCGATGACAAAGGGAACAACGTACGTTGTTATGCGGTCTGACCGATAAAGATCTTCGTAGAATATGTGGGAGCCAATATGAGCATCCAGGTTCCCCTATTGGTTATTGACCGGAGACATGTCTCAGTCATGTCTACATAGTTCTCGAACCCGTAGGGTCCGCACACTTAACGTTACGATGACAGTTATATTATGAGTTTATATGTTTTGATGTACCGAAGGTTGTTCGGAGTCCCGGATGTGATCACAGACATGACGAGGAGTCTCGAAATTGTCGATACATGAAGATTGATATATTGGAAGCCTATGTTTGGATATCGGAAGTGTTAGGATGAAATCGGGATTTTTCCGGAGTACCGAGAGGTTACCGGAACCCCTCGGAAACTTAATGGGCCTTAGTGGGCCTAGGTGGAAGAGAGGAGAGGCAGCTAGGGCTGGGCCGCGCGCCCCTCCCCCCCAGTCCGAATAGGACAAGGAGAGGGGGGGCGGCGCCCCCCACCCCCCCCCTTCCTTCTTCTCCTCCACTCCTTCCCCCTCCCAAGTCCTAATCCAACTAGGTAGGGGGGGGAGTCCTACACCCGGTGGGAGTAGGACTCCTCCCGGCGCGCCCTCTCCCTTGGCCGGCCGCACCCCCCCTTGCTCCTTTATATACTGAGGCAGGGGGGCAACCCATAGACAACATTGATCAGTTGATCTCCCAACCGTGTGCGGTGCCCCCTCCACCATAGTCCACCTCGATAATACTGTAGCGGGGGCTTAGGCGAAGCCCTGTGCCGGTAGAACATCAACATCGTCACCATGCCGCCATGCTGACGAAACTCTCCCTCAACACTCGGCTGGATCGGAATCCGAGGGACGTCATCGGACTGAACGTGTGCTGAACTCGGAGGTGCCGTGCATTCGGTACTTGATCCGTCGGATCGTGAAGACGTACGACTACATCAACCGCGTTGTGCTAACGCTTTCGCTTTCGGTCTACGAGGGTATGTAGACAACACTCTCCCCTCTCGTTGCTATGCATCACCATGATCTTGCGTGTGCGTAGGTAATTTTTTGAAATTACTACGTTCCCCAACAGGGTGCTCGTCCGTGAGCGCCTCGAGCTCGCGGCTCACTCCGATGAAGAGAGAGCCGGAGGAGCTCAGGTCGCGCGCCGTCAAGCTCGAGGCCGACGAGCCGCCGTGTCGAGGCGTGATTGGCCCCGAGTACTACCTCCCCTCGGGGCAGGAGGAGCACCTAGAGCACGTCGTCCTGGAGCGGTCGGCGAGGGAGCAGGAGGAGGCCGAAGAGCGCCGCCGCGGCGAGCTCGAGTATGAGCACATGTTCCTCCAGACGGGCGTCGCGACGTGGCAGGCACACGCATCCAAGGAGGCGCACCTGCGCTTCATGAAGGCGGAACAGGCAAAGTTCTTCATCGATCTCGACTCCTCCGACTCAGATTGAGCGCCGCTGCTGGTCAGCTACTGCACGAGCTCGGTGAGCTCCATTTTGTCTAGTGCTACGGTAGCGTAGGTCCGGCGAGCTTTTATGTAATATATCTATGCTGTGTACGGACGATCTGCCCCTATGTGAAGAAGACGAATGATCTATGCTCCAGCGAGTTTTTGCATAAATTTCTCGCGTGAAACGTGCTTTTTAAATTTTGCAGTTTTGGATACATTTTCTGATCTGCCGTGGCGATTTTGAGCCTCTATGGACGCCCCGCGTGAACTGTAAACTGTGTTTACAGTTTCGCATAATAGGGGGTTTGCTAGAGATGCTATGAGGTCATGTCACAAACGTGAAACTTAGGAGTACAAAATGATTATTAGATGACCTGAAACCCCATAAAAGGAACGATTTTTTTTTTAAATCCCATGAAAGGAATGAAATATGTGTTGTTGTTTTTTTGCGAGTGGAAATACGTGTTGGTTAAACTCATGAGGTCATGGTCGTACTCGTGCGGTGCATGCTCCTCGTGGCAGAGCCGTTGTGCAAGGGGAGAGGAAAGAAAGAGGAGTTGCAGTGGAAGGAAACAAGGAAGTTTCGCAAGGACGACCATGAATTGTTTCTTGTTGGCCCGTCTAGATTAGCAGCCGCCAGACGTTGAACAAATCTCGGAAGTCGTCCACCCGCAACAAGTTCTTTTTTTTTCTGAATTGTTTGAATTGCTTACCACATGCTACCGGAACATTATCAACTGACATGCGTTGTGCTATGCTGTGCATTATTTCATTAGAAAAGAGTAAACTTCTTGGATTTGGGGAAATTAAATGCCTGAAATCTAAAAAGTGCATATGCACTGTTTAGAAGAATTGAGCGGCCGGCTCTTGTCCGCACATCACGTTCGAAGGCTCCGTCACTTATCGCATGCATGCATGGTCATGTTTTGTCTTTTAGTGCATATGTTTGGTGACACGGTCAGACTTATCACATGTGAATGAAAAAAACAGATTTACATGTATTCATTTTGGATTTTCAATTTTTTAAAAAGTCATATCTTTCAAATCAGACATCGAAATTCAGATCCGTTTTCACGGTTGGATTTCTTGTGACGAGATCTTTGAAACTAGATCTCGCATGGGCATGTTTCGACGAATTTTTTTTTTTGATGTCAACTTTCGTGCTATATGATCCAACTATAACACTGTATTGTGCAACTTTAGTACTCCATCGTGCAACTTTTTTAAAAAACCAAATTTTGAATCTGCATGATTCAACTTTTACGAGGTTGCAATCTAGCAACCATGACAACTTTGATGTGCAACTACTCTACTGTCCCGACCAACTACTAAGTAGTCGTTGTGCAACCCTCCTCCCAACTCGTGGATGCATAGTTTTTCACTGTCGGCACACCCTGCTCCCACCTACCCTGCAAGCGATTTGTGCAACTTAGTCTATTGTTCAAGCCAACTGCCTATTAGTCAATGTGCAACTCCTTTCCCTTCCTATTTATGGACATGTATTTTCAACTGGCGGGGTAACAAACAGAGTTGCACATAGTCTGCTAGGTAGTTGGCCAGGACAACATACAAAGTTGCACATCTCACAGGCAAGGACAGTTGAATGCTAAAAAAATTGACATTCATAAGAGTTCTGAAAAGTTACATAGAAACAGAGTGCTAAACTTGCGAATCTCACTAGCAGGGGTGGTTTGGACCGTGTGCTAGTAGGAAAACTACACATCCATGGGGGTATAGGAGAAAGTTGCAAATCACTGCTAGACAGTTGGTCGTGGCAGTATCCGAAGTTGCACATCCACTGTTAGGTTGTTGGACGATGCAACAAACATTGAAGCACATCCACAGACAGGAAAAAATTGTACATCAACTACTATATAGTTGGCATGCGCAACAGACAGAGTTGTACATCCAATTGGAAGGAGGTAGTTTGGGTGGAGACACGATCATTGAAAACTGCGCGTTTACGGTATAGCAAAAAGTTGCACAACCCTGTCAGGTAGATGCACACCGACGGCTAGGCGGTTGCACAAAACGGAGAGAAAATTGCATAATTTTTTTTCTGTCAAAACATAACCATGCGGGATCTAGTTTCGAAGAGCACGTCACGAGGGTTCCAAAAATGAAAACGGATCTTAATTAGGACGTGCGGTTTGAAAGTTATGACTTTTCAAAAATTCGAAAACCCAAATTATATGCGTTCATACTTGTCTACATGGATGTTTTTGTAAGATTTTTCTGTTACATATAGTTTTTCTAATATATAAATTAAAATTATTTTTCTTATACCATTTAGAGGGGACAAATTACTACCTTTTATAGATTAGAGATTAAAAACAAATCTATTTTAGGCCGGCCGCTCGCGAGGCCCAGCAAGCAGCCGGCCGCTATGTAGACTCGTCCAATTAAATGACGCACCCAGCCCGGTCACGGCTACAGTGCCTGATTTGTTTTTTTTAGCAAAAGAGAGGCATTACCCTCTCCGATTCATATAAAGAAACCAAGGTCTAGCAGTAGCAAGGTTCAGGTCTTACAAATCAAGCGGTCAAGATGGAAGCAATGTGCATAATATAGTATCAACTCTGTGCATGAGTATAGTGTCAAGATGGAAGGTCTTGTCCCTGCTCCTATCGGGACTGTCCAGGTGATTAGAGTTTCTCTGCCTCCCATTGGCGTTGCCGCCGGTCTGTCTTTTTAGGGCCATGGAGACGCGGTGGATCTCGGTCTTTACTCACGGGGAAGTTCATGCTCTATTTTCTAGGTGTTTTTTTACGTCAATTAGGGTTTGTGTCATCCTTAAGAAGGTGAGGTGACGGCGATTCTCTGAAGATGGAATAAGTTCCTTCCCATCTAGACCCGTCCCGGTAGTGCGCCTAGCGTCGTCGGAGGGCATGTGAAGGTGTGCCTCTGATGGATCTTGTGTCGATTTGGTCGGTGTTGGTTGGTTTTCGATGGATCTCTATGGACTTAGTCTACAGTTTGGATCCTTCAGCAATTCTGTTTTGGTGCGACGACCAAGTGAGGCATCAACATGATTACTTCCTGACTGTCTACTACAACAAGTTTTGTTCGGCACCGGTGAAGAAGGGCGCGATGATTGCGGCGTGCCTTTGGCTTGCTCCAATGCTTTTAGTTGTCGTTAGGTGGTCTACGGACGTAGATGTAATTTTTGCTGTGATAGATGATGAATACATCTGAAATTTATCCTGCAGAATATATGGGTAATATTATTCAGTGAACGTTCGCCGGAAGAGGATGGCAATACAAACATTTTTCATGTGCAGAACATCACAATTTCTTCAATCGAACCCATCATATTTTTTGGAGTGAATCCTTATTTCGCCAGGAACTGCCATGTGTTTCTGAAGAAATTACCATTCTCTTACAATGTAAATTTTCACAAAAACGTTCGCAAGTGTCAATGCTCCCGTTAACATTCGTTGGCTATTGCGGTCCACACATATTATTTGGCCCCTTGGAGCATTCCACCAAATCCACCTTATGTGAAGGGCTAAATCTCATTCTCATGTAAAACAAAAGAAAAAGAAAGAGGGCCAAATCTGTTTTCTCGAGGAAGAAGGGGTTAGGCAGAGGCGACAAATTGCCCCGAGTTAGTTTTAGGTTAACAACAATATCTTTTTGACCATTTACAAAAGCGAAGGGGCGAAACAGAATAGAATAGAATCCCATCCCGTCCATCCTAGGAGAGCCCGCATTCCCTTCTCCTCCACCTCGTTGCCCTCGCAGATCCCCCACCCCCCGGCGAATGGCGTCCCGTCTCGCGTCCCGCCTCCTCCTCCGCCGCCCCGCCGCCGTAACCCCTCCCTCCCCCCCTCTCCTCCTTTTTCCTCTTATACATGTATCCATGTTCCGGGTGATCTGGTGCGATGATTCGGCCGGATTGGGGATCATCCGCCGGGTGGTTTCCGCGAACGGGCTTGGCTGCCATGGGGGCGATTTACCGTCGCTTTCCTCGTATTTTTTGCGCGAAAAGGATTTCCGTAATCTTCCACGTCGCCTGCGCAGAATCGATCTTCTTCGGATCGTTTTACGGCGAGTGTGGCACGTCTGATTTTGACGTCGTGTTGGGGCGTAGAGATTTTACCCTTTTTTGCGTCAGATAGTCTTGATTCGATCCGTAGAGGATTGTTGAGCCGTGATGAAGGAATACCCCTGAGTCGATCGGGGATCATACCAGATTTTTGCTTCTTCTCACGCTTCGTTTCTGCCTTACTGAGCAGAGTTCAGGTTGACGGTTTCTAGATATCCACCAAAACGTGTATGCTGCAAAAGTGAATGCTTGTTGTTGATATGGTTAAGAAATTCGGAATTTGTCATGTCTGAAACTTAGTAATGTATGTAGCCTTGGAGTTCATCGACCTGTTTGAGTAGACTAGCGCTCAATTTTTCACGCGCATACTAACTTCTCCAATGTAGATTTGTACCCATTTCAGTGATCTGTTAACCGGTTTAGTGATTTTGCCATTGTTTGGTGGTTTACTTATGATCCTTGAACTTGCATCAGGTCCTCCATCTATCCATTTACTTTTAGAATGTATGCTTAGGTCCCTTAAAAAACGTTAAGTAGGTCAGCTAAACTGGTTGTGGAGGATGTGTCTAGGAGAGCTTGCAAGATATGACCTGGTTAAGCAGACTAGAGCTCAGAGTTTCACATGTAAGCTCAGTACCCAAATGTAGATGCTTTTTTGTATGAATATTCGGTGATCTGTTAACTACTCCTAGTTAAGTTTTATTTTGACATTGTTTGATGGTTGAACTGCTAGGGTTTGGTTGCTGTGGAGGAGATTTGCTGTCTCTTCTACGTCGTCTGCGCAGAATTTATTAATAATTCAAAGCCTTTCTTTCCGTCAGATTGTTTTACGGGTGGCAGGTGTGGTGGATTTTGATGTCATATGGGTTGTAGAGATTTTGTCCTTTTTGTGTCAGATAATCTTGAATTTTTTCAGACAAAGATAATCTTGATTTGATCTGTGGAGAATTATTAAGCCACAGCCACATTGAAGGAATAACCTGTGATGATCAGAGTACATGTCAAGTTATTGCTTGCTTCCATAATTGATTTTGGCCTTATTCAGCAGAGTTCAGGCTATAATAATTTCTAGATATAGAACGAAACCTGTAAGCTGCAAAGTGAATGCGAGTTGTTTATATGATTTACACATTTGGGGAACTGTGGGGATGTGTGTACAAGAGCTTGCATGCTATGGCTCAACTAGATGAGCCAATTCATCATGTCTGAAACTTAATCTTGTACCCTAGGAATTCTATGACCTCGTTAAGCAGACAGAGTTTCACACGTAAGCCGAATGCATAAATGCAGATGTGTCCTGTTGTACGCATGTTCGTTGATCTGTTAACTATTTTAGTTGGATTTTGCCATGAGTTGATGGTTGGATCAACTGTAAGATGCAGTAAGAGTGAAGTGGACTTATGTTCCTTGAACTTGCAATGGGTCCATCTACATGCATTTAATTTGAAAATGCACGTGTAGTTCCCTTAAACACGTTAAGTGGGTCACTAGGGTAGTCCAACCGTGCCACACTGTCATGTTTCTGTATTTTTGTTTGTTGGTTACACTAATTTTTAGATGATTGAGTTCTTCACATACGAGCGATAACATAATAGTACATCACACAACCTCTGTTTTTCTTTTCTACAACAACAACAAAGCCTTTAGTCCCAAACAAGTTGGGGTAGGCTAGAGGTGAAACCCATAAGATCTCGCAACCAACTCATGGTTCTGGCACATGGATAGCAAGCTTCCACGCACCCCTGTCCATAGCTAGCTCTTTGTCGATACTCCAATCCTTCAGGTCTCTCTTAACGGACTCCTCCCATGTCAAATTCGGTCGACCCCGCCCTCTCTTGACATTCTCCGCACGCTTTAGCCGTCCGCTATGCACTGGAGCTTCTGGCTGTTTTTCTTTTCTATTGGGAAATTTTGTTTTTGCCACTTGGTTCTGTTGCTGACATGCAGGACCAGACCACATTGTCTGTGGCACAGCTGGTAGAAAAATGAGTAAATGGCACTGCTTAGTGCCAAAAACTAATTTCTTTCGCATTCATTTGTTTCTACAGAGTTATATAGTTTCCGTTTGTTCATTTACTTTTGTATGCTTAAATTTGGTAGGTTGTTCTAATGGTTCTAGTGCGCTTGCAGGTATTAAGTTTGCTCCAGAGTTCTAGACATGCTAGACATTTCAGCACTCAGTTACTTGAAGGTTAGCAGCTCTACAGATGTTACTTTCGAAGTTGGTTACTGTTAGTTTCCTTAGCAACTAATGCTTTTCTGCAATCTTCATTGCAGGTGTTCCGAGACTTCCAAAGCCAACATGGTAGGGAGCAACCTTTGCGCTTCATTTTATCATTTTGTGATTGTACTGTATAAGTTATTTACTGATAAAACTTTATTGTGTCTAGTTGATGGTTGTTACCACTTATACACTGTTATAAAACCCACTGTTGTCATTGAATAAAGTATGACCTCTAATGATTTGTTGTAGTGAACGCTATTTCCTTCGAAATGCTTCTCCTTATCAAATTTGGAGTAGATCATTTGCTTCAGAGAATGGTAAGGTATATCAGCCCTGTAGAGGATATTAATAATAGTGAATTGTTGCCTGACAAATTCTTTATCATCTCTTGTCTTTGTCTTAAGGTGACTTGGTTGAAGCTGTTGTGCCCTTCATGGGTGAATCTGTCACTGATGGAACCCTTGCCAATTTCTTAAAGAGTATACACCTGTCTGTCTCTGTGATTCAAGTCGTCAATGTTTATGCTCCTGACATGTTATTTGCTGCAGAACCTGGTGATAGAGTTGAAGCTGATGAGGCGATAGCTCAGATTGAAACTGACAAGGTGGTGCTTTGGCTCATTCATTCCCATTTTAATACCTGTTTTTAGTTTGTTCTGCTGTTCTTGGTGTTGGAGCGATCCTTAAAATTGAAGTGCTCCATTCTATTTTCAGGTTACAATAGATGTTTCCAGTCCAGAAGCTGGGGTAATTGAAAAGGTGACTGCCATCCACGCATTTTGTGATTTCAAATTTGCTTTGCGCATCCCACAATCTACCTCAATTGTGTATTTAGCAGTATGGTTACTCTCCTGATCACGTCAGTGCTTTGCAGTTCATTGCCAGTGAAGGTGACACTGTTACTCCAGGTACCAAAGTTGCCGTGATATCTAAGTCTGCTGCTCCAAGTGAGGCCCATGTTGCACCATCTGAAGAGACCTCCCAGAAGGAGACCCCTCCACCACCTCCTCCAGAGAAACCTAAGGTCGAGGCAAAATCACCAAAAGTAGAATCTGTCAAACCACAGGCGTCAAAACTAGCCTCCCCCTCAGAACCTCAGCTCCCTCCAAAGGAAAGAGAGAGACGGGTAAGGCCATTCATGTCATTTGGCTATATATGGTTGATCAGACATGCTATGGAGGCATCATTTTTGGATTGTGATAAGTGCAGGTGTCAATGCCAAGGCTCAGGAAGCGTATAGCAAATCGTTTGAAGGATTCTCAGAACACTTTTGCACTACTGACTACATTCAACGAAGTTGACATGTAAGTTCATCAGCTGTTTGTTTTCTAATATCTGTACCTTTGTAGTGTCAGTGTGGTTGGTGTACCCATGAATGCATCACAGGCTTTTGGCACCTGTGTGAGCCTAAGTTACACCAAACTTGCCCAAATTTCTCCACTAACGTTATTCCAAAAACAATGTCCCTCTCCATTATGTCCTTGGGTTGACATGATGAGTCTGTAAAGTGTAAATGAAGCACCATTAAACTGTATCAAGTATAAATAATGTGTAAGTATGCTTCAAACATGTTATGCTCCAAAATAATTAGTCAGAAGAGTGCGAAAAAAGTATTTATGTTCCATAATAATTGTCCTATTGAGTTTACATCTTTGTGCTTATCTTCTAATGCTTTCTTGGTATGTCTTTATTTTACTATATGCTGCTGATATGTCCCTGAATAAGTTGTTTCATTTTATTACAACTGTTTCTTCATTGCATTAGGACCAATTTGATGAAGCTTCGGACTGACTACAAAGATGAGTTTGTTAAGAAGCATGGTGTCAAATTGGGTCTGATGTCCTGCTTTGTTAAGGTAGTAGCAATCTGATGAGCAGCTTAAACGATTGTTTGGTAATTTCCTGGGTCGTCCTAAATCCACTTGTTTTTTGAAGGCTGCTGTTTCTGCGCTTCAAAATCAGCCAATTGTTAATGCTGTTATTGATGGTGATGACATCATCTACAGAGACTACATTGACGTTAGTGTTGCTGTTGGCACTTCCAAGGTACTGGCACCTTTTTCTTCTCTAGGTTGAATTACCGATCGACCAGCGTTGTTTTACCATGCATCCTGCTGTCGTACTGTGATATGAATGTCATTTTGCTTTTTAGGGTCTTGTGGTGCCTGTTATCCGTGATACAGAAGGAATGAACTTTGCTGACATTGAGAAGGGGATAAACAGCCTTGCAAAGAAGGCAACTGAGGGGGCATTGTCAATCGATGAGATGGCAGGGGGAACCTTCACAATCTCAAACGGCGGTGTCTATGGAAGTCTTATCAGCACACCTATCATCAACCCTCCACAGGTTCTCTTTTTGTTTGCTGCCTTCTACTCTATTTGTTAGAATTCTACAATTCACCTCCTAACACAACCGTTAATTTCTTGCCTAATGCAGTCAGCAATTCTTGGAATGCATTCTATTGTTCAACGCCCTGTGGTTGTGGATGGCTCCATCCTTGCGAGGCCAATGATGTACCTTGCACTGACATATGACCATAGGCTGATAGATGGCAGAGAAGCTGTTCTGTTTCTGCGCCGCATCAAGGACGTGGTTGAAGATCCACGGAGGTTGCTCCTTGACATATAGTTCCATTTGTTACTTCTGGGGTAAAGATTGCTTCTCATTGATTTCGGAATAATTGTACACAAAATTTTGACTCATGCCGTAGTCGCTTCTCCAACAATTGAGAATTCGGTTGCTGGCCTCTGAATTGTAGAAGAAACGTCAACGAATTCGTTTCCCTTTTCTGAGGTGATACTTTTTGGGACGTACTAGTTCCTTAAACATATCATGATTTACAATAGCAAATGGACACCCTCCTCAACTTTGTTGTGCCATTTAACGTGATAATAATTATGACATGTGATGCCTGGTTGGTATCAGGCAGGTGCTCGATCTTGACAGTTTCAGTGTATTTCCCATCTTTGCAATTTCCAATTGCCGTGTCTAAATATCCAGTAGAATTCAAGCAAATTATTTGAGCTTTTGAAGTTTCTCAGGTCACCCTTTTCGCATTCTAGTTCTAGTGACACAAGGTTCGCAGTGAAGTTTTCCCGTGATTCTGCACGACAAACGCTCTAGGTCTCTGCAAGCGGAGGAGTCGTCCGCAAGTGAAACGAAATATGTTCATAATGCAGTCAGTGATTCTTGAAATGCATTCCAACGTCCAACACCCTGTGGTTGTGGATGGCAACATTCTTGCAAGATTCTTTGATGTACCTACAACCGTTTCACTTGTGGTGCGCGGCTGAATGAGTGGGGTGTGCGGAAAGGAACGGAAGTGGCAAGCCGGCCAAGAACGCGAGAGCGGTGCTGATCCTCACCATGTGGTCACTGCGGAAGCACCGCAATGCAATAGTGTTCGACGGAGTGGTGCCATCCAAGATTGCGGTGCTCAGTGCCATCGAGGGAGAAGCTCGTAGTTGGAGCTAGGAGGCTTTCTGGGAGGGCTAGCTAGGTGGGTTTTGGAGGATAGGGTTTCAGTTTCTTGGAAAGGTGGAGTGCTTGGCTAGCACTCGTAAATCTGATATGTACTGTGGAGAGGCTCTTTACCCCTTCTTTGATATATACGCATACTCGTGCGTATTCGAGAAAAAAAATGTTTCTGTTTCTTCATACATCAAGCACATGGTCGAAGATCCACGGATGTTTCTTCTTGACCATGCATTACTTTCTGACTTTCTCCAGCCTACAACCGTCTGTGGTTGATTTTTCCGCTTCTCTGAAAAAAATCAGAATTGCGGGGCTCTGAGTTGTAGAACAGAGCTCAGTGAAACTCATTTTGTTTTCCCTTTTAAAGCGCAAGTCCGTCCGTATATTGTCTTTGGAGGCCGAGCTCCATGGAGCTTGGTTTTGAAAATTTTGAATTTTGTCGAATTTCATATTTTCTACATTTAAAAAAATCTGAAAAAAACACACATATACATGAAGGCATAACGCACATGTGTGTAAATTTTCAGGGCAAAATAAGTTGAAATGAGGGCTGTGCAAAAAAGAAAAATCTGAGGCTTTTTAACAATATGATACCATTCATCCTCCTAGACCATGAATTTGTCTTTTTTGTACAGGTCACATTTCAATGTTTTTCATTCTGAAATTTTACACAGATAGACATAACATACTTGTTTACTTGCACAATTTTTTTCAGATTTTTTTAAAACCAAAGAGTTTGAATTTTGATTTGTTTTGAGAAAAAGGCCTCCATGGCTCCCGGGAGCCAAACGTCCGCTCTCAAGTCCGTCCGTCAGCATATTCTTGCTTTACAATGGTAAGTGGCCGCTCTCCCGACTTTGTCGCGTCATTTCTACATGATAATTAATTCACGGGTCATCTTATTGTTATCTAGTGCTTGATCTCGACAATCTTCAGATTATTTACCACCTTTAAACTTTTGAAATTTCTATCCTTGGTATAATTGACTGTTTGGGATTTTGTTCTGAAGTTTCTTAGAGCAACTCCAACGCGCCGACCCTAACGGATGGCGCTTTTGTCCCTTTTTTTTTGTCTATTTGGGTCGACCACCTGGTCAACGTTTGCCGGGTTTGAGATTTGGGTCGGCAGTGCGCCCAACGCGCCGACCCATATTTGCCGGCGTGGACGGCTGGCCGCCCTTTTTCAACAAATATGCATAAATATGCACAAATTTTCACAAGCAAACATATACTTTCAAACCAAATAAATAGCATAGTTTACAAGCCGAATAAAAATAAAACAGTGTCACATAGTCTTGCAAGCCGAACAAAAAAGATACATCTATTGGTTGCTAATATAAGCCCATATATGCTCAACCAAATCATTTTACAATTGCATGTGAGTTTCTCAATCACGCATGTCATGATAAAATTGGGTGAACTGTTCAAACGTTGTAGTTCCTCCATGCTCAGGCACAACATTCTCACCCTAAAATTGAAACCCTTGATCGTAGATATGTTCCGGGCGCTCATCTTCTACGATCATATCGTGCATGATCATACAAGGAGTCATCACCTCCCACAACTTCTTTGTGCTCCAAGTCCTAGCAGAATACCGAACAATGCCCCATCGAGATTGCAAAACACCAAAGGCACGCTCGACGTCCTTCCTAGTACTCTCTTGCTCTTGGGCAAATCTTTTCCTCTTCTCTCCGACAAGATTGGGGATTGTCTTCACAATAGTGGTCCACTGAGGATAGATACCGTCACCTAGGTAGTATCATTTGTCGTAGTTGTGGCCGTTGATGGTAACATTCACCGGTGGGCTGTTGCCTTCGGCATGCCTAGCAAACACCGACGAGTGCTGAAGCACGTTGATATCATTGTATGATCCTGCCATGCCAAAGAAAGAGTGCCAGATCCAGAGATCTTGTGAGGCCATGGCCTCAAGTATGACAGCGCAAACCCTGACATGGCCCTTATACTGCCCTTGCCAAGTAGAAGGGCAGTTCTTCCACTCCCATGCATGCAGTCTATGATGTCAAGCATAACTGGAATCCTCTGCTGGCATTCATCGCCAACAAGCGGGCTGTATCTTCAGCAGCCGGCTCTCTCAAGTACTCAGGGCCAAACACAACAATCATAGCCTTGCAGAACTTGTACATGGAGTCTAGACATGTAGACTTGCTCATACGGACGTATTCATCAATGAGATCACCGGGCACTCCGTATGCAAGCATCCGGACGGCTGCAGTGCATTTCTGATAAGATGAGAAGCCAATCTTTCCAACAACATCCTCTTTGCACTCGAAATAGTCATCGTATCCGACTACCCACCTCTCTAATACGGTTGAAAGGATGCCTACTCATACGGAAAAGCCGCGGCATTTACGATGTTTGAACAACGGGTTGGTTGTGTCGAAGTAGTCCTTCCAAAGAAGGAAATGGCTGCTCTCTCTGCTGCGAGACGGTGGTGGGGGCGACGTGGGAGGTGGCGGTGGTGGCGGCGTTGGGGGGCAGGTATGTCAAGACCGGCACCGGTAGAGGCGCAGAAAATGGGTAGCAGCGGCGAAGCGGAGGAGGTGGGCGAGGGTTCACTGTCGATCTTGCGGTGGGAGAGGATGGCCAATGTGCCACCGACTAGCGGGCCAGGAGGAGAGGAAGAGGCGGGCGCCGCGTGTGTCCTTTTCGTGTCCGCGCCGACGCAAATGAGCTCAAAAATGGGTAGGGAATGGGTCGGCAGGCGGACGAAAAGCGGGCGCGCGTCCGTTTGGGTCGGCGCGTTGGGCCGACTTTTCTGTCCGAGCCGACTCAAACGGACACGCGTGGACGAAATGTGTCGCCGCGTTGGAGTTGCTCTTAGGTCATACTTTTTGCATTCTAGCTGAATTTTGTTAAGTGGTACTGAAACAAAGTTACCATTGAAAAATCTGAATCACTCGTTTTTTCCATGATTTTGTATGACGAACGACCCTCAAGCTCTTTCTCATGATTACCTAGGACTACCTAGGACGAACGACCCTCAAGCTCACATCTCCAAGGCATGCATCATGCATGTGAGATGAGTCCAGTAGTTCCATGCGTATTTAATACCATGTCTTGCCATGGCATCCAGCCAAGATAAGAACACATGTTAGGGCTCAGAGTCTCCCACAACTTGCATATTAGAAGAAAATTATCAATGAGATATTAGAAGATAACTGAGTCAGTAAGGCTAGTGTTCTCTTGCTCCACAGGCAGATGAGTTTTGTATTGATTTCGGATGGTTATAGGTTTTACAACTAAGATCAAACAAAGCCCTAGTCTTGTTCCGTACATAAGTGAACTATCCATGCATGCTCAGGTGAGCACCTCTGCTCGCCAAGGGTGTGGTGTCGTAGCGGAGGGGGCCTTCTCCGGAGGCGGAGACGGATGGCGTCACGACGGTCTACTAGATGGAGGAGCAGCATTGCTATTGGAGAAGGAACCCCATGGCTGTCAACGTTTATGCATTTAGACCCTTATTATTACTTCTATTTTCAAGTCACTATCTGTAACCCCTCGAGCTATACAAGGGGCGCTAACCGGATGGATCTGTATTGATAAAACTATTCTGCCAATTATCGGCTTTATATGAATATATACTTATACATACACTATATACTCAAATTCCTGTGTGTTCTTCCTGATCCATACATTCCCCCCTGATTTTGTTTGTGATTTCTACCCAAATCCATGTCTGACCCATCTGGGATTTGACACTTTGGCCTTTTGGAAGCTAACGAAGCATGGGTTTTCTCCGGCGACGGGCCGCTTTCTTGAAAATGTCCTCTGATCATGGGTTCGACGAGATGCTCAAGCTGGTGCTTAGTGTCGGCATATAGTTTACATTAATGTGTGGTGTTGTTGGTTGTGAGTGTATCATTACTTTAACATCAGACCTTTTCTCTTGAAAAAATATCTGAATTGCATGTGATCTTTTGCTGGCAATTGACATGCAGCTGTTGATGTATTTAGACCGAAAAGGTTTGGTAAGCATATGTCGTTGAGAACTTGTGACACAAAATCAGGGCATTCCCGGATCAGTGTTCATGAATTTCAGTACAAAAAGTGTTTGCAATCGTTAGGTCATCTAGACACATTAACAATCACATTATTGAGTTACTGATACGGAACATTTTCCTTGAACCACACATCCAGTTTGGTTCTACATGGCACGGTAATTTTTTTGCAAAATGACACTGTTTTCTTGAAAAAAAAAAATTACAATCCCATAATCCTTCCTCGAACCATGTTGTAATATGTAGTAAATGGCAGTTCTAGGGAACAATAATCAAACTTGAGCGTGATTGTAACAAACCGACCCTCCGCTTTGTTAATAGAAATGATAAGCTCACCCTAACCCTCTCTATTTCCACTAGACAAATTCATTTACTCCCTCGGTCCTAAAATAAGTGTTTTAACTTTGTACTAGCTTTAGTACAAAATTATACTAAGCTTAAGACACTTATTTTAAGGTGGAGGGAGTATAACCTTCATGATGCATGGTCGGTCAATAGATCATGCAGCTAGCGTGTGCACCGGACCTGATTCACGACCGTGTACCATACGTACTCTCAAGCCAGTGCAGCACTCTCCGACTCCGTCGTGCCATTCATTTCTTTGTTGGATCATATGCATAGGTAAATGGTATTTGATACACACTACACAGTCACTCTCCAAGTTTCATGCTCTCTTCTCATTAACTCCACATCACATATTTAGCATGCATGGTTAAGAGACGGTTTTCCCTCATGCTAGGTGTTAATTGTATACATGCATTGTAGCTCCTCTTCAACTTGTCCATGATTATGTAGTATGTACGACAAATGACCCTCAAGCTCTTTCCCATGATTTTGTACGATGAACGATTTTCTTTGTTTTCTTTTGCCTTTAAGAGTTTATTCTCATGTCCTAAGCATGCCTCATGCTTTTGAGATGAGCCCAGCCATTACAATTCGTATTTAATACCATCGCTTGGCGCCTTGGGGTCTAAGCTAATCATATGAGCACATGCTGCAATTTTAGATAACGACTCAAACTCTCTCCCTAGCTGCTTACTAGAAAGCAAATCCCAATGGGATATTAGAAGAAAACTAAATTAGTTCTTGTATGTCAGTGTTATCTTGCTCTACACACGAAGGATGTGAAGAAGTTGTGCAAGTCCACGACGAGAGCCATCATTAGGCCAACAACACGTTGGGAGCAAACCTGGCCCTCATAGGAAGTTCATAAGGTTGCTTATGTAGAACAAAACTCAACACAGATGACTGAACAGAGAGCTGGGGGTTGACACTCGCCGAGGATCAGATCTCTCGTCATGAAGTTGACGTCTATGCCCCTATTCGCATTAACAACGTCCATGCAGGCGGAACAACTAAGATTGATGGTATGTTCTTTTTTAGCACGCTGTATGTGCGCCGATAAATTACCAGGGTGGTAAAGTTGTGTTAAATTCACGACCAATGTTGTTGGTCGTTGTACAGTAACCTCTGCAGAGTGCAATTCTACTAATGTATGGTCAAACCTAACCTTGCTTGTAGTTATTAGGCCAACACTCAATCTCGGCAATTTTTCCGTATGTTTTATCTTCACATCAAAATTTATTGTATAGGACAATTGCCTCCTCGAACGGTCAAATAGAATTCTAGTGAATTATGTGAGCTTCTTTTTCATGGAGCATGACCTGGCAAAAGCACGAAATATGAAGCTTGTGTTATGCTTATTCGAGAAGTTGTTAGAATTAAAAATTAACTTTCATAAAAGTAAATTGTTCTGCTTTGAGAGAGCTAAAGACAAACAAGAAGCTTACAAACGGCTGTTTGGATGTGGGATAGGTTCGATGCCGTTTACATATTTGGACATTCCGATTCACCATCACAAACTCTCGAACAAGGAATGGAAGTGTATTGAAGATCAATTCGAAAAGAAACTAAGTTGCTGGAAGGGCAAACTTATGTCATACGGAGGCCGACTAATTCTCATCAATTCGTTGCTCACGAGTATGCCAATGTTTCTCTTGTCCTTTTTCGAGGTACCAGTAGGGGTTCGGAAAAGACTGGACTTCTATCGATCACGTTTCTTCTAGCAGAGTGACGAGTTAAAACGAAAGTACAAACTTGCCAAATGGGATATTATCTATAGACCAAAAGACCAAGATGGTCTTGGCATTGAAAATTTAGAGATGAAGAGAAGATGCCTGAAGGAAATATGCCCTATAGGCAATAATAAATTTGTTATTTTATATTTCCTTATTCATGATAAATGTTTACTATTCGTGCTAGAATTTTATTAAACGAAAACTTGATACATGTGTGGATACATAGACAAAACACCGTGTCCCTAGTATGCCTCTACTAGACTAGCTCGTTAATCAAAGATGGTTAAGTTTCCTAACCATAGACATGTGTTGTCATTTGATGAATGGGATCACATCATTAGGAGAATGATGTGTTGGACAAGACCCATCCGTTAGCTTAGCATAATGATCATTCAGTTTTATTGCTACTGCTTTCTTCATGTCAAATACATATTCCTCCGACTATGAGATTATGCAACTCCCAGACACCAGAGGAATGCCCGTGCTATCAAACGTCACAACATAATTGGGTGATTATAAAGATGCTCTACAGGTATCTCCGAAGGTGTTTGTTGGATTGGCATAGATCAAGATTAGGATTTGTCACTCCGAGTATCGGAGAGGTATCTCTGGGCCCTCTCGGTAATGCACATCATATGAAGCCTTGCAAGCAATGTGACTAATGAGTTAGTTGCGGGATGATGCATTAGGACGAGTAAATAGACTTGCCGGTAACGAGATTGAACTAGGTATAAAGATACCGACGACTGAATCTCGGGCAAGTAACATACTGATGAGAAAGGGAATACCGTATGTTGACATTGCGGTTTGACCGATAAAGATCTTCGTAGAATATGTGGGAACCAATATGAGAATCCAGGTTCCTCTATTGGTTATTGACCGGAGAGGTGTCTCGGTCATGTCTACATAGTTCTCGAACCCGTAGGGTCCGCACGCTTAAAGTTTGATGACGATATGTATTATATGAGTCATGTGTTTTGGTGACCGAAGGTTGTTCAGAGTCTCGGATGATATCAAGGACATGACGAGGAGTCTCGAAATGGTCGAGAGGTAAAGATTGATATATTGGAAGGTAGTATTCGGACACTGGAAAGGTTCCGGAGTGTATCGGGTACATACCGGAGTACCGGAGGGGTTATCGGATCCCCCGGGGAAAGATATGGGCCATATGGGCCATAGGGGGGAGGCTAACCAGCCCACAAGGGCTGGCGCGCCCCCCACCAGGGAGGAGTCCAAATTGGACAAGGTGTGGGGCGCCCCTTTCCTTCCCCTACTCCCTCTCCTTCCTCCTTCCCCCCTCCGGTAAAAGGAAAGGGGGGCCGAATCCTACTAGGAGCCCAAGTGGGACTCCTCCCACTTGGGGCGCACCTTGGGCCGGCCTCCTCTCCCACCCTCCTTTATATATGGGGGGAGGGGTGCCCTAGAAGACACACCAATTGCTCTAAGCCGTGTGCGGCGCCCCCTCCCATAGTTTACGCCTCCAGTCATATTCTCGCGGTGCTAAGGCGAAGCCCTGCGCGGATCACATCACCATCACCGTCACCATGTCGTCGTGCTGACGGAACTCATCTACTTCTTCGACCCTCTGCTGGATCAAGAGCTCGAGGGACGTCATCGCGCCGAACGTTTGCAGAACTCAGAGGTGTCATACGTTCGGTACTCGATCGGTCGGAACGAGAAGACGTTCGACTACATCAACCGCGTTGAGAAAACACTTCCGCTTTCGGTCTACGAGGGTACGTGGACACACTCTCCCCCTCTCATTGCTATGCATCTCCTAGATAGATCTTGCGTGAGCGTAGGAAAATTTTGAATTGCATGCTATGTTTCCCAACAGTGGCATCCGAGCCAGGTCTATGGGTAGATGATATGCACGAGTAGAACACAAAGAGTTGAGGGCGGTGATCGTCATACTGCTTACCACCAATGTCTTATTTTCATTCGGCGGTATTGTTGGATGAAGCGGCCCGGACCAACCTTACATTCCACCGACAGACATGCAACAAGTTTTGCATAAAAGTGGCTGGTAGGTGTATGTTTCTCCAACTTTAGTTGAATCGAATTTGACTGCGGCCGGTCTTTGTGAACACTAGTAGGGAAAACCTTATACACAGAACTTTAGCAGTAGCGTGGGTCAAAAAAGCACGCTGGTGCTAAGTAGCAGTAGCGCGCTTGTGTAAACCGTGCTACAGATAAAGTTCCATCAGTAGCGTGCCTGATTCTAAACGCGCTACTACTAAAATTCCCATGGCTTAGCCGATAGGCTACACATAGTAGTAGCGATCTATATCGAACCACGCTACCGCTACTTGCTTCGTAGCAGCGTGTTTACGCTGAAAGGCGCTACTGCTAAAGGATATAAAATTAAATGGAAAGCAAATAGAAAAGTAAATGAAAATGAAAGAAATATAAGAAGGTGAAAGGAAAAAAATGTAAAGAAAAATAAATGAAAAAGGGGAAAAAAGAGAAATGAGTAGCAGTAGCGCGTATCGCAGAACACGTTGTAGCTAACTTAGCAGTAACGCGCTTTCTGGAACGCGCTACTGCTACATCTGACTTAACCATGGGGTTCGTCTTTCCCACGACCACTTCCCCCAAATCCAACTCCTCCGCTCTCGCCGTCGCCTGTCGGCCGCCGCGCGCTCTCCGCACACCCTCGATGCTGCCCCCGACCCCGGATTCGATGCCGCCCCCGCCCCCGACCTCGACGCCGCCTCCGCACTGGCCGAGCCCCACCCCGACCTCGGCCGCCTGCCCCTCCCTACAAGAGGCACCCGAGGTCAAGACGCCTGCTCCTCCCTCTCCCCTACCTCTGCCTAGGGTCCTTCAAATTTTAGTTGCATCAAATTAGTTAGGGTTCATGTAAGGGTGGAAACGAATCAGATGCGGATGTGGCTCAAATTAGTTAGGGTTCATGTAAGGGTGGAAACAAATCAAATTTCTAAGATGAATCATAAAACGAGTAAAATATGACCACTTATTTCACTTTTAAGTTGGATAATTGGAATATACGCTACCACTTTCCACACCCTAGGTTCATCAAATTAGATGGTAATTAGGGCAGTAGTTCCTAGGTACTAATTAGTTAGAGCAACTGTAGCAGACCCCGCATCCCGCCGGCCCGCAAAACGCGTTTGCAGTTCGCGAAAAACAGCTTTTGCGGGTCGGCTTGGGCTGGCACAGATGCAGACCCCCCAAACGGATACGTAAAAAAGTATATTCGCGGAATATACTTTTTACGGGTCGGCTAAGGTCTGCTCTTTGCGCTGCTGCATCCCGTATCGTCGACCCGCAAGAATATCAAATACAACATAATTCAACAATAAAAAACAAACTGAATTATTCCAATCAAACATAATACAATAATCATCCGCATTACAAATAATTATTCAAATAACCGTAGCAATCTTAAATAGTGCAATACAAAATTTGTCATGAATACAAATACAAATGAATACAAAAATAAGTCACTGTCCAACCCTTTGCCAATGGTGCTCAATGAGATCTTCCTGAAGTTGAAAGTGGGTGTCTGCATTTTCAATCTCTTTGTATGTCTGAAGAAAAGCTCTAATGCGGTTTGGGTCTCTTGCTGGTTTGACACGGCTACCCACATTGTCGTAAAAGAATTCTAAGTTCAATCCTCTCTCATCTTCAAGAATCATATTATGCAGGATAACACAACATGTCATTATGTTCTTCAAGGTTTTTTTATCCCAAAAACGAGCAGGACCACGGACAATGGCAAACCTAGATTGCAAAACACCGAATGCTCTTTCAATGTCTTTTCGGGCTGCCTCTTGCACCCTTACAAATTCACATTGTTTTTTTGTTTTGGGTTCTTTGATGCTCTTGACAAATGTGCACCAAGGAGGGTATATACCATCTGCAAGATAGTACCCCTTTGTGTATTCATGCCCATTGATAGTGTAGTTGCAAGCAGGAGCATCACCACTAGCAAGCCTAGCAAACAAATGAGACCGTTGCAACACATTGATATCATTGAGAGTGCCCGGCATACCAAAAAGGCAATGCCAAATTCATAAATCCTCAGATGCTACGGCCTCTAGCATAATTTTTGCATCACGAGACTTGCCACAATACATTCCTTGCCAAGCCTTGGGGCAATTTCTCCAATTACAATGCATACAATCAATGCTACCCAGCATGTCAGGCCAACCTCTCCTCTCATTTGATGCCATCAATTTCTTTGTGTCATCTTCATTGGGTGCCCGAAGATACTCAGGACCGAAGACACGAATGATCACTTCCACAAATCTACGCACAGACTCAATTGTGCTATCTTCACCAATGCGAAGATACTCATCGGCATAGTCAGCCGGAACGCCATATGCAATCACCTGCATAGCTGCGGAGATTTTTGATATGCACTAAATCCCTTTAAGCCTGCGACATTTCTTCTTTGAGTAAAATACTGGCAATTTGCCTCGCAAGCTTCACCAATTTTCACAAAGAGGGATCGACGCATTCGGTACCTTCTGTGGAAGAGGTGCGGAGGATATGTAGGATTCTCCGCGAAATAGTCTTGCATCAACATCTCGTTCCCAAGATGGCGATTCTGAGGAATGCACAAACGACCGACAGTCGATCCTCGCCTCCTCTTCCGGTGCTCGTCTTCATGCTCCTTCACGGCAAGCGCCATGACCAATGTTTGCTGCCGGAAGTTCGCAAGCATGCTCTTAACATCCGAGTCGTCCGAATCGGACGAATCGAATAGCAAGAACTTCTCGCATGGGTCAACTCCATCTACACGCACACCGGCGCGTCAATCTAGTACGCAGCTCGCAAAAATCACAAAAAGGGAATAACCGGTGGCGGTTGATCCCAGGCGGCGACGAGGGGGTGCGCTCGACGGTGGTCGATCCCCGGCGGCGGCGACGGGGGGCGGCTCTTCTCGCCGGATCCGGAGGGGCGGTGCAGTGGCTCGGCGCGGGAGGGTGTGGGGCGGCCACGGGGCGCGATTCCGCCCGCAGATATGGCCGCAATCGCCGGCGGCGGGCGGGCGCAAGCAAAGGGCGGGCGGCGGCGAAAGGAGGGGGAAAGCGCGCGGGCTAAAATGCCCCCCCGCCAACTAATTCTCTCCGATGCAGGGCACCGCAGCCGCGAGGGGAAAACCCGCGTTTTCCCGGGTTGGGGGTGGAGAATTTCCGGTGGCCCCCAAAAATTTTTGCGGGCCGGGGCGGGATGCGGGGTCTGGTCGGGCAGGCTTTCCGGCCCGTACCCGCATTTTGGCGGTTATTTTGCGGGTCGTGGGTGGATGCGGGGTCTGCTAGAGTTGCTCTTAGTAAGAACTAGGTACTAATTAGGTACTAGTTTATTTTTATTTATATTAAGTTTATTTTTAGTAATAACTAGTTGAATTAATAGAACTAGTTGAAGATGTCACATTTGTTGTTATTTTTTTAGTTAAAGCAGTTTTTCCCGCATCGACGTCGACGATGCCTATCTCGCATCCTCGCTGCGTCGACTTGGTGGAGGATGCCTGGTTGACCAGATGGGCCATGTCCGGGACTGGGCTCCGCCAGGCTGGTACTGGGAGGCGCTACCTACCGGGGCCGCAGCTTGGTGAGGAGTCAGCCCGTCGTTGACCCGAACCTTCTTTGGTGGCGGTCGCATGGGCCAGTGACGGTCGAGAGGCTTGAGGACCCCGAGGAGGTGGTACGTCACCGCGTCAGCGATGAGGATGCGCACGTCCATCGCTACTTGTTTGCGCTGGAGCACAGGTTCTCCAATACCTGGCAGGTTCTCCAGGATCTCACTGGAGCTATGATCCTGTGATAGTTCCTTCTCTTTGGGTGTCCACCGCCCGCGCCGATACCCGTTGTTCGCTAGGGTTTTAGTTGTATTAGTGATGTTATATGTATGATACTATTCGGGATGTATTAGTGATAATATTCGATGATGTACGGACGCAAGAGATGATTTACTTCTTCTTATTGAATGCATGCTAATTTGAATACTTATTTATTTTATGATTTGGTTTTGCTTATTGAATGTTCATGTCAATATGAGTCCTATAAGATATTTTGAAATGTATATCTTGTGTTGCTCAAATAGGATATGTGCTTTCCCAAGTGGCCGATCATGTTTGCAGGTTACACCTCCGAGTGGCCTACGTTTTGCCGGAGTGTAGTTTCATTTCCATTCCGGCAAATTTCAGGCGCTCGATATGTTCTATTTTAGCAAAGGTCATGCCGCATTTTTCCGTGAATTTTTGCATGACTTGTGCCAGAATATGTAGGAAATATCGAGTGCCCCGGATTTGTGTGTTGAGTATCCTGGTAGTTGTCTTCGATCGATTTTCAATTAATGTTTCAACTATGAACATTGGAAATGACTGACGCCGAAAAGGTTTTCGGTATTTGCAAATACTGCGAAGACGAGTGATACGTCTCCACCGTATCTATAATTTTTGATTGTTCCATGCAATTATATTACCCGTTTTGGATGTTTATGAGCTTTACTTTACACTTTTATATCATTTTTGGGACTAATCTACTAACCGGAGGCCCAACCCAAATTGCTGTTTTCTTGCCTATTTTAGTGTTTCCAAGAAAAGGAATATCAAATGGAGTCCAAACGGAATGAAACCTTCGGGAGAGTTATTTTTGGAACGGAAGAAATCCAGGAGACTTGGAGTAGACGTCAGGGAAGCCTCGAGGTGGCCACGAGGCAGGGAGGCGCGCCCTACCCCCCTGGGCGCGTCCTCCACCCTCTCGTGGGCCCCTCGTGGCTCCCCTGGCCGACTTCTTTTGCCTATATATGTCCATATACCCTAAAAACATCGAGGAGCACAATAGATCTGGAGTTCCGCCGCTACAAGCCTCTGTAGCCACCAAAAACCAATCGGGACCCTGTTTCGGCACCCTGCCGGAGGGGGATCCCTCACCGGTGGCCATCTTTATCATCCCGACGCTCTCCATGACGAGGAGGGAGTAGTTCACCCTCGGGGCTGAGGGTATGTACCAGTAGCTATGTGTTTGATCTCTCTCTCTCTCTCTCTCTCTCTCTCTCTCTCTCGTGTTCTTGAGGTGGTACGATCTTGATGTACCGCGAGCTTTGCTATTATAGTTGGATCTTATGATGTTTCTCCCCCTCTACTCTCTTGTAATGGATTGAGTTTTCTCTTTGAAGTTATCTTGTCGGATTGAGTCTTTAAGGATTTGAGAACACTTGATGTATGTCTTGCCTTGCTTATCTGTGGTGACAATGGGATATTCATGTGATCTACTTGATGTATGTTTTGGTGATCAACTTGCGGGTTCACCTTGTAAACTTATGCATAGGGGTTGGCACATGTTTTCGTCTTGAATCTCCGGTAGAAACTTTGGGGCACTCTTTGAAGTACTTTGTGTTGGTTGAATAGATGAATCTGAGATTGTGTGATGCATATCGTATAATCATACCCACGGATACTTGAGGTGACATTGGAATATCTAGGTGACATTAGGGTTTTGGTTGATTTGTGTCTTTAGGTGTTATTCTAGTACGAACTCTAGGATAGATCGAACGAAAAGAATAGCTTCGTGTTATTTTACTACGGACTCTTGAATAGATCGATCAGAAAGGATAACTTTGAGGTGGTTTCGTACCCTACAATAATCTATTCGTTTGTTCTCCGCTATTAGTGACTTTGGAGTGACTCTTTGTTGCATGTCGAGGGATAGTTATATGATCCAGTTATGTTATTATTGTTGAGTTAACTCGCACCGGTGAAAGTATGAACCTTAGGCCTTGTTTCCTAGCATTGCAATACTTTTTACGCTCACTTTTATCATTAGTTACCTTGCTGTTTTTATATTTCCAGAATACAAAAACCTATATCTATCATCCATATTGCACTTGTATCACCATCTCTTCGCCGAACTAGTGCACCTATACAATTTACCATGTATTGGGTGTGTTGGGGACACAAGAGACTCTTTGTTATTTGGTTGCAGGGTTGTTTGAGAGAGACCATCTTCATCCTATGCCTCCCACGGATTGATAAACCTTAGGTCATCCACTTGAGGGAAATTTGCTACTGTCCTACAAACCTCTGCACTTGGAGGCCCAACAACGTCTACAAGAAGAAGGTTGCCTAGTAGACATCAACGAGCGCGGCCTGTGCGACAGAATCTTCCTAGATGATGATAGGCGCTTCAGCATCAAGCTGGACGAGAACTTCGAAGTGGATACATAAGTCACAACGACAAGTCTTTTTTCGTAATTAAGCATGGCATCTACTTCATTTGCTTCAACTTATAATTTTATTTCTTTTACTATTCTACTAGCGTATCCCCTGCCATGCAAGAGTTTTTGTCTTGGATAAGATAGGTTTCAGTCCTATGAAAACTACTATGGTGGTAAAGAGAGTTTACTTGAAGAACGAGCATGGTTGTATTTTCCACATAAAATTATACAACGCAGACGCCTACACCTATTTTGGATGCAAAACTTGGCAAGCACTATGCAGGACTTATGCATTTGAGCCTGATATGGTTATCACCTTTAATATTCGTCCGGAAGATGATATTGAAGGTAATATCGACATCTGAGTCGATGTGCGCGAGCATACTCGATTATACCATTATGTGAGTTTCTCAACCATATTTATGTCTTTGATATTGTTTATTCAAAAATAGTTGACAACTAATTTCTATTGACAGCTTATTTCCAATCAAGCAAACATGTCCAGCGCTTGGTAGACATGGCCTACTACTGTCCCGGGGCTGAACTAAACTGCGAGGAGATAAGTCATTATGTTTCATGGCTTGAGGATCTTCATACTGTCAAGACAAATTATTTTTTTGGACTTCAAAATCTTAGTACTCAAAACGTGCGACCAATAGTGTTCGTACTGAACTACGGTCACATCTATTTAGGAAAGATGGTAAGATTTTTACTATTTGTCCTCAGTGCATCTTTTGCATACATTATTTTTTAAGCTAAACTTCATTGCTAAGTATGTTACTATACGATGTTCTTCAACAGGGACTCCCGATGAATGTTGTGCCTCATTGGATGGAGACTAAAGGTCACATGAGAATTGGTAGCTTACGGCCAAGATATCCTACAATGCACTTTAGTGCATACATGATTTCTAATAGGGAGGAATGCTTAATAGTGAAAGACTGGAGCAAAATTGTGAACAATCACAGAGAAGTACTAGGGGGCAACAATCAGAAGCGCAACCCACGATTAGGAGACAGGTTCATCTGCATGCTCCAACTTGATGAAGCATGAGTGCTACACATGTTTTATGTTATTTTACCTGAGAGAGAGCAGCAGGAGTGATTAATTAGCTAGCTAGAAATGAGTTTGAAGATGATGATGTGCTACACTATGACTATGATAATTACATAGCTAGTGTTGGTGGTAATGATTATGATGATTATTATTAGCTAGTGTTGGTGGTGATTAGATAGCTAGAATGAGTTTGAAGATGATGATATGCTACACTATGACTATGATGATTAAATAACTACTGTTGGTGGTAATGACGATGATGATGATTACATAGCTTGTGCTGGCGGATTAGATTCAAGTGGAGGCAACATGTGGTGCACATCAAAAGTACTACTAGTCCAAACTAGATCAAGTTTGGATTAGTAGTATACTTTTAACATGCACCACATATTGCCTCCACTTGAACCTAATCCATATTTATTTGACACACTGTTATGGACATAATGATATAAACCTCATAATTGGTATTGTACCAAAATTTGTACAACGGCATATAAATACACTCAAAATAAAAAAAATGAAAAAATAATACTAGTAGAGATGGATAGGAAACACGCTGCTACTAGCTAGATTAGCAGCAGCGCGTTATAGAACAAACGCTGCGGCTATGAGTCTTAGCGATGGCGTCAGACGTCGTGCCATACTGCTAAGTAATAGCTGTAGCGCCTTATTAGTAGCGCGGTTACCCGCGCTACTAGTGGGCACTAAACCCGCGCTACTACTAGGGTTTTCCCTAGTAGTGGAAGGTTAAAACAGCAAACTTGATAAATCACCGTTGTGGTTTTTGTGCCATAGGTAAGAACGGTTCTTGGTAGAAGCCCATAGCAGCCATGTAAAACTTGCAATAACAAAGTAGAGGACGTCTAACTTGTTTTTGCAGGGCATGTTGTGATGTGATATGGTTAAGACATGATGTGATATATGTTGTTGTATGATATGATCATGTTTTGTAGAAGTTATCGGCAACTGGCAGGAGCCTTATGGTTGTCGCTTTATTGTATGAAACAAGCGCCATGTAATTGCTTTACTTTATCACTAAGCGATAGCGAAAGTTGTGGAAGCAATAGTTGGCGAGACAACCACGACGCTACGATGGAGATCAAGGTGTCGAGCCGGTGACGATGGCGATCAAAAGCACAAGATGATGATGGCCATATCATGTTACATATTTTGATTGCATGTGATGTTTATATTTATGCATCTTATTTTGCTTAGTATGACGGTAGCATTATAAGATGATCTCTTAACTAAATTTCAAGGTATAAGTGTTCTCCCCGAGTATGCACCATTGCGAAAGTTCTTCGTGATGAGACACCACGTGATGATCGAGTGTGATAGGCTCTACATTCACATACAAAGGGTGCAAGCTAGTTTTGCGCATGCGGAATACTCGGGTTAAACTTGACGAGCCTAGCATGTACATACATGGCCTCAGAACACTGGAGACCGAAAGGTCAAACAAGAATCATATAGTAGATATGATCAACATAGAGATGTTCACCATTGATGACTACTCCATCTCACGTGATGGTCGGACATGGTTTAGTTGATTTGGATCACGTATCATTTAGATGACTCGAGGGATGTCTATCTAAGTGGGAGTTCTTAAGTAATTTGATTAATTGAACTTTAATTTATCATGAACTTAGTCCTGATAGTATTTGCAAGTTATGTTGTAGATCAATAGCTCGCGATGTAGCTCCCCGTTTATATTTTGAGATGTTCCTAGAGAAAACTAAGTTGAAAGATGATAGTAGCAATGATGCAGACTGGGTCCGTGATCAGAGGATTATCCTCATTGCTGCTGCACAGAAGAATTATGTCCTTGATGCACCGCTAGGTGACATACCTATTGCAGGAGCAGATGCGACGTTATGAACAATTGGCAAGCTTGATATGATGACTACTTGATAGTTTAGTGCACCATGCTTTACGGTTTACAATCGGGACTTCAAAGACGTTTTTAATGTCATGGAGCGTATGAGATGTTCCAGGGGTTGAAGTTAATATTTCAAATGCCCGAGTTGAGAGACATGAAGTATCCAACAAGTTCTATAGCTGCAAGATGGAGGAGAACAGTTCTGTTAGTGAGCACATACTCAGAATGTCTGGGTACCATAATCACTTGACTCAGCTGGGAGTTAATCTTCCAGATGATTGTTTCATTGACAGAGTTCTTGAATCACTGCTACCAAGCTACAAAGGCTTCATGATGAACTACAATATGCAAGGGATGGAAAATACTATCCCTGAGGTCTTCGCAAAGCTAAAGGCTGCAGAGGTAGAAATCAAGAAGGAGCATCAAGTGTTGATGGTTAACAAGACCACTAGTTTCAAGAAGGGCAAGGGTAAGAAGGGGAATTCAAGAAGAATGGCAAGCAAGTTTTCACTCCCGGGAAGAAACCCAAAGCTGGACCCAAGCTTGAAACTGAGTGCTTCTGCTGCAAAGGGACTGGTCACTGGAAGCGGAACTGCCCCAAGTATTTAGTGGATAAGAAGGATGACAAAGTGAACAAAGGTATATTTGATATACATGTTATTGATGTGTACCTTACTAATTCTCGTAGTAGTGCCTGGGTATTTGATACCGGTTTGGTTGCTCATATTTGTAACTCGAAACAGGGACTACGGATTAAACGAAGATTGGCTAAGGATGAGGTGAATATGCGCGTCGGGAATGGTTCCAAGGTCGATGTGATCGCCGTAGGCACGCTACCTCTACATCTACCTTCGGGATTAGTTTTAGACCTGAATAATTGTTATTTGGTGCCAGCATTGAGCATGAACATTATATCTGGATCTTGTTTAGTGCGAGACAGTTATTCATTTAAATCATAGAATAATGGTTGTTTATTTATATGAGTAATATCTTTTATGGTCATGCACCCTTGAAGAGTGGTCTATTTCTGTTGAATCTCGATCGTGGTGATATAGATATTCATAATATTGATGCCAAAAGATGCAAAGTTGATAATAATAGTGCAACTTATTTCTGGCACTGCCGTTTGGGTCATATCAGTGTAAAGCGCATGAAGAAACTCCATGCAGATGGACTTTTGGAATCACTTGATTAGAATCATTTGATACTTGCGAACCGTGCCTTATGGGCAAGATGACTAAAACTCTGTTCTCCGGAACAATGGAACGAGCTAATGACTTATTGGAAATAATACATACCGATGTATGCGGTCCGATGAGTGTTGAAGCTCGTGGTGGGTATCGTTATTTTCTGACATTCACAAACGATTTGAGCATATATGGGTATATCTACTTAATGAAACACAAGTCTGAAACATTTGAAAAGTTCAAAGAATTTCAGAGTGAAGTGGAGAATCATCGTAACAAGAAAATAAAGTTTCTACGATCTGATCGTGGAGGTGAATATTTGAGTTACGAGTTTGACCTTCATTTATAACAATGTGGAATAGTTTCACAGCTCATGCCACCTGGAACACCACAACGTAATGGTGTGTCCGAACGTCGTAACCGCACTTTATTAGATATGGTGCGATCTATGATGTCTCTTACCGATTTACCACTATCGTTTTGGGGTTATGCATTAGAGACAACTGCATTCACATTAAACAACGCACCGTCAAAATCCGTTGAGACGACACCGTATGAACTGTGGTTTGGCAACAAACCTAAGCTGTCGTTTTATAAAGTTTGGGGATGCGATGCTTATGTCAAAAGGCTTCAGCCTGATAAGCTCGAACCTAAATCGGAGAAGTTCGTCTTCATAGGATACCCAAAGGAAACAATTGGGTACACCTTCTACCACAGATCCGAAGGCAAGATCTTTGTTGCTAAGAACGGAACCTTTCTACATAAGGAGTTTCTCTGGAAAGAAGTGAGTGGGAGGAAAGTAGAACTTGATGAGGTAATTGTACCTTCTCTCAATTTGGAAAGTAGCTCATCCGAGAAATCCGTTCCCGTGATGCCTACACCAACTGGAGAGGAAGATAATGATAATGATCATGAAACTTTAGATCAAGTTGCTACAGAACCTCGTAGGTCAACCAGATCATGATCTGCACCAGAGTGGTACGGTAATCCTGTTCTGCAAGTCATGTTACTTGACCATGACGAACCTACGAACTATGAACAAGCTATGATGAGCCTAGATTCCGATAAATGGCTTGAGGCCATGAAATATGACATAGGATCCATGTATGAGAACAAAGTGTGGACTTTGGTGGATTTGCCCGATGATCGACGACCCATAGAGAATAAATGGATCTTCAAGAAGAAGACTGACATAGATGGTAATGTTACTGTCTATAAAGGTTGACTTGTCGCAAAAGGTTTTCGACAAGTTCAAGGAGTTGACTGCGATGAGACTTTCTCACCCGTAGCGATGCTTAAGTCTGTTTGAATCATGTTAGCAATTGCCACATTTTATGATTATGAAATCTGGCAAATGGATGTCAAAATTGCATTCCTTAATGGATTTCTTAAAGAAGAGTTGCATATGATGCAACCAGAAGGTTTTGTCGATCCTAAAGGTGCTAACAAAGTGTGCAAGCTCCAGTGATCCATTTATGGACTGGTGCAAGCATCTCGGAGTTGGAATATATGCTTTGATGAGGTGATCAAAGCATATGGTTTTATACAGACTTTTGGAGAAGCCTGTATTTACAAGAAAGTGAGTGGGAACTCTATAGCATTTCTAATATTATATGTGGATGACATATTGTTGATTGGGAATGATGTAGAATTTCTAGATAGCATAAAAGGATACTTGAAAAAAAAATTCAACGAAAGACCTCGGTGAAGCTGCTTATATATTGGGCATCAAGATCTATAGAGATAGATCAAGATGCTTGATAGGACTTTCACAAAGCACATACCTTGATAAAGTTTTGAAGAAGTTCAAAATGGATCAGTCAAACAAAGGGTTCTTGCATGTTTTACAAGGTGTGAAGTTGAGTCAGACTCAATGCCCGACCACTTCAGAAGATAGAGAGAGAATGAAAGTCACTCCCTATGCCTCAGCCATAGGTTCTATAAAGTATGCCATGCTGTGTAGCAGACTAGTTGTGTGCCTTGCTATGAGTTTGGCAAGGGGGTACAATAATGATCCAGGAGTGAATCACTGGACAACGGTCAAAATTATCCTTAGAGGACTAAGGAAATATTTCTCGGTTATGGAGGTGATAAAGAGTTCGTCGTAAAGAGTTACGTCGATGCAAGCTTTGACACTGATCTAAATGACTCTAAGTCTCAATCTAGATACATATTGAACGTGGGAGAAATTAGCTAGAGTAGCTCCATGCAGAGCATTGTAGACATAGAAATTTGCAAAATGCATACAGATCTGAATGTGGCAGATCCGTTGACTAAACTTCTCTCACAAGCAAAACATGATCAAACCTTAGTACTCTTTGGGTGTTAATCACATAGCGATGTTGTGACGCCCCCGATTCGACCGTACACTAATCATGCACGCAAATGTGTACGACAAAGATCAGGGACTCACTGGAAGATATCACAACACAACTCTAGACACAAATCAAAATAATACAAGCTTCATATTACAAGCCAGGGGCCTCGAGGGCTCGAATACGTAAGCTTCGAAAGCACAAGAGTCGTGGAAGCAACAATATCTGAGTACAGACATAAGTTAAACAAGTTTGCCTTAAGAAGGCTAGCACAAAAGCAACACGATCGAAGAGGCAAGGCCTCCTGCCTGGGACCTCCTAACTACTCCTGGTCGTCGGCAGTCTCCACGTAGCAGAATCCGTCAGTGGTGGCATCTAGCTCCAGGGATCCACCATCTGGTTGCATCAACCGGAAAGAAGAAGGAAGGGGGAAAAGGGGGGTAACAAAGCAACCGTGAGTACTCATCCAAAGTACTCGCAAGCATCGATCTATACTAAGTATGCATTGGTATCAAATGGAAGGGTCAGATGTCGTGGACCGAATGGTAATGCCGTAATAGGGGAAGTCCTAGCCTATCGAAGACTAGCATCTTCAAGCAGCTCCAAGCATCTTGCATCATGTAGAAGAGTAAAGAATAGCAGTTTATATTTAACAAACATGTTGTAACATTAATGCCCAGAGATCCTTCCTCGACTCCCAGCGAGAAAGCAATCCCGGAGCCACATAACTTAAGTATCCATTTCTAGTTGTATTAGATCAAGATATACGTCTGAACGTCCATTACCGTGGACACGGTATTAGAATAAAGATCTTCCCTGCAGGGGTGCACCACGTTACCCAACACGCTCGATCACTCTGGCCGGACACACCTTTCTGGGGTCAATGCCCGCCCTCGGAAGATCAACACGTCGCAGCCCTACCTAGGCTCAGCAGAGAGCACTACAAAAAAATACACTTCTGTGATGATACGTGTTTGTCACAGTAGGTCGCGTTTTTTGTCATGCATGTACATCCATGACAAATTTATGACAGAATCAAGATAGTCATACCGTCTTTGTCGTAGAAGTGTTCCATGACATTACCAAAATTATCACGGAAGTGTCCACTTCCATGACGATAAATCGCGCGTCACAGAAGTGCTTTCGTCAAGGGTGACCGACACGTGGCATCCGCCGTAACGGAACGTTGTTAAGCTATCGGGTCGGGTTTTGGATCCGATAACCCGTTAACAGCCTCGACCAATGGGGATTTTCCACGTGTAAAATCATCATTGGCTGGAGGAAACACGTGTCGGCTCATCATTGGGACAGATGTCATCCACTCATTGGACAGAAGGCGCCTATGATACGTCGACACGTGGCACGGCCCAACAGTGGCCCATTCCTGTGAAAAGGCCGGCCAAGAAAATTAGCAGGCAAGCCCATATAAGGCCTACTTGTGCCAGGTCCATTTAAGCCCACGGCCCATACGAGATGTGCCAATTCGACCCGTCAACGGCCCGTTAAAGATTTGACACCATTGCAGCCCATCGTCAGTTTGAGCCCGTTAACAACCCGCTATATATTTGGGATCAATATCGGCCCGATGAGATTTCGGCCTATTAACGGCCCATTTAATGGATGGGCCAATTTTCAGGATGTACATCTTTCGGCCTTTTAGCGACCCATTTAAATGTTGGGCTAGTTTACGGCCCTGTGTGTCTTTCAGCCTGTTGACGGCCCATAAATCTGATGGGCCATTTGTTGTCGGACCTGAGTTTCGGACTTTTAGGGGCCCATTTAAGTGTTGGGCCAATTTTCTGGCCCAGTGTCACTTTCATCCTGTTGACGGCCCATAAATCAGTTGGGCCATTTGTAGTCGGACCTAAGTTTTGGCCTTTTAGCAACCCATTTAAGTGTTGGGCCAATTCCCGGCCCTGTGTGCCTTTCGGCCTGTTAACGGACCATAAATGAGTTGGGCCATTTGTAGTCGGACCTTAGTTTTGGCCTTTTAACGGCCCATGCCCTTCATGGAACAATACCAGCCCAGTTTCTTTCTTCGCTAAAGGCCCACAACCTGATTGGGCCATTTACAATACGACGACTTTTCGGCCTCTTAGCAGCCCATGGTCTTCATGGTCCAAAGACAAGCCCATTGTCTCTTTTCGCCTGCTAAAGGCTCACAGATAGTTGGGCCATATGTAGCCCAAACTTTGTAACGACCTGTTAACGGCCCGTGAAATAAACTGGGGCCACCTGTTGCCCTCTTCGATGTCGGCCTATTAACGACCTGGGAGGTAAGAGGGCCGACCATTAACTTTTGGCCTAGTAACGGCCCATTAACTTAATGGGCCCACTAAAGTTCGTACATGTCTTTAGGCCAAATTAGATAATTTGAGCCCATTACGACGAGCAATTATGCACAGGACCAAAACCGATCACGCAAAGGTATGGAATACAGGGAATAACGTTGCACATCCAGCATATACTACAGGAAATTACATCCACTGGGCAATCAAAGATTGATGCCAGTGCAAATAAATGAGCAGAACTTAACCATCTACAACCTCACAATCTGCAACCTCAGCACAGATGACGCCCATAAGCATGTTGGCAAGTTCTTTCTGCTTTGCTACACTTTCTCTGAAAACATTGACCAGTTGTTGTGTCGCACGACTCTGCACCTCTGATTCATCCACCATTTTCATCATTGCTTCAGCCATTAATTGGTTCACAAACATACATTTATTCCGTTGCATTCGAGACAGAGGATACTGAACAGATTCAGATGGCAATTTTGGCAGGCTTGTATTATTGATAGTGGAGAGTGTCTCGACCACTACATCATAACATAAATTAGGACGGGAACCAAACAGATTAATCATGAGTTATTGCCATATTACCTGGCCTAGATTTACTGGAAAGAAACAATGGGGTTGCCTTGCTGTTTTCAGAGTTTGTCTTCTTATCTTCAGCAGCCTGCACAAAATTAACACACTAGCATTGCTATCATTGGCCAAGTCAGATAATAGGAAAGCAACATTGTGTTGGAAATATGCCCTAGAGGCAATAAGTTAGTTATTATTATTATATTTCCTTGTTCATGATAATCGTTTATTATCCATGCTATAATTGTATTGATAGGAAACTCAGATACATGTGTGGGTACATAGACAACACCATGTCCCTAGTAAGCCTCTAGTTGACTAGCTCGTTGATCAATAGATGGTGACGGTTTCGACCATGGACATTGGATGTCGTTGATAACGGGATCACATCATTAGGAGAGTGATGTGATGGACAAGACCCAATCCTAAGCCTAGCACAAAGATCGTGTAGTTCGTATGCTAAAGCTTTTCTAATGTCAAGTATCATTTCCTTAGACCATGAGATTGTGCAACTCCGGATCTTGTAGGAATGCTTTGGGTGTACCAAACGTCACAACGAATCGGGTGGCTATAAAGGTGCACTACGGGTATCTCCGAAAGTGTCATTGGGTTGACACGAATCGAGATCTGGATTTGTCACTCCGTGTGACGGAGAGGTATCTCCGGCCCACTCGGTAGGACATCATCATAATGTGCACAATGTGACCAAGGGGTTGATCACGGGATGATGTGTTACGGAACGAGTAAAGAGACTTGCCGGTAACGAGATTGAACAAGGTATCGGCATACCGACGATTGAATCTCGGGAAAGTACAATACCGCTAGAGAAAGGGAATTGCATACGGGATTGCTTGAATCCTTGACATCGTGGTTCATCCAATGAGATCATCGTGGAACATGTGGGAGCCAACATGGGTATCTAGATCCCGCTGTTGGTTATTGACCGGAGAACGTCTCGGTCATGTTCGCATGGTTCCCGAACCCGTAGGGTCTACACACTTAAGGTTCGGTGACGCTAGAGTTGTTATGGGAAATAGTATGTGGTTACCGGTTGTTGTTCGAGTCCCGGATGAGATCCCGGACATGACGAGGAGCTCCGGAATGGTCCGGAGGTGAAGATCGATATATTGGACGAAGGGTATTGGAGTCCGGAATTGTTCCGGGGTACTGTGATGACCAGCGTGTCCTAAGGGGTTTGGAGGCCCCGGCAAGCTTTGGGGGGCCTTATGGGCCAAGGGGAGAGGGCACATCAGCCCACTAAGGGGCTGAGCGCCCCTCCCACCCCATCTCACGTAACCTGGAGAGGTGGGGGCGCCACCCCTCCCGGCTTGGGGGGCAAGTTTCCTAAGGGGTGGGGCGCCAAACCCATCTAGGGTTTCCCCTATGGCCGCCGCCTCCCCTAGGGAACCCTAGGGCGCCTTCCTCCTCCCTCCCCTATATATAGTGAGAGAGAGAGAGGCAGCCACACCCTTCCCCTAGCGCAGCCCTCTCCCTCCTCCAACACCTCCTCCTCCTCCGTAGTGCTTGGCGAAGCCCTGCCGGAGAACCACGAGCTCCATCACCACCATGCCGTCATGCTGTTGGAGTTCTCCCTCAACTTCTCCTCTCCCCTTGCTGGATCAAGAAGGAGGAGACATCCCCAGGCTGTACGTGTGTTGAACGTGGAGGCACCGTTGTTCGGTGCTTAGATCGGAATCAACCGCGATCTGAATCGCTACGAGTACGACTCCTTCATCCGCGTTCTTGTAACGCTTCCGCTTAGCGATCTTCAAGGGTATGAAGATGCTCATCCTCTCCCTCTCTTGTTGCTAGAATCTCCATAGATTGATCTTGGTGATGCATAGAAAATTTTGAATTTCTGCTACGTTCCCCAATACATTGACACAACGAACGTTTGGGCAACTAGCCTACACCAAATTAACACAATATGGCACAACTATCATCAGTTAGGTAAGGTAGTACGAAAGCAACATTGACACAATGAATGAATGGGCAACTAGAGAAGCACTACAATTCAGTAATGTGCGTGATATGAGATAGTACATTTGTGCAGCTCGGTATGCAAAACTACCAGGCAGTTTTCCTTACAAAAATCAACATTGGCGCCTTTAACATTTTGCTACAACTAATTTTAGATCATATAAAGGTTAGATTCATGCCGATTAACAAAATACATGTTGATGTAAAAATATAGTGATATACAACAGGTACTTACATCAGCATTGGAGCACACAGAATTCCCGCAAGATATTTTCCTCGAATACGGTCCCAATGGAGGAAGTCTTCTATCGTTTAACCTTATTTTCTAAAAGAGAGATGGGTAAGAAACATGTAGAAAATATGATCAGAATGCTATAAAATTTCATGATGCGAGGATACGCACACGCTTCTTAGAATGGAGTTGACATTCGTTTGCTGGACTGGAGCGGACTAGTTCTTTGGCCACTGGAATCTGCTTATTATCCGTGGGACTTGGGTTTCTCTATGCTGGAGCAGTATCTATGAAAAATGGAGTTGGTTTATTATCTCCTGGTGTTTGGATCTTTTGCAAAGACCTGGTTTGTAACCCTTCAGATTGTAACATAGCCGTCTTCCCCTTGCATGCCTTATATAGAAGAATGGTGATTCAGTTATAAAACATGCTACAACAGAGATGGAATAGGTATCAAGAATAGAAAGGCATGACATATTGACATGTATTCCCTCCATCCGGAAATAAATGGACGGGTCTAGGCGTATTTCAGTTCTAGATACATCCAGTTTTATACATTTCTGCGACATTTAATCCGGATGGAGGGAGTATGATGTAAGAGCTAGGTATACGACAGGACAACATAGGAAAAAACACACTAAAAAACCCACTGCAGAACCAAAGTATTCAAACCCACTAATATGAGATAGTACACTCATGTAGCTCAGGATGCAAAACTACGAGACAGTTTTCCTTACAAAAATCAACATTGTGGCCTTTAATCATACATTTTGCTACAACTTAATTTAGATCAGATAAATGTTGGATTCACGCCGATTAACAAAATACATGCTGATGTAAAAATATAGTGATATACAACAGGTACTTACATCTACATTGGAGCACAGAGAATTCCTGCAAGAATCTTTCCTCATAAACAATACCATTGCAGAATCTGTTAAGCTTATTTTCTAAAAGAGAGATGGGTAAGAAACATGTAGAAAATATGACCAGCATGCTATAAAATTTCATGATGCAAGGATACACACACGCTTCTTAGAATTGAGTTGACATATTTTTTCTCGACTGGAGCGGACTAGTTCTTTGGCCACTGGAATCTGCTTATTATCAGTAGGAGTCGGGTTTCTCTGTGCTGGAGCAGTATCTATAAAAACTGGAGTTGGTTTATTATCTCCTGGCGTTTGGATCTTTTGCAAAGGCCTTGTTTGTAACCCTTCAGATTCTAACATAGTCGTCTTCCCCTTGCATGCCTTGTATAGAAGAATGGTGCTTTAATTATAAAACATGCGACAATAGAGAGATGGAATAGGTACTGAAGAATAGAAAGGCATGACATATTGACATGTATTCCCTCCATCCGAAAAAAAATGGATGGGTCTAGGCGTATTTCAGTCCTAGATACATCCTTTTTTATCCATTTCGGCAACATGTAATCCGGACGGAGGGAGTATGGTGTAAGATCTAGGGATACGACAAGACAACACAGCAAAAAAAACACTAGTTGAATGTAAAACTATATGCTAGCGGAATATGCACATAAATAACTAAGGCAACATACACGTGTATGATTGGGAAAATAAGATGGCATTGCAACAGAGCACTAGAACAACACTTCAATGTAAAAAAAACATGGTATGGCGTATGATGAAGTACATACCGATGAATAACAAGGCATAAGATATTATGAAGCATGATGTCCAAATTAAGCAGATGGCATTGCGATAGAGTAGAATGACAGTACTTGAATTTGAAAACATGTTATCATGAATGGAATAGGTACTGAAAAACAGGAAGGCATGACATATTTACATGCATGATCAACATGCTAAGCACATGGCATTGCAACAGAGTAGATACACTCCAGGACATTATATGCATGTTGTACCCATATCACAGGCCAAGTTAGAGCAAGGACCTTTTGGGGTGAAGAGGATTCATCATCTTTCTGCAAGTCTTCTGAAGAACCTCCTTTACATGTTCCATCATATTGGGTATCATTGACATCAAGTTTATTGGCCTTTACATTGCTCCGTGAGGTTCTTGTGGATATATCAGTGTGTGCAATTATATCTGACATGCATGGAAGACAACTAGTAGTTTGATTTATGTAAATGAGTGCCTGTAGGAGACGACATAAATAGTAGGACTGGGGTTAACTAGCAGCAATAGGTCTCATAAACTAAAGGGAGAACATAGATGAAAGCTCTGAGAATATGTATCGCTTTGTACTTAGATTAACTAGATGGCACACAAAAGTATTAAAGAGCAACATAGGTAATACTAGAAGTGGTATAATACTATAATCACCAGCCTGTGGGATAGCATTGGCTGATGGATGATAACTATGGAACAAAGTTACCTAAAGAACAAGTATCTTAGCTGAACTATGGAACAACGTGAACTCCTGAATAAGACCCGTAAGAGATCAGCATGAACATACAGTCAAATGTGATGATCTATTTTCCGTGCTTAAAGGAATAACAAAGCCATAAATGTTGCACACAAGTAAGATGAGGGTACAATCTATCTGGCTGCCATCCATAGGAGTGAGCATCATGTGCTGACTTGTCGATGGCCCTGCAGTTGTTGTGGCTGTCCATGTCGGGCACGTGCATTCGATGCAGGGAACTGTTGAGTGGGGACTGTAGCTCCCTTCTGGTGTATGCTTCCCTTGTTGGAGCAGCTGCGGTGAGTCGGAAGACGGTGTGTCTGAAGATGCAGATAACGCATAATGTTAAGAACGACATATCTCTTTGATCCGAAGAAATACACTAAGAGATCAACAAAGAAGGTACGAGAGTGGTCACACGTCTGTTGATCAAGACTAAATTGGGGTCACACGATTTTATTTTATTTTGGTACTGTCCGATCTACGCCGGATGGCTTGATGGCCGTCTTGTGCCTCCCGACTGACACTGTTCGGAATCTTCCCCGAAGAGCCAGCGACCAACGGCAGAGCAGCCTGCCTCCGCCGTCCGTGGCCCCGGCCAAAACCCCGCTCCCCGCCCCACAAAGATCGCCGTGGTTGCGCCGCCCTCGGGCGAATCCACAAAGACTCCCCGTCATCCAGATCCGGCGGCGGCAGTACCTTCAACCCACGCAACTCTAAAAGATAGCCATCTAAGCGCTGCTTCCGCAGCGAACTTGCGGCCCCGCACCCTTACGTTAGACACCAGCCAACCGACAGCCTAGGAGCTCCGCCGCCTCGAGGGGTGCTGCTTCCCATTGGGAATCGATTGGCCCAGAATAAAAATTCAGACAACTGATGCCTAAATAAAGTGATTTCAGATGAGGGTGCGACCTATCTGGCGGCATGGTGAAGTAGGCAGGTCCAGCTGCCGAGTCGGTGAGGCCGGCGCGGTTCGGTGGCGATCAGCGGCAGGGAAAGAGCGATGTCGCCACGGTCGACGGCTACGCGGAAGCAGCGCCAGGACTCTGGACAGATCCGAAGTTGGAGCCGCTCCGGCGCCGTGAACAATGGCGGGGGTGAATCGGCTCCAGACGCAGTTCACGCGGCCGTCGTGCCGAGGCAGCACCAAAGAAGACGGAGTAAGAGGCACACGGCCCAGTGCACGACGGCAATTGGACAGCGTCTACGGCATTAGGGAGGAGAGCGGCTGTGAAAATGGTGCGGTGGGGGGGCGCCATGGAGGTGGGGCTGAGGTTTCGCGGCTCGGGAGAAGGGAGCTTCCCGGGGATAAGGTGATTTGGCGCCCACGAGGTATGAATGGGGGCGGGGGGGAATTGGGAGGGAGGAACCATGTCTTACAGACGCATTTTTTCTGAAATGTGAGGGGAGTTACAGTTCTACCCTTGCCTATAGGCTTCTCGGCCTGGGTCTGTGTACTGAGGGTCGGGGATAGTAGAGTAACTTTGCTTCTCCCCAAATAGTGGGCGGGAGCGATTTCGGGCGAGGAGGGCGTGTTTTGAACTATAGTGGGCGCGAGCGATTTCAGGCGAGGAGAGCGTGTTTTGAAATAGTGGGCGCGAGCTATTTCGGGCGAGGAGAGCGTGTTTTGCCGACCATGGTTTATAAATTATTCGGCACATGTCATTTCGGCCGAAAGGTATGCGCGCTTGGATGAAGTTCACGAACCTACCCTTGATGTACAACGGGCCAATTGATGCGTGTCCCACATAGGACGATAATTTCGCGTCTCCCATTTATTTGCTCGGCGAATTCCACCGAAAGCGTAGAGGATGTTTAACGGTTCATTCAAATTTTGGGAGAACGAGCATCCACGTCTACCTTACCAAGTTGATTTGAATCAAATTTTGAAATATTAGCTTGCCACTTCTTTCTTAGATGGAGAGATGATGCTCGGGAATAATGTGTTTTTACATGCTCGTTGCTAGCGATTTACTATATGACAAATAGTTGACCCACTCAAAAACGCAAACAAACCCAAAATGAAATATCTCGATTCAATGAACTAGCTCGTTCAGTAGGTCAAAATAGTGAACTAAATCCAAAATTGAACACCTCAATCGAGTAGCATGTTGTACAATGTTATAGTACTCCATGAACATGTTGAAAGTCAAATTAATGAACTTGTTTGATATACGCATATATCCGTTCATGTGTGGATTGCAGACAACATGTTCTCCAATTTAAATATTTGAATGCAAGTTTATATTGAAACATGATTTATATCAGTCTTTGATGCATAAAACGCGACCTCCCCCTCTCCCGGACTCCTGTTCTCTCTCTCTCTCACACTCCCTCTCGCCGACAATCTTCAATTCTTTCGCACGCATCCGACACAAAAACCTTGTTGGTCCCTCTCCCTTTATCTCTCTCTCTCTCTCTCTATCTCTTTGTCTGTGTGTGTGTGTGGGGGGGGGGTCTTTCTAGTTCGCATTCATATATACACCATCTATAGGTCTCTCTCGCACACTATGTATGATACTCTAGCTAGTCCAAGCTAGATATCTTGGGTGCACTCATCAGACGCACACAAATTCCTTGGCTCTTTGCCCGTAACTCTCTCACGCACCACTATGTCGCCTCTGAGCTCTCCCCCCTCTCTCAAACTCTCCATCCACCTGGGTCACACATACACATGCATATCTCACTGCACTCGAGCAGGGCCCATCTAAAACTCTATCTCTCTCCCTCGTTCTCTCTCCATCTCACACGCACACACACACACACACACACAATCTCATGCCCAGCTAGCCAAGTATGATGGTCTTTCACTCAATTGTAGGCACACGCAGTCCCCCCTATATGTATATGACTAGCTAATCTTAGTCTCCATCACAAACATGTGCATGGTCTATCTCGATTTCTCTCGGTGTATCTTTCTATCGCGCACACACTCCCTCGATCTCCCACCCATATAGTCCCCTCACGGTCTCGAGGGGATCTCTCTATCACAAACACACCCTCTCTCCCTCCCCATGCGTCCATGCCATCCATGTGTCCCTCTCGACTTTTTTTTCCTTGTTGGCCAGACCTCTATTGGACATGTGCTACAAGGGTGTCTCTCTCCGTTGCAAACAATCACACACTAGCTATCTTCTTGTATCTCCTCGCCTCGCTTTTCCATCTCGGAGATGCATGCGTGATATGTTCGCATAAGAAACGAAAAAACACACACTCTCTCTAATTTATCGTTTGTTGTCACTTTCTCTTTCACACACATACTCTTTTTGCACACTTACTCATTCTCCTTCACACGCACTTGATCTGTCTCGACTGAGGCACTCTCCTCCGTCCATAGCACATAGATTTATTGAAAAGTCAAACATCACAAAGTTTGACCATGTTCGTGGAGAAAAAGAATTACATCTAGTATGGCTAACATATACCATTAGATTCACCATGAGATGTAGTTTTGTATGATGTATCTTTGGTATTGTAGATATAAATAACATTTGCGTAAACCTGATAAAAGTTTCCAAAGTTTGACTTCTAAAAAATTTACATGCACTACATTATCAAGCGTATGGAATATCTCTTTCCCCCTCTCAGCTATCTGACGCACCACTCAGCCTTATCGGGGCTCCTCAATCTCTCTCAAACTTTATTGGTCAGTTTGGTTTGTGACCTGACCCTCATGCCTTGATGGCCAATACTGCCTGGTGTGGACGTGAGATGTAAAATATTTCTGCCTGGCCAGGCTTGTGTGGTCTTTGAAGCGTTTGGTTCATGCCCGGGCCAGTGCAAAGCATCAACATCCCATCAATCAATCCATGCATCAATTATTTAATGCTAATATCCATCCATGTTGTCATTAGCCTCGTGGCGCACAACCAAGCACGGCCAGGCGTCAAATCGATCGCTTGGGCGGGGCTACTTGCGATGTCCGGAGTTCAGCCAAAGCTAATTAAAGTGCAAGGGAACCCAGCCCAGGCGGGCTTTATTTTTCACAGGGTAGCAACCAAACAAGCGTGCATGAAATCCAGCCACAACCCCAGGCCACGCAAAAGATGCTCACGACGCAAGCCAAACTGGCCTTATATATCCCTAGTTCACACATACAAATATCTCGCTCGCGATCCAACACTCTCCGCCCTTGTTCTCTCTCCATGTGACATGCACCCCCCTAAGTACCATAATCCCTCACTCCATCATCGGCTCTGTTTGGATCCATGGGTTAGAGTTAGTTTGGGTTAGTTTGGAGTCAACTAACCCAAAAAGATCCAAACAGGAGGGTTAGTTTAGGTTAGATGCATCTAACCCATCCAAAAAACTAACCCATCAAAGATGTGCTTATTTTGGTTAGTTCTTCTCGGGACCACTAATAAACACTTTTTTCTCTCGCTCTCCCCGCAGCAGATCCCTCCCCACTTCCTCGAAGCTTCTTGTCCTCTCCCTCCCTCCCTCTCGCACCGCGCGTGAAGGTGCCTCGCCGTATCCGCACTCCATCTAACCCTGCCATCCAAACACCTCTTTACTTAGAGTTAGTTCAGGGTTAGAATCTAACTCTAACCTCTAACTGAGTTAGAGTATCCAAACAGGCCATAGGCGCAAGCACTCCCCCTCCTAAGTATGAGTATCTCTTACTAGCCATCGTGAACACACGTATTGTCTCCTTCCATCCATACGCCTATCTCGATATCTCTGGGCATCTTCTATCACGCACACACCTTGTCACTCGATCTCCCACCCATGTAGTCCCATCACGATCTCCAAGGGATCTCTCTATGACAAACATACACTCTCTCCTCCCCATGTGCGCATTTTCTCCAGACGTCTCTCTTGACCTCTCTCCCTTGTTTGTCGACCCCTCTTGGCCACGTGCTAGGGGTCTTCCTCTCTCGGTTCCAAACAACCACACACTATCTCCTCACCTTGCCTCCGTTGTCGAAGATGCATGTGTGATATGTTTGCATAAGACACGCACGCCTTTTCTCCACTTTCATCGTGTGTTGTCCATGTCTCTTTCACACACGCACACACACTTTTTTCACTCTCTCTCTCTCTCTCCCTCTTGTTAGGGACTCTGTCACGTCCATAAGCATATGGATGTTTTGAAAAGTCAAACCTCAGAAAAGTTTGACCAGGTATATGTGGAGAAAAACATTTACATCTGGAACGATCATTAGATTCATCACAACATATAAGTACTTCATACTATCATTTATCTTTGGTATTGCAGATATAAGTAATTTCTTTATAAACTTGGTCAAAGTTTCAAAAGTTTGACTTAAAAAAAATGTTGTAACTACATTATCAAACGGAGGGAGTAGCTCTTTCTCTCTCTCTGCTATCTCTCATGGGCCTCCCCTCTCACTTGAACTCTCTATACCGACGGATTATACGCTCACTGTGTCAGCGTATAGCTCCGTATATTGTTTAGTTGACAGTCAACCAATCCACATGCTGCGTTGTCAGCTCGTGTTCTGTATCTTGGTGTGCTGGCCCATGTGGCAGTGGGTGAAAATAAGTAAACTAGAGGGCAAACTTCTTGCGCGCGAAGGACGCACTCGCGCACAATTCACCACTGCGCGGCGGCATGCACAGAAGGACGCACTCGCGCACACCCAGCACACAACACACACCAGCACACGTGTACACCGGCGTCGCCGCCGGTTGAGATGGACGGCGAGGCAGCCAACAAGTGGAGGCGGCTTGAGCCAAAACCGCATTCGGCGAGCCTGGACTTCATCAGCAGCCTCCCCGATGACATGCTGCTCGTCATCATCGGCCTCCTCCCCACCAAATCTGCCATGCGGACCGCCCTGCTCTCCCGGTGGTGGCGCCCCCTCTAGCGCTGCGTCCCCCTCAACCTCACCATCGACAGCTGCCTCTGCGATGGGGATTGCAAACGCATGGCCGCAGTCTCCAAGATCCTTTCATCGCACTGCGGCGGCCAGACGCCTTGACATCCGCATGTTCAGTACCAACTGCAAGGTCCAACCCAAGTTCGACGAGTGGTTCTTATCCCCCGCCCTAGATCAGCTCGAGGAGCTCAGCTTTGAAGCTGGACGATGTCGCTCTCTGCCGCCGTCCGCCAGCTTCAGCTCCTGCTATCTTCCCCAGATTAATGCCGCGCCCGCCCTTCTTCTCCCTCAACTCAAGCAGCTCGACCTCTTTGATGTTGTCATCTCGAAGAAGGCTACGGAGCACCTGCTCCGCAGCTGTACTACGCTTGAGTACCTTCGTCTTGAGCAGATCCACGGGTTCATTAGCCTCCACATTGCCTCGACGATCTCCGATGGATTTATGTGTCTTGCTGTCCCCGCAACAAGACATCAATTGGGAAGAGATCACTCCAGCTGTTCCATGTTATGGTCATTGAGAATGCGCCTTTCCTTGAGAGATTGCTTGTATCGGATCTAGAAGGTCCAACAAAAATCAGGGTCATTGACGCGCCGAAATTGACAGCGTTGGTGTACTCGTCTGCCAAATTCTCCGAACTCTTTATTGGATCCGTAATCGTTTAGGTACATCACTCATCTTCTTCTCCGTCTTCTTGAAATTCACATTTTTAAATTTCTTCTTGATGTATTTACGACCGTCTTCCAGAAAATGATTCCCACAAGCTTGACCCAGTCCATGCACAGTGAAGATCTTAGCACTAAAATCTATCGGCCCCAATCTGGATCAAGTTGTTGGATTCCTTACATGCTTTCCATGCACGGAGAAGCTACTCATCGAGGTGAAACTTCTTTCCTATTAGTAAACGGTAATCACAACATAGCTCAATTTTTTCGTAATTTTCCCAAATTACGATGACAAGTGTAGTGTTCAAAACTACATCTACGCACTGCACCGAAAGAAATGTTTTTAGTATTTTTTCTCACGTGATCACCTGCATCATTTTTATGATGTACTACTATAGTAGACTAGGCTAGTCATAGTGGAAAGTAACTTAGACTACTCCAGTAACTCTATGGTTACCCTAAGGGCAAGTACTACCTCCGTCCTGGTTTACTCTTCCAATTTTGTACTAGTATCAAAAATTGACAATAGATTTAATCGACAAACTGTTAATGCATGTCACTAAGAACTATATCGTTGGATTCGTATTTGAACATAATTTCAAATGGTGTAATTTTTAGTGACATGCATTGGCATTTTCTTAGGTAAATCTATGGTCAAAATTTTATACTAAACACGAGGTACTATTCCCTCCGTCCCAAAATTCTTGTCTTACATTTGATTAGATACGGATGTATCTAACACTAAAATGGTTACCCTAAGACAAGAATTTTGGGACGGAGGGAGTACAAAAGTGGGCTATGTAGGCCAAAACACGTGCCAAATTCACTTGTGATGCATTTGGCATCGATGCCCATCCATTGCTCACCCGGTGCCCCAATCTGGATCACGTACTTTGCTCCGGTGCCAAATTAACTCACGCAATGAAAAAACACTGCGTGGGAGAGAGAGAGAGGACCGAGGCAATAAAAAAGCACTTGTTTGGGAGAGTAAGAGGCTGGTGTAGTTGGTTTGATTGATTTGTTTATACATGTGGGTCTGTGTGCACAGCGGTGCCAACTCTCTCACATCGCGAGACGGTGCCAAAATCTTTTGATTTAACATCGATGCGTATTATGTGGCATACTTTTGCGAAATATGGCATCGGCCACATAGTGGAAGGCAACAAATGCCCAAGCTCTTCACGTGCTCCTAGTTAAACGAGAGGAAACAGAAAGATAGAGAGAGAGAGAGGGAGAGAGAGAGAGAGAGAGAGAGAGAGAGAGAGAATATCACTAGCCAGCCAACCCTATGGTATGAGCGAATGATATTGGTACCTCTTGATGACACGGCAATCTTATGCAGCCAGCTGCTCTAATATGTTCTCTTCTTTTGCAGATAAAAAAAGACCCGAAAGTGAAAAATGTGCTGCACTATAACAATCTCATCGAATGCCTTGATCTCCATCTTACGTAAATTGATTTGATCGACCATCGAGGCAGCACATCCGAGATTAAATTGGCCGTGTTCTTTGTTACGAGGCAAGTGTGCTCAAGGCAATGAGGTTTGGCGTTCTCTGGCGCAACAATGAATGGCGTGCTGATCACCGCAAGCGTCTAAGCCTAAATGACAAAGTCTCCGAAGAAGCTGAATTTGTTTTTGAAACATCAAGTGGCCAGAGACTCAAAAACTTATTTGCCCATTAGTGACTTGTCAGGGCGGTGGATTTTAGTTTGTACGATAATGCTGCATCCACCTAAAGTAACGAAAGTTCTTACGTAAACTTCCTAGTAATTCCCTCTTCCTAGGTGCAGCATTACTCCTAACATTTGTAATATCGGTTTGAAACTTGTAATATTGCCGTGTTCTATTCCTGCGTTTTCAAAATCCTGCGAATCAAACAGGTCCTGAGTTGGTGATGATGTTGTGCCTCCCATCTTTCACCAATAGCCGTCGGATCTAGATCTGGCACATACAAACCAAGCTTCTCCATTTTTGCAGAAAGATGCCCGCACTTGTTCCCTATTTACAAACAACTCCTTGTCTCTCACAATCAGCCTTATCTCCTCCCCACCACATCTAGAAGGCCGTGGAAAAAATCTGGCGCGATGGCCGCTGCAGGAGCCGTCCACCTCCAATCTTGGTGTTCCGTGCAATGCACGGGCATCTACGCACGGGAAATTATGTCGAACAGGGCTAGTTGTAAGCAGGCTAGCTCTACAACCATGATGATAGTGACTGCAGACGGTGAGGCTGACTATGGTATGCCGAACACGGCGCCTATACTCAGGTGTCATCTCTGGCGCAGGGTCTTGTCACTACCTTTGTGAGGAGCAAAGACGTAATAATTTGACCAACGGGTAGTACAGGTGCTAGTACTCCTAGGAGTACTACATTGGTAGTACTACTACTAGTACTAGTAGCACCACCGTCTGGATTTAGGAGTACTACCACGTCCATCTGGATTTTAGTATTTGACTAGCAATATCTAGTAATGCATGTCACAAAAAATGTACTACTCCCTCTCAGAATAAATACTATGGTGACAACCTCTTCGACGCACCGGTGGCCTGAGATCGCCCGCCGTCGCCGGAGAATGTCCACCTCGAACTTCAAGGTCATTTCGCCAAGAATACTGGGCGCAGCAAGACACCATCGACATAATCACCCACGTCTACGCGCATGCAAGAGGAGGACGATAGGACGCTGGACTTCTTGGACCGCTGGGCAACCTTGGACGGCACTGTTTAGAAGCACGTTGAGCTCGCCGCCAACGCAGCTGCTCCTCACATGTCTGTTGGTGTCCCGGCACACTAGGGCGTGAGGATGTTCTTGATGGATCCGTATGTATTTTTATCTTTCTGTCAAATCCATGTAGTAGTATATGATACTACAGTAATTATCTTACCTTTCGCATCAACTTCATAATTTTCAGACGCATCTCCATGCATGAACGGCGCCAGAACCAAACTTCTCATTACTCTATCGGTCGCACCATGGAGCAGAACCAAATTTTACAAGTTACGAGTTCAAAAGGAAAAGCCTGCCGTGTTCGCGTCGCACCCCCACACGGTTGGTCTGGCACGCCGCACAAGCGGGAATGCGTGCGGTGTTGCATTTTCGCTTACAAGTGGGACCGTAGTTGAGCAAACCGACTATCGGCAAACCCCCATCCCGCTCACCGCGCGATGGCTGAGAAAACAGGAGGGAGAAGAGATGGATGTAGCACGGACTACAAGAAAATTGGTGTCGGATGGGACTCGTGTGGGTGGCGTGTGCCGTACTGCTAGACGTGAATGCAAGTTATGGCCCAAGCCACCCCACTATATCGAGCCTATATCAAGGTACGTAGAAAAAATTTCCTGCAGTCCGTGCTCAGCACTCCTGTCTCTCTCTCTTCTTAGCCAGCCAGCGGACGCGAGGAGCCCATCGTCTGTTTGCTCACATGCGGTCCCACATGTCAGTGAAAATGCAAGCAGACCCACTGAACCTGCACATCTTTCACCTCAATGTGCTGGTGATGAAAAACAAACCCAAGAAAGATCTTCGGTGGCCGCTTTTGGAGTTACTCAGGAGTAGTAAGATTCTATTTACAGTTTAACCCAAGATGCACATCTCGTGGCTTCAACTACCACTCTATTTTCTTTCATGACACGACCTGGATCTCGGATGTCCCACGTGTCGGCAAAAGGAGGAAGAACCCACCAAATCTTCGATTGTGCTCTCGGATTAGACTAGTTGTGCTAACTTAAATTTTTATTGTGTACTCCTCCGTTCCAAAATACTTGACTTCCATTTGTCCAAAAATGGATGTACCTATATACTAAAACATGTCTAGATACATATATATTTTGACAAATAGAAGGCATGTATTGTGCAACGGAGGGAGTAGAATGGATGCAAGTTTTTGTATTGGGAAGAAGAGTACATCCATATATTGATAGAGCGCAATTTAGTAGATGTTCTATCACTTTTAGCTATCACAGAGGCTATAGATGAGATTAGTGCACTTGTTGATACTCCTACGTGGTATGCGTGTTGCTGCTTAGACGCAGAGAAAAACAGACCAGAGGGAGTACTAGAATAGAGGCTAGACATGAGACTAGATGCGAGGAAGCAACGTCTACTTCTTTACACTCGAAGAAGAAAGAAGCACGCAAGATCGAGCCTCCGCAGATCAACAATGAATGCATCGAGAAGGCACTAATCCAACTTACGTGAGTAGTAAAATGTATTCTTGTGGTTCTTGTTTTCTTTGGTCTTGCTTTTCTAGTAAAAATTATCGTTGGAGTTCGTGCAAAACGGAGGTCCGTTTGGGGTCGCGGCGTTGCAGTTGGCCTTACAAGTGGGACCGCAGTTAAGGAAACCGACTATCGGCAAACCCCCACCTCGCCCGCCGCGCGATGGCTGAGTTAGAGAAACGATGCGGTTGAAGAGATTGCTCTAGCATGTACTCCAAGAAATATGGTGTCAGATGGAAGTTGTGCTGGTGGCGTGTGCCGTACTCCTGGACGTGAATGCTTGTTCTGACCCATGCCACCCTACTACTCCTACTACTACTATATAGTACTACTAGTATCGAGGATTCGAGGTTCTGGTTACGTAGTACAATATGGCTACAAGAAAACACCCGCAAGACGACGCTGAAGCATGTGAAGCTAGTACAAATAGTGTACTACTATTGTTGATTGGCCTCATTCGATAACCTGTTGCAATGCACGCATTACAATTATGTATTTGGAAAATATTTTTTTGCCTCGTCGCACCACTCACTCACGTATAACTCGAAAAGCCATTCATAAATTTAGTAAGTTTATCACAGGCATATCATTTTATTACATACAACAGTTCATCAACCCACATCGACAACGAGGATACATTATAAATACTAAAGTTTTCACCACACAACAAATAACAAGCAATGAAATGAACTTCAACTCAACCATTCCTCGGCGTTGGAAACGCTTGCTTTGAACCATAAGTGATTCTCTGGGACGGGTCATCCATTGTCGATCTGGAGACCAACGCAGATCGATCATCCAGTCAAGCGGCCTACTATATCAAGAGTGTGGTAGGGAACCACCCAAATGTCCGAGGTATAGACACAGTTGCTTCTCATAAATGGTAGTAATGTTGTGTCAACAGCAGTTGGATCGCCTTTCACCATCTTTGGATAGTTTTGTCCAAGGAAGAGTGAGTTTTCTCCAAGACTATCAATTCTGTACCTGGTAGAAGGAGTTGGCGCTAGCACACTAGTATCCATCCCGAATACCATGCAACGGGTGTTGGAATAGGTCCGGAGAGTGCGACCATGGGAGACTACACCTGCTTCCTTAGCAGTAACATCATCAGTGGGCTGTATACACACGAGAAGAGGTGATCCATCGGAATTAGTTGCCAGGCGCCAAATAGTATATGGGCGCTGCTCGTCCTCATGCTCGTGATCATCACCATCGTCATCTCCCCCTTGGTTATAAAAATCTTCAAGTATAGGTGGTGGAATGTTCACAGGACCCTGGAAACACAAGAAGAAGGTTAATTAGTAAGGCTGGCCCTAGTGGGGGTAACATAAGTAGTATCATGCACTTGGGACTCGCAAACATGCTTATGTGGCAGGCAATTAAGGAAGAGAGAGATGGTTATAGTAACATAGGTAGATACCATAACATAATAAATGTGATGCTACTATGTGTCATGCATGGCAATAAATGAGACCACCTATGATACTAATCTAAGATACTATGCACTAAAGGGAAACTTGCTAACCCGCATGCATGTGGATGAAACAATTATAATTACGGTGGAAGACAAACGTACCGAAACAACGAGGATGCCATGCAAAAACTGTGCCACGAGTGGTGGCAGCAAACACAAGGCCCACGCATTGAATTGCATCACAATACTCATCCGTGTACAGAAACTGATTTTTGAGCAATATCCATCCTGTCAAACCACTGAGGATGGCAACAAGCTTGTCGAAGATAGCAACAACTTCATAATTGTTGTAATTCCAAGAGCGGTTGGGGACTCGAGAAATTGCTATCTTCCGTAGAGAAGACAGTCACCATGATTGTATTTGAACGCGTCGTACACTACCGGTGTGCTCAACCTCCGGGCAGTCTGCTGAGATTTACGGAAGTGGAACCCGGTCACGAGTGTACACATTCACAAGTTCCCACTCGCAGCTTGGACCCAATGTAAACAACCCAATCTCCATTTATACCGCCCAAGCCTTGCCCTCAAGCGTTGGCATCTTAACATCATACGTATCATTATCAAGCGGCATCAACTTGCACAGGGCGAGGCCTCCGTCGTGACGGCGCTAGTCATCAGGGTCACGGCGAAGAAGATAGGGGAGATCAAACCGCTCCTTAACTCTTGGGTTCCTTGTAATGATGTTATTAGTTGAGTCGAGAATGGGCTTGAACAAACCTGCCATGCTAGCCGAGGTGATGACGTCGCACCGATCAATGAGTTCCTCCACCATGTCATCTTTCAGATTGGGGCAAGAATAACGGGGTCGTTTCCGTCCTGTTCCCTCCATGAAGAAGACGATCGAACAATGGCAGAAGAAAGGGTGAAGGGCTGAAGGAAAATGGAGGAGGGAGAGGTAGAGTGTGCGACAACAGTTCCAAATCGAGAGGGAAAGGCGAAGAGTCGGTGGACGGTTGCCAGTTTGCCACAGTTCACGAAAGGGCGCCCCGGCCTACACGTCGGTTCGGAATACTCCTACTACTCGTCGTCGTCTCACTAATATGTGGAACGGGACCACATGTCAACGAAACATGGTGTGTAATTTCTCGTGCAAAATGCGATCTGGCCGCGTTGGCCCGAGGTGCCGCATTAGTTATCGACCTTTATTTTTTAATGGCGTGCCGTTCAGTTTTGAAACACGACTAACTGCATCAGACGCAGAGAAAATATAAACTACTCTACCACTACTCCACCTCCAAAGATTAGTAGTATAAAGAAGATATATAGGCCGGAGCTTCAGCCGCTTTCTTGCCAAGGGCTGCCCACTTGCTTCTCACACTACCACCCTCTCTCCAGATCTAAAAAGACGGCCCCTCTCTCCCTCCTCACCGGTGGTCACAGATCCGCCGGGGAAGAAAAGGACGTGCAGCGTTGACGCACTCGTCGTCGGCGAGCGAGGTCACGCACCGACGACAAGGCCATGCTCTTAGATCTAGCGCCCGCGCGAGATGGCCTCCGTCCCCAAGCTCGCTGCCGTAGTGTGTGCGGAGGACGACGACCACGAGCGGAGCCACTTCCCGCCGACCCTCAGGTATGCTACCTCTTTTCGAACCATACCCTTGTTCTATTGCCCCATCCGCACGTCGTTGCATATGGATCTTTTTCCACTCCACCATCTTCCCAATTTGCTATCCTCTCGCTCTGCCACGCAGCATTTAAAAAACCATAATTTGGACTATTAAAGGAAACCCTACTTCATGCAGACTAATGCATGTCTGGGTTGAATAAGGAAAGGAAGGGAGACTGTACTGTCCAAGAGAGTAGGCATCGAACCCGCATCTAGGTTGAAAAGGGGAAAATCAGTAGCTAAGGAACAAGTCTCGTGTCTCTTGGTTGAAGAAGAGTAGAAAGGCATGACAACGCATTAGAGAATGACAGTTCGATCGGTTTGTTGTCCTCACATAGGAAAAAGGTGGCTGAAGAGAACAAAAATGGGACGTAATCCACATATGCTGCCTGGATATTTGTTGCTCTGGGCAACCATACCTCCCTCACCACTCAAGTCCGTGGAGGTACATCGCATCGGTGCGCCTAATCGTCCGAATGGGCCTCCCATGCTCTTATTGCCACTTTTTTGCTGTTAGTATAACGCCAAAGTCAAGTCAAGCAATGCTATCGCTAAAGTGATGCCACATTTAACTAATGCCGCTCTCGGGTCTAATGCCACAGATAAATTTAAGCAGCGCCATTTAATGTCACCGGATCATTTCAGGGTTAGCTGTTGATTGTGGATGTATTAAAGATTTTTCAGCTAAGGCATTCTAATCTTGTTGCATAGCCAAGATACCAACGATGAAACTTGTTACTACCTTCAGATTTTTGCACCGTTAATGCTTATAGATTACATATCTCACTTTCATGAGATAAGTTAATTTTTTGCAGTGTCACCAAAATGCCAAGGCGTTGATGTCATTTTATTTTGGTTAAACCGCATGCAGACAATTATGAAGACAAGAGGAAAGGTCAAGAGTGGGCACCTCCTCCTCCGCTTGTTCTCTTGATTCGCTCGATCAAGTTTTTATGTTTGATCGATTATCAAGATTGGGATAGCAATTTTAAGGTCCCCGAGTTCGAAATGATATTTACCTTGGAGGTACATGGTTTGCAATTTTTTTATACTGTCATTAGTTAGTAATGTTAGTTACCTTCAGACTTCTGTATTTGGTTTAATGCTCATGCACAGCTAGTATACCAATGCTGAAACTTGTTACCTTTACATTTTGTATTATTAATTCTTATAGAAACCTTCCAGTGCTAGAGTTTATTGAAATCTGTTCAGTAAATCCATTGTACTGCACTGTAATAAACTAAGTACTCTATTGTTGCACTAGCCACCGGATTAGTGTATATTTGTAGTATTAGAATGGTGTTGCATTAGCGTATGGACATAAATAAAGTGTGGCAAGCTTTCCCAGATATGTGCTCAAGAAAACTACTACCTGTTTTTCTAAATACTAGACGTTTGGGTACTTTAAATTGAACCGCGAAAACGTCTTATATTAAGGAACAGAGGGTGTAGAATTCACTCAAATTATCCCGGTAAAGCTAGTCACACCTTTGTTAAAATTAATGTTCATTATGTTATCGGAGGAGGACATTATGTTAAAACAAAGTGTCCGCAATTTTGGTTGAACTGCACAAGAGAATAGTATAGTCACTGCATGCAGTGCCATTTGAAAATAGACACAAAGATTGGATAGTCACTTCATGGACTGCAGAAAAGTAGTATTGTACTATTTACTGGCCAACACTAGGTGCTTCATTGCTTTGGTCTGATTATACAATGGGCATAATTTTCCCTAAGTTAAAGTTTGTATTCCGAAAATAGTCTCGCGGTGCGATCGAGAGAAGACCAAATCATATTGTAGTGGATGTTCCTCCATCATGTGTGGTTCATTCTCATGGTTCCAAATTTGTTGGTGAAACCACTTACGTTTGCAAGAGGAATTGTAGACTTCACAAACAAATTTGTCTTTCGATCTGTCTTTGAATGTTGGCCAAGAGAAGCATCCATGTTAGTAGGAAGAACAGATGTTTTTTCTAGATCTTTGCTTTTGGAGCTACATATTTGTATATGATCTGTGAATCATTGAGATGCATTAACATGTTGATCTTATGTATGGGAATCGTACTAGTTAGTTTTAGTTGCGACGCAAGATCCGAAGTGGCTGATCTTTGCTTTTGGAGCTACATATTTGTATATGATCTGTGAATCATTGAGATGCATTACAGTTACTTATTTCTGTTCGCTCAGTGTTTACAAGTTACTGATCAATCTCTAGCTAGGCTACAAATGCGCTCCTGTCAGTTTTATTTACGAGGCAAGATGCGAAGTGGCAGTTTTTTGAATAAAAATGCCTACCTCTGAAGAAACTGACAAGCTACACTATCGATCCTACACGGGTAAAAATGCCTACCTCTGAAGAAACTGACAAGCTACACTATCGATCCTACACGGATAAATAGCGGATCACGCACGTACTACCTCCTTTCCGGTTTGCAGGGCTCAATTCAAGAAACGACCTACTCGATCCTACACGAATAAATAGCGGATCACGCACGTACTAGTACCTCCTTTCCGGTTTGCAAACCTCTCACCAACCAAGGTACTCCCTATGTCCGGGTTTATTAGTCCCGTGAGCAAAGCAGCAAGACCAAGGCATGGCAATAATTAACGACATGCAGAAGTTTAAGCCTAATTAATTCCAGCGATTTAAGTGGCTGCATGCGTGCCCTCGGCTGCGACTCGTTGCATGCTGCTTCGTGTACTGCCTGCGAGCGATTCTGAGTGCCTGCATGCAGCCGGCCGTAATTAAGGCAGCTAACTGATGCGAAAAAAGATACACTTTAATTGTTGCGGGCTTTTTAAATCCATGAAATCATTATTGACAAGGAGGGAGAGATTCGAGTGCACTCAATTTGACCGCCATGCCGGCGTGCGACCCAGACGGGACGGGACGGCATAGTCATAATTTCAGTTTCCCTAGTTTTCCACGGCAAGCTGGCGCGCTAAGCCATTATGCATTGAATTCCGATGACCGTCGCGCTACCTTCCCCCTATAAGTACTGTTTCCCAACCTTCTCCAGTGCCACCGTGACCCAACTCGCCATTACCTCATAAGCCCCCACCGGCCCGACGTCACTCTCCACGTCCGCCATGCCCCCGCCCGTCCACGGTAGGCGACGCCGGAGGCGGTCACCGCCGGAACTAGTGTTTGGTTTTTCACCAGAAGGAGTTGTTGGAGCGCGACCGCATGGCGGAGGAGCAGGAGTTGTTGGAGCGCGACCGCCTGGCGGAGGAGCAGCGTATCGCCGATTTGCGCCGCCACGACATGGTGCAGCAGCGCACCGACGCTCGGAGTCACGAGCAGAGCACCCGCAACTGGGCCGACTACGTGGAGGCGGCGCCCGCAAATAGCCTCGAGGTCGACGGCACGACGCTGCGGCGCGACGCTGATTTTTACTACCAGCTTGTCAAGTGGGTTTCCCGCTTGGAAGCCGAAGCTTCGGTGGACCACGCCGGCATGGAAAGGGCCAACGTGCGCGAGCAACGCGCCCTATCGCACCTCTGGCAAGTCCGAGGCGAGGCGCAGGACGCCGGTGCCGGCGTTTAGCGTGTACCATCGGCATCGTCTAGTTAGCTAAGAGTAAGTTAGTACTTGTCTAGTGGGAGTAGATAGTTAACTTGGCTATGATGGTTGTCAACGTGGAAGATCAGTACTCTATATGTGGATCAGACCTGTTACTTTGCTCTCAATGTTGAACTTTCCGTTTGAACGTATGGAATGGCCTGTTATTTTTTTTAAATGGGTTGTATTTGTCCCCCACGGGTTTAGAGGCCGACTTGTTGGCCTAGCAAGTTGACGCGTACACAATCAGGAGATGATTGTACGTGGAGAGGATGACAGCAGAGACCCACCAGGGTCATGGCAGTACGCAAGCAAGTGCCTCCTTATTTCAAGCCAATAAAAAAATGGATCCTCCTAATGGATTTCTGACATCTGGGTCCCATGCTATTGTCAACGTAGTCAATAAACGAGAGAATTGCAACGAGCGGTGACACGAGGGACCCAGCAGCTTCCGATTATTTTTGTTTTGGGTTAATTTGATAAATGCCTGAGAAATGCCATCGCAATTTCCAAACTTTGAAAATGCCATTTCACGCCATTTCTAGTGGCATTTTTGAAGTTTGAGTGGCGTTTCAAAGTTTGCAAACTGCGATGCGTTTTTCAAAGTTTGCAAAATTGCGATGGCATTTTTCAAAGTTTGGAAATTGCAGTGGCATTTTTATGAATCGCCATAATTGGAGTGGCATTTATCTAATTTGTTTTTGGGACGGGGGGTGTCAACTGGGCTGTGCGGGACACTCTGGCCTGTCTAGACAGCCTTTTCTTTTATGTTTACCACAGACCAGCCCAGTAGTTTTTTTTTCAAAAATGGCTAGCCCAGTTTTTTTGTGATTTTTCAAGTAAGTCACTTTATCAGGCCTGTTGGGATGCAAATCTTTCAAGACAAGGAGAGCTTCATTCGGCTGTCCGAGAAAATGGCCTATCGGTAATGAGAAATGCGCTGTACATTTTTAAAACACATCAGACCGACAATTAGTTTCAAATATCTTTTTTTCATTTCGAGATTTTAAATTGCATTGATTTTTATGCGTGGACAATTTGTTGGATTTTATATTGATATACATTTATTTTTAAAATCGCTCTGAATGCGACTCGAAATTTTGGGATTAAAAACAGTTCAGACCGCACCGACATATGTATGCTTTCGTATAATTTTTTAACTGTGGCCACAATATGGGCTGTAATGCTAACAAAAAGAATATGGGCTCCAAAAAAACCCATAAGAATTAGCAAATGGGCTGTAAACTATTTGAAATAATGGCAGATGGGCTGTATGCTGTTTTCCACAGATGGCCTGTATACTGTTGGATGTCCATCCAATGGCCGTCATGCTTCTTCAATCTCTGCTCTTCCTGCTCCAGCCGCTCAAACAAGCGCAAGCGGGACTGTCTGCTCCCTCCTCCCCGCGGCCGGCTGTGCTGCCGCGCAGGCCTCACCGCCCCACATACTCCCATCGCAGGCCTCACCGCCCCATCGTACACACCCGGAGGATCAACCCTAGCCCTTCTAGCCAGCTCATGAGCCACGCGATTTGAATCACGCGCACAATGCTCAAAACTAACATGGCCAAAATTATTACAAATCTCAAAGCAATCATTAAGAATAGGGGTCGCTACTGAATTAACTGAAATGCCTCCTTCGCAAAATAATGATTCCTCCACCTGACAGCTAGGACCCACAGGAAGGGCCTCTCAGATTTTATGAAAAAACGTTCCTCTCACGATGTGTCGGACCCACCAGCTATATCTTCGCACGCAAGGAAGTGCCTCCTTATTACGCCCAAAAAATGAATACCCCTCGCTAGCTGGGACCCACCATATTGTTGGGCTGACTTGTGGGCCTACTAAGTTGACGGGGACGGAGGGCTTTGTCAACTTAGTCAATACTCCAAGGACCGTGATGATGTCCATCCAATGGCCATAGTGTTTCTTCAACCTCTGGTCTTCTTGCTCCGGCCGCAAAGCAGCGCCCGGTCGTGCCTTTGCTCCCGCCTCCGTGGCCCGGCTCCGCGTCGTCCCCTTCCTAGGCCTTGCCGTCGTCCACCGCCGTGGTGCTCTCGGCGCGGCGTGGTCAATGTGGTCAACGACCAACTTCCATCGAAAGAGTACTGTACGTGGAGAGGCTGATAGCTGGGTCCACAGCAGCCGCAAGGAAGTGCCTCCTTATTACGCGGAAAATAATTATTCCTCCACCGACAATGGGGACCTTTGGGCCAGACGTGATTTTGCGAAAAAATCGCTTTCCCCGATCGCTTGGGACCCACCGGACGGGCCAACGTATTTCGCAAAAAACGTTCCCCCCGCTGTCAGCTCGGACCCACCGGAAGTGCCTCCTTATTACGCACAAAAAAATGAATACTCCCCCGGCTAGCTGGGACCCACCTTGGTGGGATGCTGTCTTGTGGGCCTACTAAGTTGACGGGGACGAAGGGCTTTCTCAACTTAGTCAATATGAACGATTCTAGCTCAAGTGACCATACGATGTCCATCCAACGGCCGTAGTGCTTCTTCAACCTCTGGTCTTCTTGCTCCACCGCCCAAAGCAGCGCCGGTCGTGCCGCATGCTCCTGCCTCCCATGGCCGGCTGTCTTGCTTGGAGGCCTCACCGCCCCAACTATTCCCACCATCGCCACAATATGGGCTGTAATGCTAACAAAAAGAATATGGGCTCCAAAAAACCTTAAGAATTAGCAAATGGGCTGTAAATTATTAGAAATATTGGCGAGATGGGTGTATGCTTTTCCACAGATTTGAGGCTTTCCTAAAAAAAAGGTTGACGCACAAGCACTGACTGTTGGATGTCCATCCAACGGCCGTCGTGCTTCTTCAATATCTGCTCTTCCTGCTTCGGCCGCTCAAACAAGCACCGGCGGGACTGCCTGCTCCTTCCTCCTCCGCTGGTCGGGTTATCTTGCCTTGAGCCTCACCGCCCCACCGTACTCCCATCGCTGGCCCAGCCATCCCTCTACTCACCCACACCTGCTGTTATTCTCTGGCGATGGCAAACGAACCAGTAAACCCTCATACAGTCGTACTCCCCTCCGCGTGGGGAAACAAGCTGCGAAGTCTTCCCTCCTCCGCGTCGTCCCCTTCCTAGGCCTCGCCGTCGTCCACCGCCTTGGTGCTCTCGGCGCGGCGTGGTCAATGTGGTCAACGACCGACTTCCATCGGAAGAGTACTGTACGTGGAGAGGCTGACAACTGGGTCCACGGCCGCAGCAAGGAAGTGCCTCCTTATTACACGCAAAATAAATATTCCTCCACCTGACAGTGGGGACCCACTGGACGGGCCACCGATTTCGTGAAAAAACATTTCCCCCTGACTGCTGGGACCCACCAGCTACATCTTCGCACGCAAGGAAGTGCGTCTGGGCAAAAAAAATGATTCGCCCCCCTGACTGCTGGGACCCACCAGCTACATATTCGCACGCAAGGAAGTGCGTCCGGGCAAAAAAAAACGATTCTCCCCCTGACTGCTGGGACCCACCAGCTACATCTTCGCAGGCAAGGAAGTGCCTGACAGTCGGGACCCACCTGGTCGAAGCGTACGTAGCGTTGTCATTCTGGTTGCGAACATGTACGTACATATATACTGGTGGATGTGGAGGCGCGCACGTGTCGTAGTAGAGGCGCACACGTAGCATGTACACGTACGTACAACGGCCAGGGTGCAAGAAAGAAAATACGGCCACGTATGTGTACATACGGGCGGGGTCTCAAACGCCTACTCGAGCATACGTACGGCGAGGGCTCATGTACATGGCTGGGTCGGAATGGAGAAACAGCATCGTCGTTGTGTTCATGGGGAGGCAACGGAATGCGTCGTGTTCATCGGGAGGCAACAAAATGCGTGGGAGCCAACCGGCTGGGTCGGAACGGAATGCGTGGTCGTGTTCATCGGGAGTGCTTGGACGGAACAGGCGATGGAAACGAGGCCTGGCGTACCGCAGAACGGAGGAACCGGACCTCCTACGTTTGGAATGGGGTCCTATTGATCGAGAGGGGTGTGGCGTACCGCAAAACGGAGGAAACCGACCTCCTACGGTCGAAACGGGGGTCCTGTTGATTGGGAGGGGTGTGGTGTACCGCAAAACGGAGGAAACGGATCTCCTACGGTCAAAACTGGGGTCCTGTTGATCGGGAGGGGTGTGGCGCACTGCAAAACGGTCGAAACGGGGGTCCTGTTCATCGGGAGGGGTGTGGCGTACCGCAAAACGGGACTCCACGGGATACTGTTCATCTCCACCGTCGACCTCCTCCAGCCTCCACGGGCTACCGTCGACCTCCTCCAGCCTCCACGGGCTCCTGTTCGTCCAGCCTCCACCGCGCGCTACTCCACCGGCTACTGTTCAACCACCCCTCCACCGTCTACTGTTCATCCAGCCCTCCACACCACGGGGTCCTTTTCAACCACACCTCCACGGCCAACCCTCCACCGTCTACTGTTCATCCAGCCCTCCACACCACGGGGTCATGTTCATCCAGAGGCAACGCCACCGCTCACTGTTCATCCAAAGCCCCCCCACAACGCTCACTATTCATCCAATCGATCGGCTTTAGTTAGCAGCAGCAGCAAAGGAATCGTTCCATCGGGTTCGGTTAACAGCCATCGATCGATCGCTCGGGTTCAGTAACGCGTAGCCTGCAGTGCAATCGCTCGGGTTCAGTTAGAGCCCAACGCCTCACACACACGCGCGTACGTACGAGAGAAACGCGCATCGCTCGGCCCCCGACCTCCCACCGTAACCGGCAACTCCCCGAAATTTTCCTCGCCCTCGCTTCTACCACGGTTTTTTTCCGTCATGGACGGCCCAAAGAATGTCATGCAGCTGCATCTCCGGCCCGCCCAGGACGAAAAGCCCATTTTCTGTCATGATTTTTTGTCATAGAAGTAGGATCCCACCACATCTATGATGATACAGGGTTTTGTCACAATTATCGTCATAGAAGTGTCATATGTATGACAGAAAAAAATTTCATTCGGCCCAAAATGTCACGGATGTGTCTTTTTTTTTGTTGTAGAGGTCCCCGCGGTCTACATCCTAAGCACTCCGGGGTCTTGGGCCCATCGACCGCAGCACTCCGGGTCGTTGCGAGCAGGGTGGATACCAGCACCACCTCGGATGGCCAGCACGATCCGACCGTGCCGCACTGCTGAACTGGACGTCTGACAAAGCTTCGGCTGATACTGCGATGTCGAGGCCCATATCTATTCTCGCGTGGTGGTTAGTGCATAAAGGCCAGAGGCCAACTCAGAACAAATACCCAAACCTGTTAGTGCATTGGGGGCTCGCGGAGACGAGCAGAGACTCACGATAATGTGACCCCGTCGCCCCGTCTCGAGGAAATACGGCATGGGCAAGCCCAGCCCACTTCAGGGCTGTTAGACTTCCCGGCCGTGCCTCGTAATCATCTTGCGGGTGCTCTACAGGCCCGCCCGACTTTCCCAAAGGTCTCAAGTAATGTCAAGGTAACCGTGTGTCCAAACATCAAGGGGAAAACCCAAGGAATCACCCTCGGAGGATTCCACTCGATGTAATCATCAAGGTGAACGTAAGAGGAACCACCCTCGAAGTTCACACTTGAGGGGTTGCACGACAGAGCCGTATCGGGAATGGTGAAGGAGTAAATCACCCTCGATCACCACGACCGAATAGCTACACTACATAATTATCATCAGGAGTGCGTTATGAGGGATCACTCTTGGCACTCGATAGTGGCTCTGCAGAGTCGAACAACTAAATGGGCGTGATGTGATGTGCGGTGTCGGGCTCTGGTCGTCGATCATGCAGCTCGAGTCGTCGATGATGAAGCAGGGGCAATAAGGACAAGGTGGAGGTCACTGATGGATCACAATCCAACCTATACTAAGAAGTTTAGGATAAGCAGGTAAGGTACAATAGCAGGTACAAAAGCAGGCTATGCATCGGAATAGGGGCAACCAATAACAGTAGCAAAATCTAATGCAAGCATGAGAGAATGGAATGGGCGATATTGGGATGATCAAAGGGGGGGGCTTGCCTGGTTGCTCAGACAAGAAGAAGGGGTCGTTGTTGACGTAGTCAATCACAGCGGCATCAACGGCAGTCTCGGGGTCTATCGGAGAGAAGAGGGGGAAGAAACAGTAAATACAAGCATATAGTTGCAGCACTAAGCATGACATGATGATACACGGTGTTAGGCATGTTCTAACGCGGCGTTACATGATACCTTTGAAGGGGGAAACATCCGGGAAAGTTTTTCCGAAGTTTGCATTTTTCGGACAGATGAAACGGAGGGGGAAAGTTGCATGCTCAGGTAGTTAGGGACACGTGGCAGACGAATGGATCGCGTTTTCGGATTCGTTTTGTCGTTCTGAGCAACTTTCATGTACAAAGTATTTTCATCCGAGATACGGATTATTTTATATTAATTTTTAAAATTTAATTCATTTTTACAATTAACATAATTAATTTAATTAGAAAATATAATTATGATGTCAGCATGATGTCAGGATGATTTCTACAGTCAACTAGTCAGTTGACCTGGTCAAATTGACGTGTGGGACCACTGTCATTGCCTAATACTAATTAAACAGGTTTAATTAGTTTAGTTAAATTATTAGGTTAATTAATTTTAATTAATTAATTATTTAATATTTTTATTATTTTTAGTATTATAATTTTGTATTCCTCTTTTTTTTGAAATAGTACAGGGGCGTGGGCCCCTCGTGTCATAAATGCAGGCTTAGCAGTGGCGGAATTCTGGCGATGGGCGTTGGGCGAGGGGCGCTAGCTCGCCCAGACCAGCCACGGGGCGGGGCTAGCTGGGCGCCGGCGGCAAAGGGCGCGATCGGTGGCGGGGACCGCACCAGCGAGTGGGAAGCACGGGGCAGCTGGGAGCTTTGGCGGCGGCCGTGGCCGGTGACGTGGGGGCGCAGTGCACGGAGCTAGACGAGCCTATAAGCGCTGGCGCTGAGCACGCCGCGGCGGACGGCAGCGAGGAAGGACCGCGGACGGCATGGCGCGCCGGTGCGGCAGGTGCGCGGTCGGCGCAGCGAGCGGCGGGTAGCATGGCGTGGCCACCGGGCAGTGAGCGTGAATGGCAGCAACGGCGATGCGTCGGGGGCAGAGAAAGGAGTGTGGATGGGGCTCACCAGCCCTGTAGTGGTGCAAACGCGTGCTCGGGGAGGGCCGGAGTCGCGGGGGGACGATGCGCGCCGGCGACGGGGACGGCGAGTTACGGCGATGGGGATGAGCACGGCGACGGTGACGCGGCTTCAGGCACCCACAAGACGGCGCTCGGGGCGGTGGCGCCCATGGCGTCGCGGTGAGGGAGGGCTTCGGGGAGGATGGGCGAGGCGAAGACGGCGAGGGTGGGGGCTTCTCCGGGCGGCGCGGTCAGTGTCAAGGGGCGAGCGGGGCGACGCGGGATCGGGGTCGGGGTCGCTGCCCCCCTATCCAAATCGAGGAAGGAGAGAGAGGAGGGGGAAAATATCCCAGGGAGCTGACGAGGAGAGGGAGGAGTAACTCGGTCTTATCCCCACGGCGACGTGGGCCAGCTTGGGTGGCTAAGGCACGAGGGGTAGGGGGCCTTTCTTTTCTTTTGTTTTATTTCTATTATTATTATTTTCAGCTATGCAATTTTAGTCACTGTTTTGCATTTAGTAGAGCCTCCAAATGATTTTGTTTAGAAGAGCCACTTGGTACCTAAATACTAGGCAATAGTTTAAGTTGGACTAGAAAGTTTCAAGCATTTGGGAGTGTTTAACTATTTTTTGGAAAATTGAAAAGGCAAAATAATTGTTGCTGGACCACTAAATAAATCTCGAGGGGCACTTTGGGAATTCAAAAAGAGGTTGGTCCCAATATGACATGTATCCAGGGATTATTTGCCACACTTTGAACATTTTAGTTTTCATGTTTGGCAATTCTGAATTTCGACTTTGATTTGAATTTGAAATTTGAACCGGTTTCGAACCAACGTGAGTTTAACAACAGTAATCATGATGACGTGGCATCATTAGCAAGGGATTACTGTAGCTTAGTTATCCGGGCGTCACAATTCTCCTCCACTACAAGAAATCTCGTCCCGAGATTTTAGGGGTGGAGTAAGGGGGAAAGACTCGGGAAGGACGGAGCTTAACCAGATAGGTACCTGGGGGCTATCTGAGTGAACGAGGCATAGAGGCATCTCTCGAGTTGAAATTCAAGAAAGTCATCGAGAGCAAGGTAAGAAGGTGCAATAAGAAGCATCAACCGGGTAGACAACCGTTCGATGTCTGAAACAGAGTGTGAAAGGGTTCAGAGCATCGAGAATAAGTATTGCATCTGATACCAGAACAGATCACAAGGAAGGTGGCTCGGGAATACATACGAAGCCAAGTGCAAAGAGGATTTCAGCACCAAGGTTGTACAGGAGAGTCAGTTTCGATCCTATGGAACTGTGGGTTATGGGCCCACCATGTGGGTTAAAAGCAGGAAGGGTGCTAACATTTTGCACGGTTATGATAGCAAGGCGGGTCAGAGGATAGCCTGTCAGTTAGGTTGGCAACAACGTTGGTACCAAGGGCGAGGGACGAAGAGAACCATTTTCCTGCTCGTTAAGACGAGGCAGACCAATAGGTAAAGTTCTCGTCCATCGGTGGTTACCGGAATGTCATCAACAATAGTAACAAGGTCTTACTGACAGAGTTGTACACCGAGGTGCTTACATAAGGTGGAATTATCCTTTGCTTGGATATGTTAGGTTACAAGAAAGGTTAAACAAAGCAATGGAGACTTGAATCAGTTATAGGTGTTCTCGAGTGTCTAACAACTGAGAACCCGTGGAAACTTTGAATCGGCGAGAAATAATAGTGGATGAAGAACTCATAAGAAGTTATGTAGTTCCGTGATATTCTCGAGATACTAGAGGGTAATACTCGAGGGTAGAGCAGAATAGAGGTTGGACAGGTGAAACGATCTGAAGAAGACAAGTACTTTAACTTGTCCGATAAATGTAATCGAAGGATAACAGTCATGGTCGGAACCATGGTTGCCAAGGACCAAGCATAGATACAATATGAACTCATCACAAGGGGATTATTATTACAAGGAGCTTCCATGGTAAGTTCCACATCGGGTCCATGGACATGAACACAAAGGTTCAAGGTCGACTCCCACTTCTCTAATGCACAACTTTCCATTCACTTCTCGCATTCGAGAAAGTTGCAGCGTTGAAATTTTATCTGGCAACACACCAGAAGAGTAAGACTCATGAAGACTCTCGGGTTCAAACAGATTAGGGGAGGCGTAGGTTCAACCCATAGGGGAATCTTAGGAACCTATACCACAAACTTCACGAGTATATAACTCAAGCTCGGAAGCAGAGCATGGTTGACAAAAGCAGGGGATACAATTTACCAAAGGCATTATGTATCCAAGGAAAATCTCACAAGGTTACTGAATAAGAAGGACGCTGTTGGATAGAACCCAACAAAGGACCTGGTGGTCCACGAGGGATATGATGAGAGCAACGGTACTCAACCAGAAGAAGAAATGATGCAAGGTGATTGGGTTATAGAAACAACTGACTAATTCAAAGCTCAACGCAACGAAACTATGATTTCCAATTCAAGGGGTCATAAGAAAAGGCTTTGATCAAAGACAAGTAAGTTGGACAGACATAGATTGACAATCAATTTGGGTTTGATTTGTCGAACACCAGCTCATGTCCGGACTGACATCTGAGCCAAGGGAAGAATTCTAATTAGGACCGATGATCGCGAGCATTCGCAAACATATCAAATCAAATGCTCAAAATTACAATGACAAAGGATGCTAGTGAGTATAGCCAGACATATGGAAGGTATCCATAATGCAATCAAATAAGGAGGAACAAGAGTAATAGCTACTGAGTATTATCGGAAGATCAAATAGTATTCCAAGGTAATTTGTGAAACACATGAATAGCTGTGGATGAAAGGATACTCGGCAAGTGCGAGTAATTATCCGTAGGGGTATTCATGTGGAAAAGGGGTTGCAAGGCAGTAGGCTCAATGGGTTCTCAAGACAACAGAGAGTAATTTGGGGCATCTTGTACTAACAAGAGCAACTGGGGACGAAAGTATGAAAGATAATGTAGGTAGTTACTCATAAGGATTTATCGGTGGTAGGGATCGTAATGGCGAAGTGTATAAGGGTCTCGGGAAAACATCGGAGAGTATCTTCAGAATCTTCTGGTGCACCAAGCAATCATCTGGAGTGAAGGGCTCTCCGGGAGAAAGTATTTACGAGAACCTAGAGTTAGCAAAATTATTTAACCCGAATAGAAGAGAGATCAGATTCCCAGAGTATAGACGAGGAATAAAAGATCCTAATACCACCCAATGGCGACATGGGCCCGTAAGCCACACAACCATGTTAGTAAAATAGTTTTTCAAACACTAGACTCAACTTCGGCCAAGGAGTTGAAAGGGGGATTCCTACAGGCAGTCGGCTCTGATACCAAATTGTGACGCCCCCGATTAGACCATACACTAATCATGCACGCAAATGTGTACGACCAAGATCAGGGACTCACTGGAAGATATCACAACACAACTCTAGACACAAATCAAAATAATACAAGCTTCATATTACAAGCCAGGGGCCTCGAGGGCTCGAATACAGAAGCTCGAAAGCACAAGAGTCAGCGGAAGCAACAATATCTGAGTACAGACATAAGTTAAACAAGTTTGCCTTAAGAAGGCTAGCACAAAAGCAACACGATCGAAGAGGCAGGCCTCCTGCCTGGGACCTCCTAACTTCTCCTGGTCGTCGGCGGTCTCCACGTTGCAGAATCCGTCAGCGGTGGCATCTAGCTCCAGGGATCTACCATCTGGTTGCATCAACCGGAAAGAAGAAGGAAGGGGGAAAAGGGGGGTAGCAAAGCAACCATGAGTACTCATCCAAAGTACTCGCAAGCATCAGATCTGTACTAAGTATGCATTGGTATCAAATGGAAGGGCTGTATCTGTGGACTGAACTGCAGAATGCCAGAATAGAGGGGAAGGCCTAGCCTATCGAAGACTAGCATCTTCAAGTAGCTCCAAGCATCTTGCAGCATGTAGAAGAGTAAAGAATATCAGTTTATATTTAACAAACATGTTGTAACATTAATGCCCAGAGATCCTTCCTCGACTCCCTGTGAGAAAGCAATCCTGAATAAGTCTGAACGTCCATTACCGTGGACACAATATTCGAATAAAGATCTACCCTGCAGGGGTGCACCACATTACCCAACACGCTCGATTACTCTGGCCGGACACACCTTTCTGGGGTCAATGCCCGCCCTCGGAAGATCAAGACGTCGCAACCCTACCTAGGCTTAGCAGAGAGGTCCCCGCCGGTCTACATACTAAGCACTCCGGGGTCTTGGGCCCATCGCCCGCAGCACTCCGGGTCGTTGCGACCAGGGTGGATACCAGCACCGCCTCGGATGGCCAGCATGATCCGACCGTGCCGCACTGCTGAACTAGACGTCTGATAAAGCTTCGGCTGATACTGCGACGTCGAGGCCCATATCTATTCTCGCGTGGTGGTTAGTGCGTAAAGGCTAGAGGCCAACTCAGAACAAATACCCAAACCTGTTAGTGCATTGGGGGCTCGCGGAGATGAGCAGAGTCACGATAATGTGACCCCGTCGCCCCGTCTCGAGGAAATACGGCAAGGGCAAGCCCAGCCCACTCGAGGGCTGTCAGACTTCCCGGCCGTGCCTCGTAATCATCTTGCGGGTGCTCTCCGGGCCCGCCCGACTTTCCCAAAGGTCTCAAGTAATGTCAAGGTAACCGTGTGTACAAACATCAAGGGAAAAACCCAAGGAATCACCCTCGGAGGATTCCACTCGATGTAATCATCAAGGTGAACGTAAGAGGAACCACCCTCGAGGTTCACACTTGAGAGGTTGCACGACAGAGCCATATCGGGAATGGTGAAGGAGGAAATCACCCTCGATGACCACGACCGAATAGCTACACTACAGAATTATCATCAGGAGTGCGTTATGAGGGATCACCCTCGGCACTCGATAGTAGCTCTGCAGAGTCGAGCAACTAAAGGGGCATGATGTGATGTGTGGTGTCAGGCTCTGGTCGTCGATCATGTAGCTCGAGTCGTCGATGATGAAGCAGGGGCAATAAGGACAAGGTGGAGGTCACTGATGGATCACTATCCAACCTATACTAAGCAGTTTAGGATAAGCAAGTAAGGTACAACAGCAGGTACAAAAGCAGGCTATGCATCGGAATAGGAGCAATCAACAACAGTTGCAAAATCTAATGCAAGCATGAGAGAATGGAATGGGCGATATCGGGATGATCAAAGGGGGGGCTTGCCTGGTTGCTCAGACAAGAAGAAGGGGTCATCGTCGACGTAGTCGATCACAACGGCATCAGCGACAGTCTCGGGGTCAATCGGAGAGAAGAGGGGGAAGAAATAGTAAATACAAGCATACGGTTGCATCACTAAGCATGACATGATGATACGCGGTGTTAGGCGTGTTCTAACGCGGCGTTACACGATACCGTGGAAGGGGGGAAACATCCGGGAAAGTTTTTCCGAAGTTTGCATTTTTTGGACAGATGAAACGGAGGGGGAAAGTTGCATTCTCAGGTAGTTAGGGACATGTGGCAGACGAACGGATCGCGTATTCGGATTCGTTTCGTCGTTCTAAGCAACTTTCATGTTCAAAGTATTTTCATCCGGGATACGGATTATTTTATATTAATTTTTAAAGATTTAATTCATTTTTATAATTAACAGAATTAATTTAATTAGAAAATATAATTATGATGTCAGCATGATGTCAGGATGATGTCAGCAGCCAACTAGTCAGTTGACCTGGTCAAATTGACGTGTGGGACCCACTGTCATTGTCTAAGACTAATTAAAAAGTTTTAATTAGTTTAGTTAAATGATTAGGTTAATTAAACAAGATTAATTAATTTTAATTAATTAACTAATAAATATTTTTATTATTTTTAGTAATATATTTTTTTATTCCTCTTTTTTTTGAAATAGTACAGGGGCGTGGGCCCGTCGTGTCATAGGTACAAGGGGGCTTAACGGTATTTGGCGGAATTCTGAGCGTGGGGCTGAAGGCTCGCCCAGACCAGCCATGGCGGTGGCGGCAAAAGCGCGACTGTGGGACGGACCATGGCGGGAAGCACGGGCAGGAGCTTGGCCGTGGCGGTGACGGCGCGAGTGCACGCGGGCCAGACGAGCCTATGGCGCGGGTGCGGGGCACGCCCTGGGCGCGGACGACGAGCAGGGAAGCGCGACACGGACGACTGCAGGGGCACACAATGGTGCGATGGGTGCGCGGTCAGGGCGCGAGGAGCACGGCGGGGTAGCCGCGGGCGTGGCCACCGGGTAGTGAGCGTGAACGGCAGCGACGGTGATGCGTAGGGGGCAGAGAGAGGAGGGTGGATTGGGCTCACCAGCCCTGTAGTGGTGCAAACACGTGCTCGGGAAGGGCCAGAGTCACGGGGCGACGGTCTTGTCGGCGGGTGCGCGCCGGCAGCGACGGGACGGCGTGTGGCGTCCGACGAGGATGCGCAGCGGCAACAGCAACCGAGCACCACAGGACGGCGCTCGGGGCGGTGGCGTCCAGGGCGTTGCAGTGAGGGAGGGCTTCGGGGAGGATAGGCGAGGCGAAGAAGGCGAGGGAGGGGGCTTCTCCGGGCGGCGCGGTCAGTGTCGAGGGGCAAGCGGGGCGACGCGGGATCGGGTTCGGGGTCGCTGCCCCCCGATCCAGATCGAGGAAGGAGAGAGAGGAGGGGGAAAATATCCCAGGGAGCTGACGAGGAGAGGGAGGAGTAACTCGGTCTTATCCCCACGGCGACGTGGGACAGCTTGGGTGGCTAAGGCATGAGGGGGTAGGGAGCCTTTCTTTTCTTTTGTTTTATTTATATTATTATTATTTTCAGCTATGCAATTTTAGTCACTGTTTTGCATTAATTAGAGCCTCCAAACGATTTTTGTTAGAAGAGCCACTTGGTACCTAAATACTAGGCAATAGTTTAAGTTGGACCAAAAAATTTCAAGCATTTGGGAGTGTTTAACTATTTTTGGGAAAATTGAAAAGGCAAAAACAATTGTTGCTAGACCACTAAATAAATCTCGAGGGGCACTTTGGGAATTCAAAAAGAGGTTGGTCCCAATATACCATGTATCCAGGGATTATTTGCCACACTTTGAACATTTTAGTTTTCATGTTTGACAATTTTGAATTTCGACTTTGATTTGAATTTGAAATTTGAACCGGTTTCGAACCAACGCGAGTTTAACAACAGTAATCATGATGACGTGGCATCATTAGCAAGGGATTACTGTAGCTTAGTTATCCGGGCGTCACAGATGTGAACTAGATTATTGACTCTAGTAAACCCTTTGGGTGTTGGTCACATGGTTATGTGAACTATGGGTGTTAATCACATAAAGATGTGAATTATTGGTGTTAAGTCACATGACGATGTGAACTGGATTATTGACTCTCGTGCAAGTGGGAGACTGAAGGAAATATGCCCTAGAGGCAATTATAAAGTTGTTATTTTATATTTCCTTATTCATGATAAATGTTTATTATTCATGCTATAATTGTATTAACCGGAAACTTGATTTGTGTGTGGATACATAGACAAAATACCGTGTCCCTAGTATGCCTCTACTAGACTAGCTCGTTAATCAAAGATGGTTAAGTTTCTTAACCATAGACATCTGTTGTGATTGATGAATGAGATCACATCATTAGGAGAATGATGTGATGGACAAGACCCATCCGTTAGCTTAGCATAATGATCGTTCAGTTTTATTACTACTGCTTTCTTCATGTCAAATACATATTCCTCCGACTATGAGATTATGTAACTCCCGGACACCGGAGGAATGCCTTGTGTGCTATCAAACGTCACAACGTAAATGGTTATTATAAAGATGCTCTAAAGGTATCTCCGAAGGTGTTTGTTGGGTTGGCATAGATCAAGACTAGGATTTGTCACTCCGAGTGTCGGAGAGGTATCTCTGGGCCCTCTCGGTAATGCACATCATATGAAGCCTTGCAAGCAATGTGATTAATGAGTTATTTGCGGGATGATGCATTACGGAACGAGTAAAGAGACTTGCCGGTAACGAGATTGAACTAGGTATGAAGATACCAACGATCGAATCTCGGGCAAGTAACATACCGATGACAAAGGGAATAACGTATGTTGACATTGCGGTCCGACCGATAAAGATATTTGTAGAATATGTGGGAACCAATATGAGCTTCCAGGTTCCGCTATTGGTTATTGACCGGAGAGATGTCTCGGTCATGTCTACAAAGTTCTCGAACCCGTAGGGTCCGCACGCTTAACGTTCGATGATAATATGTATTATATGAGTTATGTGTTTTGGTGACCGAAGGTTTTCGGAGTCCCGGATGAGATCACGGACATGACGAGGAGTCTCGAAATGGTCGAGAGGTAATTATTGATATATTGGAAGGTAGTATTAGGACACCGGAAAGGTTCCGGAGTGTATCAGGTACATACCGGAGTACCGGAGGTTACCGGAACCCCCCGGGGAAAGATATGGGCCATATGGGCCATAGGAGGGAGGCTAACCAGCCCACAAGGGGCTGGCGCGCCCCCCACCAGGGAGGAGTCCAAATTGGACAAGGTGTGGGGGCGCGCCCCCCCTTTCCTTCTCCTTCTCCCTCTCCTCCCCCCTTTTCCCCTCCGGTTAAAGGAAGGAGGGGGTGAATCCAACTAGGAGTCCAAGTGGGACTCCTCCCACTTGGGGCGCGCCTAGGGCCGGCCTCCTCTCCCTCCCTCCTTTATATATGGGGGCGCCCCTAGAAGACACACCAATTGCTCCAAGCCGTGTGCGGCGCCCCCCTCCACAGTTTATGCCTCCGGTCATATTCTCGCGGTGCTTAGGCGAAGCCCTCTGCGGATCACATCACCATCACCGTCACCATGTCGTCGTGCTGACGGAACTCATCTACTTCTTCGACCCTCTGCTGGATCAAGAGCTCGAGGGACGTCATCGCGCCGAACGTTTGCAGAACTCAGAGGTGTCATACGTTTGGTACTCGATCGGTCGGAACTAGAAGACGTTCGACCACATCAACCGCGTTGAGAAAACACTTCCGCTTTCGGTCTACGAGGGTACGTGGACACACTCTCCCCCTCTCATTGCTATGCATCTCCTAGATAGATCTTGCGTGAGCGTAGGAAAATTTTGAATTGCATGCTATGTTTCCCAACAGTGGCATCCGAGCCAGGTCTATGGGTAGATGATATGCACGAGTAGAACACAAAGAGTTGAGGGCGGTGATCGTCCTACTGCTAACCAGCCCACAAGGGGCTGGCGTGCCCCCCACCAGGGAGGAGTCCGAATTGGACAAGGGGTCGGGGCGCGGCCCCCCTTTCCTTCTCCCTCTCCCTCTCCTTCCCCCTTTCCCCCTCCGGTAAAAGGAAGGGGGGCGAATCCAACTAGGAGTCCAAGTGGGACTCCTCCCACTTGGGGCACGCCTAGGGCCAGCCTCCTCTCTCTCCCTCCTTTATATACCGGGGGCGCCCCTAGAAGACACAACAATTGCACCAAGTCGTGTGCGGCGTCCCCCCCTCTGCAGTTTACGCCTCCGGTCATATTCTCGCGGTGCTTAGGCGAAGCCCTGCGCGGATCACATCACCATCACCGTCACCACACCATCGTGCTGATGGAACTCATCTACTCCTTCGACCATCTGCTGGGTGAAGAGCTCGAGGGACGTCATCGCGCTGAACGTGTGCAGAACTCAAAGGTGCCGTACGTTCGGTACTCGATCGGTCGGAAAGAGAAGACGTTCGACTACATCAACCGCGTTGAGCAAATGCTTCCGCTTTCGGTGTATGAGGGTACACACTCTCCCCCTCTCGTTGCTATGCATCTCCTAGATAGATCTTGCGTGAGCGTAGGAAAATTTTGAATTGCATGCTACGTTTCCCAACAATCCCTACTCAGCAAGTGGTTGTTCAAACTATCTATAGAGACCGATGCAATATGGGCCCAGATTCTGTGTAATAAGTACCTTCATTCTAAAACCTTATCCTAGGTGATGGCCAGACCAACTTATTCGCCATTTTGGAAAGGGCTAATGAAAGTGAAATCAGCTTTCTTCCGAAGGACAAAATTTACAGTTGGAAATGGTACTTCCACAAGATTCTGGGAGGATACGTGGCTAGTAGAGACGCCTCTAGCTATTCAATATCATTCTCTCTATAATATTTTCCAGCGTAGAGAAGCTTACGTTTCAACAGTATTACAATTGATTCCCCTAAATATTCAATTTAGAAGGATCTTAGCAGGTAACCGTTGGGAAGCATGGCTCCATCTTGTGCGAAGATTGATGGATGTTACCCTATCTCAACAGCCAAACTAGTTGCGCTGGAAACTAACCAAAAATGGAGTGTTTTTGGTTAAATATATGTGTTTGGATATTATTAACTCTAGCTCAATCCCTCGATCTATGTATATTTGGAAAGTCAAAGCGCCTTTAAAAATTAAAGTGTTTATGTGGTTTATCCATAAACAAGTCATTCTCACTAAAGACAATTTGGCAAAACTGTAGGGGAACATAGTAATTTCAAAAAAAATCCTACGCACACGCAAGATCATGGTGATGCATAGCAACGAGAGGGGAGAGTGTGTCCACGTACCCTCGTAGACCGAAAGCGGATGCGTTAGCACAATGCGGTTGATGTAGTCGTACGTCTTCACGATCCGCCCGATCAAGTACCGAACGCACGGCACCTCCGAGTTCTGCACATGTTCAACTCGATGACGTCCCTCGAACTCCGATCCAGCCGAGTGTTGAGGGAGAGTTTCATCAGCACGACGGCATGGTGACGGTGATGATGTTCTACCGACGCAGGGCTTCGCCTAAGCACCGCTACGATATTATCGAGGTGGATTATGGGGGAGGGGGGCACCGCACACGGCTAAGAGATCAATGATCAATTGTTGTTGTGTCTAGAGGTGCCCCCCTGCCCCGTATATAAAGGGTCAAGGGGGGAGGCGGCCGGCCTAGGAGGAGGGCGCGCCAAGGGGGGAGTCCGACTCCCACCGGGAGTAGGACTCCTCCTTTCCTTGTTGGAGTAGGAGAGAAGGAAAGAGGAGGAGAGGGAGAAGGAAAAGGGGGCTGCACCCCTTGTCCAATTCAGACCAGAGGGGGGGGGGGGCGCAGGCCTCCTTCCTTTTGGCCTCTCTCCTCTATTCCCGTATGGCCCAATAAGGCCCATGTACTCCCCGGCGAATTCCTGTAACTCTCCGGTACTCCGAAAAATACCCGAATCACTCGGAATCTTTCCAAAGTCCGAATATAGTCGTCCAATATATCAATCTTTACGTCTCGACCATTTCGAGACTCCTCGTCATGTCCCCGATTTCATCCGGGACTCCGAACTCCTTCGATACATCAAAACTCATAAACTCATAATATAACTGTCATCGAACTTTAAGCGTGCGGACCCTACGGGTTCGAGAACTATGTAGACATGACTGAGACACATCTCCGGTCAATAACCAATAGCGGAACCTGGATGCTCATATTGGCTCCCACATATTCTACGAAGATCTTTATCGGTCAAACCGCATAACAACATACGTTGTTCCCTTTGTCATCGGTATGTTACTTGCCCGAGATTCGATCGTCAGTATCTCAATACCTAGTTCAATCTAATTACCGGCAAGTCTCTTTACTCGTTCCACAATACATCATCTCACAACTAACTCATCAGTTGCAATGCTTGCAAGGCTTATAGTGATGTGCATTACCGAGTGGGCCCAGAGATAGCTCTCCGACGATCGGAGTGACAAATCCTAATCTCGAAATACGCCAACCCAACAAGTACCTTCCGGAGACACACAGAGAGCACCTTTATAATCACCCAGTTATGTTGTGATGTTTGGTAGCACACAAAGTGTTCCTCCGGTAAGCGGGAGTTACATGATCTCATAGTCATAGAAACATGTATAAGTCATGAAGAAAGCAATAGCAACATACTAAACGATCAAGTGCTAAGCTAACGGAATGGGTCAAGTTAATCACATCATTCTCCTAATGATGTGATTCCGTTAATCAAATGACAACTCATGTCTATGGTTAGGAAACTTAACCATCTTTGATTCTGAGCTAGTCAAGTAGAGGCATACCATCGACGGTATGTTTTGTCTATGTATTCACACATGTATTATGTTTCCGGTTAATACAATTCTAGCATGAATAATAAACATTTATCATGATATAACAAAATAAATAATAACTTTATTATTGCCTCTACGGCATATTTCCTTCAGTCTCCCACTTGCACTAGAGTCAATAATCTAGATTACATAGTAATGATTCTAACACCCATGGAGCCTTGGTGTTGATCATGTTTTGCTCGTGGAAGAGGCTTAGTCATCGGGTCTGCAATATTCAGATCCGTATGTATCTTGCATATCTCTATGTCTCCCACCTGGACTTGGTCCCGGATGGAATTGAAGCATCTCTTGATGTGCTTGGTTCTCTTGTGAAATCTGGATTCCTTTGCCAAGGCAATTGCACCAGTATTGTCACAAAAGATTTTCATTGGACCCGATGCACTAGGTACGACACCTAGATCGGATATGAACTCCTTCATTTGCTGCTTCTGAAGCAGCTATGTACTCCGCTTCACATGTAGATCCCGCTACGACGCTTTGTTTAGAACTGCACCAACTGACAGCTCCACCGTTCAATAAAAACACGTATCCGGTTTGCGATTTAGAATCGTCCGGATCAGTGTCAAAGGTTGCATTGACATAACCATTTACGACTAGCTCTTTGTCACCTCCATAAACGAGAAACATATCCTTAGTCCTTTTCAGGTATTTCAGGGATGTTCTTGACCATTGTCTAGTGATCCACTCTGGATTACTTTGGTACCTCCCTGCTAAACTAATAGCAAGGCACACATCAGGTCTGGTACACAACATTGCATACATGATAGAGCCTATGGCTGAAGCATAGGGAACTTCTTTCATTTTATCTCTATCTTCTGCAGTGGTCGGGCATTGAGTCTGACTCAATTTCACACCTTGTATTATAGGCAAGAACCCTTTCTTTGCTTGATCCATTTTGAACTTTTTCAAAACTTTATCAAGGTATGTGCTTTGTGAAAGTCCAATTAAACGTCTTGATCTATCTCTATAGATCTTGATGCCTAATATGTAAGCAGCTTCACCGAGGTCTTTCGTTGAAAAACTTTTATTCAAGTATCCTTTTATGCTATCCAGAAATTCTATATCATTTCCAATCAACAATATGTCGTCCACATATAATATCAGAAATGCTACAGAGCTCCCACTCACTTTCTTGTAAATACAGGCTTCCCCAAAAGTCTGTATAAAACCATATACTTTGATCACACTATCAAAGCGTTTATTCCAACTCCGAGAGGCTTGCACCAGTCCGTAAATGGATCGCTGGAGCTTGCACACTTTATTAGCTCCTTTAGAATCGACAAAACCTTCCGGTTGCATCATATACAACTCTTCTTCCAGAAATCCATTCAAGAAAGCAGTTTTGACATCCATTTGCCATATTTCATAATCATAAAATGATGCAATCGCTAACATGATTCGGACAGACTTAAGCATCGCTACAGGTGAGAAGGTCTCATTGTAGTCAACCCCTTGAACTTGTCGAAAACCTTTTGCAACAAGTCGGGCTTTGTAGACAGTAACATTACCGTCAGCGTCAGTCTTCTTCTTGAAGATCCATTTATTCTCTATTGCTTGCCGATCATCGGGCAAGTCAACCGAAGTCCACACTTTGTTCTCATACATGGATCCCATCTCAGATTTCATGGCTTCAAGCCATTTTATGAATCTGGGCTCACCATCGCTTCTTCATAGTTCGTAGGTTCACCATGATCTAGTAGCATGAGTTCCAGAACAGGATTACCGTACCACTCTGGCGCGGATCTTACTCTGGTTGATCTACGAAGTTCAGTAACAACTTGATATGAAGTTTCATGATCATCATCACTAAATTCCTCACTAATTGGTGTAGGTGTCACAGAAACCAGTTTCTGGGATGAACTACTTTCCAATAAGGGAGCTGGTACCGTTACCTCATCAAGTTCTACTTTCCTCCCACTCACTTGTTTCGAGAGAAACTCCTTCTCTAGAAATGATCCATTCTTAGCAACGAATGTCTTGCCTTCGGATGTGTGATAGAAGGTGTACCCAATTGTCTCCTTTGGGTATCCTATGAAGACACATTTTTCCGATTTGGGTTCGAGCTTATCAGGTTGAAGCTTTTTCACATAAGCATCGCAGCCCCAAACTTTCAGAAACGACAAATTTGGTTTCTTGCCAAACCATAGTTCATAAGGAGTCGTCTCAACGGATTTTGATGGTGCCCTATTTAACGTGAATGCGGCTGTCTCTAAAGCATAACCCCAAAACGATAGCGGTACATCAGTAAGAGACATCATAGATCGCACCATATCTAGTAAAGTACGATTACGACGTTCGGACACACCATTACGCTGTGGTGTTCCGGGTGGCGTGAGTTGCGAAACTATTCTGCATTGTTTCAAATGTAGACCAAACTCGTAACTCAAATATTCTCCTCCACGATCAGATTGTAGAAACTTTATTTTCTTGCTACGATGATTTTCAACTTCACTCTGAAATTCTTTGAACTTTGCAAATGTTTCAGACTTATGCTTCATTAAGTAGATATACCCATATCTGCTTAAATCATCTGTGAAGGTGGGAAAATAACGATATCCGCCACGAGCTTCAACATTCATTGGACCACATACATCTGTATGTATGATTTCTAACAAATCTGTTGCTCTCTCCATAGTACCGGAGAACGACGATTTAGTCATCTTGCCCATGAGGCACGGTTCGCAAGTACCAAGTGATTCATAATCAAGTGATTCCAAAAGTCCATCGGTATGAAGTTTCTTCATGCGTTTTACACCGATATGACCTAAACGGCAGTGCCACAAATAAGTTGCACTATCATTATCAACTCTACATCTTTTGGCTTCAACATTATGAATATGTGTATCACTACAATCGAGATTCATCAAAAATAGACCACTCTTCAAGGGTGCATGACCATAAAAGATATTACTCATATAAATAGAACAACCATTATTCTCTGATTTAAATGAATAACCGTCTCACATCAAACAAGATCCAGATATAATGTTCATGCTCAACGCTGGCACCAAATAACAATTATTTAGGTCTAAAACTAATCCCGAAGGTAGATGTAGAGGTAGCATGCCGACCGCGATCACATCGACTTTGGAACCATTTCCCACGCGCATCGTCACCTCGTCCTTGGCCAGTGTTCGCTTAATCTGTAGTCCCTGTTTTGAGTTGCAAATATTAGCAACAGAACCAGTATCAAATACCCAAGTGCTACTGCGAGCTCTAGTAAGGTAGACATCAATAACATGTATATCACATATACCTTTGTTCACCTTGCCATCCTTCTTATCCGCCAAATACTTGGGGCAGTTCCGCTTCCAGTGACTAGTTTGCTTGGCAGTAGAAGCACTTTCAGTTTCAGGCTTAGGTCCAGACTTGGGTTTCTTCTCCGAGCAGCAACTTGCTTGCTGTTCTTCTTGAAGTTCCCCTTCTTCTTCCCTTTGCCCTTTTCTTGAAACTAGTGGTCTTGTTGACCATCAACACTTGATGCTCCTTCTTGATTTCTACCTCCGCAGCCTTTAGCATTACGAAGACCTCGGAATTGTCTTTTCCATCCCTTGCATATTATAGTTCATCACGAAGCTCTTGTAGCTTGGTGGCAGTGATTGGAGAATTACATCAATGACGCTATCATCCGTAAGATTAACTCCCGGTTGAATTAAGTGATTATTATACCCGGACATTTTGAGTATATGCTCCTTGTAACTATTCTCCTCCATCTTGCAGCTATAGAACTTATTGGAGACTTCATATCTCTCAATCCGGGCATTTTTTGAAATATTAACTTCAACTCTGGAACATCTCATATGCTCCATGACGTTCAAAACGTCGTTGAAGACCCGGTTCTAAGCCGTAAAGCATGGCACACTGAACTATTGAGTAGTCATCGACTTTGCTCGCCAGACGTTCATAACATCCGGCGTTGTTCTCGCAGCAGACTGCACCCAGCGGTGCTTCCAGGACATAATTCTTCCGCAGCAATGAGGATAATCCTCAAATTCTGGACCCAGTCCGTGTAATTGCTACCATCATCTTTCAACTTTGCTTTCTCAAGGAACGCATTAAAATTCAACAGAACAACAAAGACGAGCCATCTATCTACAATAAACATTTACAATCAAAATACTATCAGGTACTAAGTTCATGATAAATTTAAGTTCAATTAATCATATTACTAAAGAACTCCCACTTAGACAGATATCTCTCTAATCATCTAAGTGATCACGTGATCCAAATCAACTAAACCATAACCGATCATTACGTGAAATGGAGTAGTTTTCAATGGTGAACATCACTATGTTGATCATATCTACTATATGATTCACGCCGACCTTCGGTCTCGGTGTTCCGAGGCCATATATGCATATGCTAGGTTCGGCCAAGTTTAACCTGAGTATTCTGTGTGCAAAACTTGCTTGCACCCGTTGTAGATGGACGAGAGCTTATCACACCCGATCATCACGTGGGTGTCCGGGCACGCATTTAACTTTGGCAACGGTGCATACTCAGGGAGAACACTTTTATCTTGAAATTTAGTGAGAGATCATCTTATAATGCTACCATCAAACAAAGCAAGATAAGATGCATAAAAGATAAACATCACATGCAATCAATATAAGTGATATGAGATGGACATCATCATCTTGTGCTTGTGATCTCCATCTCCGAAGCACCGTCATGATCACCATTGTCACCGGCGCGACACCTTGATCTCCATCGTAGCATCGTTGTCGTCTCGCCAATCTTATGCTTCTACGACTATCGCTACCGCTTAGTGATAAAGTAAAGCATTACAGGGCGATTGCATTGCATACAATAAAGCGACAACCATATGGCTCCTGCCAGTTGCTGATAACTTGGTTACAAAACATGATCATCACATACAATAAAATATAGCATCACGTCTTAACCATATCACATCACAACATGCCCTGCAAAAAGAAGTTAGACGTCCTCTACTTTGTTGTTGCAAGTTTTACGTGGCTGCTACGGGCTTAGCAAGAACCGTTCTTACCTACGCATCAAAAACCACAACGATAGTTTGTCAAGTTGGTGCTGTTTTAACCTTCGCAAGGACCGGGCGTAGCCATACTCGGTTCAACTAAAGTTGGAGAAATTGACACCCGCCAGCCACCTGTGTGCAAAGCACGTCGGTAGAACCGGTCTCGCGTAAGCGTCTGGCGTAATGTCGATCCGGCCGCTTCATCCAACAATATCGCCGAACCAAAGTATGACATCTGGTAAGCGGTATGACTTATATCGCCCACAACTCACTTGCGTTCTACTCGTGCATATAATATCAACGCATAAAACCTAGGCTCGGATGCCCTTTGTTGGGGAACGTAGTAATTTCAAAAAATTCCTACGCACACGCAAGATCATGGTGATGCATAGCAACGAGAGGGGAGAGTGTGTCCACGTACCCTCGTAGACCGAAAGCGGAACCGTTAGCACAACGCAGTTGATGTAGTCGTACGTCTTCACGATCCGACCGATCAAGTACCGAACGCACGTCACCTCCAAGTTCTGCACATGTTCAACTCAATGACGTCCCTCGAACTCCTATCCAGCCGAGTGTTGAGGGAGAGTTTCATCCGCACGATGGCATGGTGACAATGATGATGTTCTACCGATGCAGGGCTTCGCCTAAGCACCGCTACGATATTATCGAGGTGGATTATGGGGGAGGGGGGCATCGCACACGGCTAAGAGATCAATGATCAATTGTTGTTGTGTCTAGAGGTGCCCCCTGCCCCCGTATATAAAGGAGCAAGGGGGGATGCGGCCGGCCTAGGAAGAGGGCGCGCCAAGGGGGGAGTCCTACTCCCACCGGGAGTAGGACTCCTCCTTTCCTTGTTGGAGTAGGAGAGAAGGAAAGAGGAGGAGAGGGAGAAGGAAAAGGGGCTGCACCCCTTGTCCAATTCGGAACAGGGGGGGGCGGCGCAGGCCTCCTTCCTTTTGGCCTCTCTCCTCTATTCCCGTATGGCCCAATAAGGCCCACATACTCCCCGGCGAATTCCTGTAACTCTCCGGTACTCCGAAAAATACCCGAATCACTCGGAACCTTTACGAAGTCCGAATATAGTCGTCCAATATATCGATCTTTACGTCTCAAGCTATCCCTCCGGCCAATATAAGCTGCGGGTTCTCCTCTACGACCCAACACGAATTGGCTCTCCACTCCTCCCACTTGTTGTGGAACTCTCCTTCCAGATAGGCTTCTTTCTTGCCGATCCTGGAGACCCAAGCTATCCCTCCGGCAAGTGGCTCTCCTCTCTCGACGCGGGGCACGAAGAAGTGGCGGAAGAGTGCCACATTTGGGTGGATCCCGACAAAGTTTTCGCAAAGGTGTGCGAAACCTGCGATGGTCAAGACGGCGTTGGGGGTGAAATCAAGGAGGCGGAGGCCATATGTGTTCATGATATCGCAGAAGAACTCGGAAAAGGGCGGGCAAATCCCGCAATAGAAGAAAAGGGCAAAGAAGGGGTACCCAGTTGGGGCCAAATCAGAAGCGGAGGCGGGAGTACCTTCGCGCAGCGGATGCGCACGCGTCTCCGTCGACCAAAAGAGATAGAAGAGCTCCGCAGCTCCTTTGCGCCGAGTGAGGGGAGAAGATGGCCCGCTCCTTGCGCAGCGCCGCGAGCTGCGCCTCGGCCGGCCGACTTGACGCCCTTCTCCTTGTCGGCTTTCGGAGCCATGGCGAGGGCGCCGGAGGAGGCCGACGACGGTTAGTGCGCTTGTGGCGAAAGGGGGCGGGGCGCTGCTCTCTTCGCACTGGAGAAGAAGGGGGGAGCGGCGGTGGTTTTCTTGACAAGACAGCAATGGCGGAGTGGACGACCTGCCCCTGTTTCCCCTGTTTATAAGGAGGGGGGAGGGGGCGGACGTTCCGCTTTTCTTAGTAAAGAAACCCCCACGACCACGCCCACGATCTTCGCAGACGACGCCACGCTCGTGCGCGCGCCGTTAGTGGGGGTTGTGGTGGGTCCGGGCGATTACGGCGTGATCGAGGCCGCGTGTGACCATGACTGTTTTGGGCCTGGCCCGACAGCGCTTCGGCACCGTGTCACGGCCCAGGCCGGGGCTCTGGCCGGTGTACTAGAGTAGGGGTACCCTAGTATCCCGTACTCGTGCACGGACAGTTGCAGCACCCCGTGGCAGGGTTTTGCTTGGTCACCGCCAAGATCCTCCGTGGCTCCTTTGGAGCCATTCAAGGACAAAGTATTTGACTAAGAAGACAAGGCCCCGGCAAGAGGAGCTTGCCGGGAAGGCCATTTAAGGCATACAGAAGACAGGGCCCCGGCAAGAGGAGCTTGCCGGGAAGGCTCGGAGCGCGACAAGCCTCCGGACGCGACAAGGATTCGGCCGTGGCAAGGAGCTTGCCGCGGCAAGCAACCTCTCTCCATCCCCGCTCCAGCTCATCCAACAACGTGTCACCATGGGACCATTCCATGCGCGCGTGTCAAGAGGCTGTGCAGCCAGCGGAGAGCAGCGATAAGCGGCGCTGACAAGCTTGCCATCGTGGCGGTGGCGCACTGACGGTCTCTGTAATCCTTTGTTTGGGCGACAGACGGGCATTTATTGCTTTTGTCCCTTGCCGTCGAGTTAGGTATTTTGCAATCGCATAATCGCTCGAGTAGGTGTACCAACTCCTGTTTTTACATTTATACCCTCATCTATGTTGCCACCTGTCGGAGACCCCTTGAGCATATAAAAGGAGGCCCATGCGCAACGAAGAAAGGGTTCGGTTCATTTGACTCACTCGAGACCAGATACGTTCAGGCTAGGTTTTGTAGCTTGCATCGCTCCCTAGCAAGAACACAATACATCAAACAAGCAGCAGAGGGAGTTTTATCTCTCGAGAGCTCGGTTGGGTAAACTGCTCGTGTGCTTCGCCTCGATCCGCTCTTCGTGTGATCTCCGCCCCCCTCCGAACCACAAAGGGGCCTGGTCCGCCGGCCCCATAGGTGTTCGTGGGTACGATCAGCCTCCCCGACATCCTTGGCGCGCCAGGTAGGGGGCGTCGAGGCCGTGTGAATCTGATCCGACGTTCACACGAGCAGCGTCCTCAACATCTTCCTCAACATGCCACCGAAGAAGAAGGCTTCGGCGGCAGCAGAGCTGTCCGCGTCGTATCCACCATCACCGCAACAAACGGGTGGTGGAGCAGACGCTGGCGGAGGAACGGGCGCCGACGAAGGAGTTCGCGACGTTGCCAAGTCCAAGGATAAGGCCCGCAAACCTCGGCGTTCCGTGCATCCCCAGCGCCCATCTCAGGAGACGGGACCAACAACGTCATGGCGTTCACAATGCCATTCGCTCGTTGGATCAAGACCCTCAAGACCAGCATGCGCGCCAACATGCTGGCACGAGCGAGATACGGTCGCTTGGACGGGATGCTGCTCCTTCTAACATAGTTAGAAGTCCGAGCATATCCCGCCTCGCACTGCTCGCCAATGCCACCCACTACTCCAGCATAAGCTCTGGCGACAGCTCAGATGCTCCTCGACTACCCTCCAACGGACAACAAGGACGACGAGTGGAGGGCCACTATCGAGCCTCATCGGCTTTGCTTAACGGCGACGCTCGCTGGCAACTAACGCCCGTCGTTGCCGCGGCAATACGACAAAACCGCGAGCCGGTGGCGACGAGACTGTCGGAGGTGCAACTACCATGCACTCTCCACCCGAAGGCCAAGATCGCCGACTCACCGGATCCACCTCGACAGCGACTCCACCGCGTCATCGGATCCACGAGCTTGCCGCGATCAGCGCCAAGTTCTTCATGAGCGACAACAAGAGGATGCTCGAACTCGCATCGAGCGTCGGAGAGAAGCGCGACGTCAGTCCGACAAGCGCGCTGGGCCCACTGTTGACATGCGCGCGCCGGAGGAGCCAGGCGACTTGCCGTACGCGGTAGGTTGCCCTGCGTTCACTCGTGAGTTGCGGCAAGTCCAAAGGGCCCAGCCGTAAAAACTTCAAACCAGACGTGCCGGAGAAGTATGATGGCAGGACGCATCCGTCGAGTTCCTCAAAGCATCTACACCATCGCGGTGCAGGCTGCGGGGACGGGACGACAAGATCCTCGCCAACTACTTCCCGCCGTGCTCAAGCCCAACGTCGAGATCTTGGCTCATGCACTTGCGGACAGCTCCATATCCTCTTGGGCAGATCTGTGCCATCGGTTTGTTGGCGCCTTCACAGGTGGCCACAAGCCCCATGGCCAAGAGAGTGACCTTCATCTGCCGCCGGAAGGAAGGAGAGTCCTCGCGCAAGTTTATTCAGAGATTCAGCCGTGCACTACAACATCCCAGATGTCCACCCCGCCGCGGTGATCAGCGCGTTTCATCGTAACGTCGCGGAACCGCAGGATGAGGGAGGAGATGGCGATGTGCAAAGTCAAGGACGTTAGTGAGCTATACGCCTTGGCCGACAAGTGTGCCTACGAGGAAGGGAGCAGACTCGTGAGAGAATGCACAAGCGTGATCTCGGCGGAGGCGGCCGCCCCGGCAAAAAAGGGCCGGCGGGGGGGCAACAGGAAGAAGAAAGGTAGAGAAGTTGTAGCTGTTGAGCAGTCCGGCAACGGAGGTGGCGACAAGAACGTCAAGGCTGGTGGCTCCGGCAAGGAGGTTGCCGCTGACGCCAACCACCAGTCTGTGGCGGCCGCCGACAAGCAGGACGGCTCCGGCAAGCAGTACTGCAAGATCCACCGCACCAAGGGCCACGACCTCCAGAGCTGCAAGAAGGTCGAGCAGCTTGTCGAACAGCAGAGGGCTGAGTACGAGCGGCGCGACAAGGAGAAGGCCAGGAAGTTAATGGGGGAGCAGGCAAGAAACGTCCCGGCCGGGGAGGACGCCGCGGCAAGGCCAAGCAGCGGCAAGGAGACAGACCTCCCCGCGGCCGCGACAAGGATGAAGATGATGACGACGACGAAGATATGGATGACAACGACGCCGATGAGCAGGAGTTTCAGAAAGCCACGGAGGTCCTCTGCGTTGACGGAGGTGCTTCCCTGCATACCTCCCACCGCCAACTCAAGCAATGGATGCGGGAGATCAATGCAGCGGAACCATCCGTAGAGTCACGCAAGCCTCTGAAGTGGTCCAACACGCCTATCGTCTTTGATATTGAGGACCACCCTGATCGCATAACTGTGATCGGGTGCTTGCCGATGTTGGTCTCACCAACCATCCGCAACCTCAAGGTCACCAAGATGCTAGTTGACGGCGGGGCCGGCTTGAATCTGATCTCCTTCGCGGTGCTCCAGAAGCTTCAAATCCCTGACAGTGAGCTCGAAGAGACTGGCACCTTCCAAGGAATCAATCCGGGAAGGAGCAAGCCAAAGGGGAAGATTTACGTTGCCGGTAACATTTGGCAGCGAGCTGAACTTTAGGACTGAGAAGGTCACATTCGACGTTGCCGATTTCCCATTGCCTTACAATGGGATACTTGGCCGCCCAAACCTTTCGCCAAGTTCATGGCAGCCTCTCACTACGCCTACAACTTACTCAAGATGCCAGGCCCGATAAGCGTCATCTCTGTCCATGGCGACAAGAAGGATGCCCTTACCTGTGCCGACAAGATCTACCGGGATGCAGCAGCCGCGACAGATTGCCAAACACTTGCCGCTGAAGCTCCCGGGGGGAAGAAGACAAAGTCCAAGTCCGGCAAGAGCCCTGATGCCCACTCCGGCAAGCGCACCTCTTCGGAGTGCTGCGCTACCGTCGAGGACGCACCATCGAGCTCCACCGGCAAGTGCAAGAAGAAGATGGTAGCTCCGCCAAAGACCAAGAAGGTGCTCGCCAAGGAGGGCGGCCTTGGTGGTACCTTCACCATCGGTGCCTCTCTCGACCCTAAATAGGAAAGGCGGCGCTCGTTGCTTTCTGCGGGCGAATGTCGGCGTGTTTGCATGGCAACCGTCGACATCCCCGGTGTTCCTGTGAAAGTGATTGAGCACCGCCTCGACGTTTGTCCTCATGCGCGCCCGTCAAGCAAAAAGTCGAGGAAGCAAGCGGTGGGCGCCAAGAATTCATAGCGAAGAGATCAAGAAAGCTGGAAGCGGCGGGGCCTTGTCGGAGAAGTGCTCCATCCTCGTGGTTGGCCAATCCTGTAGTCGTGCGCCAAAGCAAATGGAAAATGGAGACTTTGTATTGACTTCACGGATGTTAATAAAGCTTGTCCCAAAGATCCATTTCCCTTACCGCGCATCGACCCAGATTGTTGACTCCACGGCTGGATGTGATTTGCTTTCGTTTCTTGATGCATACTCAGGATACCATCAGATCTTCATGGCTGAAGAAGATGAGGAGAAGAACGCATTCATTACACCATGTGGCACATACTGTTTCATACGGATGCCTTTCGGTTTGAAGAATGCTGGATCAACATTTGCAAGGGTAGTCCATGACGCTTTTGAGCCGCAAATGCACAGAAATGTAGAAGCCTACATGGATGACATAGTGGTCAAAAGCAAGGACAAAGCAACTCTGATTCAAGATTTGGATGAGACCTTTGCAAATCTGCGCAAGATCAACCTCAAGCTCAACCCCGAGAAGTGCGTGTTTGGAGTTCCTTCCGGCAAGCTTCTCGGGTTCTTAAATGTCTCGGCGAGGATTGAAGCCAATCCCGACAAGATCAAGGCCATTGAGCAGATTGAAGCACCAAAGCGCGTCAAGGATGTCACGAAGACTTGCGGTTGCGTAGCTGCTCTCAAAGAGGTTTATTTCTAGGTCTGCTTGAGCGCGCCCGCCATTTTTCAAGATTTTGAAAAAGGCAGGTCCAATGAAATGGACTCGAAGCGGAGGCTGCGCTGCAGTCTTAAAGAGATACATCCTCCACTCCAACACTTGTCGCACCTAAACCACAAGAGAAGTTGCTGCTATATATAGCGGCAACCAATCAAGTGGTTAGTGCTGCGTTAATGTAGCGGAGAGGGAGGCGGATGACGAGCCGACAACCACGGCAAGCACATCCGGCGACAAGCGGGGCTTCGCCGACAAGCTCTGGTCCCGACAAGGGCCGAATCATGTGACGCATGAACAGATCACGAGAAAAGGGCGGTGCAGCGCCCGGTTTACTTTGTCGGTTCCCTCCTGCAGGGGCTAGGTCAAGGTACTACGGTGTGCAGAAATTGCTTTTCGGCCTCCTCATGGCCTCGAGAAAGCTGCGCCATTACTTCCAAGCACATGAGATCACAGTTGTCACTCGCTTTCCGCTCAAGAGGATCTGCAGAATCCGGAGGCAACAGGCAGGATTGTCGAGTGGGCACTTTGGAACTATCAAGCTTTGGTCTCAAGTTTGAAAGCACTTCAACTATCAAAAGCGAGCATTGGCAGAATTCATAGCAGAATGGACGCCAACGCCAGATGAAGAGATTCCGGAGACGAGCATTCCCGTCAAGGAAGCAGGCAAAGAGTGGCTAATGTACTTTGATGGTGCCTTCTCGCTGCAAGGCGCCGGTGCTGGCGTGCTGCTTATCGCACCCACCGGAGAGCACCTCAAGTATGTAGTCCAGATGCACTTTGCCAAGGAGCAAGCAACAAACAATACTGCAGAGTATGAAGGTTTGCTTGCCGGTCTCAGGATCGCCGTAGACCTTGGGATCAAGAAGCTTATTGTCAGGGGTGACTCGCAGCTTGTCGTCCGCCAAGTGAACAAAGATTATCGAGACCGTTGATGGAAGCCTCGTCGATGAAGTGAGGAAGCTAGAAGAGCACTTTGACGGCTGCAAATGGAACATGTTCCAAGAGCTCGAGAATGATATTCTTGTGACTGTCAAAGTGTGCTGCACTTAAGTTGCCTGTGGAACCAGGGATTTTCGTGCTCAAGCTGACTCAACCAACCATAACACCATCGACTGGACAAAGCAAGAAGAGGAAGTTGATCTCTGGTGACTGCTTTCCGGCAGAGCTTCCCGAAGCTGTCGTTGCGAAGGTCCCCAAGATCAACACCAACAGTGCTGGGGGGCAGTCTGCTCCGACAATCCCCAGGGTTTGTTTCGTTGAAGCAGACGCTTCCGACAAGTCTTGCTCCGGCAAGCTTGCCGGGGAGCATCAAGCTCCGGCTGAGCCGCATGTTCTTGCCGTAGAAGCTGACGTTCCGCAAGAAGCCAGATGTGCCTTTAGTCCTTGTTGTCGAGCCACAAGCTCCAAGCATGGGCGCAGCCGATTGTCCTTTTCCTTGAGACGGAGAACTTCCCGAAGAGCAAGAAGAAGCGAGAAAAGAGTAGCCCGGCAGTCAAGTATGTATCGGTTTGTCGACAAAGATACTGCATGTAAGAAGACTCAACGGTGTGAAATTGAAATGCATTCCCAGGGAAGATGGACAGAAGCTGCTGACAGACATACATGGAGGCATATGTGGTCACCACATTGGCGCGAGAGCACTTGCTGGCAAAGCTTTCCGGCAAGGTTTCTTCCGGCGACAGCCCTCCAGGATGCAAGCGCACAAGTAACCAAGTGTGAAGCGTGCGGTTCCATTCCAAACAGATACACCAACCAGCTCGGGCTCTCCGGGCGATCCCTTTATCCTGGCAATTTTTGATGCAGGGGCTCGACATCCTCGGCCCCTTCCCCGAGCTATCGGGGCTTTGAGTACTTATGCGTCGCCATCGACAAGTTCACAAAGTGGTCGGAAGTGGAAGCGATGAGGAAGGTGACATCACGGTCGGCGATCAAGTTCTTGGTCGATTGTTTGCCGTTTGAATCCCTAACAGGATCATCACCGACAACGGCACACAATTCTGAGTCGCACCTTCATGCAAGACGTCCAAGATCTTGGCGCCAAGGTCTGCTTTGCTTCCGTTGCTCACCCGAGAAGCAACGGTCAGCGAGAGGGCAAATCTTGAAGTGCTGCGCCGACTCAATACCGAACTTTCGACAGGCTGCACAAGTGCGGAAGAAACTGGATTGAGGAGCTGCGGTGGTTCTTTGGTCGATCAGACGACGCCAAATCGAGCCACCGGCGGACACCTTTTGCTCTAGTCTATGGAGCAGAGGCAGTTCTCCCCACGGAACTCAGATCACGGATCGCCTCGAGTGCTCGCTTATGATGAGCTTGAGCAAGAGCAGCTGCGACAAGATGACGCGCTGCTCCTTGAGGAGAATCGTCTTCAGGCCGCTGTGCGAGCAGCTCGCTACCAGCAAGCTTTGCATCGCTGCCATAGCCGCAAAGTTAGTGCCAGAAGTCTCGAGGAAGGCGACCTTGTTCTTCGGCGCGTTCAGTCCGCCAAGTATTCAAACAAGTTGACACCAAAGTGGGAAGGCCCTTATCGGGTGAAACGATTCACTAGGCCTGGCGCTGTCCGCCTTGAGACCGAAGATGGCATCCCGGTGAGCAACTCCTGGAACATTGAGCATCTTCGTAAGTTTTACCCGTAGGGCGCGGTTGCCGGACCCTGTTCCGGCAACCACCTTTTGTACAAGTCTTTCCGCTGTTGCTTGTAATCCTTTGTACAAAGCCGGCGCAGACCAGCGCATCAAGAAAGCTCATGTGTTGCGCACAACTTGTCAAATTCATGCTTTCATCATTTTAATGCATGTTTTGGCTAACACTTTGTGCAGCAACCACGCCCGGTAAGCAATATCGAGCCGCTGGGCTCCATAGCTTTATTTCCTCTTCTTTCTCTTTTCTCAAAGAAAGGAAGGCTCCCTCGCGCACAAGTTAACCAGGGGGGAAGGAGAAGATGATACTATGGACCAGGCATCGCTCGAGGAAGTTTCGCCTTATCGGGAAGCAAAAGATGAAAAGCTAAGTTGCCAAATTTGAGCAATCAATTTTTAAATTTTAAGTTATCTTCCTCGAACGAGAGTACTTTGTATGGAAAACCTGTGCAGAGGAACCAACTCGCAGGCTAGTCGCGCCTTACTTTGTTTCGAGTCCGCTCAACAACTTAAGTGAGCTGCGGCTAGTCGCGACAAGGTTGCTTATCGGGCGGACCTTGCCCGGTAGACTCTTGACGTTCCGCTCTCAGCGCTCGCGGCAAAGGTGCCCGCACCGACAAGTCCCCCAAATGTTTAGGGCAGAAACATACAAAGGAAGGGATCAAGTAGAGTAAATAACGTTGCATTGATCGCCTAAGATAGAGTATATTACAAAATAACTTGTCGCTGATCTAAGAAAGTGTTCTAAACATGATCAGCAGCGACAAGGGAAAGATAAAATTGGCGGCCTAGTTCACGCTGGGTCGCCATCAATCCACTTGATCTTGTTCACCTTGTCCACAATGGGTGCGACGAGGGCTTTGAGCTCCTCCACGTTGGCATCTGGCGGCAAGGATCTGAGGACGCCGTTAAGGTTGAGGCCCGGATTGCGGAAGGCCACCTTTATCAACACCTTCTCGAGGGCTCCTACACAGATCTGGCGTGATTCCTCGGCCAGCTGCTTTGGGACCTCTTCCCGGAGACGCTGGAGACCCGTCACCACGCCTTCGAAGAATAAACTGAGTTTGGCGCTGGGTTGGAGATGCTCGTCGGAGGAGTATGCAAGGTCCGCCATCCCCAGCTCCATCATTTCGTTGTGGATGTCGGCCGGTGTCCACAAGACCTTGATCCAGTGCTCCACACTCTCCCTCAAGGCTCTCTGGGTGGAGAGAACATTTGCTAGCAGCTCCTCCTTGGCCTTGATCGTCTCCAACAAGCCCACCTCCCGCTCTCTGGCGCCGTCCAACGTCTGCGTCAGAGTGGTCAGCTTCAGCTCAAGATCCACCTTGGAATCCTTGGCGGTGTCGAGCTCCTTGCCCCTATCAGCGAGACGACTCTGCAGCTTGCCAAGAGTGTAGGCGTCCTTCTCGCGCTCGTGCTTGAGCGCGGCAAGCTCTTCGCCGCTCTTCTTGAGGCTGGCCTCCAGCTGTGCCACCTTCGCCTTCAACTCTTCCTTGGCGGCCTCGGCGGCTGCGACAGCATCCTTCGCTTCCTTAAGCGCCCCGCCAAGTGACTCCTCACGCGCGGCAAGGTCTTCTTCGTGGCTGTCCAGGTTGACCTTCTGCTGCGCCATCTCGCTTTCCTGCGCGGAGAGCCTCTCGGCAGCCAGCCGCTGCTCCTCCTCAGCTGCGGCCTTCTGCAAGTTGCCCCCGCGCTTCTGCTACGTCACGGAGAGTTTCTTGGTTGGCGCTCCGGAGCTCTTCTGCACGCTTCTCCATGTCCGCTCCTGCCCTCGCGACAAGTGCTTCCGGGACTCCAACTTGGCTTGCGGGCGCGGTAGAGCGATAGCAGCTTCTTCATTGCTCCTCCTCGACTTCGCTGCCGCTGCTTGCTGGCCCACCAACGTCAGCCAATGGAGGTGAGTAGCTCGCCGTCGAAGGCCTCTCCTTCGACCGGCGCCTGAGCTCGACTCGGGGAGTTTGATGAAGACACCTTCGCCCGGCCTTGGTGGGCGCCGGCTGGGCTCCTCGAGCTGGACAGCTGCAGCGGGGAAGTCATTTGTCGGTGTAGGCGTCTGGCGCTCCTGCGGCCTCAGGGCCGTCAGTGCGATCGCCCGACCCCTCGCCGGCTTCTGCGTCGGCAGCCTCGGTGGCCTTCTCACCAACAGGCTCGTCAGCGACGGCCTCTTCTTCCACAACAACGACCTCTTCTTCCACGACGGCGGCCTCGTCCGGTGTTGCCTTGGCGCTTCCTCCTCGCCGGCGACCTCGACCTCCATCGGTTCTGCGTCAGACGAAGAAAGAGCAGTCGAGCAAATGTTCAAAAAGAGAAACAAAAGAAAACAAGACCAAGGGAGATTTTCGTGTAAGGAAATTACCTACGACGGGATCCGCAGCCACGGCCTCGACCAATCGGAGGGTCATGGCGCTGTCCCTTGCCGGGGTAGCCTCCCTTGCCGGAGTGGCCTCCCTTGTCGGAGGGCGCTCCCTTGCCGGAGAATCCTCCCTTGGCGGCGTAGTGGCAGCAGATAGGATTTCGGGGGCGGCTTTCGAGCCCTCCTGATGAGCCTGCTCTGCTCCTACACAAGCAAACGATCAGGTATCAACGAAGAAGGAGCACCCCTGCACACCTAATAGTAAGGAAAAAACCGCACACTTACATTGGGGGCTGTGCTGGGGGCTGCTCTGAGGAAGGGTTGCCGGGTCCGGCAAGGGGGTCTCAGACGCGTCCTCTGTTATCACGGGTGGATCGTCCTCAACGACAACCGTCGGGATCTTAGCCCTCTTCGACGCTCTCTGGGCCAGCGTCCTGAAAAGGAAAGAGTCCAGAACGAAGCAAATCAGATTCAAGATGAAGCAATAAAATTGAAGAAATAGAAGCACAATCTCAAAAGCTTACTCTTCATCTTCCTCCTCGGAGCTGAGCGCGGAGAAGTCAAACTCCGGCTCGCCTCCGGTGCGACGAGGCGAAGGAGTGGGCTCTCTTGGCCGCTTGGCGGAGGCGTCGGCGATGGCACAGGAAGATCTCCGCCCGGTTGTCGCGGCGATCTGAGGCGCTCTCGCGGCAACATCGCTTGATGGTAGAGCGTCGCCGCAGCTACTGCTTTGTGGGCGATCTGCCGCCCGACTTCGTCTCCGGCCTTGCGGAGACGCCTCTTCGGCGGAGCCGGGGGCTCCGCTGGCGGTAAGTCGCTGGGTGGTGGAGTAGAAGCGCCCTCGGCGGGTCCACTGGACTCGGCCTCGGGCTCGACAAGCCCGGCCTCGCCGGCGATCTCCCTTCGCTCGGCAAGGCTTGCCGCCTTCGCCGGGTCCGCCTCCTCCACGGTGTACCCGAAGGCTCCAGCGGCGGCAGCTGCTGCCGCCTCCTCGACTGGTGGCAATCTGGCGCCATCTCCTCGTCGGTGGTGTCGCGAGTGAGCCTTTTCGCTCGTCGGAGCGGATCGGCACTTCTTCCAAGTCGTCGAAGAACTGCTGCCGCGACCTCGTCGGGAGGCTCCTGCCAGGTTGGAACGATCCCATGGGAATCGCTGACGCGGCATCATGGCGCGGATGCGGTCGGCGCCGAGTTGTTGCACAATGGGGCGACCCCTCGGCAATCTAAACCACTCGGGGTGATCAGGTCGTTCTTGAACAGCTCTAGCAAAGCATCGCATCCAGCTCCAAAGGCGGTGAAATTCTAGTTCAGGCCAGGCGCAACCTCATGATGTACGCCGCATTTTGGAACTCCCAAGCAGGCCTCCTCTTCTCCTGCAAGGGAAGCGTCTGGCGAAGGAAATCTGCGCCAAGCTGCGCTTACGGTTAGTCCGGCAAGCCCGAGGCGCAAAATCCGGTCACAACTATCTTCAACCTAGCATCCTCCGGCGTAAGTTACTCCAATCTCTGCGCGCACTATTGGGGTTTGGCGCCGGCAGCGATGAAGGGCTGCGAGTTCTCCTCTACGACCCAACACCAATTGGCTCTCCACTCCTCCCACTTGTTGCGGAACTCTCCTTCCAGATAGGCTTCTTTCTTGCCGATCCTGGAGACCCAAGCTATCCCTCCGGCAAGTGGCTCTCCTCTCTCGACGCGGGGCACGAAGAAGTGGCGGAAGAGTGCCACATTTGGGTGGATCCCGACAAAGTTTTCGCAAAGGTGTGCGAAAACTGCCATGGTCAAGACGGCGTTGGGGGTGAAATCAAGGAGGCGGAGGCCATATGTGTTCATGATATCGCAGAAGAACTTCGGAAAAAGGCGGGCAAAGCCCGCAATAGAAAAAAAGGGCAAAGAAGGGTACCCAGTTGGGGCCAAATCAGAAGCGGAGGCGGGAGTACCTTCGTGCGCGGATGCGCACGCGTCTCCGTCGACCAAAAGAGATAGAAGAGCTCCCGCAGCTCCTTTGCGCCGAGCTGAGGGGAGAAGATGGCCCGCTCCTTGCGCAGCGCCGCGAGCCGCTGCGCCTCGGCCAACTTGATGCCCTTCTCCTTGTCGGCTTTCGGAGCCATGGCGAGGGCGGCGGAGGAGGCCGACGGCGGTGAGTGCGCTTGTGGTGAAAGGGGGCGGGGCGCTGCTCTCTTCGCACTGGAGAAGAAGGGGGGAGCGGCAGTGGTTTTCTTGACAAGACAGCAATGGCGCAGTGGACGACCTGCCCCTGTTTCCCCTGTTTATAAGGAGGGGGGAGGGGGCGGACGTTCCCCTTTTCTTAGTAAAGAAACCCCCACGACCACGCCCACGATCTCTCGCACGACGCCACGTTCGGTGCGCGCCGTTAGTGGGGGTTGTGGTGGGTCCGGGGCGAGTTACGGCGTGATCGAGGCCGCGTGTGACCATGCACTGTTTTGGGCCTGGCCCGACAGCGCTCGGCACCGTGTACGGCCCAGGCGGGGGCTCTGACCGGTGTACTAGAGTAGGGGTACCCTAGTATCCTGTACTCGTGCACTGCAGACGATTCTGCAGCACCCGTGGCGAGGTGGTTTTGCCTGGTCACCGCCAAGATCCTCCGTGGCTCCTTTGGAGCCATTCAAAAACAAAGTATTTGACTAAGAAGACAAGGCCCCGGCAAGAGGAGCTTGCCGGGAAGGCCATTTAAGGCATACAGAAGACAGGGCCCCGGCAAGAGGAGCTTGCCGGGAAGGCTCGAGCGCGACAAGCCTCCGGACGCGACAAGGATTCGACGCGGCAAAGGCGCTTCATGGCAAGCAACCTCTCTCCATCTCCGCTCCAGCTCATCCAGCAACGTGTCGCCATGGGACCATTCCATGCGCACGTGTCGAGAGGCTGTGCAGCCAGCGGAGAGCAGTGATAAGCGGCGCTGACAAGCTTGCCATCGTGGCGAGCGGTGGCGCATCTGACGGTCTCTGTTGCCTTTGTTTGGGCGACACAGACGGGCATTTATTGCTTTTGTCCCTTGCCGTCGAGTTAGGTATTTTGCACCTTTGTAATCGCTCGAGTAGGTGTACCAACTCCTGTTTTTACATTTATACCCTCATCTATGTTGCCACCGGTCGGAGACCCCTTGAGCATATAAAAGGAGGCCCATGCGCAACGAAGAAAGGGTTCGGTTCATTCGACTCACTCGAGACCAGATACGTTCAGGCTAGGTTTTGTAGCTTGCATCGCTCCCTAGCAAGAACACAATACATCAAACAAGCAGCAGTAGGAGTTTTATCTCTCCGGAGAGCTCCGAAGCTGGGTAAACTGCTCGTGTGCTTCACCTCGAGCCGCTCTTCGTGTGATCTCCGCCCCCCTTCGAACCACAAAGGGGCCTGGTCCGCCGGCCCCATAGGTGTTTGTGGGTACGATCAGCCTCCCCGACAGAGACTCCTCGTCATGTCCCCGATTTCATCCGGGACTCCGAACTCCTTCTGTACATGAAAACTCATAAACTCATAATATAACCGTCATCGAACTTTAAGCGTGCGGACCCTACGGGTTCGAGAACTATGTAGACATGACCGAGACACATCTCCGGTCAATAACCAATAGCGGAACTTGGATGCTCATATTGGCTCCCACATATTCTACGAAGATCTTTATCGGTCAAACCGCATAACAACATACGTTGTTCCCTTTGTCACCGGTATGTTACTTGCCCGAGGTTCGATCGTCGGTATCTCAATACCTAGTTCAATCTCGTTACCGGCAAGTCTCTTTAGTCGTTCCGCAATACGTCATCTCGCAACTAACTCATTAGTTGCAATGCTTGCAAGGATTTATAGTCATGTGCATTACCGAGTGGGCACAGAGATACCTCTCCGACAATCGGAGTGACAAATCCTAATCTCGAAATACGCCAACCCAACAAGTACCTTCGGAGACACCTGTAGAGCACCTTTATAATCACCCAGTTATGTTGTGACGTTTGGTAGCACACAAAGTGTTCCTCCGTAAGCGGGAGTTACATAATCTCATAGTCATAGGAACATGTATAAGTCATGAAGAAAGCAATAGCAACATACTAAACGATCAAGTGCTAAGCTAACGGAATGGGTCAAGTCAATCACATCATTCTCCTAATGATGTGATCCTGTTACTCAAATGACAACTCATGTCTACGGTTAGGAAACTTAACCATCTTTGATTTACGAGCTAATCAAGTAGAGGCATACTAGTGACACTATGTTTTGTCTATGTATTCACACATGTATTATGTTTCTGGTTAATACAATTCTAGCATGAATAATAAACATTTATCATGATATAAGGAAATAAATAATAACTTTATTATTTCCTCTAGGGCATATTTCCTTCAAAAACGTACTTGGACAGGATCTCGACGATGTAGTTTCTGTGACCATGATGAATCCATCAAACACCTCTTTCTTGATTGCTGTATGGCCAAAATTTTATGGCGGTCTGTTCATATATAACATTCAACATTAATCCTCCTAATAGAATTCATACGTTATTTTGTACGTGGCTAAATGGAGTTGAGACATAATTGGGGAATATATTCGTGTCGGAGTCTGCGCCCTGTTGTGGGCTTTATGGAACTGTAGGAACGATTTGGTTTTTAACAGAACAACACATATTCATTTCTTTCAGGTTATATTCCGGGCCACTATATTGATCTGTATGTGGTCGCTACTCACTCCGACGGGTGCCAGGGAGTGTATGGTTACTGGATCTATCCGATGGGAGATGGTAGCACGGGCTATCTTCAACCAGTTTGGATGGCGGTCATGTAATAGGATATTTGTTTGATTCCTCTCTATCTTTATTCCACCGGATGTGGCTATCCTGTTTTCTATCTCTTTTTGTTTGCTCTATGTGACCCCTTTTACTTTACGAGACTTGAAGACTTTGTATGAACTGTTTGTTCTGATGCAGAGGCCGGGGAGGTCCCCCTTCTTGAAAAAAGTAAAAAAATGTGAGCTTCCTTTTGAAGTTTCTAAGGCCATCCTTTTAGCATTGTAGTGGCAACACAAAGTTTCCATTGAAGTTTCTCCTTTTCAAACTCTAGTACAACTGACAACACAAAGTTTCCACTGAACTTTCCCATGGTTCTGTGCGACAAACACTCTAAAACTCTTCATATTATGTACGATGAGCTACCCCCTCCTTTTCCCTTTTTCTTTTTTGAGGGAGGCTACGCTTACCCATGCATCATGCATGTGAGACGAGTCAAACAACAATGCTTATACTCCATCCGTTCCCAAATATTTGTCTTTCTAGAGATTTCAACAAGTGACTACATACGAAGCAAGATGAGTGGATCTACACTCTAAAGTATGTCTACATACATCCGTATGTAGTAGTCCATTTGAAATGTCTAGAAAGACAAATATTTGAGATCGGAGGGAGTATGATACAATGGCTCGCCATGGTTGGCTGGTTGCTTTTCAAATCGATCCTCAATACACTTCCATTCTCTATTTGTTAGCTTAAGATGGTGAATTGGTATATCCAAATATGTGAAAGGTAAAGCCCCCAGTTCACACCCGAACAATTGCTTGTACGCCTCTTGTTCCTCTTTGGCTCTTCCGAAGCAGAACAGTTCGCTTTTGTGAAAGTTAATCTTTAACCCGGTCAATTGTTCGAATAAGCATAACACCAGCTTCATGTTTCTCGCTTTTGCCAAGCCATGCTCCATGAAGATGATAGTATCATCTGCGTACTGTAGGATAGACACCCCTCCATCAACTAGATGAGGTACCAGGCTACCTACTTGACCAGCCTCCTTTGCCCTTCCTATTAGAATTGTCAACATGTCGAATACAATGTTGAACAGAATAGGTGACATTGGATCTCCTTGTCTCAGGCCCTTATGTGTCTGGAAATAGTGACCTATGTCGTCATTCACTTTGATTCCAACACTCCCTTTTTGCGTGAAACATTCAACCTGGTGTATCCAAGCCGGGTCGAAACCTTTCATGCGTAAAGCCTGTTGTAGAAATGGCCATTTGACTTTATCGTACGCCTTTTCGAAATCCACTTTGAAAACAACCCCGTCTAGTTTTTTCTTATGGATTTCATGGAGCATTTCATGAAGGACCACAACCCCTTCTAGGCTGTTTCTGTCCGACATGAAAGCAGTTTGGGTCGGCTGCACCACATAGTGCGCAATCTGTGTGAGTCTATTAGTCCCAACCTTGGTAAAAATTTTGAAACTAAAATTAAGAAGACAGATAGGCCTGAACTGCTCAATTCTCACAGCCTCTGTTTTCCTCGGAAGCAAAGTTATTGTTCCAAAATTCAAATGAAACAACTGAAGTTGTCCGGAAAATAGATCATGGAACATCGGTAACAAATCCCCTTTAATAATGTGCCAACATTTTTTATAAAACTCCGCCGGAAATCCATCCAGCCCCAGAGCTTTATTATTCTTCATCTGTGAAATCGCTTCAAACACCTCTTTCTCGGAAAATGGTGCAGTTAATACATCATTCTCATCCGCAGCCAGCTGAGGCACATCCTCAATCCTAGACTCATCCAAGGACACAAAATTATCCTCTGGAGGCCCAAATAGCTGCTTGTAATAATTAGTTATGTATAATTTTAGGCTCTCTTGCCCTGAGATCGTCCCCTCGTCTTGCTCAAGCTGAAAGATTCTTTTCTTTCTATGCTTGCCATTCGCGATCATATGAAAGAATTGAGTGTTAGCGTCCCCTTGGACAGCTTTGCGAACCTTAGCTCACAATGCCCACTTCAACTCCTCTTCTCGCAGAAGTTCTTTATATCTCATCTCCGCATGTACTTTAGCATGAAGCTCCGAGGTTTGTAAAATTGTGGACTCGGCTTTTAAATCTAGGGACTGAATAAGTGTAAGGGGCCTTTCCTTTTCAACCTTATAGATCCCACTGAGATGCTTAGCCCACCCTCGCAAGAAACTCCTCAAGTTCCTAATCTTATTCTGCCATCTCTCAATAGAAGACCTCCCCCCAGCATCTATTGCCCATTGATGTCTACTAGCAACCTTCTTCTTGTAGACGTTGTTGGGCCTCCAAGTGCAGAGGTTTGTAGGACAGTAGCAAATTTCCCTCAAGTGGATGACCTAAGGTTTATCAATCCGTGGGAGGCGTAGGATGAAGATGGTCTCTACTTAAGCAACCTTGCAACCAAATAACAAAGAGTCTCTTGTGTCCCCAACACACCCAATACAATGGTAAATTGTATAGGTGCACTAGTTCGGCGAAGAGATGGTGATACAAGTGCAATATGGATGGTAGATATAGGCTTTGTAATCTGAAATTATAAAAACAGCAAGGTAACTAATGATAAAAATGAGCGTAAACGGTATTGCAATGCTAGGAAACAAGGCCTAGGGTTCATACTTTCACTAGTGCAAGTTCTCTCAACAATAATAACATAATTGGATCATATAACTATCCCTCAACATGCAACAAAGAGTCACTCCAAAGTCACTAATAGCGGAAAACAAACGAAGAGATTATTGTAGGGTACGAAACCACGTCAAAGTTATCCTTTCTGATCGATCTATTCAAGAGTCCGTAGTAAAATAACAAGAAGCTATTCTTTCCGTTCGATCTATCATAGAGTTCGTACTAGAATAACACCTTAAGACACAAATCAACCAAAACCCTAATGTCACCTAGATAATCCAATGTCACCTCAAGTATCCGTGGGCATGATTATACGATATGCATCACACAATCTCAGATTCATCTATTCAACCAACACAAAGTACTTCAAAGAGTTCCCCAAAGTTTCTACCGGAGAGTCAAGACGAAAACGTGTGCCAACCCCCATGCATATGTTCATTGAACCCGCAAGTTGATCACCAAAACATACATCAAGTAGATCACATGAATATCCCATTGTCACCACAGATAAGCACTACAAGACATACATCAAGTGTTCTCAAATCCTTAAAGACTCAATCCGACAAGATAACTTCAAAGGGAAAGCTCAATCCATTACAAGAGAGTAGAGGGGGAGAAACATCATAAGATCCAACTATAATAGCAAAGCTCGCGATACATCAAGATCGTATCACCTCAAGAACATGAGAGAGAGAGAGATCAAACACATAGCTACTGATACATACCCTCAGCCCCGAGGGTGAACTACTCCCTCCTCGTCATGGAGAGCGCCGGTATGATGAAGATGGCCACCGGTGAGGGATCCCCCCTCTTGCAGGGTGCCGGAACGGGCTCCCGAGAGGTTTTTGGTGGCTATAGAGGCTTGCGGCGGCGGAACTCCCGATCTATTGTGCTCCCGGATGTTTTTAGGGTATATGGAGATATATAGGCGAAAGAAGTCGGTCAGGGGAGCCACGAGGGGCCCACGAGGGGCCCACGAGGGTGGGGGGCACACCCAGGGGGGTAGGCGCGCCTCCCTGCCTCGTGGCTTCCTCGTTGCTTCCCTTACGTGCACTCCAAGTCTCCTGGATTGCTTTCGTTCCAAAAATAACTCTCCCTAAGGTTTCATTCCGTTTGGACTCCGTTTGATATTCTTTTTCTTCGAAACACTGAAATAGGCAAGAAAACAACAATTTGGGCTGGGCCTCCGGTTAATAGGTTAGTCCCAAAAATAATATAAAATTGTATAATAAAGCCCATAAACATCCAAAACAGATAATAATATAGCATGAATGCTTCATAAATTATAGATACGTTGGAGACGTATCAGCATCCCCAAGTTTAATTCCTTCTCGTCCTTGAGTAGGTAAATGATAAAAGAAAGAATTTATGAAGTGTGAATGCTAGCAGGTGCACACGTTTGATCAATGATAATTTCAATCACCTTTTCTAGCATGATTATATGTCATAACAGTAGCTCATCTCATAGAACTTCTCATGATCAAGTAACAAGCTATTCAAACGTTAAAGCATAGACCATAAACTTTCTAGCAAGCTAGCAAACTTCATTCTCAGTCATCAAACAATTTCTATTCATCTTATTTTCAGGAAGGGTCTATGTCAGAGCTTTGATTTAGCAAATCCCACATACTCAACTATCATATAGTCTTCCATGATTGCTACCATTCAAAGCATATTTTTAGAACAAATAGCATCGATCGAACATAGAGAAAGATAGGGGCTTAATGTTTCGCCTCCCAACTTACTTATCATATAGATAATTGTCAACAATAATAATTCATGATCAAATATATTTGAATGGTCATATATGCTTAGATCTTTCCCCATCACACGATGCTTGCCAACTAAAGAGTAGGTTGGAATGAGAAGGAATACTACTGAATCTTGCATAAAAGTAAAAGATAGGCCCTTCGCAGAGGGAAGCAGGGATTTGCAGAGGTGCCAGAGCTCGATTTTGAAATAGATATAAATAATTTTGAGAGGTATTCTTTCATTGTCAACATAACAACCAAGGGTTCCCAGTTTCTTCCATACTGGATACATTATAGGCGGTTCCCAAACGAAATGGTAAAGTTTTTACTCCCCCTCCACCAACAATCATCAATCCATGGCTTGCCCAAACAACGGGTGCCTCCAACTAACAACAATCCCGGGGGAGTTTTGTTTGCAATTATTTTTATTTGATTTGATCTTTTGGTCATGGGACTGGGCATCCCAGTTACCAGCCATTTTTCTCATGAATGATGAGCAAAGTCCACTCATCGTGAGAATAACCCACCTAGCATGGAAGATACTGATAGCCCCTAGTCGCTACATGAGCGATTCGGGCATACAAAACAGATTATTATTTGAAGGTTTAGAGTTTGGCACATGCAAATTTACTTGGAACGACAGGTAAATACCGCATATAGGTAGGTATGGTGGACACTCATGGAAGAAACTTGGTTCAAGGTATTTGGATGCACAAGCAGTATTCCTGCTTAGTACAGATATTTTGGCTAGAAAAGGATTCTAAAAAGCAAGCAACACATGTTGGAGGATCTATAACAATATAACTTCTATACAAATATACCCAAGCATAACTCATTACGTTGTCTTCCTTGTCCAATTTCAACTAATTTGCTCAGGTTTGAAAATAATTAATGGGGCTCACAATCATAGAAGATGTCTAAGATAGTATATTTATAAGTGAAACCTCTCTTCCTTCAATATTTTTTCATGAATTGTTCAAGTGACCAATATAATGTTTGCTAACCTTTAATAAATTTACCGCCTCTACTTCTTAGATGTGAACACATTACTCCCAATGGGATAAGCATGTGAAATATATATAATGACATTCAACTCATTCAACCATTTAATCATAGGTTATAAGTGAAGCACACGAGTAAATGACAAACTACTCCAAAAAGATATAAGTGAAGATCAATGAGTAGCTAAATAATTATGTTACTATGTGAAGACTCTCTCTCATTTAAGAATTTCAGATCTTGGTATTTTATTAAAAATACAAGCAAAGCAAAATAAAATGACATTGCAAGGATAGCACAACTCATGTGAAGAAGCAAAAACTTAGGCTCAACCGATACTAATCGATAGTTGTTGAAGAAGAAAGGTGGGATGCCTAACGGGGCATACCCAAGCTTAGATGCTATAGACTTCTTGAAATCTTATCTTGGGGTGCCCTGGGCATCCCCAAGCTTGAGCTTTTGTGTATCCTTAGTTCCTTTTACATCTCGGTTTCCTAAATCTCGAAAGCTTCATCCACACCAAACTCAAGAAGAACTCGTGAGATAAGTTAGTATAAACCAATGCAAAACCTTATCATTTTATACTGTAACAAATTACTAAAATTATTATTCATCAATGCATACTAAATGTCTGTGCATATTTAAAACTCCTATCCTCAAATAGAATCATTAAACAAGCAAACATATACATAACAACAATCTGCCAAAACAGTATAGTCTGTAAAGAATGCAATAGTAACAATACTTCCCTAACTCCAAAAATTATTCCAATTTACCACACTGTACAATATTTATCAGGGCTCAATATGCAAAAAATTTCAACATTTTATCATTCACTGACTTTTCTAGGGAATTTTTGCAACATCGGTAAACTTTCTGTTTTGAAACAGCAACATGTATACTTGCAAACTAAGCATGGTAAAGGATATGCTTGACATTTTTATTGAAAATATAGATGCAAAACATTATTCCAAATAACAGCAAGAAAATAATAACAAAATAAAATGACGCTCCAAGCAAAACACATATCATGTGGTGAATAAAAATATAGCTCCAAGTAAAGTTACCGATGAATGAAGACGAAAGAGGGATGCCATCTGGGGCATCCGCAAGCTTAGGCTCTTGGTTGTCCTTTAATAATACCTTGGGGTGCCTTGGGCATCCCCAAGCTTAGGCTCTTGCCACTCCTTATTCCATAGTCCATCGAATCCTTACCCAAAACTTGAAAACTTCACAACACAAAACTCAACAGAAAACTCGTAAGCTCCGTTAGTATAAGAAAATAAAACCACCACTTAGGTACTGTTGTGTACTCATTCTAAATTCATATCTAACATATAAAGCCTCAAGAAGTGCTAGGCACAACCCATGCCTCGAGAGCACGGCACCACGCGAGGCGAAAGAGACCACCGCACCGCGCCTGCACGTGGGGGGCGCAGCGCACAATGCGAGCGCAAAAAACACCGCACCGCACGAGGGACGAAAACGGCATCGAACCCTAGCCCAATCCACAGCCCCACGCCCCTCGCTCATTTCTCCCTCACCCGCTGCCGCTCCCTCCCACCTCCTCCTCCTCCTTCTTCTGCGCCCTAGGAGCCCCGCCACCGCCTCGCCTCTTCCTCCTCCCCGCCTTCCCATCGCTCGCGTCACTACTAGGAAAAGGCCTACTAATGGCGCACCGGCTTTGCCTACTAATGGCGCACTACCGGTGCGCCATTAGTACCACGCCACTAGAATTTTTTACTAATGGCGCACCTGTGGTGCGCCATTAGTATCTGGTATACTAATGGCAATTTTTTTTGTTTTTTTTTAATCTCAGTTCACTATGGCTTAATCTCGGGTCAATATGCTTAATTTCAGGTCAAATCGCACTCCGTGGTCAAACTTCCCGAAAGGTCACCCATCCTCACACTACTCCAGCCCAAGCACGCTTAACTTCGAGTTCTATCCAACCCGAGCAATGACTCACTTCACGAGCACTTGTTGATATATCTAGCATATCAATCCTATTATACCTTGTTGATGTCTAGGACTTTGTTCATGTTCATGACTATGATGAAATTTTGAAAAATATTTCAAACTTCCCGGTCATATTACGTATCATTTTTTGAAAAAAAATTCAAAACCAATTTTTTTCTGTTACTAGTGGCGCACCACATCCACGGTGCGCCACTAGTAAGTTTGAATTTTTTTGCCTCTAGATCTTGGAAGCCCCGTAACTTTTTTCTGTTAGGTTTTTGGGGATTTTGAAAATGTTTAACAGGGTTCCCCCGATTAAATTTGGATGTAACTTTTCGAGTAGATAATTTTTCATATAAATTTTTTTTTCATCCGAGTTCGTATGCAAAAGTTATGCCCATTTTACAAATTTCCAGAGAGATTTTGCAAATAAAGTCGAAATTCATATTTGTAAATTTTCCCAACAACTAGACCACATATCACATGGGAAACTTATTTTCTTTTATTTTTGACATTTCCATCATTTTCTTTTATTTTTTTAAAACTGAAAAAGCGATCCACAGGGGGGGGGGTGCATTCGCTGTTGGGGCAAGTTAGTAATGGCGCACCGTGGGGTGGTGCGCCATCCACGGTGCGCCATTACTAGTTTTGAAAAAAAATAAAAAATTTGATATTTTTTTTGAATTTTTTTTTGAAAAAAACTTAGTTATGGCGCACCAGTGGACAGTGCGCCATTACTAGTTAAAACTAGTAATGGCGCACCGAAACATGGTGCACCATTAGTAACAAATATTTTTTATTTTTTATTTTTACTTTTTTTAAAACTACTAATGGCGCACGGCGGATGTGGTGCGCCATTACTATGTCAATTAGTAATGGCGCACTATACAACGGTGCGCCATTAGTAACAATTTTTTTTTATGTTTTTTTTAAAACTACTAATGGCGCACCACACACCAGGTGCGCCATTAGTAATATACTAATGGCGCACCGAGACATGGTGCGCCATTAGAATATAGTAATGGCGCACCACATGACAGGTGCGCCATTAGTGGCCATTCCATCTATAGCCCTTTTTGTAGTAGTGCGTGCAGGCCATCGTGGCCACGCGCTTTGCGGGCGAACCCGACCGACCCGTCGCTGTTGGCTCGAGCTGCTGGGAAGAGGGAGGAGTCCCGAGACAGGGTGAAGGCATAGGCCGTGCCTGGTGAGGCGGCGCCGCCGGCCATGGGACGCTGGACCTCGGGGAGCCCCATCCCAGGCCCGCGCCCAAATTCTTGGGCAGGGGAGGATAGATTGACGATGGCGCATCACATAAGGGAATGGGAGATCGAGGAGAAGGGAGACAAGGGTGGGTGGTGGCTTGCAGCATGGGGCGGTCACGTCCAATGATGATGGTGTTCTGTGGATCTGGTGCCCCCTCTCCTTTGGCGACCTCCTCCTCAAGTGTTTCAGGTGAAATGCGGTGAGGAAGCGGTGCACACGCAGCCAATGGATGGGATGGTGCTGCTACTGGGCAGGTATCATCTTTTGTGTTGTCTCTCCATCTCTCAACTTCCTTGCCTCTCCACCCTCGCTTAGCCTCATTGTGTGTGCCATTTGTTTCAGTGTAGGACATCCAGTGGTTGGAGTGGGGGCTCTGTTATGCGAGCTGACCGCTCCGTCAGGGACAAGCAACCATCTGTGGCCTTGCAAGGGTCGACACCGCCATTGCCGCCCCATCTGTCCTTTACAGATGCCATAGTCTCCTCTCCTCTACAGAGATCTCATCATCTGCTGCCGATGGCTGTGAGTTCACGGCTGCTCTGGAGCTCCAATGAGCCAAGGTCATCTCTGAACCGCATTTCTTTAAGGGAAAGATAGATACAAGAAGAAATTAGTCTGTACGTGCCCTTATTTATTTTGATTTTTACCACTCCTTGATCAACTCATGCTCACATATCAACGATTATCCGGACTCCCTGTTTCTAGATTGCTAGACATGTTAGTTGGTTTTTCTCTTTCTTATCCTAGGATGGCATTTTTGTTTAAGGGGAATTAATTCTTTTTTTAATAGTACATCTTCCCCTTTTACCAATAATCTGATTTTTATATATCAATTTATGGGTTTCTCCCAGTTGTGTGCAAATCCGACAAAGAAGAGAAAAGGAAGAATATTGAGGAAGAGTTTTGGTGAAGAAGAACAAGGTGAAATCTCTCTCCTCTTCCCCCTCACTCTCATGTACAACCATGGTTGTTTGCACTGCTTGTTTCTTCTTATGGTACATCTATGATCTTCCTAGCTTGTTTTCTTTTCTAAATTACCACACATGCGAGCACCACCACAGTCTAGCCAGGTTTGGTTCAGAAAAATTCTTTGTTCCCTGTCTTGTCGATTGTTTTCTAAAGAAAGAAAAACAGGTTTTCCTCAACAAGGAAAATAAATAAATGAATGATACTACTGAAAGTACTGACTAGCTAGCTTCTATTCTTGTCCTAAAATTTGGTTCTGTGATCAACATAACACACATGGAAGAACAATGTCACTCCTCCATTATCTAAAACCACATGTGCGTGTGCATGCAGAGTAGCAATGGATTGTACAGAAAATAGCATACTAAATGTTCTTGATGAGCTGATCATGGACCTCGGCAAATTTGACAATGCTATCGACACTCTTTGCGATGCTGTATAATATCTTACACACTCATATTCATTCGATATAACCGCTTCTATATGTTATACCCTTTTTTAGACGAAGTATATGATACTGCTTACCAAACATAGCTGTTCTGTTACACTTTTATCAGGGAATAGAAATGAAAAATTATAATTTAATTACTCTGGCATCTACAGTGGAAGGATCGGTTTTTATGGCATGGACTGCAAAGGAGAGAAGTGGACCATGTGAACATAGTACAACATTGTTGTTAGTTCGCGCAGTCGAGGTCTGCTCAGGAAGACACAGTTCGACCGAACAACTGTTGTGTTTTCCCAGTTATTTGCAAATCCGACGAAAAGGAGAAAAGAAAGAATATTGAGGAATATTTAGGTAAAGAAGAACAAGGTGAACCCTATGTCTCTCTTCCCCCCTCTCTCTCTTGAACACCCATGGTTATTTGCAGTGCTTGTTTGGAATTCTTATGGTGCATCTATGATCTTCCTAGCTTGTTTTCTTTTTCGGGTTAAAATCCAATCAAGCATTATGGCGTATTAGTCATAATTTAATTATTTCCCCTTGACTACTTTCTTTTGCCAAGATGAATTAATGTGTAGGTTTTCCACCACAAGTTCGTTGCAATGCCTTATTTTATATTTAGTTCAGTCCAACTCTGGAGAATAGCAGTTTGATTTTTACCCCTTGACAAGTTACATTGGTACTGTATACAGGTTTGTGTATGATCTTAGTTCCTACAAACTGGAAGGCGAAGATAGATTAGTTTACCATTTTTTACCATCTTCAGTCACAACCATATTTTCCGTCATGAAAACACTCTTAATTCTGAATTTGCAACTGTTCGGTGCATTTATGTTGCTTCTGCAAGGTCAATGATATGGTGCCAGTTGGAATTCATATTCAAGCTAATATGATGACTAAATTTGGCGAGGTTGGCACCTTATCGCTACTCTTTTGATTCCTCTTTCTTATAATTATGTCGATATGTCGTTTCTTGAGAAAATATGCTTTTGTACCTAATCATGATATCTTTGGAGGGTGACTGATTTTGACAACCGAGTGTGTCTTAGTCGCAGTAGGGTAAGGGCATCCATAATTTTGATCGTGGTACCGTAGTTTCCAACTAAACTGTCATTTGCCGATTCTATAGCAGTGATTTCGTATGCCTTACTAAATATGCTCTTGTTTTCTGAAGCAGCGAGTGCCTGATCATGATCTGCGGGAGGGTAACGGTTATTATAATAATTGAGTGTACCCAATGGAGGCTGCATTACATAGTTAATCGGAGGGTAAGAATAGTTTTCATTGAACTACTGCAGTTTCCAACTGAATTTTCATTTGCAGATTCCAAAGAGCGGACTTCCAGGTTCTAACCATGTCGCTTCCATTTGTTGTATTCTGAGAATAAATCTTGTTCTATATCCCTGCATTGTTATCCACCGGACTCTAAAACAAAAATCAATGTTTGCACATCTAGACAAGGTAAACTTATGATGAGTGGACTCCACAATATAAATTGACATTCTATGTCAGTGTAAGTGAGTCTATACTCACCAAGGAACAATTTGATCTGATAACTATCAAATGTTCTTTGTTGGTTTTGGTTCTATAAGATCAAGATCTATAATTATATTCACTTTACATGTTAACATGTTATAAATAAATTGTTATCTAATAGTCAGCAATCTATGGGAGCTTTTCCTCACAGTAGGGTGTGTCGTTGATGTTTTCTTGATCTACCAGTGAACTTGTATCATGTGGCTAATACGTATATACAATGAGGCTTTGTTTACGTTCGCCCTTTTTTTTCTGTGCGTGCTTGGTGAATTGCTTACCCGGTGTGTGGAAGAAAATAGAAAGTCGAGTTTGATTTCTGTTGTGGCATTGCAATAGATGACCAACCTTTTATGTTATGTGCTTTAGCTTCTTTTCAAATTTTAGAGTGACAACAGTTTGACAAAGGGTGAAATTTTTGGTAGGGCCTAGGTGGAAAGTATTTGATTAGTTTTTTGAGAGACTGAACTATATTCTTAGTTCTGTTTTGTGCTAATGAACTACTTTTTAATCACTTTCTTATGAACGTATAAAATAAATTACATTGTAATGTATCATGTTGTATTACATGAAAAGGTGTTGAAAAGGACGCAATCCATCAAATATATGTAGTATGATATAGAATCCTCGCTTTATTGTATCCATATGTTGTAAGGAGATTATCTTGTCCATTCATTATTCTTATTATTTGTCCTTTTCACATTAATCGTGAGTAGACTTGGGCCATTGCATTTGATGTTGATCTTATTTGCATATTAGTCCAAGAACAACAATTTCTCTTTGTTGTGGCATTGCTGGATAAATACAAATGTATATACCTGTTTCCCAATCGTCCATCGAGGAGATCCCCGAGGCATTTGATTCTTGTGGGATTCCCACATCTTCTGAGGATCATCAACAAGTGGCTGGGCCTCTACATTACTTTAAAAAAGCTTCCGACAGTTTCCGATTCAAAAGAAAACAAATAAGAAAGGATGCATTGATTATTTTGCGTTGATCTTATTTGAATTTCCAATGAAATTCAAACTTGAGACCTTACTCGAGTATTTAGTTCCAATGGAATTAAATGAATTTCTCAAAATGCCTCTTTGGGTATTAGTTGCATTTTTATTTGGATCCTTGTACATTCAAACAGTTTTTGATTCAAAAGACAATAACAGGGAGAAGATAAAATGATTAAGAAACACCCAAATAGTGGTCGCAGCAGATCTCTCTCGCTCTCATTCTCTTTCCAGTTTGGTTGACCATTCTTTCTGTTCTTAGGTCTTTCATCTGCTTTCTTCTTCAACGAAGCTGACCACGATCTCCTACACATTCTTCCTTGCTCCCTGGGGCAACCTTCTCTGTTTCAGGTCCACTCTTTTCGTTCTGGTTTTAACTATGCTTATGATTACTTGTCTTGCCGAAATTCACTTGCCATACGCAAGTCTTCTGGTGTGTGCCAACGAAAATAGTATTTGTGCAATCAGATTAGAGTAGATAATTTCCTAACCTTGATTCTTTATCAATTGCTTACTAAAATATATGTACAGTTATTTCATTCCATGCTTACAATCCACAAAGTTAATTCTTGCGATTTACTTATGCTATCAAAATCTGTTTGATTTCCTATACCCGTAGGTACCTTTGTATACCTGAATCCATGTGATTTCATGTCTCTATGGTTATATTGATTATCTTGTAATCTCATGTCGTCAGTTTTCTCAGGGGTTATTAGATTCTTAACAGTCATGCATGCTATGCAAAATGCGTAAGTCGGGATGGCATGACAGTGCATGGTGATGCTGTCGGTCGAGAAGTACCATGCCGGTGAGTAATTCCTCTAGGCCGCTTCTTCGATTTGCTCTTGTTGAATGGCAAGTTTATGCTGGACTAGGATCAGATTCATGGCGTTTGCTGCATCTGCACTAAAATTCTTGCTGGATTTGGTAGGGAGAGATATCCTTTGGTTTCTAAGTGAACCTGAACAATGATGTAGCTTCCCAAATTTCTCTACACCCCAATCATTCAAATATTTTGTGATGCCTATGCCTCTGTTCTTATCTTCTGGAATAATTTAAGATCAACACGGTGATTTGAAAATGCAAACAAGCACAACAGGATGTTCCATGTCCATTGGTATATTTATTTCTCTATTTTAGATTCCCCTAAATGAAAGTTGCAATGACGCCTGATTATTGTATATGCTAAATTGCTAATATGGTGGGCTTGTTAGGTTCAATTTGTGGTGTCATTCGGTTCTTTGTAACAGTTCTGCTGAACGCTAAAAGAATTAGCTTATTTAATTTCTTCCATTTGTTGTTCCTTCCACTGATATATTCTCTACGGTTCCCTTGGTTGCAGCTCTTGCCTTCCCTGCCAATGCTTCCTCCTACCATGCTAGCCATGTGTGCCCTCACCTTTGTTCATCAATTCGTGCGCAGGTATGGATCGGTGATGTCGATGCCCATAGAGCCATTACCTCATGCATGATGTGTGTTTTGTGTGTGCCAGTTTGCCGGTTAGTGAGTGATAATATTCTGATGAATGTTTCATCAGTGTAGCAAGTGATCAGCAATAGACAACTCTTACTTTTGGATTGAAGTGCAGATCTTGCTAATGATTTAACTATTGACTCATTTATGTATTCTTATGCCCCAATGCTTCATTAAGTGTTCTTATTTCTGCAACATAAAATTATTTCTTACCATCTTCGATTGTTTCCTTTGTTTTTATAGTTATTCAGAGAACACCACATGTCACATGAATTCTAGACTACTTGTCTATGATTAAGCTGGTTAGAATCAGTTTCTTGAGTTTGCTTGCTTAGCATGTAATATTTCACACTCAATAATTGTATTATTTCACGGTTGGCAATTCTTAGAACCAGGTCTTGAGTTTGCTTGCTTAATCGTGTCCCTATGTAATTGCTCACCAAGCTCGCCAATGTGAGTTTGTCCCACATAATGGAGTTTCTATGAATTTTGTAGTCCAGAAATTCTTGGAAATTCTCTTGTTGCTGTTATAATGTGGGTGTGTTCAGCTTCATTCTTCATTAAAGGTGAGTCCTTTCTTTCAGGTTGGCCAACATGTTGTTGTTTTTGCTGCAAAATAATTCGTTATGCAATTATGGTTAGGTTGTCCTTTTTCCTTCATAACGCGTTTAATGGGTAGCTGTTATGCTCACTTTCCTCAAAGCAAGGTTGTGTAGCCGTGCTATTTTGTGCTTTAAGAAGTGGTGACACCAAATCAGTAATCATGTGCTTCTGCTTTGTTGGCCCAAAGTCACTATTTTTTTGTGTTATCTTTACTCTTTAGCCATTCCAAAAAATTTATCTGATTTTGCAGTATTGCAGACCATATAATTACAAGTTGGCCATATTTTTGAATGTGTGAACCTCACATAGATGTCGTGCGAATGCAGTTTGACAAGAGTCGTAAAACCAATGGATAATAGACTGTTTGATGGTGAAAGAACTTATGCTCGTGGTGACTACCTCAAGTGTGTCAGAGTAAGAATTTGTCACAATTTAGTTTAAGAAGACTATATTATAGTTCTGCAATATTACATGCTTATTACATGAAGAGGACCCATTTGGCAACACTTAAATCATTTTATGGCGCCTTTGTTTACGATCTACAAAACAACAACTTTTACCGAGGCTTGTTATTTCTAATTCATTCTTTTCCTGCTTGCTTATTGTAACACAAGCCACCATGACTCTAATATCAATCATAGACACCTGTTCGATATACTCCCTATGTCGTGCAACAAGCCAAAAGTAATCCATTGGAATTTATAGATGCTTACAAAATATGCAGCCTATTGGTAAAAAAGGAAAAAACAATTTTCAGATGCTCCTGTTTTCTCCATCGAGATTAGCCTTCATAAAAATCACATTCTTATTTTCCTTCGCAAAACATTTTGTCGCCCTTCTGTATACCATAGACAACCAACCATATAGCTCATTGACTATGCTATACATTTTTTATGCCAACAGAAAAATGTGTACTACTAAATCTCTGTGCAACGCCTGCACATAAATATTTTTTTTCATTAACAAACATAATAATGTGGTTCTGCCCCGCAAAAATAATAATAATAATAATAATAATAATAATAATAATAATAATAATAATAATAATGTGGTTCTGGCTTTTGTAGCTGCAAAAAAAAACACTCTCCATCAACTAAACAAGTTTCTGTAAAATAGACCAGCCTGCTTAATACATTGGCTTTCGAAAATTTTCACGGCCCATCACCAACCCATAGAAATCTTCGCCTGGCCCTTTTTAGAAGGAGACTGCAGCTCCCATTAAACTGAGCCGCTCCAGATTCCTTATCCAGATCCACCGCCGAACCACCTCCCCCATCCGCATCGACAACGACCGACCTGGCATCGACCGGCTGCTGGAGCCATGGACAAGAACGCTCAAGTAGCTCCGCTATCCGTAAATCACGGCGATGCTACCGTCAGATTCGCTCATGCACGCCTGACTCAAGGACTCACCAACGAACAAGCCACCTCTTCCCTTCTACATACGCATTCCAACCGCCAGATTTACAAGGTAGGATCCAACAACTGCATTAGATTCATACAGACTAGCCAAGATTTCTCTTACAGAGTCGATAAAGAGGCAAATCAATTTATCTAATACTTATATATAGTTATTTTTATGACAGATAACCTAACACTTACAATATCATCTCAAAATTTCCAAATAGATCATGTACATCTTCCATCAAGCACTATTTTTAGATGCTATGCTGGAAGACACTGTAGCTCCAAAAATCTGTATGTTACGCCCAGCCTACAGGAGATGTTGTTATAGAGACTGTGACTGAGTTTTCTCGATCTCTGCAACGCTTGACAGAGAGAACTATCAAGAGATTTTTTTTCAGACTCATCTTGCTACTTTTTCCGGTTTATTAACATATGAAATCACCATAAGTTTTGCCATGTCTCTGGTTCTTAATATGATGCTCACAAGCACTATCCCATCCTGATTATTCCCATACAGTTTATTGTTTCGCTCAAGATCGTCTTTGAGAACTAGCCAATCTTCAAGTCAATGAAGAGCACTCACATGGCCAAGAGCCATGAGATCTTCATCCGCCAGACCTTGAAAATGAGGCGAGAGAGATCTGCCCTCTACTGGGTTCGATGGGATGCCGTCGATTTCACCCACTGGCATTGAGCGATATGCTTCCCCTCCCACATAAAGAAATCAGATTTTTTAGGGCTAGGCTTATTTATTAAATATAATGACCGCCTTTTACTACAAATTGCCTTTTAAGTCTGTGTGCATCACTATTAATCATTACAACTAATACCACGGTCTAATATATCAGCTTAATTATTCTATTACTTCTTTCCAGATGGCTGCTGTTAAACAAGAGGAGGTAGACACAACCGATGATGCCAGTGGTGGCCAAATTACCCATGGTAATTCTGAAAAACGTATTTATAATTGTTTATAAATTGCAAAGAATGTTTCTTCTTCTTCACTGATGCATGTTGTTTGAAAAGTTTTTTGTATCACTTACACATGCAAGTTGATCAAGTATGTAATAAAACAAACTTCTTTCAAGGTCCAATAGATCTTCTGTTTGCTATTCATTAATGCTGTAATTTATTTGTTGTTACATGTGCAAGCACTGCTTACTACTTACAGCTTACCATATACGATTGATACTATTTTCTGCCTTTCACTAATACACACAAGCTAATTAACCCCTCTGTTTGTTTATGTTACCCTCTATCTACTGTTGCAACCTTTTACAATGATCTCCTTACCTATTCAACACAGACGGACCACTATGCCGGAAGCACAATAAGCGACACGAGTATATTCATCGCCCACGCAAAGCAAGCTCAATCCAAAAGTTCAAAGGCAAGAAAATCCAACTAAAGCCTGGAAAGTCCATTCTCCGTGGTAAGAACTACATTACTCTTCCCATTCCATCAGCTCTCGCAATGACTCTTGAAAAGTATAATTTTGTGCAATTTAACATAGGTGAGTTGCAAGCACTACTTAGATGAGTTTAGTCACCATGTTGTGTGGGGCAACACAGTTAGGCTCTACAACCATAATGCTCGTGCACTACGAAAGATCATCCGCAGCACCACCATACCTAATAATACTATGTGTGCCACATGACAGAAACATTTGCAACACAAGGCAAAAGAATGGCAATCCTTCGCAATTATTCTGTTCTGTTTCATATAATAGCATGGTATAAAATGATATAGTGACTAACCTTTACTATTGTTTTCAGTACTTTAATGTCCACTTTTCTACGGGTTCCCTCTTCCCACACATGGATGCTGACCATAGTGAACTTCCAATCACAATTGGAGACGGAATAACCACTGTCACGACCCGCTTTATCAAGGGAGTTGACAAAAGGGCCACCATCACTAAAGGCTGGAGCGACTTCTTCCGTTGGACCCACATGAACAAAGGGCAAGCATATGCTTTTGTCGGGGAGGCTGATCGAACCCACGAACACCTATGGGACCGGCGGACCGAGCCCCTTTCGGTTCGGTGGGGGGCGGAGGTCGCACGAAGAGCAGATCGAGGCGAAGCACACGAAAGCAGCTTTACCGACGGACCTCTCCGAGAGATAATACTCCTACTGCTGCTTGTCTGATTGTATTGTGTTCTTGCTAGGGAGCACTGAGAGCTACAAGACCTAGCGTGAGTGTTCTCTGGTTACGTGGGATCGAACCCCCTCTACGTTGCGCATGGGCCTCCTTTTATATGCTCAAGGGGTCTCCGACAGGTGGCAACGTAGACAAGGGCAAAAACGTAAAAGGACTCATGGTTGGTACAACTACTTGTACAGTGTATTCTACCTAACCCTGACGGCAAGGGACAAAAGCATTAAATGCCCGTCTATGTCGCCCAAACAGTGTAATAGGGACCGTGAGGGGCGCCACCGCTCGCCACGATGGCAAACTTGTCAGCGCCGCTTACCGCCGCGCTCCGCTGGCCGCACAGCCTCTTGACACCTGCGCATGGAATGGTCCCATGGCGACACGTTGGTGGATGAGCTGGAGCGGAGATAAAGAGCGGTTGCCTGCCGCGGCAAGCGCCTCGCCGCGGCTGAATCCTCGTCGCGTCCGGAAGCTTGTTGTCCTCCGGGCCTTCCCGACAAGCTCCTCTTGCCGGGGTCTTGTCTTCTGTGTGCTTTGAGTGGCCTTCCCGGCAAGCTCCTCTTGCCGGGGCCTTGTCTCCTTGGCTTAAATACTTTGTTCTTGAATGGCTCCAAAGGAACCACGGAGGACCTTGGAGGTCACCAGGCAAGCCTTGCCGCGGGGTGCTGCAACTGCCCGTGCACGAGTTCGGGATACTAGGGTACCCCTACTCTAGTACACCGACAGCTTTCGGCTTCAAATGCACTTCCAAGGGATTGCGCCTGATTGTCTACTCAATATAAGCAAGCTGCAGGAGCCCCTTGCTATATAACATAGTATTAGTATAAATGCCTACAAAGACATCTATGTTTATCCTCCTTTTCGATCTTATGTAATCCCCTAAGACAGTGCTTTGTGCATTTAGCTATCGATTATCCGCTACTTAGACTGCTCTACCGCATGCTTTTGAAACAACCATGATAAAGGAAATATATGCTCCTTCAAGTGCATATCCAAAGGCCTCTGCATTATTATTTATCCAATCTAAAAAGATCACAAGGGTCCTTTCCTTCATGACTTGGTGTATCATTTCCAATCTTATGTACTTACTGCATATAGTATATGAGCTATTCTTTTTGAACAACAATATGTTAATGCACACTCTTACACCAATTGGCTTACATTCGGCCTTTGCGCCATGGGCGCAACGGGTCATCTAGTTGGTATAATATATACTATATTCCAACTTCTATATGGTTCATACCCTCCGATACTACTCATAGATTCATCAAAATAACATAGAAAACATAATCTGTCAAAAACAGAACAGTCTGTAGTAATCTGTATCGAACGTATACTTCTGGAACTCCAAAAATCCTACCAAATTAGGAAAACCTGAGCAACTTGTGTACCAATCCAAAGCAAAAAGAATCAGATCAAAAGCACGTTTCTGTGAATTATCAAAACTAATTTACTGGGTGCAAAAGTTTCTGATTTTCAGCAGGATCAACACAACTATCACCGTAAGCTATCCTAAAGGTCTTACTTGGCACTTTATTGAACAAAAGCTACAAAACATGATTACTACAGTAGCATAATCATGTGAACACACAAAAACAGTAATGCTAAATATTGGGTTCTCTCCCAACAAGCGCTTTCCTTAATGCCTTTTAGCTAGGCATGATGATTTCAATGATGCTCGCATAAAAGCTAAGAATTGAAACATAAAGAGAGCATCATGAAGCATATTACTAACACATTTAAGTCTAACCCTCTTGCTATGCATAGGGATTTTGTGAGCAAACAACTTATGGGAACAAGAATCAACTTGCATAGGAAGGCAGAACCAGCATAACTTCAAAACTTTAAGCACATAGAGAGGAAACTTGATATTATTGCAATTCCTACAAGCATATATTCCTCCCTCATAATAATACTCAGTAGCATCATGAATGAATTCAATAATATAACCATCACATAAAGTATTATTTTCATGATCTACTTTAATATAAATTTTACTAGTCTCCACATAAGCAAATTTATTCTCATCAATAGTAGTGGGAGCAAACTCAACAAAATAACTATCACGTGAAGCATAATCCAATTCAAAATCACGGTGACAAGTTTCATGCTTATGTTTATTCTTTATGGCATACGTATCATCACAATAATCATCATAAATAGGAGGCATGCTTTCATCGTAATAAATTTGCTCATCAAAACTTGGGGGACAAAAATATCATCTTCATCAAACATAGCTTCCCCAAGCTTGTGGCTTTGCATATCATTAGCATCATGGATACTCAAGGAATTCATACTAACAACATTGCAATCATGCTCATCATACAAAGATCTAGTAACAAACATTTTAAAGCATTAACAAACATTTTAAAGCATTCTTCTTCTAGCAATTGAGCACAATTTTCCTTACCATCATTTTCACGAAAGAAATTAAAAAGATGAAGCGTATGAGGCAAACTCAATTCCATTTTTTTGTAGTTTTCTTTTACAAACTAAACTAGTGATAAAACAAGAAACAAAAAGATTCGATTGCAAGATCTAAAGATATATCTTCAAGCACTCACCTCCCGGCAACGGCGCCAGAAAAGAGCTTGATGTCTACTACGCAACCTTCTTCTTGTAGACGTTGTTGGGCCTCCAAGTGTAGAGGTTTGTGGGACAGTAGCAAATTTCCTCAAGTGGATGACCTAAGGTTTATCAATCCGTGGGAGGCGTAGGATGAAGATGGTCTCTCTCAAGCAACCCTGTAACCAAATAACAAAGAGTCTCTTGTGTCCCCAACACACCCAATACAATGGTAAATTGTATAGGTGCACTAGTTCATGAAGAGATGGTGATACAAGTGCAATATGGATGGTAGATATAGGTTTTTGTAATCTGAAATTATAAAAACAGCAAGGTAACTAATGATAAAAATGAGCGTAAACGGTATTGCAATTCTAGGAAACAAGGCCTAGGGTTCATACTTTCACTAGTGCAAGTTCTCTCAACAATAATAACATAATTGGATCATATAACTATCCCTCAACATGCAACAAAGAGTCACTCCAAACTCACTAATAGCGTTGAACAAACGAAGAGATTATTGTAGGGTACGAAACTACCTCAAAGTTATCCTTTCTGATCGATCTATTCAAGAGTCAGTAGTAAAATAACATGAAGCTATTCTTTTCGTTCAATCTATCATAGAGTTCGGAGTTCGTACTAGAATAACACCTTAAGACACAAATTAATAAAAACCCTAATATCACCTAGATACTCCAATGTCACCTCAAGTATTCGTGGGCATAATTATACGATATGCATCACACAATCTCAGATTCATCTATTCAACCAACACAAAGTACTTCAAAGAGTGCCCCAAAGTTTCTACTGGAGAGTCAAGACGAAAACGTGTGCCAACCCCTATGCATAAGTTCATTGAACCCGCATGTTGATCACCAAAACATACATCAAGTAGATCGCGTGAATATCCCATTGTCACCACAGATAAGCACGGCAAGACATACATCAAGTGTTCTCAAATCCTTAAAGACTCAATTCGACAAGATAACTTCAAAGGGAAAGCTCAATCCATTACAAGTGAGTAGAGGGGGAGAAACATCATAAGATCCAACTATAATAGCAAAGCTTCTGATACATCAAGATCGTATCACCTCAAGAACACGAGAGAGAGAGAGAGAGATCAAGCACATAGCTACTGGTACATACCCTCAGCCCCGAGGGTGAACTACTCCCTCCTCGTCATGGAGAGCGCCGGGATGATGAAGATGGCCACCAGTGAGGGATCCCCCCTCCGGTAGGGTGCCGGAACAGGCTCCCGAGAGGTTTCTGGTGGCAACAGAGGCTTGCGGCAGTGGAACCCCGATCTATTGTGCTCCTGGATATTTTTAGGGTATATGGAGATATATATAGGCGAAAGAAGTCGGTTAGGGGAGCCACGAGGGGCCCACGAGGGGCCCACCAGGGTGGGGGCGCGCCCAGGGGGTAGGGAGCTCCTCCCTGCCTCGTGGGTTCCTCGTTGCTTCCCTTACGTGCACTCCAAGTCTCCTGGATTGCTTCCGTTCGAAAATAACTCTCCCGAAGGTTTCACTCCGTTCTGGACTCCGTTTGATATTCCTTTTCTTGGAAACACTGAAATAGGCAAGAAAACAACAATTTGGGTTGGGCCTCCGGTTAATAGGTTAGTCCCAAAAATAATATAAAAGTGTATAATAAAGCCTATAAACATTCAAAACAGATAATAATATAGCATGAATGCTTCATAAATTATAGATACGTTGGAGACGTATCACCCATTCCCTGGCTATCAGATCCAGGAAACCTTCTCTTTCAAACCATGCAAGTTCGAAAGAAAAGGTATTTTTATTACCCACATGCGTTGCCTCACCAGAGTCAACCAGCAAAGGGGTGTGGTCAGAGATACTGTGAGATAACGCTTGGACTATAACCAGGGGGAATTTCTGTTCCCAGTCGCCGCTCGCTAGGACTCGATCCAGCTTCTCATACGTCGGGTTTTGCAAGGTATTAGCCCAAGTGAATTTTCTACCCAAAAGCTATATCTCTCTGAGATCCAAGCTTTCAATAATGGTATTAAACATGAGCGACCACCTGGCGTCAAAATTATCATTGTTCTTTTCTTCTCTCCTTCTAATAATATTAAAATCTCCCCCAACCAAGATTGGAAGCTGCTCAGACCCGCAAATATGGACGAGATCCGCCAAAAAGTCTGGTTTGAGTTCCGGCTGCGCGGCTCCATATACCGCTACCAGTGCCCAATTAAAGCCATCGATCTTGGATCTAACCCTAAATTTTGACTGCGAAATCACCCATAACCACACTTCGGACTTCCAACGCCTCACATCTAACCCCAAGTAGGATCCCCCCTGATCTTCCTCTTGGGGGAAAGCGGTGCCAATCAAAATCGACACCTCCGGATAAAGTGCTCAGAAACTAAGGAGAGAAATTGTCCCTTCCTATTTCGGGGAGGGCGATAAAATGCAACCTATGTTCAATGGAAGCATCTACTAGAAACCTTGTTTTAGCCAAGTCCGTCAGACCTCTGCTATTCCAAAAGATGCCTCTCATAGTTCATCATGGAATTTTTTGGTAGTACGGATCCTAGCACTTCTACGCACCCTGGATGCAGGATAAATCTTGCGCCTCCACTTTCGCTTAGGCATGTTTTGATCCTCTAACCGGTCCTCACAAGCGGGCTCCATGGATCTAACAACCTGATCCTCGACCAGGGCAACATCCCCTAGGGGTATAGAACCGTCATCCTCCTCTGTCTCAGGAATGGATGGGGAAAGATCCGCACAGAAAGTATCTAGCACTCTGACTCCCAAAACATCTATGTCAGAATCGTTCATAGGTTTGACCGCTCCTAAGTTACGAATCAACTCTAAAGCATGTTTCGCTTCCAGGTCTAGGATATCATTAACATATTTAGAGATTTCACTATCATTACAACCTAGTGAAACTCCTAACTGATTTGCATTGTGAATAATCTCATCATTAGAAAAGTGCATAATGGAACTGGAAGTGTTGACCGACATACCAATAGTGACCTCAATGTCACGAAGCTTGGCCGCCCGCATGGCGCACCTCAGCTGCATATCATCAACATCCGGCTGGTCCTGAAGGCGACAGCTCATCCGTCTCCCCTCAGACACAAGATCCGTAATACCTCCAAAAGCGATGACCTCCTCCCGGGTCGCCCCATTTGGTGTAAGGCCTCCTGCCCCACCCCCAACGCACGACTAGGCAGGTAAAATTGGAGAACCGCTGAGATCCGCCGGGAAGAACGGGGTTACCGAGGGCTGGGTCACCTGCCGACGCTCCCCACCTGGAGTCCCGCGAGGAGAAGAGAGGGTGGGGGCCGCCTGCCCCCGCACCCCACCCGACCCGGCAGTCAGGACGAAGTGCGGCGTGTCCAATCCTGTCAGCGTCAAGCACGGTGTCAGTGTCAAAACCGACGGATCTCGGGTAGGGGGTCCTGAACTATGCGAGTAAGGTCGATGGTAACAGGAGGCGGGGGACACGATGTTTACCCGGGTTCGGGCCCTCTCTATGGAGGTGATACGTCTCCAACGTATCTATAATTTTTTATTGTTCCATGCTATTACATTACCCGTTTTGGATGTTTATGGGCTTTACTTTACACTTTTATATCATTTTTTGGGATTGACCTACTAACCGGAGGCCTAGCCCATATTGCTGTTTTCTTGCCTATTTCAGTGTTTCAAAGAAAAGGAATATCAAACGGAGTCCAAACGGAATGAAACCTTCGGGGGCGTTATTTTTTAGTGCAAGTCAGGGAAACTTCGAGGAGGCCACGAGGCAGGGGGGCGCGCCCTCCACCCTCGTGGGCCCCTCGAGGCACCCCGACCAACTTCTTTTGCCTATATATTCCCATATACCCTAAAAACATCAAAGACAACAACAGATCGGGAGTTCCACCGCCGCAAGCCTCTGTAGCCACCAAAAACCTCTCGGGAGCCCGTTCCGGCACCCTACCGGAGGAGGGATCCCTCACCGGTGGCCATCTTCATCATCCCGGCGCTCTCCATGACGAGGAGGGAGTAGTTCACCCGTGGGGCTGAGGGTATGTACCGGTAGCTATGTGTTTGATCTCTCTCTCTCTCTCTCATGTTCTTGAGGTGATACGATCTTGATGTATCGCGAGCTTTGCTATTATAGTTGGATCTTATGATGTTTCTCCCCCTCTACTCTCTTGTGATGAATTGAGTTTTCCCTTTGAAGTTATCTTATCGGATTGAGTCTTTAAGGATTTGAGAACACTTGATGTATGTCTTGCCTTGCTTATCTGTTGTGACAATGTGATATCACGTTATCCACTTGATGTATGTTTTGTTGATCAACTTGCGGGTTCCGCCCATGAACCTATGCATAGGGGTTGGCACACGTTTTCGTCTTGACTCTCCGGTAGAAACTTTGGGGCACTCTTTGAAGTACTTTGTGTTGGTTGAATAGATGAATATGAGATTGTGTGATGCGTATCATATAATCATGCCCACGGATACTTGAGGTGACAATGGAGTATCTAGGTGACATTAGGGTTTTGGTTCATTTGTGTCTTAAGGTGTTATTCTAGTATGAACTCTATGATAGATTGAACGGAAAGAATAGCTTCATGTTATTTTACTATGGACTCTTGAATAGGTAGAACAAAAAGGATAACTTTGAGGTGGTTTCGTACCCTACCATAATCTCTTCGTTTGTTCTCCTATTAGTGGCTTTGGAGTGACTCTTTGTTGCATGTTGAGGGATAGTTATATGATCCAAGTATGTTATTATTGTTGAGAGAACTTGCACTAGTGAAAGTATGAACCCTAGGCCTTGTTTCCTACCATTGCAATACCGTTTACGCTCACTTTTATCATTAGTTTCCTTGCTGTTTTTATATTTTCAGATTACAAAAACCTATATCTACTATCCATATTGCACTTGTATCACTATCTCTTCGCCGAACTAGTGCACCTATACAATTTACCATTGTATATGGTGTGTAGGGGACACAAGAGACTATTTGTTATTTGGTTGTAGGGTTGCTTGAGAGAGACCATCTTCATCCTACGCCTCCCACAGATTGATAAACCTTAGGTCATCCACTTGAGGGAAATTTGCTACTGTCCTACAAACCTCTGCACTTGGAGGCCCAACAACGTCTACAAGAAGAAGGTTGTGTAGTGGACATCAAGCTCTTTTCTGGCGCCGTTGCCGGGGAGGTGAGTGCTTGAAGGTATATTTTTAGATCTTACAATCGAATATTTATGTTTCTTGTTTGATCACTAGTTTAGTCTATAAAACAAAACTACAAAAAAATGGAATTAAGTTTGTCTCATATGCTTCATCTTTTTAATATCTTTCGTGAGAATGATGGAAAATTGTGCTCAATTGCTAGAAGAAGAATGCATTAAAATGCTTGGTACTAAATCTTTGAATGATGAGCATGATTGCAATGTTGTTAGTATGAACTCTTTGAATATCCATAGTACTAATGATGATTGCACTTGTTATGATGAAAATGTCTCCTATAAACATGTCGATTTTTGTGGAATTCATTGGTTTTGCAAGTACACACCAAATAGGGAAAATAGATATTGCAAGATGCATAAGCATTTAGAAACTAAATGGTTGCAAGAAAGGCTTAATATTAGTGCTGAAAATTTAAAATATCTCCGCCGAACTTGTGAACTTTGCAATGAACATGGTCATTTTTAAATCTCCGATGCGAATTGTTTCATGATCGAATCGTGTCCAAAAATTGTGATGAATTGATTTCCCTTGCGCATCATAATGAACTTAGTTTGCTTTTGGGTTATGAAGAATTGAAACGTGCAACTAAGCTTATTCCAGAATTTAACCTTGAAAATTCCTTGATATTGATCTAGAGGAGATTTATATGTATTGTGCGGTGAATTGCATTGAAAATCCTTATATTGCCAATTACATAAAGAAAAGAAAGCAATAGAAGATGAAGAGAATACTAATGGAAGGGAAGAGACTTCCCAATATCCTCCTATTATTTCTTATGATGAATCAGGTAATGAGGAGGAGCTTTCTATTCAACCAATCTCATCAATAAGGAGCTCAAAAAAGAGGGATGAACCCACACATAATGTGAAGAAGAAAAAGAAAAGACGGAGCAACAAAGGTAGAAAGGTATCTCTCCCAAATGATGTTGCTCCTACTACTCATTGTGATGATGATAATTGCTATACTATTGGTGCTATCCATACTATTAATGATGAGAGTGATTATGCTTATGATATGAAAAGGCCCAAGCTTGGGGAAGCTATGTTTGATGAGGATGAAATATTTGAGAATATATTTGCTGAAATTAATGTTTGTCCCAAGCTTGGGGATGCTACGTTTAATGAAGATGATATTTTTAGCCTCCCAAGTTTTGATATGCAAAGTTGTTATGATGATAGCATGCCTTCTACCTATGATGATTATATTGATTAAAGTGGGTTTGGAAGAGTGTCAACTTTAGGAAGTAATGATCCCACTATTTTGTAGGATGTTGAATCTTATAATATTTATGAAAGTGGATTTGGAAGAGTGTCAACGCCGCGCCGAGAGCACCACGGCGGTGGACGACGGCGAGGCCTAGGAAGGGGACGCCACAGAGGCATGGAAGACTCGGCAGTTGTTTCCCACGCGGAGGGGAGTACAACTGTATGAGGGTTTACTGGTTCGTCTGCCGTCACCGGAGAATAACAGCAGGTGTGGGTGAGTAGAGGGATGGCTAGGCCAGCGATGGGAGTACGGTGGGGCGGTGAGGCCTGCTTGGCAAAGATAGCCGGCCAGGGAGGAGGGAGCAGGCAGTCCCACCGGCGCTTGTTTGAGCTGCTGGAGCAGGAAGAGCAGAGATTGAAGAAGCACGACGGCCGTTGGATGGACATCCAATAGTCACTGCTTGTGCGTCAACCTTTTTTAGGAAAGCCTCAAATCTGTGGAAAATAGCATACATCACATCTACCATTATTTCTAATAATTTACAGCCCATTTGCTAATTCTTAAGGTTTTTTTTGGAGCCCATATTCTTTTTGTTAGCATTACAGCCCATAATGTGGCCACGGTTAAAAAATTATACGAAATTTTGCATATTTCGGTGCGGTCCGAACCGTTTTTAATCCCAAAATTTTGACTTACATTCAAACTGATTTTAAAAATAAATGTATATCAATATAAAATCCAAGAAATTATCCACGCATAAAAATTAATGTAATTTAAAATCTTGAAATGAAAAAAAAGATATTTGAAACTAATTTCTCATTACTGATGGGCCATTTTCTCGGCCAGCCGAATGGAAGCTCTCCTCGTCTTGAAAGATTTGAAGCCCAACAGGCCTGTCAAAGCGACTTATTTAGCAAATCACAAAAAAACTAGGTTGTGGCCGTGGACCCAGCTGTCAGCCTCTCCACGTACAGTACTCTTCCGATGGAAGTCGTTCCTTGACCATGTTGACCACGTCGCGCGGAGAGCACCATGGCGGTGGACGACGGCGAGGCCTAGGTAGGGGACAACGCGGAGCCAGGGAAGACGCGGTAGTGGAAACCCGCGCGGAGAGGAGTACGAGGCTTCACTGGTTCGGCTGCGGTGTGAGGCTGCCGTCGCATGAGCTGGCCAGCGGTGGGGAATTGTAGAGGCGGTGAGGCCTCTCGGCAGCAGAGCCGGCCACGGGAGGCAGGGAGCATGCTTGACACGACGGCGCTGCTTTGGTGGAGCAAGAAGACCAGAGGTTGAAGAACCAGTACGGCCGTTGGATGGACATCGTACGGTCATTGGAGCTAGAATCGTTCATATTGACTATGTTGACAAAGCCCTTCGTCCCTATCAACTTAGTAGGCCCACAAGTCATCCTCCCACCAAGGTGGGTCCCAGCTAGCCGGGGGAGTATTCATTTTTTGTGTTTAATAAGGAGGCACTTCCGGTGGGTCCGAGCTGACAGCGGGGGGAACGTTTTTTTCGCGAAATACGGTGGCCCGTCCGGTGGGTCCCAGCAGTCAGGGGGAAATGATTTTTTTCGCAAAATACTGGTGGCCCGTCCGGTGGGTCCCTGCTGTCAGGTGGAGGAATAATTATTTTCCGCGTAATAAGGAGGCACTTCCTTGCGGCTGCCGTGGACCCAGCTGTCAGCCTCTCCACGTCTGATACTCTTCCGATGGAAGTCGGTCGTTGACCACATTGACCATGTCGCCGAGAGCACCACGGTGGTGGACGACGGCGAGGCCTAGGAAGGGACGACGCGGAGCCGGGAAGACGCAGCGGTGGATGCCCACGCAGAGAGGAGAATCTGGCGTTCACTGGTTCGGCTGCGGTGTGAGGCTGTCATCGCTGAGAATAACAGGGGGGTGTGGGTGAGTGGAGGGATGGCCTGGCGATGGTGGGAGTAGTATGGGGCGGTGAGGCCTCCAGCGGTAGCCTGACCGACCACAGGAGGAAGGAAGCGGCACGACCGACGCTGCTTTGGGCGGCTGGAGCAAGAAGACCAGAGGTTGCAGAAGCACTATGGCCGTTGGATGGACATCATACCGTCACTGGAGTATTGACTAAGTTGACAAAGCCCTCCGGCCCCGTCAACTTAGTAGGCCCACAAGTCAGCGTAACAATATGGTGGGTCCCACCTAGCAGGGGGTATTCATTTTTTTGGGCGTAATAAGGAGGCACTTCCTTGCGTGCAAAGATATAGCTGGTGGGTCCGACCTGTCAGCGGGGGGAACGTTTTTTTCGTGAAATATAGAGGCCCTTCCTGTGGATCCTAGCTGTCAGGTGGAGGAATCATTATTTTGCGCCTAATAAGGAGGCATTTCCTTGCGTGCAGCCGTGGACCCAGCTGTCAGCATCTCCACGTACAGTCCACTTCCGATGGATGTCGTTCATTGACCACGTTGACCAGGCCGCGCCGAGAGCACTAGGGCGGTGGATGACGGCGAGGCCTAGGAAGGGAACGACATTGAGCCAGGGAATACTCAGCAGTTGTTTCCCACGCGGAGGAGTACGAGGGTTTACTGGTTCCTCTACCGTCGCCGGAGAATAACAACATGTGTGGGTGAGTAGAGGGATGGCTATGCCAGCGATGGGAGTATGGTGGGGCCGTGAGGCCTGCGTGGCAGCATAGCTGGCCGCGGGAGGAGGAAGCGAGCAGTCCCTTGGCGCTTGTTTGAGTAATTTGGAGCATGAAGAGTAGGGATTGAAGAAGACGACGGTCGTTGGATGGACATCCAACGATCCTTTGCTCTCGTGTGTTCACTAAGTTGACAGGGCGTTGCGTGTGCGTCAACCTTTTTTTATGAAAGCATACGCGTCAACCTGTAGTAGGCGCACAAGTCAGCCTCAAATTTGTGGAAAACAACATACAACCCACCTGCCATTATTTCTAATAATGTACAGCCCATTTGCTAATTCTTAAGAATTTTTTGGAGCCCATCTTCTTTTTGTTAGCATTACACCCCATATTGTGGCCACGGTTAAAAAGTATACAAAATTTTGCATATTTCAAAAGCGGTCAATTGTTTTTAATCCAGAAATATCGATTCACATTTAAACTATTTTGAAAAATAATTTATATAAATATAAAATCCACATAATTGTCCACGCATAAAATCAATGGAATTTAATATCTTGTAATGAAAAAAATTGTAACTAATTCCCGGTTTGATTTGTTTTAAAAATGTACAGCCCATTTTTGGGCAAACCGAATGAAACTCTCCTCGTCTTGAAAGATTTGCAGCCCAATGAGAACCGATAAAACAAGTAGGCCTTGTTTGGGTATTTCTTTAAAAAAATAGAACTGGGCTAGCCATGTTCAAAGAAAAAAACACAACTGGGCTCATGATGTGGTAAACATAAATAAAACCACAGCTAGGCGGGCCTGACCTCCGCACAGCCCTGTTGTTACCACGATCCGTCGCTAAAACTAGTATAAATAACAACCGCTTGTTCCTAAAAAACTGCACGACTTGCTTTGGGTCCACAGTGTCGATCGCTCGTGAGTGTAATTCTCTCGTTTATTAACTACGTTGACAATGGCGTGAGCCCCAGATGTCCAACCATTAGGAGGAACCATATTTTTGGGCTTGTACTATAGAGGCACTTGCTTGCGTACTGCCATGACGCTGGTGGGTCCCTACTGTCATCCTCTCCACGTACAGTCATCTCCTTGTTCCTCTCGGTTGTTGATAATGTTGACAATGCAAGAGGGTGGCGCACCACGCACGGCGAGCGAACCAAGGCCGCAAGACGGAGGACGACGACGAGGCGGAGGACGGAACGAACAGGAGCCGTTGAACATGCGTCGGTCTAGTCGCAGGCGGAGGGGAGTACGAGGGTTGACTAGTTCGGGCGCGGGTGCATGTTGAGGCTGACGTTGCCGGAGAATAACAGGACGTGTGGGGGAATAGAGGGAGGGGCTGGCCAACGTTGGAGGGTACGTACGGCAGGGCGGCGGAGGCGCAGCCAACCATGGGAGGCGGGAGCAGGCGGAGCCGACGGGGTGGTTTGGTTTGGGCGGCTGGAGGAAGAAGAAGACAAGAGATAGAAGGTACACGACAGATGTTGGATGTCAATCCAACAGATGGTAGGCAGAATCGTTTGTTGACTGGCTAGTAAGTCGACACCACCTTGGATAGGCTATTTCCTCGCGGGTCCCAACTATCAGAATCCAAATCATCACGGTCATGCAGCCTTTCCTATGAAAATTTACAACCCATTTGATGTGCTAGTTTGAAATAAGTTTGTGGGTGCTGGTGGGGGCTAATCACTTGGCTTCTATAATGCACAGTGAGCTCAAGAAGCCGGCGAGAGTGATGTTATTTCCCTTGGTTGGGATTTGTTACAACATTTCACTATAAATTAAACGAATGGCAAGCCATTTGCCTTGTTTCAAAGAAAATATGACAGTCACAACCGAGTTGAAAATGGCAGGAACGTCTAACTCTAGCTTACAAACTGTACAAAAGCACGAGGGTTAATTGTTCATCAGGTTTACAAAAGAACCCAGATTGAAAAGGACAACAACATCTAACTCCGGCCTTTGTTTCGTGATCACGCAGTCAAATGGATCGGTCAGGTCCATAGAATGAACATCCTGGGTCGTAAAATTTACTGGATTATGACCACAATATGTTGTAAATAGAAGCCCGGCACGTTCAGAAGTTCTTTTGCCCACCTGAAAATCCTTTTTTGCTCTTCGACATACCCATCCGTCAAAGCCGTGCTGCTGATAAACTTAAGCCTGATGGACAATAGTAACCTCACATTCAGCAGGATGAATGTGACAAATCTTGTGTTTGCACAGTTGGCTACATATCGTTCTAGCGTTATTGTCTTCAATTGAATCTCATGAGAAGTGAGAAAATCCCGATGCTTACGGATCCACCGGTTGGTTATAACTTTCTTACCCCATCATGTTGCCTAAATATACATGAAGATTGAAAACAGTTAAGGTCTAAAAGAAGAGTGTCGAAAGAGCAACAGCTGAACGGTTAATTCTAGTACACTATATGCGGGCTTCCAATGTGCGTGAAATTACCACCTTTATATACAACTTATCCAGACATGGAAAGCATTGCAGCAAGCCAATAATCTTGTTCAGATCAAAACTATTCATCTGGATATATAAGATCTTGACAAAATCCAGCACCATTGATATCCATGGAGAAACTCTTCATTGAGCATAGAACATAATATTAGTACAAAATGTGTACTCCAAGATGATATATAAATTATGCGCAGAAATTTAAAATACACCTTATGGTTACAAGTGTAGATGATAATATATATAAAGTACCTCAAGAACTGTGGAGCCAAATACCATATTGAAATGAGGACAAAGGTCATGTATTACACCCAAGGTCTCCAGTTTAGGCGCAGAGAGGACGGTTATTTGCAACGGTGAATAACTAGAATCAAGGATCAACCTTTGAAGTGAAGGGGGATCTTGGATGATGAGCTACCTTCCATCGAAAAGAAATTCCAATTCTTACAAGGTTAGGCGACTTTATTTGGAGACAACCGATTCTAACTATGAAAACAAGCACCAAGCACTCCAGTGCAGGGCAACTTGAGTGGATGATGCTGTGCAATGAGGCCTCCGATATACGAACCCGCACAAGTGAAAGTTTCTTGAGAAATGGGAGTCGAAGGTTTAGTACCAGATTATGCAGTAGGTAGCACAGCGCAAAGGTGGCGGTGTGGAGAGAGGAGGAAAATCGCGAGATGGACATCGGTGCTGAGGGCACAAGTTCATGGCATTCGGTATGTGGTGTGTGATTTCCAGGGGAATAGTAGAACTCAAGCAGATGTAGTTCTGTGAATTCAGGGGGTTTCAGCCAGGCGTCCACCGTGCAGGGCATGGTATGCTTGCTCAGGTAGCATGACGAGATGCAGAGGCTTTGAACGGAGCCCTGGTGGGAGGAGATGATGGCTCTGGGGATTTCAAAATCATTGAAGAGAGATAGCTGACGATGGTCGAGATTAAGGGGCACGACGCGCTAGAGGGCGCTACCGAATTGAGAGGACTTGGGTGCGGCAGCAATCCTTGGTGGGGAGAAGCGAGATGATCTCCCCAAGGACGACGTCCGGGAGATTGCTGATGCGGTCCACCCGAGATTCTATGGGTTCCTGGGATCCGGTGGGCCGGGTCGCCGCTTCTCCCCACGCTGCCGGGTGCGGGATCTACAACAAGCGTCGCCGTTGGCGGGAGCCTCATCTTCTTGGCGCCGGGGTCAGCCGACTCCATTTTCCTCGAGGGCATCGCGTCGCGCTCACGGATTTGAGCAGAGTAACGAATGACGAGCCTAGTTGTAGTCTTGACGAAGAAGAAGGGGAGCTGGGGGTTTTCTGTAGGAGTGAGGAAGAAGGGAGCTAGGGTTTTCTGTAGGAGTGAGGTGAGGAATTTGGGGGTACCAGTGGAGCGAGCTGACATGAGGTGGCTGGGAGCGAGGAGGAAGAAGAGCACCCAGGTTTTTTTTTGGGGGCGGTGTCTTTGGGTGTGGGTAGCGCCTCTCATTCAGTAAATATATGGGCTTTTGAATTGATTTTACTATTTACTAGTGTGGATGGGCTGTTTTGTCTTGGGCCCATAGAAACAATTACTACTACTACAGTGGAGACACTCTACCGCTTCTGGCTCCTCCTAGGTCATTGAAACGTCTCCCTCTACTGAATGCCGTTATACTTTTGTTCACCGACATGCGGGCCATGCAGCGCGCGGGCCCAAATGCCATCCACCAAATTAGAAGGCAGTATGCAGGCGGAGAGTCACCCCAGTCATAGCGCGGCAGTAATGAGTCATCGTATCACAAAACCCCACCTCCCCTTGATCTAAGTTTGTGAGACGAAGCAACCATCATTTCACTCTTCGCTGAATCCCCTTCCCCTCACCGTCTTCAAGAAAGGCAACACTTCGCATTCCGCCCTTGTTCTTCTCTCCGAACGAAGGGAAGGTAAGCGGATCCGTGATGTTGGTATATTTTCGTTCGAGAGAAAAAAGAACTTTGCAAAGCAAAGAACCGATCCTCACTCTCTTTTTTGTTTCATTGTCATTGCGATTGTGTTTTCCTTTCGGTGGTCTCCTAGTATTCGTCGGTTCCATGATGGACCAAGGAGAACCGAGCAAAGATCTGCCGATATTGGAGCAGACGGCGGAGGCTGATCCCACGAGATAGAGAGCTCCAAGAAGATGGAGGCAACCACCGAGCTGACCCCAGATACGCTCCACGGCCACTCTTGAGATGGTCAACGCCCGTTTGAGGTTACAGCCCCGTGGCGGTGCAGGAGCAATTTTCCCCTTCGAGGATGTGTCCCCCATTGAGCAGCCCAAGGTGAGTTCCTTCTTTGCCGATCTCGATTGTGGTTTTTCATCTAAGTATGTGGTGATTTTTTTAGAAAAGGAAGTATGTGGTGACTAATAATGCAAAATTTTATTAGCTTCGATGCCATGCTATACATAGTGGTTTAAATAACTTGTGTTTCTTATCTTTGAAAAGTAATTCAGAATTTGTTTACATTTCAATTAGAGCCACGATGCAGACAAAGGATTGTGTGGTTGTACATGTCACTCGCTATGAGGCGGACGACCTGAATATACGACCGGGAAAACAGAGTTCTTAGGCTGTTGGATCACGGAAGCCATTTGCGGTTATACCAATGAAGAGTTGTATTCCAGCCTCACTTTGTTGTCGAGCGTGTTGTCCAGGGTGTCTTGAAGCACAAGAAGTTAAAAGCTACTCCTTCGTTTGTGAGGCATCTTGTTCTTGTCAAGCTTACGCAGAAAGATGACGTGGCATGCCTCCACAAACAAGTTTATCGATGGCAAGGCCACAAGGTTGTCTTCATGAAGGTTCACGAGTTGAGCTGCTGCGGGACGTCCTCGATGATGTTCATGGCAAGGTTCGTCTTGTGTCCAGCCCAAATTAGATCGAGACATGAAATAATTGCCCCAGCTAGTGTTTAATAGTAGTTTGGATTGTGTCTAATTATCCGAACCCTGCCTGTTATCGACCCCTCCGGGGCTAGTACTGCTTTGAATCCATCTATGGGAACTGCTGCTACTTTTGTGTGCCCGTGAATCATGTGAGAACCATCGTAATTGTTGCCGAAACAGATGCGTCCTCACTAGTTTTTTCATGAGTATGGCATGGTAAGACATAAGTTGTCACGGTTTATCACTACAAAAAAAGACACATCCGTGACATTCTGGGCCAAATGAATTTTTTCTGTCATACATATGACACTTCTATGACGATAATTGTGACAAAACCCGGTATCATCATAGATGTGGTGGGCTCCTACTTCTATGACAAAAAATCATGATAGAAAATGCACTTTTCATCCTGGGCGGGCCGAAGACGCAGCTGCATGACATTCTTTGGGCCGTCCATGACGGGAAAAACCATGGTAGAAGCGAGGGGGAGGAAAATTTCGGGGAGTTGCTGGTTACGGTGGGAGGTCGGGGGCGGAGCGGCGCGCTGCTTTCTCGTGACGTACGCTGCTCTGGCGGCGAGGCGTTGGCTCTAATCGAAGCCGAGCGAGGCGTTGGGCTCTAATCGAACCCGGCGATTACCGCAGTGCTACGTGTTATCGAACCCGAGCGATCGATCGATGGCTGTTAACTGAACTCGATGGAGCGATTCCTTCGCTACTGCTACTAACTCAAGCCGATCGATGCTGCCTCTAGGATGAATAGTGAGCATTGCGGGGGGGGGGGGGGTTGGATGAACAGTGAGCGGTGGCGTTGCCTCTAGATGAATAGGAACCCGTGGTTTGGAGGGCTGGATGAACAGTAGATGGTGGAGGGGTGGCCGTGGAGGGGTGGTTGAACAGGACCCCGTGGTGTGGAGGGCTGGATGAACAGTAGACGGTGGAGGGGTGCCCGTGCGGAGGGGTGGTTGAACAGTAGCCGGTGGAACAGCATGCGGTGGAGGCTGGATGAACAAGAGCCCGTGGAGGCTGGAGGAGGTCGACGGTAGCCCGTGGAGGCTAGAGGAGGTCGACGGTGGAGATGAAAAATATCCTGTGGAGTCCCGTTTTGCGGTACGCCACACCCCTCCCGATGAACAGGACCCCGTTTGACCGTAGGAGGTCCGTTTCGTCCGTTTTGTGATGCATACGCCCCTCCCGATCAACAGGACCCCCGTTTCGACCGTAGGAGGTCCGTTTCCTCCATTTTGCGGTACGCCACACCCCTCCCGATCAACAGGACCCCCGTTTCGACCGTAGGAGGTCCGTTTCCTCCATTTTGCGGTACACCACACCCCTCCCGATCAACAGGACCCCGTTCCGAACGTAGGAGGTCCGTTTCCTCCGTTGTGCGGTACGCCATGCCTCGTTTCCATCGCCTGTTCCGTCCAAGCCCTCCCGATGAACACGACCACGCATTCCATTCCGACCCAGCCGGTTGGCTCCCCATGAACACGACGACGACGCTGTTTCTCCGTTCCGACCCAGCCATGTACGAGCGCGCGAGTAGGCGTTCGAGACCCTGCCCGTATATGCGTGCGTGGCGTATTTTCTTTCTTGCACCCTCGCCGCAGACGTGCGTGTACATGCTACGTGCACGCCTCTACTACGACTGCGTCGGCGCCTCTACATCTACGACGCGTGCGGCGCCTCTACATCGACCGGTATGTATGTAGCGTTCGCGACCAGAATGACAACGCTACGTACGCTTCGACCAGGTGGGTCCCGACTGTCAGGCACTTCCTTGCGTGCGACGATGTAGCTGGTGGGTCCCAGTAGTCAGGGGGGCGAATCGTTTTTTTTTCGGACGCACTTCCTTGCGTGTGAAGATGTAATTGGTAGGTCCCAGCTGACATGGGAAACATTTTTTTCACTAAATACGGTGGCCCGTCCGGTGGGTCCCCGCTGTCAGGTGGAGGAATAATTATTTGGCGCGCAATAAGGAGGCACTTCCTTGCTGCGGTCGTGGACCCAGCTGTCAGCCTCTCCACATATAGTCCACATCCGATGGAAATCGTTCCTTGACCACGTTGACCACGCCGCGCCGAGAGCACCAGGGCGGTGGAAGACGGTGAGGCCTAGGAAGGGGACGACGGGGAGCCGGGGAAGAGGCGGCTTTGGAAGCCCGCGCCGAGAGGAGTACGAGGGTTCACTGGTTCGGCTGCGGTGTGAGGCTGCCGTCGCCGCAGGGCCTGGCCAGCGGTGGGAATAGTAGGGGGCGGTGAGGCCTCCACGGCAGCACATCCGGCCACGGGAGGCAGGAGCATGCGGCACGACCGGCGCTGCTCTGGGCGGCTGGAGCAAGAAGACCAGAGGTTGAAGAAGCACCACGACCGTTGGATGGACATCGTACGGTCACTGGAGCTAGAATCGTTTATATTGACTAAGTTGACAAAGCCCTCCGTCCCCATCAACTTAGTAGGCCCACAAGTCAGCCTCCCACCAAGGTGGGTCCCAGCTAGCTGGGGGGGTATTCATTTTTTGTGCATAATAAGGAGGCACTTCCGGTGGGTCCGAGCTAACAGCAGGGGGAACGTTTTTTTCGCGAAATACTGGTGGCCCGTCCGGTGGGTCCCTGCTGTCATGTGGAGGAATAATTATTTTCCGCGTAATAAGGAGGCACTTCCTTGTGGCTGCCGTGGACCCAGCTGTCAGCCTCTCCACGTCTGATATTCTTCCGATGGAATTGATTCGTTGACCACATTGACCACGCCGCGCCGAGAGCACCACGGTGGTGGACGATGGCGAGGCCTAGGAAGGGGATGACGCGGAGCCGGGGAAGACGCGGCAGTGGATGCCCACGCGGAGAGGAGTACGAGGATTCACTGGTTCGGCTGCGCTGCCGTCGCCGCAGAATAACAGGGGGTGTGGGTGAGTGGAGTGGAGGGATGGCCTGGCAAACGGTGGGAGTAGTATGGGGGCGGTGAGGCCTCCGCAAGACAACCCGGCCACGAGAGGCAGGAGCAGGCGGCACGACCGGCGCTGCATTGTGCGACTGGAGCAAGAAGACCAGAGGTTGAAGAAGCACTACGGCCGTTGGATGGACATCGTACGGTCATTCGAGCTAGAATCGTGCATATTAACTAAGTTGACAAAGCCCTTCGTCCCCGTCAACTTAGTAGGCCCACTATACTGGGTCCCAGCTAGCAGGGGGTATTCTTTTTTTTGGGCGTAATAAGGAGGCACTTCCTTGCGTGCGAAGATATAGCTGGTGGGTTCGATCTGTCAGCAGAGGTAACGTTTTTTTCACGAAATACAGAGGCCCTTTCGGTGGGTCCCAGATGTCATATGGAGGAATCATTATTTTGCGCGTAATAAGGAGGCATTTCCTTGCAGGACCCAACTGTCAGCCTCTCCACGTACAGTCCACTTCCGATGGATGTCGTTCATTGACCGCGTTGACCAGGCCGTGCCGAGAGCACGCGAGCGATGGGACGGCGAGGCCTAGGAAGGAACGACATGGAGCCGTGGAATACTCGGTTATTTCCCACGCTGGAGGAGTACGAGGATTCTTGGTTCGTCTGCCGCCGCCGGAGAATAACAGCATGTGTGGGACTGAGGGTGAGCAGAGGGATGGCTAGGCCAGCAATGGGAGTACGGTGGGGCGGTGAGGCTGTGGCAAAGACACCTGGCCGTGGGGAGGAGGGAGCAGGCAGTCCCGCCGGCGCTTGTTTGAGCGGCTGGAGCAGGAAGAGCAGAGATTGAAGAAGCACGACGGCCGTTGGATGCACATCCAACATTATACAAGCCATCTGTGGAAAGCCTCAAATCTATGGAAAACAGCATACATCCCATCTGCCATTATTTCAAATAGTTTACAGCCCATTTGCTAATTCTTATGGGTTTTTTTGGAGCCCATATTCTTTTTGTTAGCATTATAGCCCATATTGTGGCCACGGTTAAAAAATTATACGAAATTTTGCATATGTCGGTGCGGTCTGAACTGTTTTTAATCCCGAAATTTCGAGTCACATTCAGACTGATTTTAAAAATAAATGTATATCAATATAAAATCCAATAAATTGTCCATGCATAAAAATCAATGCAATTTAAAATCTCGAAATTAAAAAAAGATATTTGAAACTAATTGCCGGTTTGATGTGTTTTAAAAATGTACATCCCATTTCTCATTACTGATAGGCCATTTTCTCGGCCAGCTGAATGAAGCTCTCATCGTCTAGCCCAACAGGCCTGATAAAGTGACTTACTTGACAAATCACAAAAAAACTGGGCTAGCCATTTTCAGAAAGAAAAAAACTACTGGGTTGGTGTGTGGTAAACATAAAGGAAAAGGCTGTCTAGACAGGCGAGTGTCCCAAGACAGCCAGTTGACACCTCGCCTGGCCTCAAAAACATATTAGATAAATGCCACTCCAATTATGGCGATTCATAAAAATGCCACCGCAATTTCCTGTTTTTCATTACCTATTCCATTCATGATAACATGTTTTCAAATTCAAGTATTGTCATTCTCTTTGTATCGCAATGCCATCTCGCTTAATTTGGACATCATGCTTCGAATATCTTATGCATTGTTATTCATCGGTATGTACTTCATCATACGCCATACCATGTTTTTTTACTTTGAAGGGTTGTTCTAGTGCTCTGTTGCAATGCCATCTTATTTTCCCAATCATACACGTGTATGTTGCCTTGGTTATTTACATGCGTATTCCGCTAGCATATAGTTTTACATTCAACTAGTTTTTTTTTTGTGTTGTCCTGCCGTATCCCTAGCTCTTACACCATATTCCCTCCGTCCGGATTACATGTTGCGAAATGGATAAAAGGATGTATCTAGAACTGAAATACGCCTAGACCCATCCATTTTTTCCGGATGGAGGGAATACATGTCAATATGTCATGCCTTTCTATTCTTCAATACCTATTCCATCTCTCTGCTGTCGCATGTTTTATAATTAAAGCACCATTCTTCTATACAAGGCATGCAAGGGGAAGACGACTATGTTAGAATCTAAAGGGTTATAAACAAGGCCTTTGCAAAAGATCCAAACGCCAAGAGATAATAAACCAACTCCAGTTTTTGTGGATACTGCTCCAGCACAGAGAAACCCAACTCCTACTGATAATAAGCAGATTCCAGTGGCCAAAGAACTAGTCCGCTCCAGTCGAGCAAAAATATGTCAACTCAATTCTAAGAAGCGTGTGCGTATCCTTGCATCATGAAATTTTATAGCATGCTGATCATATTTTCTACATGTTTCTTACCCATCTCTCTTTTAGAAAATAAGCTTAACAGATAGAAGAATTTCCGCAATGGTATCGTTTATGAGGAAAGATTCTTGCAGGAATTCTCTGTGCTCCAATGTAGATGTAAGTACCTATTGTATATCACTATATTTTTACATCAGCATGTATTTTGTTTATCGGCGTGAATCCAACCTTTATCTGATCTAAATTTAGTTGTAGCAAAATGTATGATTAAAGGCCACAATGTTGATTTTTGTAAGGAAAACTGCTCGGTAGTTTTGCATCCCGAGCTGCATGAGTGTACTATCTCATATCGGTGGGTTTGAATACTTTGGTTCTGCAGTGGGGTTTTCGGTGTTTTTTCTTGTGTTGTCTGTCGTATCCCTTGCTCTTACATCATACTCCCTCCGTCCGGATTAAATGTCGCAGAAATGGATAAAACTGGATGTATCTAGAACTGAAATACGCCTAGACCCGTCCATTTATTTCCGGATGGAGGAATACATGTCAATATGTCATGCCTTTCTATTAAATCAAATTACCTATTCCATCTCTGCTTTGTAGCATGTCTTATAAGCGAATCACCATTCTTGTATATAAGGCATGCAAGGGAAAAACGGCTCTGTTAGAATCAAGGGTTACAAACCAGGTCTTTGCAAAAGATCCAAACGCCAGGAGATAATAAACCAACTCCATTTTTCATATATCTTGCTCCAAAGACAGAGAAACCCAACTCCCAATCGATAATAGGCGATTCCAGTGGACAAAGAACTAGTCCGCTCAATCCGGCAAAAGAATGTCAACTCCATTCTAAGAAGCGTGTGCGTATCCTCGCATCATGAAATTTTATAGCATTCGATCATATTTTCTACATCTTTCTTACCCATCTCTCTTTTAGAAAATAAGGTTAAACGATAGAAGACTTCCTCCATTGGGATCGTATTCGAGGAAAATATCTTGCGGGAATTCTCTGTGCTCCAATGCCGATGTAAGTACATGTTGTATATCACTATATTTTTACATCAACATGTATTTTGTTAATCGGCGTGAATCTAACCTTTATCTGATCTAAAATAAGTTGTAGCAAAAAGTTAAAAGGCGCCAATGTTGATTTTTGTAAGGAAAACTGCACAGTAGTTTTGCATCTCGAGCTGCATGAATGTACTATCTCATATCACGCCCATTACTGAATTGTAGTGCTTCTCTGGTTTCCCATTCATTCATTGTGTCAATGTTGCTTTTGTACTACCTTACCTGGCTGATGATAGCTGTGCCATATTGTGTTAATTTGGTGTAGGCTACTTGCCCAAACGTTCGTTGTGTCAATGTTGCTTTACTATTATCCGACTTGGCCAATGATAGCAATGCTAGTGTGTTAATTTTGTGCAGCTGGAAGATAAGAAGACAAACTCTGAAAACAGCAAGGCAACCCCATTGTTTCTTTCCGGTAAATCTAGGCCAGGTAATATGGCAATAACTCATGATTAATCTGTTTGGTTCCCGTCCTAATTTATGTTATGATGCGATGGTGAGACACTCTCCACTATCAATAATACAAGCTCGCCAAAATCGCCATCTGAATACATTCAAGATCCTCCGTCCCGAATGCAACGGAATAAATGTATGTTTGTGAACCAATTAATGGCTGAAGCAATGATGAAAATGGTGGATTAATCGGAGGTGCAGAGTCGCATGCGACACAACAACTGATCAATGTTTTCAGAGAAAGTGTAGCAAAGCAGAAAGAACTTGCCAACATGCTTATGGGTGTCATCTGTGCTGAGGTTGAAGATTGTGACGTTGTAGATGGTTAGGTTTTGCTCATTTATTTGCACTGGCATCAATTTTTGATTGCCCAGTGGATGCAATTTCTTGTAGTATATGCTGGATGTGCAACGTTATTCCCTGTATGCCGTACCTTTGCGTGATCGGTTTTGGTCCTGTGCATAATTGCTCGTCGTAATGGGCTCAAATTATCTAATTTGGCCTAAATACATGTACGAACTTTAGTGGCCCATTAAGTTAATGGGCCGTTACTAGGCCGAAAGTTAATTGTCGGCCCTCTTACCTGCCGGGTCGTTAACAGGCCGACATCGAAGCGGGCAACAGGTGGCCCCAGTTTATTTCACGGGCCGTTAAAAGGCCGTTACTAAGTTTGGGCTACATATGGCCCAACTATCTTTGAGCCTTTAGCAGGCCGAAAGAGACGATGGGCTTTCTTTGGACCATGAAGACCATGGGCCGCTAAGAGGCTGAAAAGTCGGTCGTATTGTAAATGGCCCAAGCGTGTTGTGGGCCTTTAGCAGGCCGAAAGAGAAACCGGGCTTGTATTGGACCATGAAGGGCATGGGCCGTTAAAGGGCCAAAACTAAGGTCCGACTACAAATGGCCCAACTCATTTATGGTCCGTTAACAGGCCAAAAGTCACACAGGGCCGGGAATTGGCCCAACACTTAAATGGGTCGCTAAAAGGCCAAAACTCAGGTCCGACTAAAAATGGCCCAACTAATTTGTGGGCCGTCAATAGGCTGAAAGTGACACCGGGCCAGAAAATTGGCCCAACACTTAAATGGGCCGCTAAAAGGCCAAAACTCAGGTCTGACAACAAATGGCCCATCAGATTTATGGGCCGTCAGCGGTGAAAAGACACAGGGCGGAAACTAGCCCAACATTTAAATGGGTCGCTAAAAGGCGAAAGATGTACATCTTGAAAATTGGCCCATCCATTAAGCGGGCCGTTAACAGGCGAAATCTCATCGGGCGAAATTGAGCCCGGATATATAGCGGTACGTTAACGGGCTTGAATCGGCGATGGGCTTCAATGGTGTCAAATCTTTAACGGGCCGAATTGGCTCATCTCGTATGGGCCGTGGGCTTAAATGGACCTGACACAAGTAGGCCTTATATGGGCTGGCCTGCTAATTTTTACTGGGCCGGCCTTTTCACGGGAATGGGCCTCTGTTGGGCCATGCCACGTGTCGACGTACCATAGGCGGCTTCCGTCCAATGAGTGGATGACATCTGTCTCAACGCTGAGCCGACACGTGTTTCCTCCAGCCAATGATGATTTTACACGTGGAAAATCCACATTGGTCAGGGCTGTTAACAGGTTATCGGATCCAAAACCCGACCCGGTAGCTTAACGGTGTTCCGTTACGGTGGATGCCACGTGTCGGTCACCCTTGACGAAAGCACTTCAGGACGCTGCTGATTTATCGTCATGGAAGTGGACACTTCCATGATGATAATTTTGGTAATGTCATGGAACACTTCTCTGACGACCGCAGGTATGACTATCTTGATTCTGTCATAAATTTGTCATGGATGTACATGCATGACAAAAAACGCGACCTACTGTGACAAACACGTATCATCACAGAAGTGTATTTTTTTGTAGTGTATCATACGAGCAGTGTGTGTTTTGATGAAATAGAGCACTCGTTCGAGAACCATGAGCCGACGTATACATAAGTACTTGTAAACATTGTTGGTGCTAGCCCACTTGTAAGTAGTTGTGCAAAACACGGCACATTGGCTCAGCTCGCTTCAACACTAGGCTATCGACCAGCTAACAATCAACAATCTGCATCGACATATAAGCAACTATGTATCTTGTTACGATGGTTCATGCAGTTAATTGAGGCCACAATGTAATAAATTCCAAGCGTTCACACGCTAGTCCAGCGCTCATGTGGAACACTCACATTAAACTTCGTCTTCATAAAAAACTTGAAAAGCATAAGTTAAGCAATTTTATACATCTCAAGGATTCATAGAACATAACAAACATATACTAGTTCATAGCAAAAGACAAAGTTGTGAGAAGGTTTACAAATCAGGAAAAAACAAGCAAAAGGCTTCTCTGAGCAAAGGGCCTCCCGGCAGGCTTAAATTTCCCGGAGTTCACTCTGGTTTTTTCTTGTTGCCACCATTCAGGGTTAGGTTCTCTCATTCCAGAATAACCAGTTATAATTGTGGTCTCAGTTGGAATGCTGAACTGAACCATGCAGTGTACTGACCAGCTGAAATGCTTGTGCATTCCACTAAATTTAAGCACCGCTATTTGCAGAAATAAGCAGACCACAATGCCTCTTGTCCGCTTTTGTCCAAAAAACCGCCCGGCAACCGTGCAACTAGTCCTAGGTCCATGGATGAACTGGTAGAAAGTGCATTCCTGACTAGGATGCAGTTGTTTTCGCTCATCCCTGCACTGCAATCAGGAAGTAAAGCGTACGAATTAGCTTCTTTTAGATTGCGTTGGTCATTCTACCTTAGTTACTACTACCAATGTAGGGATACATTGAAGACGGGAGGTTAGACGACGGCAACGAGGGATAGCCATCTCATTTTGCGTAGTTGTACTAAAACTGAGGTGTGTGCTTTTGATTGCGCGGATAGAAACGATACGGAGACAGACATCCCTGTTTGCACAAATACGGAATACGGTTATTTAAACAGTGACAGATATTACTACTTTCCCCCATTTCCTCTTAGAACCAAGTCCTAGATTCATGCTACAGCTTTCCCACTTTATTCCCTATTTGAACCAACGCTTTGAGTCGACTGTATGAACTAGCTTTACTTCTAATAATAGTAGAAGTCTAGGTGGCTTTGGAACAGTGGACGGAAGTAGAAAAAGATCCACACGAAGGGAGCTGAGGCGATGAGAGCAAGGCAGGTTTCGAAGGAATATATACCTGAGGGTCGTCGGCATGTGGCAAAGACGGCGTCGGGAGGCCGCATCTTGGCCACAATGCAGCAGGGAGGACGAAGGGGTCGGAGGCCCTCCCGAGCCGGCGCTCTCTCGGAGAGAACGGCACGGCCGCCGATCGGGACGCACGGGCTGCCGTTGGTCTCGTCCCTCGCCACTGACGACAACGTGAACGATGCACCTACACCCCTGCCCCGGTCGAGGTTGTCCGGCCGGATTTGTGACCAGCCGTGAGCTGAGAGAGAGTGTGGCCACCTATGTATTGCTTAGATCTGGAGAGCATGAGAGAGTGAACGAGAGGAACCCTAGTAAAGCAAGCGCTAACGCTCCTGCTTTTATATATAGTGGAGTGATTTTGTTGAACCAGCTTCAAAAAAAATGCACTCCTACGTGTACCCGCGAATGGGTGTGAGAGAACTAGTGCGTGCGTGCACTGCTTCTCTTTGTGAGAGTACAATATACTATGCCCAAAGAACGTTCGCCGAAAGAGTAATAGTATAAGTGTGTGACGTGTGAGCTAAAATAAAATGTGCGCATCGTCTTTTGTTTTTTTAGAAGTTCTGAGGGTAGAATGTGAAGAGCACATATGTGCATGACGTCTACCTGCAGATAGACGGTGGGTGCGACGTGTGAGTCTGTGAGAGGACTCGGGAGAGTCGTGACTCGTGAGGGTGCGTGTGAGTGAGAGAGAGGGGGGCACGTATCAATGCAATGCATGTGTCCGTAAATCATTATCCGACAAACGTTCGCCACAAGCCTTATCCTGACGAACGCCATAAGAACCGTTAGATCGGCATTCGACAGTGTCAGTTTTGCCATGTCATTTAACAGAAACAGCCACTCCTCCTACACACAAATCTTCCACGTGAGTGTTAGCAACTGCCGTATGCTCCCTCCGTTCCGAAATGCAGTGCATATAGCTTTATTGAAAATTCGAACCTCGCTAACTTTTACCGAGTTTTAGTGTACCAAATTGCACATCTAGAATACCCTGTATATATCATTTCATTCATCTTCGAGAGGTAACTATAAAGATGGGTGAGGAGTCTACAAAGAAAGACCATCGTAACACCCGCAGCAGTTTCAAGCATCCTTTAGTGTCGAGGAATATCATAGGAACTCTATATGATATGATTTTTATAGGATTTTTTCCTTTAGAGCCAATTGGTCCATAGGAATAGATTCATATACTCTACATTTCAAAGGAAATAAACATGATATCATTTCTATAGCTTTAGAGCCACTTGGTTCATATGAATGGATTCCTATACTACCTTAATTTCAAAGGAAAATAAACATTAGCGTATATTCAATAGAAAAGTTCCTATGATATGAACCAAATTACATCTCTTTTCTAATCCCTCCTCATAGGAATTGAGATACATGTCATCTCTAGATTCAATAGAAAAGTTCCTATGATATGGACCAAATGACATCTCTTTTCCAATCCCTACTCATAAGAATTGAGATGCTCCATGTCATCTCTTTCCCTATAACTTCCATGTATACATCTTCTATTCCTAAATAGATAGTACAACCCACTAGTAGTTTGTTTTCCAAAACATGCAACTATGGCACAAGAACTATATAGTGGCCAATAACTTTGAAAGATGGTCATTTGGATGAAGCTAACCCGACAGGCAGAGATAGGCAAATCCGAGCACCATCGGGCCGTTGGATATCATCAACATTCCACCAGATCTGCCACATGTACAATTTAGAAGACTCCATGGTTGAACTTAAGCATAATGCACAAACCTCAAAACACAAGCACTTCTCCTTTGTTCTAGAATCTTCTGTATCATAATTGATTATTTTTTTCTAAATGAATTGCCATTATTATTATTTTTACTTTATGATTTACTATGCACAACCCCATGAATCTTACCACTTTTATAAAACTAATTTGAATGAGATGAACTATAAGAACTAAAAGAACATCTATATCATGCATATATGACTCAAAGCTTTACATGCTATAGTGTGTATTTATTCATACTTTGGTTTCGAAATCTCATGCGTTCAATACATGTGTACCTTACTAGTTTTGAGTAGAGTAGCAAATTTCACACGGCCCCGGGTATATCAAAATGCAGGGCCCATGCATCATTGCCTTTCGGTCGAACCTACGTCCACAATTTTTTGTACGTACTATATCTCCACTGGTCCCCGAACCCAAAATGCTGCCTCGTTCCCATAAAACCAAGCGGCCCACACATATTTAAGGTGTTGACTCGAACCCGTTTACTACGACGTGGCCCCGCACGCCGTAGTACTCCTACAAACCCTACCGCCGCACTCATCATCGATTTTCTTCAAGAGGACGAGTGAGAAGCCGATTTGCAGTGGAGGCGCTCTTAAAAAAAGGATATATAGTGGACACCCCTACCCTATGGTGCCCTAGGTAGCTGCTGCACGCATCATTGTTTTCTCTTTTCTTTATGCTCTTGCGCCCTAGAGTGAAATGATGGTTGCTTCATCCGTCCAACACTCCATCTTAATGCGGGAAAGGTGGGGCTTTGTGATTTGACCCCTCATCGCTCATTTTCTACTCTTTGCCGGCGCTTCTGACCGGGGTGCCTCCAATTCCAACCGCTGCTCGAAACTGTAATTTGGTGCATCGCACGTGGAACAAGACGGTGGATGAGCCACATGTCGGCCAAAGGGGTCCTGTTAAGAGTGTCGCCATTTCGTGTGCGGACTGACCCTCCTTGAGTTGCTACGCCAACACGACAGGAGCAGCCTACCACTTGGTTTTGCTCCTTGCTGAATCCCGACTATATTGATCTAAAAAGATATCTGCTGAACTACCCTCTCCGTCTCGGTTTTTATTTTATTTTTAGGTGTCTTGGTTTATAGGGCCTGCACGTAGTTCTAGGTCATCCATTTGACTAACTAAATATGAGTTACTATGTCACAAAAAGTATATCATTGGATTCTTAAGCGGATGTAGTTGTATTTAAAAGTCGAGGGCGGGGCTTTTCCTGCTGTGATAGGCGGCGGGGCAGTTCCGCCTTAGTCGGTTCGACAGAGACGCGAGAAGACGAGGGAGTAGGCTGCTGCAAACGTAGGGCTGTGTGATTTGACAATGAAGTTCTTCTTTGGACAGGTGAGGCCCGTGATTTGACTTGCCATTATCATTTTAAGCTGGGCGCCACGACCGGCGTGAGTCTCACGATTCTGACCACCTCCATACAGGTGCCTCTCCCGGTGCTCCACCATGTAGTAGAGGCTGGCTCTTGCATGAGAGCCCACTTCTCCACTTTTTCCTTGCCTCTCTTTCCTCCACATATGCAAAAATGCCATGTAGTAAAGCGCACTATTGTACTTACCGATGCATGTACAAGTTCATGGAAATTTAGTGGCCATTCATGCATTCGTTCTAATTAATGCCTCAGTAAACATAACTTCTTGAGAAAAATGAGCGTACTAATTACTTGTGGAAACTATGAAATTAATTCGACCACTCACCGTCTACCTTGGTTGGAGAGATTTTGAAATTGAGCCATAAACTGGAAAGGAGGGAGTAGTAACTTTTGTCTCGATTACTATTTGTGGCCTTGTATAGATGCAAAATGTATTTTTTTATAGTGGCCTTGTACAAGTAAATGGAGGGAGTACTAACCAAAGTATACGTAGTAGGGACGAGGAGTAAACGGAGGGAGTAGTAAAATTTTCTCCTCGTGCTGCGAGCCACCACGCACGTGGGCGTGGGAGCGGGCGTAAAGGCGTACAGTACTACTACTACTACTACTAGTACTACTACTACTACTACTACTACTACTACTACTACTACTACTACTACTACTACTACTACTACTACTACTACTCGTAAGCAAGCTTCACCTCATCCTGCGAGCCACCGCGCCCGTGGGCGAGAGGCAACATACTAAGCAAGCCTCTCCTCGTTCTGCGAGTTGACGGGACACATCAAAAGTACTCCAGTGTATAGAGCCTTGCTTCTAACATAGGCCCCACATGGTTTGCCTCTTTTTTTAATTTAACATAACGCGTCAAGTCGCAATTTGTTTATTCACCCGTGGTAGACGATCCTCCCTCCACCAAGTGGACAACCAGTACACGTGCCAAATTACCATGTGGGCTGCCTTTTTCGTACAGAAATGAGCTCCACCGTGTACCCGCGGGTGTGGTTGGGAAAGAGGCAGAATGCGTGCGCCGTGCGTGCACCTCTTCTCTTCGTGCATGTCCCCCACCTACGTGGGTGTGTGTGAGAGAGATACAAACCTAGACATAATGCACCGTCCATCCCCATGCCTCCGCCCAGTCCGACCACCAGTCACCACCACGCCCCACTCCTCCTCACCTTTTCTCTCATCTTTCTCCCTCCATTTTTATATACAAGGGGCCACTATCAAAATTACAATTTGCATATATAAAAGGCCACTAACACTAATCGATGCAATATTAATGGTGTTTGCCTCGTGGTACTAGCAAAGGAGGACATTAATTATCCCTTGCATGCATGCGGGAGTTTGTAAAAAATGCATCTTGATGTTCCGTGCAATGCACGGGCATCTTACTAGTCCATGAAAACAACACATGGCAAAATTCCACGGCGAGCGAGGGATTTGAATCTGTTGGGAGGGCTGTTTGGATATTGCCGGGGTAGCCAAAATATTGGCGACCCTTTTGTCCACAGTGCCTTTGCCACCGATGAGCGAGGAATGGCTCGGGTGCTCATGTTTGTCATGCATCCTCCAGTAGCATACAAGACGTTGGAGACGAGCTCGCACGAGCTGTGTTTTTTTGTCCAACAACGCCGCCCGAGCCGCCCGCAGACCGACCGGCGACCCGCAAATTACGCCATCTAACCGTAGCCGCACACATTATGACAGAAACTCAACCAACCGGACGAAATTCACGCAAACACATAGACAAACTGATATTTCATATAAACAACAACGGAAATCATATAAAATACCGGATTTTCATACAAACATGACGGATTTCATTACATTCAAATGAACTACGTGGTGCTAGTTCTGGACAGCACAGGTATATAATACCTGGCCTAAATGGTCGCCCGCCGATCCATTTGTGTTCCTCATGTCCGGCAGCACGATCACCGGACTGCCGGGAGCCTCGGAGGTATATGCTTCAGCGCAAACGACGGCTCGCTTCCCCACTGCCCAACTGATGTCCTTGGCTGGTGCCGTTAGATGATGGTGGCCGGCACCAGTTCGAGTTCATCACCGGCCACTACTTCGCCATGGCCGGCACCGGCTCGAGTTCATCCTAACATTCCCCTCTTTTGTGAAGCCCATGCGGGGTCGACGAAGGTCCTCGCTACAAAAGGATCCGGCAAGACACCTGTTGTGTACACCAGCGTCGCCTCCGCGGTGGCCTTCATGGGACCCAAGCGGCGGCGGCCTCCCGTGTTCTACTTCTCCTCAATGATGGCGGCGGACGCGGAGGCGCTGGCCACCGACTCGTCGCTCTCCGTGCACCCGGCTTCTGTCGCTGCTTGCATGGCGCGGCCGCCGGCATGGGAGTCTCGGCCATAGAAACGGGAGACGCAGCGAGGCGGCGGCGTGGGCAACGGCAGCAACGACGCCGTCGCCGCTCCTCGTCGAGCTGGCTGGAGCGGCGAAGTTCTTGAAGCTGCGCACCGGCTTGGGGCAGCAATGGCTCCGTCCCGGGCGAGGAGGGAGGTGGATCAGCGAGCTGCATAGCTTCGTATCTGGCGGGCTACCGGCCCGGCTTGGATGCGGAATAACTACTCTTCGTAAGCCATTGTAAGAGTGGACAAAATGGTGGAGGAGATAGGGGAGCGGCGGAGGTGTGCGATTCTTGGCCGGCGTTTGGCCTCGTTTAAATAGGAGATTAAATAGACGATGGACAGGAGGAGCTCGGCCGGCGTTGCGTTTAACGCCGGCCCGGTCATGAACGGACGTGTGTCTAGAGTGGGTTTCTCGGCTTCCACATGGGCGGGTTTCATGGAGGCGTTTGAATGCGGCACGGAGGCGTGTTCAGCCGGGCATGCCGCGAGTGGCGCCCTCGACTCTGACCTAGGACACCGTGCCATTCTTCCACTAACTTGTGGGCTCTTTGGGTGCATGGCCTGCATGTCAATGACCCAACGCAGCGCCTGGCAGAAGGAACCTTTGGTGGGCCAGGCGGTCGAGCGGGCATTTCATAAACCAATGATTGTTCATTGAGTGTGACGTCATCTTTTTCATGTAGATAAGCCTACTATGTTGATAGCCCATTCAATACGTTGTGATTCATAAAGACCGCTGCAAACATCAATGTTCTGCTTATCACAGATAAAATTGATTAATACCCGTAACAATCCATGTCCTTAACAAACGGTGCATGCACGTATAGGTTGAGCGTGTGTCTTACGTCGTGTGTTGTGTGCATGCAGGCGTGCGAGTGTTGCGTGCGTGCAAGGGTACGTTTCAGTGTTGCATGCATGGGTGCGTACGTGCGTGTGTTCGTGAGTGCATGTGTACGTGTCAGTGTTGCACGCCAGCATGCGTGCGTGTGTACGTGTCAGTGTTGCACACCTACATGCGTGTGTGTCTTGCGTGCGTGCATGTGTATGTGCGGGGTGAGGCTACACGTTAGTCGACTGACTTTTTCATCTCTGGTCATTAGATTTTCCAGCCGTTGGATACAAAATCAAGGGCCTCGGTTTATCATCAAACTCCACCCCACGAGCACTTGACCACCACCGGCCGAACCGCCAGCCCCCGCCGCTCACGGCCGGCCCACCCTCCCCGAAACCACTCCCCACCGCCGGTCCGCCACCGCGCCGGCCATCCCTCTAGCCCCCCCTGCGCCGAGTTGTTGCTCCGGGGATCCCCACCCCCCCGCCCAATGGAGGCCCCCCACCCGCCGGGGACTGCCAACCCGAGGTCGCACGACCTCGAATCCCCACCGACCACTAATATATTACCATTTACATCCTTCATATACGCTACCGACGGTGGGCCCTATGGTAATGTGCGCTGCTGAATGTGGACCGTTTGACTTGTCAATTGATCGTGTTATCAACAAATTACGGAGCTGTATGGTGAGCCAGTGACCGTATGATCACCCTAAAATTTACTCCTATTTTATTAACACAGTATAGACTCAAACTACCATTTCTTTCTTTCATATACGGGCTGTGGTGGGCCCCCACGGTTCTGGCCCGATGGTGCAACACTAGTTGCGCGCGTGGAAACGTTGTTGGTCAATTGATTGTGTCATCAACATAATCTGAAGTTATGCGGGTGAGCGGTGACCGTATAATCATGATATGTATTTTTTAACACGGTACAGACGCAAGGGCTCATATATACGCGCAAGCACTCACCGCTATAAGCGCACACACGCGAACCCTACCCCTATGAGCACCTTCGAGAGAGTGGGCCAGCATATATGATCTTGAGATTTTACAAAGTAACCATAGGTGCCTCGTAGTCGAGTAGAACGTCTCCTCCCCTTTGAGCGTACATCGGGAAAATACTGAAATTAACACAAGATAAATGCGAGCACACGGACTTTAACCTTGGTGGGCTCGAGAAACCACTCGTCCTCTAACCATCCAACCACATGTTGGTTAGCACGACAAAATGTATGTGGTGACCGTGATGAGCTTATTCTGAAGTCCAGTGACCATATCGTGCTTTCGCTTCAAATACAATGACCGTAAGTGTTGTCAACAAAATATGGAGCACGCATCAAATGCAAAGTCCGTCAGTGTCATCAACAAAATATGGACACGTATCGTGAGCTATATACCGTTGTACTATTGTATATGCTTATTTTCTTAGTGGCCCATTGCGTGTGTGGTGTGGTGGGCACATCATTTCTAGTTGTGGTGGGTCAACATCAAGACTCATGGGTCGGTTCCATCCTGCGCCACATATAGGTTGGACCGAGGGCGTGTTATCTGAAGACCCATGCGGAGGACTCGGCGTACAACATAAAGCTACCAGAGTCATGGAGGACTCTATCCCCACCGGTGATAAGCCGACTATATATGATTTGTAACCCTAGGCCCTTAGTATGTTATACAAGCTTGGGGCTAGTTTTTCGATAGTATACACACGCACAATGCACGGTATTCACGTGTACTTTGTACACACCCTATCACTAATATACAGCACCGAGAGTAGGCTCTTTCTTCAAGCGCAAGGGTCCGATCCGAACTAGGGTAAAACTTTGCCTCGTATTACCATCCAGCCTAACAACCAGGGATATCCTACCGAATGACGATATGATGAAATCATATCTGCCAACTACTAAGAGAGAGGTGTGTCAGGGGGGGCAATGTGTGCGAGAGAGTCCTAAAGATAATGTGCGTGCGGGAGACATGTAGGCACATATATGTGCGTATAGAGGGCTAGAAGAGACCGTCCATGTGTATATATGCATGTGAGATAAATAGTGTTTTCCAACTGAGATTAGTGAAAAGAGTGGCACATAGTAGTCAGAAAGAGAGAGAGAGAGAGAAACAGAGAGAGCATGTGCGTGAGACACCCCGACACCCTGAGAGAGATTGTGAGCATGTGTGAAAGAGAAATGTCGATGCATATAAAGTGTGTGCACTTATGCGTTAGATAGAGAGATATATAACACGTGCAGTGAGAATGGGGCGAGGCATAAGCGCATCTACGTGTAAAAGGCGGTTCTACGCATTAAATTAAAATATAAATGGCATTATTATTTTTGGATGATATCATGAATTTTGCAAATTAAATGCAGACGAAAATCAGTCTATCAGACACCCATACTCTATTGAATTCTAGCATGTGCATGTGTTTATTTCATATTATCGATCCATAGAGTGAGAGCGGTTTGAAATACAGGCAATGGATGCTTTTGCAATTCATGTATAAACATTAACTAGTGCACTCCATGTTGTTAGTGTGAAGCACTTTATACATTTGTCACTTGCATGGATACATTCCAAATTTCTAGCTACGAAATAGAATACATGTCGAATTCAACATAAAGGGGGTTTCGAAGATTCGAATTCATAGGAAGTGCATTCATCTATTTGAACCTGAGATAATGGCATTTGTAAATCAGATGTAAAAGGGGATATCAATCTTTGTTGTGAGTTTGAACATGTTATATATATTCATACGCATATCTAACTTTTTTTTGCAACCAAGGAGATTATATCTGGAACCATGCATGAACTGAGGTAAGTTGCATATTTTTTAATATATACTCGTGTATAATGTATATTCAAATGTACCCCTCCATTCCAAAATAATCGTAGCTTAAGGATTTTCAAGAGTAAAGATTTGTGAAGTTTGACAAATCCTAAAAGTTCAATTCAAGAGAACCGAAAACGTTAATGCTTCTGCTCCCAAATATTGAACGAAACGCCAAATAGGCCTCTGGTCACCCGAAACATGTGAGACTAATGTTTTGGTGGTAGGAAATTACTGTCCTGACTCTGGCCCATGTAGCCTATCGGCCCGATGTCCAAAGGTCTAAACCGGGGTAGGTTTGTAACTTCACCAAGACACCAGTCTCAACCGCCTCCGAGAAGCATTCATACGGCGTGGGAACCTAAACACCCATGCGCTCGGCCGAAATCTATCCCGCCCACATTTCGGACACCTGACAAGACTGTCCTACCCCCAACCCGCAATATGTCCGAAGTTTTAGATGGGGGCAAAGTTTGTAACTTTCCCCAAATTTCAAACAAGCGCGTCTCAAACCGAACATTGTTCCCCCTTAGTTCCCCGCCTCCCTCCGTTTCCCCATTCATACTCCGTGGAGTGCGAAACGCCCTCCCCACCAGCCGCGAAACCCCAGCCTCCTCCGTCGGTCCGTCCTCCACCCCATAGTGGCCAATCCACCGCCGCCCTCCTCCATCACGCCGGAGCCGGTACCCCGACGTCGTCGTCCAACGCAATGGCAACTGCAACGCCCTAAAGGACTTAGCAGTTGAAGCCGAGGCAGAGCTGCCTCCACAACGTGGACGCCGATGTGCGCCGTACCAGAACCACTCCGACCACGCCGTCCTGCGCCTCACTGCTGCGGCTCCACTGTCGCAACCGTCCACCGCACCAGAGCTATTCCCGCTACGCCGTCGTTCGCCGCCTCGGATCTGCTTCCCCGCCGCCGACAGACGGCCACCGCACCACACTCAACAACTTGGCCATGGGTTCGTCCAAGGCTGCACCGTCCTCCACAACTTCTGGTTTCCGGTGAACAACAAGAAGATCATCGGAAAACAGAAGGAGGACACAACACTGCCAGTAGAAAGAGGTACTCATCTTCCCTTATTCGTGCAAATCTTACGTCTCTGGTCACACCGTATTCATCCCACGAAAGAAACTAGTTGAGCGCTTCTTACTGCATCTTCTTCGTGATACTAAATGCACAAGGTTTCCTCCCTTTTACTATTTCACCTTTGCTAGAGGTCAGTAGCCCGCCTGGATTTCAATTCAGGGCCAGTCAAACCGCAATTAAAAGAAGCAGCACCCGCTTAGGCGCGCTGCGGAGCACCTAGTCCGCTTTGTTCCCGGGAAGCGGCGCATCGGTGTCTATCATAGGGGTGTGGGCGCGAGGCTGCTGCGCCTGATCTGGAGGTCGGCAGGGCTTGAATGGATGGCCGAGGGGCGGTGCCAAGCACGGTGGTGCGGTGAGGTCGAGGGGAGGGCGCAGGCAGGGAGGAATACTGGGCCGATGGTCGCTGGCGTTTCGAGGAAGATCGTCAACACTGACCGGCTGGAGGTAGATGAAGGCGATCTGCCCGTTCTTTGTACATCGGACGGTGCAGAAAAAATGGACCGACCTATTTTCTTTCAGTCGACTGTTATTTTCATAGAATCCTGTAGTAATTTAGTGTGCCATGCATGTTGTAGAGCTATCATATGTGTCCCATCATTTATTTCTCACCGACCTGCTATCTGCTACCTTTACACTATACTAATTGTGCACACACTTCACCCATACTCACACTATTGTTTTTTATGCATGGGTATTTCAGACTACGATGCGGTGTTGATGAATGCGAGAAAAGAAAAGGCGAAATCGCTCGGTGTAATTCGAAGACAAGCACTAAGCGTTTGATTGCTCTAATGGGTGCGATGTCGTGATTGGAGACGATAACGTAGCTCCACAGTTGATGATCTCAATTGCCACACACAACCATCCCAGTGCTTGCTTTAACCCAGCGTTGTCAAATGTGGTTGCATGTTGCATATGGTGTCTAGCTTGTATTGCTTCCAATTTGGTTAAATTGCATCTGCTTACTTTACACATTATACCTTTGATATGACATGCCTTCCTATTTTTGATACATACTACATATGTCTATTAACCATGTTCGTACATCAAACTAATGCTCTTTTGTATCCCTCGTAAATCACTTATGATGAGACAGTCACCGGGTGGAGTTCTTGTGAGACGCCCTACTCATTTAAAGAGTGCGGTGTCATCCTCCCCACATGATTCTCAAGAAACAACAAGGCTAAATGAAGATAGTCAACGTAGCTCTCTAGTTGATCACATGCAATTCCCCACACCACCATCGCAGGTGCTTGCTCTTACTTGGCTGTGTGATATGTGGTTGCATGTTGCATATGGTGTCTACCTTGTAATGCTTCTAATTAGGGTAAATTGCATCTGCTTAGTTAACACACTATACCTATGAATATGACATGCCTTCCTGTTTTTGGTACATACTACGTCTTTCTATTAACCATGTTCTTACATCAAACTACTTTTCTTGTGTATCCCTCATCAATGCTCCTAATTTGTTAAATTGCATCTCCTTAGCTTACACATTATACATGTGAATATGACACGCCTTCCTGTTTTGGTACATACTACATCTGCCTATCACACCATGTTCTTACATCAAACGAATGTTCTTGTGCATCCTGCGTGTATCGCTTATGATGAGACAGTCACGTGCATGGGTTAATACGAGACGCAATACTCATATAAAGAATGCAATTTCATCCTCTCCACATGATTCTCAAGAAACAGCAAGCCTAAATGAAGACATTGAACGTAGCTTTGTACCTGAAGACCGCACTTCTCCTACACCACCATCACAGGTGCTTGCTCTAACTTCGCAGTGTGATATGTGGTTGCATGTTGCATACGGTGTCTAGCTTGTAATGCTTCTAATTAGGGAAAATTGCATCTGCTTAGTTTACACACTATACCTATGAATATGATATGCCTTCCTATTTTTGGTACACACTACATCTATGTGTTAACCTTGTTCTTACATGAAACTACCTCTCTTCTGTATCCTGCATCAATCACTTACGATGAGTCACCTTTATTCATTCCATATTGCATATTATTTCTAGCTTTGTTGCCATGTATTGCTTCTAATTTGGTCAAATACATTTGTTAGGGCACCCTTTTAATTTGGCAGAGTGATATTGGTTTCATCTTTCATATGGTTTATAGCTTGCATCGATTCTAACAAGTTCAAGCACCTTGTGCTTAGTTTACATTGTATACATCATACATGTCAATATGTCACGCCGTCCTGTTTTTCATACATATTCCATCCTCCTATCATGCGGCTGCCTTACATGAAAGTAGTGTTCGTGAGTATCATGCATCAATGAGTTCTGAAGAGAAAATTTTATTCCTTTTTCTTGTGGGTTTGACTTGACAAGGCAAAATCAAGAAAGAGGAAGGAAAAGAGTAAGGAAGGCGATGATGGTGGTCCTCTGCAGCAATGTAAACGGAGCATCATGCCGATTCTCCTTGTCTTGATAGTGCATTACAAGGTCCAAGTATCCGCTCCCTACTCCACCACCCAAGGTGCTTGCTCTAACTTGGCGATGTGATATCTGGTTGCATGTTGCATATGGTGTCTAGCTCGTATTGCTCCTAATTAGTGTAAATGCATCTGCTTAGCTTACACATGATACATGTGAATATGACACGCTTTCCTGTTTTGGTACATACTATATCATCTATCACACCATGTTCTTACATGAAACTACTCTTCTTGTGTATCCTGCATCAGTCACTTATGATGGGACACCTTTAAGTTGGCAGTGTGATATTGGTTTGCGTCTTGAATATGATTTCTAGCATGTATTGCTTCTAGTTTGATGAACGCCACCTATGACAAGACAGTTTTAACTTGGCAGAGTGATATTGATTGCACCTTCCATATGGTGTCTTGCAATGTTTCTAATTTGTTGAAGTGCCTTCTGCTTAGCTACCACATCATAGGTGTGAATATGTCAAGCCGTCCATTTTTTCGTACATATTCCATCCTCGTATCATGAATTTGCCTTTCATCAAAGTAGTGTTAAATCGGTATCATGCATGAATGAGTTACGAAGAGCGAATGATATTCCTTTTTCTTGTCGTTATGACCTCACAATGCAAAATCAAAAAGCTGAAGGAAATTGGCAAGGCATTGGATGATGTTGGTCCTTCCGAGCAAACAGCTGGCCCGAGGTTCTCTACAGATTCTACTCTACCATCCTCCCAACAAGATTCGCAAGACAACGCCAAGGCTAGGCAGTCAACGTAGCTGTGTAGATGATGAGCACATCTTCCCTACTCCACCATCATAGGTGCTTGCTCTAACTTGGCACTATTATATGTGGTTGCATGTTGCGTATGATGTCTAGCTTGTATTGCTTCTAACTTTTTTGAATTGCATCTGCTTACTTTACACATAATGCTGTGAATATGACATGTGTTCCTGTTTCTACATCAGACTACTATTCTTGCATATCCCGCATCAGTCACTTATGATAAGGCACCTTTAAGTCGCCACTGTGATATTGGTTGTGTCTTTCATATGATTTCTAGCATGTATTGCTTCTAATTTGTTGAAACGCCATACAGTTTGAACTTGGCAGAGTGATATTTGTTGCATCTTCCATATGGTGTCTAGCTTGCAGTGCTTCTAATTTGTTGAAATGCCTTCTGTTTAGTTGCCACATCATAGGTGTGAATATGTCACACCATCCTGTTTTTCATACATATTCCATCCTCGCATCATGTGTTTGCCTTTCATCCGAGTAGTGTTAAATCGATTATCATGCATGAATGAGTTACGAAGAGCGAATTTTATTCCTTTTTCTTATCGGTTTGACTTCACAATTAAAAATCATTACAGCTGAAGGAAATTAGTCCGGCGGTGGATGATGGTGGTCCTTGAGCAACTCAAACAGGGGTCTCTACAGATTCTACTCCGCCATCCTCCCAACAAGATTCGCAAGACAACACAAGGCTGGACAGGTCAATGTAGTTGTGTAGATGATGAGCACATCTCCCTACTCCACCATCACAGTGCTTGCTCTAACTTGACACTATTATATGTGGTTGCATGTTGCGTATGATGTCTAGCTTGTATTGCTTCTAAATTGAATTGCATATGCTTACTCTACACATAATGCCTGTGAATATGACACGCGTGCCTGTTTCTAGAACATACGTGTACATGATGAGCACATCTCCCCTACTCCACCATCACAAGTGCTTGCTCTTGGGCCCATTATACGATGGTTGCGTTTTCCGTATGATGTCTAGTTTGTATTGCTTACGATTATGTTGAATTGCATCTGCGTAGCTTACAACTTATACACCTGTGATCACTTACCCATAAGACACATTTAACTTGGGACTGTGATGTAGGTTGCATCTTGCATTGTCTTCTAGCTTGTACTGCTTCTAATTTCTTTAAATTGCACTTACGACGAAACACTTTTTACCTGATAGAGTGATATTGGTTGCATGTTCATATGGTGCCTAGCTTTCATTTCTTCTAATTTTGTTGAAATGCCTTCCGCTTACTGTTTTTTCATACATATTCCATCCTCCTATAAATGCGTGTGAATATGAAACGATGTCTTTTTTTGTATATATTCCATCCTCCTATCCTGCGCTTGCCTTACATCAAAGTAGTGTTCATCTGTATCATGCATCAACCAGTAATGCAGAGCTAATTTTATTAATCTTCTTGTGGTTTTGACTTCATAAGGCAATATGAGAAAATAGGAAGGAAAAGAGTAAGTTAGGGGATGTTGGTGGTCCTCCGCACCGACGCAAACAGAGACTCTCTAGATTTGCCCCTGCTACTTCTAATGAAGTTGAAGTCCCAAGTCTACATGATGAGTTCATCTCCCATACTCCACCATCGCAGGTGCTTGCTCTAAGTTGACAGTGTGATAATTGGTTTCATGTTGCATATGTTGTCTAGCCTGTATTTCTTCTATTTTGATTAAATTACACCTGCTGATATGTTATACATGTGCCTATGACATGGCTTTCTGTGTCTAGAATACACTGCATCTATCTATCATACCATGTTCTTACATCAAAGTACTGTTGTTTTGTATCCCGCATCAGTCACTCATGATTTGACGCTTTTAACATGGCAGTTTGATAGTGGTTGCATCTTGGATTGATTTCTACGTTGTACTGCTTCTAATTTTTCGAATTGCCACTTATGACAAGACACTTTTAACTTGGCATAGTAATATTGGTTGCATCTTTCATATGGTGTCTAGCTTGCATTACTTCTATTTTCTTGAAAATCATACGCTTAGTTTGCACATTGTAGCTGTGAATATGTCATGCCGTCCTGTTTTTCTTACATATTCCATCCTCATACGGTTGTCTTACATCAAAGTATAGCTTGTCTGTATCATGCATCAATGAGTACTGAAGAGTGATTTTATTCTTTTGTGTTGTGGGTACAGCTTGACATGGCAAAGTCAAAAAAGAGCAAGGAAAATAATATAGTAGGGAGTGATGTTACTCGTCGGGTGAAACGGAAAAGGTTCTGCCGTCGAGATTCTGCTGGTACTTATAGTGCAGTAGAAGGTCCAAGTCCACCGGCTAAATCTACAAACATAGTATCACCTGCTCCACCAGCTGCAGCATCCGCTTCAACTGTACCAGCATCTCAACCAGTTACTCGTTCGTTTGCTCTGGCGGCGGTTCCCAAGCTGCCTTCACACCTAACACTACTTCAAGCATCACGACACAACAGGACTTGGCAAGATCAGATGAACCTCATGAGCATCAACACCAAGACGGTACTGACCGAGTCAAGTTGCGATTGCATGCTCCTTTATATGTACTCTCACGGTTTGATGTACACTAACACTTTCCATATTCGTTGTTGAACTAGCACCACGGCGCAAGCGAAATAGACATCAGGGATAATGCTTGACAGATTAACAAAATCTAAAGGAGGAAGAATGGAGATCCATTTTGAGGCAGGTTTAAAAAGGCCACGTGATGCTACAGAGTGAGCCAAGTTAGTATCAGAGGCAGCCGTTGTCATTAGGTGTCATGCACGTATCCTCCCAACGTAGATCCAGTACAGGAATGAGAAAGACAATACCCAGTTTAACACCTTCCTTGACCATTTATCCGTAAGTAATCTTATTCATCGCAATTAGTAATATTGTCTTGCTCTGTCCCATACTTTCTAGCTTTCTCCTAATAAGACTCACATTGTCTTTTCAACAGATGAGGTTCAAGTTGGATCCGAAAGATGATGCAACTAAACAAGCATGCACTCATGTTTTTCAGTCTGCTCTACGACAGTATCGGTACCACCTTAGAAAATCTCACTTTGAAGGCAAGGCTAACAATGAAATCGCCCAAACATCTCCAAAGTGGAATATATTACGAGATGAAGACTGGACAGCCCTCGTTAAACACCGGTCTCGATCCAAAGTATCGTGTAGGCTATATGTATTTGATCAGACCACATATTGAACTTGTATTTATGTATGTGCCTTACAAGTGTATCTTCTTCTAGGCTAATTGTTTGAAGAACAAAACCAACCGTTCTAAAGTGAAATTCCAACAGACAACAGGATCTCGTAGCTATATTGCACATCATAGGCTTTTGTAAATAGCTGCTACTTCCTTCTTCTTTTTGTGCCATATTATCGTATCTATATTGACTTGTTCCAAATACGAGAGGAAAGCCCGTGCGGACCAAAAAGAACTCGAACCTAATGCAAGGTAAATTTTCAAGGATTGCCACACCAGCAAGATGAAGGGCATGAGCACACCAGTTCAAGCCGTTGTTGTAAGTCCTTACTCCTCCTGCCTTGAACTGATTGGTACTGTGATGTGTTCATTTAACTACTTGGTTTGTAGCCAATGTCAGTTACTCTGTTCACTTTTATACACATTTGTCTTAACGTATCATTTCACCTTACATGGTTTAAAAGAGATGAAGGATATTCTTTTTGTCTTGATCTGTAATCTAGTTGTTATGTTCACGTGCGCACACAATGATAAAATAGGCTGTTTGTTTTATATCTGTTTGCCCATGATATGAATGATGTCATACTATGTTGATCCTACTTTAAACCATGTCTCTTTATCCTTAGATGTCAACGAATGTGAGGAAATAGACAATACAAGAGGCATGCTACATGGACATATGTTCAAAGTGATTTTATTATGTAGTTGGCACTACAATACATGCTAATGTATTACAAAGAGTTCACCAAAATAAGTTATGTATAAACGTTTAACCTACTTTTGTTTGTTTTTGTCTCATTAGTAACTTATCCGGTACACTAATCTACAAGTTCAAACTTTCGAGGAAGCTATGGAACAAATGATTGAACAACCACAACCACCTGCGGTGACAAGGCTACTACAGGCACAATGTCACCTCTTGCTGCGGGCGTCAAGATCTCTCCACTAACGGTGCAAAAAGCACCTTCTGCGTAATTCGGGTTGGTTGTCAAGGTAACCTCTTCCAAATCGCCCTCGAACAAAATCTTCCTGCTAGGCAGTGATATATCTGTGCTCCAGACACAAGTCCAATCCCTAATGGACGTTGTTTCGGAAACAAGAATAGTGGTTGAGAAATGTCGTCAAGATATGAATGGTTTTGAAACCAGACTATCATACATTCACTTCGTTGTTCAAGAGCAATGGTGGAAAAAAGGTGGAGATCGTGCGGCTCCATCAGATTCTACAGCCTGAAACATTAGCACTCAGGTCAAATGATTTGTGGTTCTATACATCTGATGGTGCTTTTATCTGGAAGGACTGTAAACTTTATGCCAACATGCCTTTTGTTGTATGGTTGGAATTTATTTTGTTGTGATACAACATTTATGATGTTGCCCCAGGTTGAAGTGATTACGACGCTATTTTGTATAGTGTAGGTTTGTCTTAGTAATGTATTCGGCCAAAAGCTTCGTAGGAGCCCAACATGCCAACATTCGTCGGGCCCACTCCAATTGGGCTAAAAACGATTAAGGGGCGAAATTGACATGTAGCCCACTAAAAATATCTGGGCCTAAATCAGCATAAGCTTTCATATTTTTCTGGTAGGCATGTGCCCATAGTGGGCCTTTAACAGGCCTAAACATAATTTGGGCCCTCAGTAAAAATAGGCCGTTTACTGGTGTAAATATCTCGAGCCCATAAAAAACATGGGCCTTTAATAGACCGAAAGTGAGATTGGGCCCTGATTGTGCCAAATAACCCACTGGACTTAGCAGGCCGAAATGGTGGCTCATTTACGACGCGGATCTTTGACAGTCCGATATTCGGACGGGCCGTAAATGCAACAACCTAATACACGGGCCTTTAACAGGCCGGAACTTCGGTCGGGCTAGATTATCGTCATTTTTATATGGGCCGTCAATGGGCCCGATATGATGTTGGGCCACATATGGCCCATGGTTTACGTCCGGCGTTAACAGGCCGAAAATGACAACAGGAAGAAAGTGGCCCAAATCTATAGTGGGACTCTAACAGGCCGAAAGTTTTGATGGCCAGTAAATGGGCCCAAATGAAGCCGGACCTTTAACAGGCCGGAAATACACCGGGCCGTGATTCGGCCCAATTACTTAGCGGACTGATAACGGACCAGAAGTGACCATGGGCCGCGTTGATGGCAAGTTTAGGACAGGGCGTTGACGGGCCGATTTGACAGAGAATGTTTGGCCTTTAGCTGGGCCGACCCATTATGGTCTGCAGAATCTTCTGGGCCTTTAGCTGGGCCGGCCCATTGTGGTCCACAAAATCTTGTGGGCCGTTAGCTGGGCCGGCCCATTATGGTCTGCAAAATCTTGTGGGCCTTTAGCTGGGCCGGCCCATTGTGGTCCGCTAAATTTTGTGGGCCTTTAGCTGGGCCGGCCCATTATGGTCCGCTAAATCTTATGGGCCTTTGGTTGGGCCGACCCATTTAAACTTTGTGGGCCTCTGTTGGGCCAGTCCACGTGTCAACATATCATAGGCCCATCTCGATCGTTGGATGAGTGATACCTGTGCCAACGCGAGTCGACGTGGATCCGTCAGCCAATGAGAATTTTACACGTGGAAAATCGGCATTGGTCGTGGCTGTTAACGGGTTATCGGATCCAAAATCCGACTCGATAGCTTAACGGTGTTCCGTTACGGTGGATGCCATGTGTCGGTCACCCTTGACGAAAGCACTTCTGTGACGCGGGATTTATCGTCATGGAAGTGGACACTTCCGTGATGATAATTTTGGTAATGTCATGGAACACTTGTAGACTGCACAGGTATGACTATCTTCATTCTATCATAAATTTTTCATGGATGTACATGCATGACAAAAAACACGACCTACTGTGACAAACACGTATCATCACGGAAGTGTATTTTTTTGTAGTGCATGTTTTTTTACGGGCTAGATTTTCATGATCTAGCTCCGGACTCCTTCCTTCACATCTCGCCATTCATTATCATGTGTGAGGCCTTCCTCCGTATTCCCCCACACTTTGGCTTGTGGCTCAAGACCTTCAATATGAAGCCGAAGGTAGTCGACGGGAAACAGGCGGAGTGCGGTGGCGCTGTGGTGAGCAAGCTCACCAATACTACTTGGCCAAAGGGCTCCTTCATAGAAACTTCCGACCTATGGCAGCGGGAGTGGTTTTACATCATTGAACCCCGTGGTACCAAATGGGCAGGTACACCTGCATTCCGATCTGGCCCTCATTACAGCTTGCATCATGGATTAATAAGGGGCTGGACTAGGGATCCGTTGATGAAGTGAAGAGCTGCAAAGCCGCATTCGGAGCCTCATTAAAAAGGACACCGGTCTCATCAACGTAATCCAAGTAATGCTAGTCCGTCGGGTCCTACCGTGCCAGCGACGGCCTCTCCGCATGTGGGAGTTCAATCCGGAAGGACCACGAACCCTTCAGGCTTTCTCCGGCATGACGCTTAGAGGTATGTGGAGATTATTCTTCGGGACACGGAAACAGTGGTCGGATACTACAGAGGACATCAGCCTTGACTGCAACCATCCGGATACCCCGGTAAGCACTCGACTTCCAAACACAGCTTAGTTAAATTTTTCATAACAATATATTGAGAAAACCATACTTGGCCAGGGCTGGACAAAGAAGGCGGAGAGAATTAGGTGTTCGGCCCCTCTTCCCGAAGACTCAGCTGGTCCGGTGTTAACAAGGATGCTGGCTCCGACGCCATATCAGGTGCCGGCGGAGATTGGGACTCCCTCTTCTGAAGATGAAAGGGAAGGAGAAACTGACATCCCCTCTCCCCATGGGAAGAGGAGGACCGCCTCCGAAGACTTAGAGATAAAGGCTTCTAAGCGGGGGAAGATATCTCTGTCATGGGGTTATGGTTCGGGAGATGATGTTGAAACGTAGTTCCTCCGTAAAGACAAGCCCTTAGCTGAATGGTAAGTGAACAAGGGTGTTTTAAACATATCCCGTTCTTCCCAGGTTGCCAGGGTAATATTTAAAATGTATGTTTTGCAGTCCGGCACGGAGCCTTCCTCAACAGTCCTCCTCCTTGGGAGATCTTCTTCCGTAGATGATGGAGAGCGAGACGCCTCCCCAGATCTCCCCGCCCAATAGGGCAGACGACTCCGAGGTGTCATCGCGGAGGATCTCTCCTGATCAACAAGTGGTGCGAGGGATAATGAAGACTAGGCCCGAAGGCGACACTTCGACCGTCCAGGGTCCGGGGTGTGCGGCCCCTACAGGGACCAACAATAAGGCCCCCGGACTATCTGATTTACAACCAGAGACGACTCTAAGGTCGAGTAAGAATATTCCTTTAAAGGGAGTCCATACCCCTACAGCTGCTTCCAGGGATCCGGAAGCGTCGGATACATTGATGGACATATTGCAACATGCGCCCGTCTCAGAAGAACATCGTACCTTGATGGGTACGGTGGTTGAAAGGGTTCTGCCCGTGAAAAGCGGATTGAATGAAGCCTTCACGGGCCTGCTAAGAGGCTTCGAGGTATGTAATGTAATATTTTCAATTGTGCTATAAATGCAAAATGCGCCTGTGTATAGATAGTAGCCCCTGAGACTCTGGTTGGCGTCCAAAGGGAGGCGATCAAAGGATCAATAAATATATGCCCGGGAAATAATCTGACTAATTGGAACACAGGCTTTTACATCCCTGGAAACTGCTCAAGCTACAGAGGTTGCGGATGTGAAGCAGAGACTTGATGTGGCGGATGATGACATCACGCTTATTAATAGGTGGCTCGACGAGGCGCAAGGTATGTTTTTGGGGCAGTCAGTATACGCAAGTACTATAATATGAGCATGACGTTGAGAATTGTATACTGAGATATGCATAACTATAGATAGTTCCGCCGCAGTTGAAACCCTTCGGGCTGATCTTGCCCGAGCCAAGGAGCAAGTCAGGATAAGTAATGCGGCTGCCAAAAAGGCAGCTGTTGAATTAAAGGCCGAACAGGCTGCTCGGCGCCACTTCAAGGAGAGAATATCTACTATGGCGCTTGAGTTAAAGGATGCCACTAGCCAATGCGAATTGCTCGAGAAAGATAACCAAACCAGAGTGGCTGATCTTGACAAGGCCTTACAAAAGGCGAGGGAAGCATGATCTGAGTCTAGAGCAGCTCGGGAGGAGATCTGACAAGCTGGGGAGATCGCGGCTGGTAAGCCCTTCTTATTACAAACTAAATTCGGCAATCCGAAGTATGCCCTGCTTAATCAAATGTGGAGTTCTCCAGACGCATTTTTGGACTTGCCGAAGAGTGTCTCCGATGCGACGCAGTTTTTCCAAGCACAAGAAGGACATGCGATGGAAAAGCTTTTCTGGTCGCAATTCAACATGCCAAAGCGTCCGCTGTTGCTGAACGAACAGATGACCCAGTGGGCCGAGCTCCACAAGATATCCGGATCTGCCATGAAGGACGTCGTGGTCCGGCTGTGGCCGACTGAGCCAATTCCGAATAGTTATTTCGGTTTGGTGCGGCGACTTGTTGATGCGGTGCCGCGTATCGACGCTGTTAAGCGGTCAACGTGCATAGAAGCTGCACGGATGGCCCTTGCCCGCGTCAAGACGTACTGCGCAAAGATGAAGGCCACCGATATTGCAGCGAAAGGTCTACCCGAGGGCAAGGACCATCACACGCCAGAGCATTATTTTGAGGATGTCCTAGAGGGTGCCCGATTGATAGAGGGTCAGTGCTCGAAAGATATTATGTTCGAGTGAAGTGGACCAAAATTGTAAAAACAATATTATGATATATTTAAGGCTATGTTTTTTATACTTTTGCCTAAAAAGTTTTTGGTGCCTCTTATGCGGCCGTTTTTTGTATAATCTGAAAGTTTGCCAGTCGTCGGCTTCTACCCCCTCGTGTATAACGCTGGGGTGTTCGGAAAAGCACTTGATCACTCTTGACCCAATGTCTTGGTCCATTAAGGAGGTGTCAATGCGGCGAACCAGGCAATCGGACTATAGGGCTTTAACACTTTCACTTAGCCATAGGAGTTTGACGGTGGGTCTATGATATAGCCCCTGGTATTTACGTGGTTATCCGAATACGGTGCGTTGACATACGTGACCAGAAGAACGGTCCTTCATGTAATTGGAAGGAATCGCGAAGATTCCTGCGAGTCATCGAGTGGTTGACCAGCTCTCGCCGCATCATGACAGTCAGTTTTCGGCTTTCTCTACTGAGGTGCTCATCCGGACGAACTAGGACACAATCGCAGTAGTTCTCCCTTTACTACCCTACTTGATAGAGCGGAACATTAGGTAGTAGCACAGGAGCCGGGCAACCCAACTATTGACCAAAGACATGATTCGGAGCTGATGCATATAAGGCCAAACTCGTGACGCCGAAGTGTGCTATAAAGTTGTTCGGAGTTGTCGGCAACTCATATGTTGCCATATTTGAGCCCCTGGCAATATATGCCGAGGGTAGAAAGCTGAGAAAAAGGGGCACTTTACAGGTTTAAAATAAAGAGCGCGGTCGACAAAAACCTTTGGACCTCCTGTCGCACGTCTGCGCTGCCTTTCCTTGGTTAAAGGTCTTCTCAGCAAGTATAGTCACCTGTGGTAAAAGATAAAAAGTGGTTAGAAAAAGAAAAAGAATATGAGAGTGTGGATGGTGTTATAGGTCTGTCCGCATTATGCCTCCGCCGGTAACCAGTGTATTCTGAGTGTATAATTATGTGCGCGAGACAGACTTCGCAGCTTATATGGGGCAGACGGTGGAGGCCGAACTGCTGATGCAGCTCTAAGATTAATTGCCCCTGTCTAATGGAGACCGGTGGCTTGATAGCCAACGAAATGTGCGGCTTGATAAGGCCGCTTGGTACTTCAACCGCAGTAGCCGTAGTATGCTCCTCTATACGGAGGGAGCATTCTGTATTTCCGTTTATCGTGATGGTGCCGCGTGGACCGGGCATCTTAAGTTGGAGATAGGTGTAATTTGGGACCGCATTAAAGCGAGCAAAAACGGTACGCCCGAGTAGTGCATGGTAGCTACTGCGGAGCGGGACAATATCGAAGGTCAAGCCTTCGCTTCCAAAGTTGTTTGGCGAGCTGAAAACGACTTCCGGTGTAATCGAGCCCATGCAATGAGCTTCTACGCCGGATATTGTTCCCTTGAAGGTAGTTGTGGTGGGCCTGAATCTTGAAGGATCAACGCCCATTTTGCAGACAATATCTTGGTAGAGTAGATTAAGGCTACTGCCACTGTCCATAAGGACATTCGTGAGATGGAACCCATCGATAATTGGACCGAGGATGAGAGGTGCTGGACCTTCGTGAAGGATACTGGCTGGGTGGTCCTTGTGATCAAAAGTTATTGGGCGGGCCGCCCATTGGCTTAAATTTGGGGCGGCTGGCTCTATGGCACCGGCGTCCCGTAGCGCGCGCTTGCCGTCCACTGTAGGGATGTGCGTAGCATATACCATGTTCATTGTTTTTACTTCGGCAGGGGGGGGGGGGGGGGTTGCTTCTGACCCCCGGTGTTCGGCTAGCGAGTCTCTTCATCATCACTGTCACTGGGCGGCCCCTTCACCTTGTGTTCGGCATTAAGCTTGCCGACTTGTTTAAAAACCCAACAGCTCCTGTTGGTGTGATTGGCTGGTTTAACGAGGGTGCCATGAATCTGGTAGGGCTGATCCAGTATCTCGTCTAAATTGGATGGTCCGTCTCTGTTTGCCTTGAATGGCTTTTTCCGTTGACCGGGTTTGGAACCATTGAATCCGGCGTTGACCGCCGTGTCTTGCGTTCCTTCATTACTATTGCGGCGCTTGTGTATATTGTGTCGTGGCTTGTTGTTGCCGTCTCGAACTTCGGAAGTACCCGGATCAACAGTGTTGTTGCTTCTACGAGCGAGCCAGCTGTCTTCTCTCGCGCAAAAACGGGTCATCAGAGTGGTAAGGGCAGCCATGGATCTTGGTTTTTCTTGACCGAGGTGGCGGGCGAGCGACTCATCTCGGACGCTATGTTTAAAGGCCGCTAGGGCTTCGGCGTGTGGACAATCGACAATTTGGTTCTTTTTGATTAAGAACCTAGTCCAGAGCTTCATGGCAGACTCCCCGGGCTGCTCGATGATGTGACTTAGGTCATCGCCATCTGGAGGCTGAACATATGTACCTTGGAAGTTATCGCGGAAGGCGTCTTCCAATACTTCCCAGTTGCCGATGGAGTTCTCAAGGAGGCTTTTCAGCCAGTGTTGCGCTGGCCCCTTTAGTTTTAGTGGGAGGTAGTTGATGGCATGGAGGTCATCACCACGGGCCATGTGGATATGGAGGAGGAAATATTCGATCCATACTGCGGGGTCTGTTGTTCCATCGTATGATTCGATATTCATGGGTTTAAACCCTTCCGGGAATTCATGTTCCATTACTTCATCAGTGAAGCAAAGGGGGTGTGCGGCGCCTCTATGTCGGGCCACATCGCGACGCAGCTCGGATGGAGTTCGTCTGCGGTGTTCGGCCCGAGCGTGGTTGGTCAGCCACATTATGCGTTGGTACGACGGGCTCCAGTGCCTCGTCATTGAATTGGGGTAATAGTTTGCGCTTCGGGTAACTTTTGGTTGGGCACTCGAGGCCGTATTCTTCGGCTGCTAGAGGATTAGTCCATCTGTCATTGAGCAGATCTTGATCATCTTGAAGCTGCTGCTGCTTCTTTTTCAGGCTCCTTGCAGTGGCTATTAGCTGGTGCTTAAAGCGCTCCTGCTTGAGAGGTTCCTCAGGCACGATAAAATCCTTGTTGCCGAGGCTCCCCGAGGTGTCAAAACCGGCGGATCTCGGGTAGGGGGTCCCGAACTATGCGTGTAAGGTCGATGGTAACAGGAGGCAGAGGACAAGATGTTTACCCAGGTTCGGTCCCTCTCTATGGGGGTAATACCCTACTTCCTGCTTGATTGATCTTGATGAATATGAGTATTACAAGAGTTGATCTACCACAAGATCGTAATGGCTAAAACCCTAGAAGTCCAGCCTATATGATTATGATTCTTCCCTATAGACTAAACCCTCCAGTTTATATAGACCCTGAAGGGGACTAGGGTTATACAAAGTCGGTTACAGAGAAAGTAATCTTCATATTCGGGCTCCAAGCTTGCCTTCCACTCCAAGGAGAGTCCTATCCGGACATGGGAGAGAGTCTTCGGTCTTGTATCCTCACAACCCATCAGTCCAGCCCATGTCAACAGGCCGGCCGCCCGAGGACCCCTTAACCCAGGACTCCCTCACAGGGCTCAGTCGACGCAGCAGGCTCGGCCACCCTAGACACCATAGGAGCCGAGGCCGCCTGCCCAGATCCCCCTCCCAAACCGGTCCTGTCAACGATCGGTAACACCGCCACCTCCACGGCCAGTCTCGGCGGAGTCCTCCCGTGCGGCGAAACAACAACTGGGGTGGGAGTACGGGGGGCCACCTGCCCAAGATCGTCCCTCCCCTCCAGAGAGTCATCAGCCTCCGCAAAGTCCAGGGGAGGAAGCGTGCACTACAACCTAGGAGGAGTGGAAGCTGGCTGAAAAGAACCAAAACACAAAGTACTCATAGGCACCAAAGTAGATGGTGCAGCCCCATTCCCGGGCATCTGTGGGTCAGCACCCAGGCCATTGGGCAACTCATGCCCAGCATCCTCCCCTCGCGCCTCCGAATTACCCGATCCATCATTCTTATCATGCATGTCCACATCAGTCCCTGCCAGTACCTCAGCAAAGTACTCAGAATCCTCAAACTCAATGTCAAGGTTGTAAACGAGGCCCTTATGTGTCCACTTGACCACGTCAGGAACAAACTCGATATCCAGAACACTCACCAGAAGTCGGTCTACCCCGTTAGCTCGGGTAAAAGGCATATGTACACCCTCTCATTTTCCCGACCAGAATTCCCAAGCTTGCAGCAACCCGAGCGTCCTGAATCAGCTTCAACGGAGCCCCCCAAAACGCAACCAGACCTGAGTGAGAGGCTTGCCCTATGGCTCTACCTTCTTCCACTCGTGAAACTCAAGAATGCACTCCGTTCCAGGAACTCTGCCAAGCATAGCCACGCCCGCTGCCCGACGACGACGAGCCACGATGATGCCCCTCGCCATAAGCATTGATGCCATCATCGCCCCACTGCCCCCGAGGTGGTCCATTAGCAGCACGGTTGACAGGTGCTTGGGCAAGACCCGCGCCACCATCGCCCACTTGCTACGGCGGAGCATGATTCGGCATCGGTCCAGCACGCTTATGCGGCAGCCTAGCAGCAACATGGGGAGGCAGCGCCCGAGGCTGTTGCCCCTGCGTCTGCGTCTGCTTGCACTGCGCCACCACAGCGGCCCTAGGCGGCGGCGGCCGAGGCCCCAATGCACCAACGCCGTGACCCGCAGTAGCCGGCGCGGCCCCAATGGCCCCCGGAGGTCGCTGACCCGGCGGGGCAGCACCACCCCGGCAAGCCGGTGTTGCCGCCCCCGCCTCAAGGCGGCCGCTGCCTGGCGGAACTGCAGCGGGCACGCCGCGCTCGCAGATCGGTGGCCACCGGTTGCCTCTGGCCAGAAGGAGGCGCCGCTCCACACCCGGCTGACACTGTCCCGGCATCCCCCGACGGCGGCCTTTGGCCAGAAACTGAGTTGCTGGAAGGGCAAGCTGATGTTGTATGGGGCCCGATTAATTCTCATTAATTCGGTACTCACGAGCATGCCTATGTTTCTCTTGTCTTTTTTCGAGATACCAGTTGGAGTTCGGAAAAGACTGGATTTCTATCGATCCCGCTTCTTCTGGTAGAGTGATGACCTGAAAAGGAAGTATAGACTCGCTAAATGGGATATTATTTGTCGACCGAAAGACCAAGGGGGTCTAGGTATCGAAAATCTTGAGGTTAAAAACAGATGTCTTCTCAGCAAGTGGCTGTATAAGCTACCTGTAGAGTCGGAGGCCACGTGGGCGCAAATTCTGCATAATAAGTACCTTCATTCAAAAACTTTGTCCCAGGTGACAGTGAGGCCGGCGGAATCACCTTTTTGGAAAGGACTGATGAGAGTTAAATCAGTCTTTTTCAACAGGACAAAGTTTCTAGTCGGAGACGGTACTTCTACGAGATTCTGGGAGGATACATGGCTAGGGAAAACACCCCTCGCGCTTCAATATCCTTCCGTTTATAGCATTGTGCAACGAAGAGAAGCTTTCGTCGTTGCAACCGTGCTTCAACCCACTCCCCTCAATATTCACTTTAGAAGAACACTTGCCGGAGCCCGTTGGGAAGCATGGCTCCATCTGGTGAGAAGACTGATGGATGTGCGGCTTTCTCAACAGCCGGACATGTTGTGCTGCAAGCTAACCAGGAATGGAGAGTTTACGGTTAAATCTATTCCTAGTTCGAAACATGTTTGGAATGTCAAAGTACCTTTGAGAGTTAAAGTGTTCATGTGGTTTGTACACAAACAAGTCATTTTAACTAAGGACAATTTGACAAAGCGCAACTGGATTGGTTCTGCGAGATGTAGTTTTTGTGATCGGGATGAGACCATCAAACACCTCTTTCTAGATTGTCCGATGGCGAAGATTTTATGGCGGACTATTCACATTGCTTTTAATATTACTCTTCCGAATAATATCAACACGTTATTTGGGACGTGGCTTGAGGGGATAGATTCCCAAACAGCGAGACACATTCTTGTAGGAGTATGTGTTTTACTATGTGCAATCTGGAACTGCAGGAATGATTTGGTTTTTAACAGAACAACAAATACTCATTTTTGAAGGTTATCTTCTGAGCCACTGCGTTGATCCATATGTGGTCGCTACTCACTCAGACAGAGGCCAGGGAGCGGTTGGTTACTGGATCTACCCGATGGGAGATGGTAGCTCGCACTACTAGGAAAAGGCCTACTAATGGCGCACCTAATTTGGCCATTAATGGCGCATTAGTGGTGCGCCATTAGTGCCACGCCATTAGTATATTTCACTAATGGCGCACCATCGGTGCGCCATTAGTATCTGATATACTAATGGCGCACCACGGGATGCGCCATTAGTATATACAACAGTGCGCCATTAGTATGCCTCCTGAGGGGCCATGTATAACCAGTGCTTTGGCATACTAATGGCGCACGACGGCATGATGCGCCATTAGTAACCCGGCATACTAATGGTGCCCGTTTAAGGATGCGCCATTAGTATCCTTTGGCATACTAATGGCGCCTTTGTGATGTGATGCGCCATTAGTATGAATATTAGGTTTTTGTTATTTTTTTATTTTCTGTTTTTGCATAGGTTACAAAATGTATAATTGGACAAAATATAGACAGCACACATCAGCAATGATTCATCGAATACAATAGAAGATTAGTCTCTGAATACAATTCATCATATTAGTCTCTGAATACAATTCATCATATTAGTCTCCGAATTGAAAAGACCGAACAAAGATAGAACATTATATTACAAGTCTCGAGACCGCGAGTAGCGAGTTTGTCTTCACATTACAAGTCGATATCGATCATCTAAACTACCATCACATAGAAGAGAGCTGCGGTCATCACGATGAGCATCATCATGATGAAACTCGTCTTCATCTGGTTCCTCCAACGCTCCCTCCCCTCTCCCGCTAGATAGCGGGCGTATCTAGATTCGGCCTCAGAAAGTAAAATACAAGTAAAAACAATGGACCTGAATTGAGGGGTGGTGAGGAAAGTAAAAACAGGGTCAAGTAGGAAAGTAAAATACAAGTAAAAACAATGGACCTGAATTGATATAATATTTTTTTGCCATGTATCTACTTCATTGAGGGGTGGTGAGATGCTCACGGCCATACATGAATGCACATGTGCTTCTTATGGCAATATCGAACTACATAAGAGCATCCATCATATGATGGTGTGAGATATTATAGTACAATGGTGCCCCTATTTAAGCGTTAGAAGAGAGATGGAATAGGATTTTTTTTACAAAACGAACCATCCTTTGTACCTAAGGCCAAGCAAGGGGTAGAGCTCAATCGTTTGTATATCCAACTCGATACACCTCAATCACATGACATACTCAGCTATTAGACTTGGATAGATTACTTTTCAATGCTATTTTGGACCCAAAAACATCCTAGGATTTGGAAGCATCAGGATTTATGTGTAGGACTGAAGTTGGCATCTCTTGACTAGTGAGTGGTTCTTGGGTCAGAACCAGAACCAAAGCAGTAATCGACTGTGCTTTTGTACATAGAGTCGGGAGTTCTTTGAGCTTTTTTTTGTTCTTTATCCCTTTTTTGCCTTTTTTGCTGGTGTTTGTGTCTTGGCTAGTTGTTTCTTCCTTTCAGCATTTCCCTATTTGTTTTAGTAGCATTTTGGACTCACTAGTCAAGGAATTTTAACGCAATTGATGTGCACGTCCCAGCCCCGGCACCGGCAAGTACAGAAAGGCAACCCCCATGGAAAAATCAACGAAGATGGTTCCTGATTGATCTCCACAATACCATGCTACCAAAATTAACCTATTTGATTGAAGATGATTGAAGATGGTTCCTAATCGATCCATTGAATGTTTGTAGAGTGAGGGGAGAGGGAGAGGGGAGAGGAGGAGGGGAGCTCACGGGGCGGTGGTGTGGACGGGGCGCCGAGGTGGGGCGACGAGGTCCGGGTGGTGGGGTGGGTGCTCCGGCGACGGTGGTGTGGACGGGGCGGCGTCCGGGCCACCGGCGACGAGGGCGGCGGGGCGATGGCGAGTCGGCCGGGCCAACGGAGTCGGCCGGGCCAGGTCAACGGCGAGCGCCCCCTCTTCCTCCTCCTTCTCCGCGGGGAAAGCGGCGGGGCGGCGGCGTCGGGAGAGGAGAGGGCGGCATCGCGGCGTCTCGCGGCGTCAAGGCCGGGCGGAGACGAGGACTACGGGCGGCGTCAAGGCCGGGCGGCATCGAGGCGGCGGGCAGCGGCCGGAGAGGAGAGGAGAGGGAAGGGGATCGAGGGCCGGGAGGAAATATGGATGGGGCACAATACTAATGGCGCACCACCCTCGGTGCGCCATAAGTATATCCACACTAATGGCGCACCTCACGGGTGCGCCATTAGTATTTTTTTTTTATTTCGCCGAGCCAACAGGTTATCTCCCACTGACCTGATCCACACCAAGTTCCTCTACTAGCTCGACCGTCACGCCAGTTCTCACACCAGAGGTCTTGGGTTCGATTCCTGTGCTCCACAATTTTTTTTATGCATTTAAAATGTTGTTTGATACTTATTTGTGTTTAAATATGTTCAAACTTGTTTAAATCATAACAGTAATAATTTTTTTATAAGACAGTAATAATTTTTTTAAAAATATCATGAAACAGTAATGCCGGTGGAGCGGGGGAGGGTGCGCGGGGTGCGGGGGGTCGGTGGCGGCGGTTGAGTAGGGGAGGGGTGCGGGGGGTCAGCGGCGGCGGTTGAGTAGGGGAATCGAGGTGCGGGGGTCGGCGGCGGCCGGTGGATCGGGGTGCTTTCGGCGAGGGGGACGGATCTGGCGAGGTGGGATAGCGATCGAGATGGAGGGGGATCGAGATCGAGTGTCCATGAAATTTAAAAATATTCATGATAGTTCAAAAAGTGCCCATGAAATACAATCGAGAAATGAAGGATAAAATTTAAATACAATCGATCTTAGCTAGCTATCTGTTCACAATCTTCTTGCCCTTCTTTTTCGCAAATGGAGTTCTTCTGTGGAACGGACGTCCTTTAGGTAGGGTGGTCCTGCTTCTTCTTGTGGTGTATGCTGCTACTTCATCATCGTCGCCATGTTCGATCCTCGGTCGCCGCATTTGTCAAGTCTTGCTCATTGGCTACTCCATCCATTCCGATGATCTTCCTTTTGCCTCTCCTCACGACAACACGACTGGGCTTTGGCGGGTCGGTAATGAAGAAGCATTGGTCCACTTGGGAAGCCAGTACCCATGGCTCATTTTTTCGCGATGACGCTTTGCGCCATGGGTCTTGGATTTGGCTTCGGGTATAACCATGGTGGTGAAATATCGGTCTTCTTTTAGGACGCTCTTGGCCCATCTGACACGGAACATCGGCACCTTCTCTCCAGCGTAGCTCAGCTCCCAGATCTCCTCGATCCTTCTGTAGTATCTGTCCTTGTCCTTACATGTGTAGGATTCCATCGTTACCCCGGAGTTCTGATAACCATCGCTCTTCATGTCCTTGTCCTCGGTGTAGAATGTGTAGCCACGATATCGTACGCCTCATAGGTCATCAGGTTGTGCTCGGCGCCCCGTGACAAGGTGAATATGAGTTGTTCTTCCGCGGAAGAATCTTCATGTAAAGGGTACGACAGAAGCTTCTGCTTGAACCAACGCGTGAAACATGACTTGTGCTCTTTGAGTATATCTCCGTCCGTCCTCTGTTGGCCTCGGTCATTGTACGTCTTCTCAATAAAGGTTTTGTGCTCTACCACCCAAGGTTCGACCACGCCTATGTGTTGTAGCGCCGACTAGGTTTGCTCTTTCAAAGTCGGCGAAGTCGACCCTCGAAGTCGACATGCATTTCGCTGGCGACCCTCACGGTGACCCCATCCAAATGAGCCTGCCGAGGTGCTCGTTGACAGGCAGACCAACGGGGTTCTCGATGCCTAGATAATTCGTGCAGTAGGAGATGCACTCTTCGGTCAGAAATGCCCTGGCTATACTTCCCTCTGGATGTGACATGTTCCGAACATATCCTTTGATGACACCATTCATCCTTTCGAACCGCATCATGCTGTGCAGGAACGTCGGCCCGAGTTGGATGATATCCTCCACGATATGGACCAGCAGATGCACCATAACGTCGAAGAATGCGGGCGGGAAGTACATCTCAAGCTCGCATAGTATCACCACGATCTCTTCCTCGTAGCCTTCGAAAGGTTGCCTCACGCCAATCGACTTCCGAGATGACGTCGAAAAAGTTGCATAGGCCAAATAGCGCTTTCACGGACGTGCGCTGGCCCATGATCCCAATGGATTGCAACCGGAAGTATCTGCGTCATCAAGACGTGATACCGTGGAGACTTCATCCCGCTGAACTTCGCTTCACTGGGTCTAGGTATCTCGCTTATCTTCCCAGCGTAACCGTAAGGAAGTTTTACTCCTAGGAGGCATGTGAAAAACTGCTCGATCTCCTCCCCGACTTAGAGTGAAGCACGCGGGAGGGTAGTCATTTCCGGTCTTCTTGGCCTTTTTGCCTTTGGCGACGAATTTACGTGTCCCGCCTCATCATCATCATCATCATTAGCGTGAAGCTCCTGCTCGATGCCCATTGATTTCAAGTCTGCCCTTGCTTTCGGCCCATCTTTGGTCCTCTCTGGCATGTTGAGCAGGGTACCAAGCAGACTCTCGCACACGTTCTTCGTGATATGCATGACATCAAGGCTGTGACGCACACGGTGGATCTTCCAGTACGACAAGTCCCAGAAAACAGACCTCGTTTTCCATACCTTCAGCAGCTGCTCTGGCGCCTTTCGCTTCTTTCCGGCTCTGGCGCCTTTTTGCTTCTTTCCGGCAAGGCAGTCTTTCCAATTTTTCAACAGCTTGTCTATTTCCTCGCCGCTCCTCGTACACGCAGGCGTTTTCGGGTTCGGTTTCACCATCGAACAGATCCTTGCGTTTCCTCCACGGGTCATCGCCGCAAAGCCACCTTCGATGTCCCATGAACACGGTTTTCAAGACCCGGGATCTCTATCTAGCTGGCGATACGTTGTGTCATCCATGCACCTTACGCATCCGTAAAAATCCGTGGCCTACCTGCCCCGCGAGATATCCGTGAATCGAGATAGTCGTGGCACCGTCGTGAGCAAAGGCGGCTCTCATAGGGAAATATTCTTTCTCTGCGGCGTCCCACGTATTGGCTGGCGTTTTTCCACAGCGTGTCAAGCTCCTCTTTCAGCAGCCCCAGATATGATTGATGTCGTTCCTGGTTGTTTCGCCCTTCAATTAGCATACTCATGTGAATGTACTTCCTCTTCATGCACAACTGTGGGGGAAGGATGTACATCCACACAAACACAGGCCAGGTGCTATGTGTGCTTCTCGGCTGCCAAACGGATTGACTCCATCGGTGCTCACGCCCAAAGCATGATGTTCCTTGGATCGTTCCCAAATTCTGAGTCTTCGGTTCAACGCTTGCCACCGGCTCGCATCCTTAGGGTGACTCAAAGCATCTTATCTTTTTATCTATCTCCGGATCATTTGCATCATCTTCGCTTCTTCTCCTCCCTATCCGGCGTGCTAACGCAGGAGCTTTGCTACCTTAGGGTCCGCGAAATACCGCTGCAGACGAGGAGTGATCGGAAAGTACCACACCACTTTTCGAGGAGCTTTCTTCCTCTTCTTGTATCGAGTGACGCCGCACATGGGAGATATGGTAGACTCCGCGTGCTCGTCCCGATAAATGATGCAATTGTTAAGGCACACATGGTATTTCACGTGCGGTAAATCGAGAGGACACACGATTTTCTTCGCCTCCTCTAAACTGGTCGGGCACTTGTTCCCCTTGGGAAGACGTCGTGCTGTAATGACATGTTCTCGCCGAAGCTACGCGCCGGTCATTTTGTGTTTTACCTTCATCTCCGTGAGCCATGAGCGTTACTTTAGCGGGTATCCTCGGCCTGCATCCTTCATACAATGGAGTAACCGCCTAACTCAAGTTGATCCATCTTGGCTTTCTCTCGGGCGGCAGCTCTTGCGTTATCCGTCCGCTTGAGAAGCAGCTCTTGAATATGAGGGTCCTGCACCCAGCCCATCGATGGTCCAGCTGCCGTCGCCTCCGCCGCATCATCATCTTCATGATCATGCCCGTCTGCCCCGCTCCGGCATCTTCCTCCTCATCATGTCCTGCATCTTCTACATGATGACCGTCGTGATCATCTCCTGGGGATTCTTCGTCTTCTCGCCCGCACGAGCCGCGGTGGTTGTCTTGGTGCCCTTCCTCATTTCTTGCCCGGCCCCCATGGACGACTTCGTAATCATCTTCATCACCTTGCCACCGATAGCCATCCATGAAACCACGCAAGAGCAGATGGTCCCGCACCTGCCCGGAAACCGGGTCCGCAATAAGGCTCTTCAGCTTGCATCTTCGACACAGACATCTTATCTCCGTCTCGTTCTTTTGAAGCATCTCGGCCTTCGCGGACCTCAAAAACCTATTCACGATGCCTTCGGTCATCGTATGGACTATGATCGCTGCGGGTAGAGCAAAAGCGATATTTTAGAACCAAGAAAAATTTGGCATTACTTTCCTAAAAATAGGACCAAAAGAATGCTTAATGCCAAAATTCTCGCCAAACGGAAATGAATCAACATTCCGGCAAAATATTGGCAACTATCGCATTTTAAATACCGGTACACCTCCAAACACAAACACATATGCAACACCACAAACATATGCAACACCACGAACATACATAGATCTAGCTAGCTAGGCCATAAAAAGTGCATGTGCACATTGTTGTAGGGAAGAGCAACATAAATATAGCTTCCCCCCTTACTTACTTATTAAAACAAGATAATTTAACCACTTAATTTGAATGAATCTATGGTGAAAATGAGGTGAAAAAGAGGAGGCACCCGAGACAAGGAGGAGGTGGAGAGAATGAAGTGGGTAGAAAATGAGTGTGGGTAGGAGAGGGCTGTCCAAAATATCTTGTTGCTGCCCACTTACTAATGGCGCACCAGCACTAAATGCGCCATTAGTAATCCAGGTTACTAATGGCGCACCTTCCGACGGTGCGCCATTAGTAGTTTTGCAAAAAAAATATTAAAAAAAATACTAATGGCGCACGTATCCACAGTGCGCCATTACTAGTTTAAACTAGTAATGGCGCACGGTTGATCAGTGCGCCATTAGTAGTATTGCAAAAAAAGGAATAAAAAATGTAATAAAAAAACAACATTAGTGGCGCACTTTCGGACTGGTGCGCCATTAGTAGTTACAACTAGTAATGCCGCACTTTGCCTGGATGCGCCATTAGTATGTTTGGACATGCGCACTAGTTAAAAAAAATTTGATACTAATGGCGCACTCTGGACCTGGTGCGCCATTAGTAGTTTCAACTCTAATGACGTATCAGCAGGTGGTGCGCCATTAGTATATACTAATGGCGCACCTGCTATCTGGTGCGCCATTAGTGTCAATCCTATAGCCCTTTTCCTATCTTTCTTGTGCCTGCCGGTTGTGGCTTTTCTTTTATCTTTCCGCTCTTCATGAGCCTTTTTGTGGTTCGTTTATTTCAGACTTCATGACCTTTGTTGAACCTATTTGCTTTATAATAAAGGTGGCCGTATGCATCGTTTTGATGCAGAGGCCGGGGTTATACCCCTTTCCAAAAAAATGGTTGGCTGGTTGCAAGAGTCACGCACAAGTTGCATTTTGGTAGGAAACTTCCAATGAAGTATTATAAGATAATTGAATTGGTAAGATTGGTGTTATCTAGGTCTGCAAGTGGAGGAGTTGTTTACTGATTGTCATGGTTGTCTCTTGGCATCGGGTGTCGAGTGTGGTCATTAAAACCAAATGTTGGCAGATTGGGTAACAACCTATATATGCCGTCCTTTACTGGATTCACATTGTCTGTATGTCAAACTCACAACCATAAATTTGTCAGGGGAAATCACAACCAAGCGCCTAAGGAGTCACCTGGTGACTTTGGCGAGCAAC